>CM068373.1:368375646-369575646 GCA_034769895.1 Magicicada septendecula | reverse complement strand
GGATAAAATTGTTTTTCTCTTCTAATCTGTGAAGGGTAGAAGGTCTTAAGCCATTGACCATGAATCTAGACACGATCTTCCTTTGTACGGCGTATTAAAACTTGCAATTGTTTGGTTCATGTCTGTTGACATTACCATTTATTTCAGCTGAAAACTAGCGTAAATTTCCTGAGCTCATACCTACATATTACTCACTGACGTTAATGGCAGGGGTGGTTAACTTAAGATCCTTTATTTCTCAGGGTCCGCGTTTAAGAAACGTCTGTAGGAGTAGAGTGCTTTCCATTCCTGCACACTGGAGGGAATACAAAGCGTTCTGTGGTGACGTAAGCTTGGAGTATTAAGTCCCAGCAGGATACATTATTGACTTCACTTATTGCAGAAATAATTATTAACTTTTATTTCATACCTTCGTTGTTAATTAATTTTTATTTAAATTTATATCGCACATGCGTAGAATGGTTTCTACTCCAGATTTTAGACAAACCACAATGGAAATCTACAGCTGTTTTTAACCAATTTCACTTAGAAACTGCAGTGTTAGTGAGTCCACGCGATGATGTATACTACAGTAACCACGAGAACCTTGTAACAGAATTAGGAGTAAAACCCCTCAAAAAAAGTTTTGAAATTTTTGTTTAATTTTTGTGAAAGCACGCGTCATGAGAAGTGCTGTTAAGTGTTGCTAAGTGAGCCAATCCGTGAGTCTGTAATTTTAAAGCTTGAAGTTTTCCAATCCTCAAGGTGTGGGAGTTTTGTTGTGCGTTTTGATTTGCCCGGTGCAAGCAGTCTGGGAATATTCATCAGTGTTAAAAGCTTCCCTTTATCTTTATTCTTATCTTTACTTTCCTAATCTTTTTCTCTAAATCTTTTATTTCTGCTGGGATTCCATGGAGACCATACATTCTGAAGCGCCCCTCCACCATATAGGCCTACATTAAATGTATTAATAATTATTAAAATATTGTAAAATTCGAGAATATTTTAAAAAGTAATATGATACGATTTTAGAGAGGACAATATTAAAAAAGTAACTATTAAAGAATATACGCGTGTTCATGTTGGGATAGGTTTGTGTGTGGTGCGAGAGGCTGTGTTTGGCCGGAGGTTATACAGAAGGTCATGTCGAGTTTCCGGCGTTAATGGCATAACACTCGTATTAAGTAGTGACACCAATAATTCTTTTACTTCGCCTCTCTGATCCTGGCTTATGTACTAAGTATTTCGTCCGCCTAATTCAGCGTTTCACTGTAACTGCTACTTGCGACGGATTTCCTGCTCGCCGTTTAATGGCATCAGAAATATTGTTATAAATCAGCAGTTTGGTACCTACAGGAACTAAAATTACAATGGAACATAATAAATATTGAAAATTCAATAAACACTAGATTCAATTCTCTGTAGCCGGCATAAATTTTTTACGTTTCTTTGAATGCTCTAACCTTTAAGGGCCCTGGTATCCAAAACGTTTTTAAATTTCAAAAACTGAACACAATGTTTAGATTTTTGGTTAAAATCCTCTTTAAGTTTATACCTAACGTGAATTTTTACAGTATTTTTTCAAAATATTGATTCTTTTTGTGTTTTGGTGTTCAAAAAATTTGAAAGTTTCTAAAAACTAAATACTGATTTTAGAGTTCGGTTAAAATACTGTTCAGATTAATTCCCCGCATGGATTTTTGCGGGGTTTTTCAAAATTTCAATCCCTCATAATTTTGCCTCACCCTTTTGGGCAGATGACACTCACAAACAGCAGGGTTCTGCGGGATGAAAGAATGAACCTGCATGCCAAGTTTTATGAAACTAGGTTTGGGACGTACAGAAGTTATGGTGTCTCGACATAAGCCACACATATAATGCCAACAGTTAAAGCTGAGAGCTCGATTCGTTCGTTCAGCATTTTAGATCCTGAAGACAACGGATGGAAGTTACAAAGAACTTTCTTATAACTATACAAATTTTGGAAGTCATAAAGACTCCGTCAAGCCCTTAGGCTACAGCCCTTACAGCTAAGAAGTACGTTCGCTCTTATCATCCAATGGGTCTTCTCCTTCATTTTTATTTGTACGCTGCAAGTAAGAAGATATGCAAATTGATTATGTAAAGGATATTTATTCACTTTATTAAATAATAATATTATCCTTAACAGTTATCAAATCAAATAAGGTTCAGTTTATCCAAAGGAACTGCGCGATTTGGTATTTATATGGACAAAGGGAGTTCTGAAACTTTGTAGAAAGTTAGCGATCGTAAGTTTGCTGAAGATCAGCACTCAGTACGATTATGTCGTATTCAATAATTTTAATTTTCTTCAAATTATAACTTTAATCCAGTTCAACATAATATTTAATTTTATTGTATTATTACAAAATTTTTGCCTTTCGTTCCAAAATTTCCTATTACACTTTAATGTACTTTTGAAATTAGTTTTTCATTTAGAGTTTATTTATTAATTAACTTAAATAAATTAATTACGAAGCTTCTCTTGAAGAAGTTTATTTTAGGAAGAAGAGAAGCTAATTAATAGAAGCTTCTTTTTAACGAAAGAAAAATATCAACTTTTTTAACTGTACATCTTCGAATGTAGGCTTATAACAGTGCAAACAAAACATTAAAGTTGCCCCATAAAAAATAAGTATTGCTCGGTCAAGTATTGGGCTCATGTGAGTATTAACTGAAACTTCCCACTTCAGTTTTATACCAACAACTTACAAAAAGAATACAAAATTTTTTAGTTGAACTTGTGGTAGACCTGTTAGACACGTTTTCCTCAATGAATGTAAATTTTAAGTTTTCATTTTTATAAGGTCTCTAAAAAACCTCTTAGCATAATGAAAACGTAAAGCAGATATGTTGACTGGAACAATCATTCTCTTCGCAATTCAAGAGACTGTTAATTAACAGTTTTAATACATTGTCATCATATTATATATTAATTAAAATGCGCCTTTATTGTGTAAACCAAATGGAATGAATTTAATATAATTTTTTAATTAAATAATGTGTGTCTACACGGTACAAAGATTTCCTCAGTAAAGTAACGAAAAATATTATTATTGGTGAAATATAAACATATTAGTTTGTGAATATCTGAATACGTTTTCATTGCTTGGGAAGATACTTTTGTGTTTACAATTATATTACAACTGTTTTGGCAGTTACTTCACTCTGTAATAAAAATCTTCGACACCATTGTTACCATTATCATTTTCATAATCATACTCATGATCATCATCATCATCTAAAACAACATAATAATTATTGTTTTATTAATATTATATGATAATATTAAGTGAAAATTCATAATAATTTTTATTTAAATTTAACACTGAAACTCGTGGTCGGAGTTCACATGTAGGCTATATATGTAAGATAACTCGTTTATGATACCGTCTTAAACAAAAACTAGTCGATAAGTGTCATTGTTTAAATTTGTGAATGTCCATTATGTAATTGATGTCTTGAATTCGTGTGAGATTGTGAAAATTATGGTTTGTTTAACAGAAAATCTTTATGTATATGTAGTGAATGTATATTATTACATTTTCACATATAGAATTTTTTATTTTCAGCTAACGTTGGACAAGGTAAAAATATTTCAATTTTTACTTAAATATTTATCATATTTGACAGAAAATAAGTAGGTAAAACTTGTGTCTGATAAGTGTAGGTATGATGTGGCATTATCATGGGAGAAACTTTGTTTCAATAACGAATGCACAAACTATGCAAATATATTTTATTTTGAAAAGTGTAGTCACGGCTGGTTATTGATTCCGTCACAAAACTATGTACTGTATTAAGCAGCCATCTGGTGGTAACGCTGTAGAACTAGCTGGGAGAAATCAAGATGTTACACTATTGGTCGATTTTGTCGAATAAAAAAACCGTAAAGAATAAGAAACAGTAAATGGGATCACATATAACATACACGCACACACATACACACTCACAAAAATACGCAGATAAAACCAAAGAGACAAGAAGATAATTTAAAGGTATATTTAAAGGAAAAGATGTGTGGGAGGGTTGAAAAGTCGATGTGAATATAGAACAACGTGTGAAAGGGGGATAAAAGAAATTACGAAATATTCTCTTGGGAGAACGAAGGAAAGATAGAAAGTAGAAGGAGGGGTAGTAGTGTGTGGGGGGAGAGAGAGAGAGACATAGAGTGAAGAAAAAAGAAAGAGGACGCATTTGTCAAGTGTCACATTGTATAAGTAAGAAATCCATCAGTGCTTTTTGGTGGTGGGTTCGTTTCTCATTTCACGATTGTAATTTGTATTGGGCGAGTGGGGGAGTCTTTTCACTCTATTGTTTTGTTTTTCTCTGCGTCTCTTCAAAAAAATATAAAGGGAAATAAAAGAAAAAGGAATTGCTTCTTTTCAGTTGTCATTTTAGTCAAGCGGTAGCCGATGTGTAGGGTTTTGCTGAAAAAACTTATGAATTACTGCCAGCAAATGTAACGTAAAATGTCTGTCCGTTTCAAAGATTTATCTGTAAAAATGCAGGTAGTAATTTATCGAATAGTTATACTTAATTTAACTGTAACTCCATTATGTTACTAAAGCTTTCGGACCAGTTGGTCGTGGTCGTTAGGTACTAACGTTTCGAAGGAACGAGCTACCGACTCCATCAGAGTAAACACATCGTATGTAAGTCCAAAGAGAGACAATTGTATACATAACGAAGAGAACGGTCTTTAACAACCGACAAGGCCGAAACTTTTAATAAATAACATGGGATAACATGGGTTTACTCGGGAATTATCTAACTCCATAATACTAAAATGTTTATTAAAAATAATTTAATTTATTCCAAACATAAAAGTTTTACGTACATTCTTATGGAAAATAATATATAAATGTGGTTGTTTGTTAGTATAATACTAAAGATACCGTAGGCCTATACCTTGAATATAGGCCTAATTAGTTAAAGATATCGTAGCCTACATAAATTAAAGTTTAAACTATACATTTTACCTGTGACGCTGTGTAGTTTGGGAAAAAATGCTTCTTCTTCTTCTTCTTCTTCTTCTTCTTCTTCTTCTTCTTCTTCTTCCTCCTCCTCCTCCTCCTCCTCCTCCTCCTCCTCCTCCTCCTCCTCCTCCTCTTCTTCTTCTTCTTCTTCTTCTTCTTCTTCTTCTTCTTCTTCTTCTTCTTCTTCTTCTTCTTCCTCCTCTTCCTCCTCTTCCTCTTCCTCTTCCTCTTCCTCTTCCTCTTCCTCTTCCTCTTCCTCTTCCTCCTCTTCTTCTTCTTCTTCTTCTTCTTGTAAGTTTCCCAAACCGCTCTCACCCTATAAAATTAACTCACACATTTATAGCTGTCGGACAATTTTTCAACACCTGTGACGTAGACTAAGATTTTTAATTGAGGTTTACTCCTCTAAACGAGTTTTTCGAACCATAGCTTCAGAGTCCCATCCGCGAAAAAGTAATATTAAGAAAAACGAAAATTTATGAAACCAGTGCTGTTTCTGGTAACACTGGGTAATATCGTATATAAGTAAAAGAAGAAGTTAGTTAATAGAAACTTCTTTTATGATTGTTTAGATGTTTGTCTACAGTTAGTGTGTCAGTAACGAACGACTTGAGTAACTGCGGTGTTAACTACAAAAGTGGATGTTACTTTTAAATGAATTAGGAACCGCTAGACTTTGGTACGCCTACATCGGAATTATACACCTACATCGGAATTATACTGTCAGGACACTTCATTGGTTAGCACATAAATAAATGTATAATGAAAGAATGGAAATAAAGAAAGTTAACGGTTAGTAACAAAGACTCCACTAACAGAAATAATACCGTTGCACACCACTACAGAAAAAATTTTCCGATTACCGCCTTCAAGCTTCAGAGATCATCATCAGATAGGAAATCTCATCTTGGAATTTTAACCGTTTTATGATAACAATAATAACTCCTATGATTGGTAAGTTGTGCTAACTACCAGCCTAACATTACTGATGACAGTTGGCATATCTATCGTTCATAAGACGATTGACAAACATTTTTCGGTCAAACGATGTTGGGTCAAAATGTTGCATAAAATTAACAATATTTGGTCCCATAAAACGGTAACAGTAATTGTTTTTTAACTTTTTTATTGTCACATGAGGAAGTGCACGGAACGAACTTTAAAATAACACCACTTACAAAAGCCTGTGTTATGTAGTTTTCTAGAAAGTAATTTTTTGTTTGTTTGAAAAATGGGCTATTTCCCTCTTTTTAATAAACGTAAAGAACCCTTTGTTTTTGCTCCACCCAGGAGTTCTAGTGTACATGTACGTGAACTTGAAGTGAGTTTCCTTAGGTGGTTCAGAATTTCTAAGTCTTAAAAGAGTATGCTAATAATAGCTGGGAAAAGAAGCTATCGGTGGAAAACGTGCACGAACGGACCAGATGGAGACAAGTTGTCAGAAACATCCCACATAGAGCGGCAAAGGGAGCAGAGAGATGATGAAGAACAAGAAAAGAGAGTACAAACATCTATCTTCGTCTTTGATAAATAACGTTTCAACATTCAAACAGACTATAAAATCTATGTTACATTGACAAACTATAAGCATACTGATTGTACGGACTCACCGTAGGCCTATGTATGTCAGTGGTGTCTACAGAATCGTGGTGTTAACTACGAAAATGGATGTTATTTTTAAGCAATTTATGAAACGCCTGGAGTTTTAGAATTTAAATTCTTACCTATTTTGAAAACAAACAAATGACATGGATGGTTGCAGATGGTTACAAAGCAGATAATACGGGGCGTCAGGAGCCGACTGAAATTGCAGAAAATTCTACAGCCTATCAGATTTCGTGCGAGATAAACGGAAATTGTTTTAATATTGAGATTAAAGAATGACTCACAAAATCCTGTTAAACAGAACAAAAGGCAATTTCTTTTTCGTTTCTCTGGTAGACGAGTTTCATTCCTATGAATAATATTGGAATTTTAACTGTTTTAGGGTAACAATAACTCCTCCGAACGGTAACCTGTGCTAACTACCAACCTAACATTATTGATAACAGTTGGCGTACCTGATGTTCATAAGATGATTGACACAATTTTTCGATCAAAATGTTGCATAAAATTAAAAAATTTGGTCCCATAAACCAGTAACAGTAATTGTTTAAAAAAATTGTTTTATTGTCACACGAGAAAGTGCGCAGAACGCACTTTAAAATAACACCACTTACAAAAGCCTGTTATGTAGTTTTCTAGAAAGTATTTTTTTTTTGTTAGAAAAAATGGCCATTTTCCACCCTTTCTAATAAACACGAAGAGTTATATACAACGAGAACAAAAAAGATTAATGGATGCTGTTTGGACTGAAATACCTATTTCGTTTTCCAAGATCTATTATAACATGGGATTTCAACATTTAGATTTAGCGCAAAAGTAGGCTATGAGGACACAATCTGATGTAGGGTAATGGTTTTTGATGGTGTCCTTACACGTTTACAAGGCACTCTGATTACATAGTATAGATGTACGGGTCTGCATGCTTTTCTGTGTTTGCACGTGCCACACACGTACAGAACATGTGTCAGTAATGGTGATTCAGGCAAAGCGTACCACGTGTCTTGCGCACGCTTTGGCACAAATCGTAATTAATTTATTTTACGTAAGCCTACGACTAGTCGTGATGCTAAACAAAGCCGTTATTTATAACTGTGATGATCGCTTCATCGAAAGCCGTGGTAGTAACAACCAGCGCCACGAGAAGCAACTTGTTGCGGTCGTTCGAATTCAATTCGAAACAACCGTTAATCAGAATAAATCAAAACCGTTAACAACGGTCATAACGTAATAAAGCAATCTAAACATTTTTGTTCGTAAAGGAATATTAAAAACCTGACCCCGAAGAATGGGCAGTAACTTAATTAAGAATATGTTGAGTATACAGGAATTTTTTTTAAGAGCAGGGTTGTCTACAACACGTGATACAACGGTGTGTGTGTGTGTGTGAGGGGAAGATGGGTATAATGATGGATTACCGTTACCAGTCTGTGAGGAGACGACGGAACCCAGTCTGTAATAGGCTGCTGAGAAGCGGTAACGCCGACCGGGGTAAAAATAAACAATCTCAAAAGTAACCAACCAAAGTTCTTTTTAACTTTCCAGAGGGAAGTGAACAAAAAACAACGATGGCGACAGACCTTTTTCCAATTAAAGTCGGTTTAGACTTTAAAATCGTTTCTTTAATTAAATTCGTAAAACAAGACAAAGGTATATATTGTTGAAATCATGAAAAGAATTAAACGTTTTTACAATTGGTTATAGGAAAAAAGAATTACTAAACTGAAATATACCCAAATAGTGTAAAAGAATTATTCTTCTGTACCTAGGTTTCAGTTATTTTTACGTTAATGTTTGAGTGTTTAAAATAAGTTGTTTGCTAATTTTTATTAATCGGTGTGTCACTGTTTTGTGAGATTGCGACCATGTTAAATCATGAAGTTGTAGACGGCTGTAATTACTGGAATGACGTCATCATTATGGAAAAGGAGTCCGTTTTGCTAAGAGCACTTTTTTTGTATATAAGTTTACTGTGCGTTGTTTTGCCACATAGATGTTTGACAAGGGGAGCGATTATGAACTATTGTGTTTATAGGCCTACTACTGAGGCCCGATAATTTCTTTAAATCCAAATCGTATTTCCGATCATGAAAATTCTATGTTCTAACTAAAAATTCTAATTTCAAATGCCAATCGTTAACAATGAGATCAAATAGTAGACTATTTTTAAACAGCATAGTCTATGAATTACACAGTTTTTGGAAAGCGTAAGACTTTTACATCGAAACTAAAAGTGTAGCCTCAGTAACGCTGGAGCACTGGAGCACTCAAACATTTTTTTGTAAAACCTCTAGTATGTGTAATGTACCTTTCCTTTTTGTAAAGAATAATAATACTACCAGTAATACAAAATATACTTGTTTCGTTCAAATCAGACACTGTTTGCAGACTTGACAAGAGCACTGAGTGACACACCTATCCTCCAAAAAAGGGATAATTGTAATTATTGAAGAAAAACTTCTGATATTCTGCTGTGGTGTCCTATACTACAGCTGTTTATGCCACATTATTTGAAGTACATGTCACTGTATGATAACGTAATTTTAGTGTGTATACGATAGATATTTTACATTGTGGATTGTGTTGTAATTTTTGTAACAATCACGCAATTGTTACCGATTATGTTGATGTTGCTAGCGATTAGGATTATCAAGCAAGCAGGCGTAATTATAGGCCAACAAATTACAGTGTAAATTTGAGTATCGCCATCACGTTTCAGAGTTTTGTGTTTTCATAATTTCAAACGTCCCCAAATTAACGACACTTTTTCAACCTCGCTTCCCAGCAATAACAAAACAAAAAATTAAACGCTTCTCCATTATAAAATTAAACATTTCTTTTTAAAAATTTTTCTGTTTGGCCAGCACAGCACTGTATTAATCTCACGCTGAATTTAGTCAGTGCTCCAGAGTCAAGCACAGCTTCTCCCACTTCTTCGTATCACTTACACCTCCAAAGCTGCTCCTTTCACACTTTTGACTCATGAACTGTACATATTGTAAGGGTCGATTATAAAGGAGGATAATAAAATCTTTATCGGCCTCCTGGGCTGCTTACAAATATATGATAAATTTCCCCGTTTTTCCAAATGGAAAGTCTTGTGTGTACTTTGATGAAGTACGACACTACATTCTGTAAAGACAATAGTGCAGGCCTACCTATCAAAAATTCGTGTCTCGCAGTTATAAGATGCTATTGAAACAGGAAAATAATTAAAGTCCTTGGGTTCTTGAAAGGTACACATTTTCATTAAGTAGATTTAACATTTTTGTATTCCAAACTATTATATTTAATTATTACCTCTTCATGTGATACCTCTTACTTATGTTGCTTGCAACTGGTTATCAGGATTCTATCTCGACATCCTAATAGTCCTCTTATTTCAGTGGTATCGTCGTTCTAGGCCTTTCGAGGTCTACCGCCTTCCTTCTGCCTTCTGGAGTTCAGATTAGCAACATCCTTACCTCATCGATTCTCCAGCGTACGTACTATATGACTATACTGTATTAGAATTTGATATTTAAGGTGTCCATTGTTGTTCATTCCACACTAATTCGCTCTGGAATCACGTAATTTCAGAAATATTCGATTATAGTTATCCCACATAATTTTTTTTCTGACAGTTCATTTGGAGTTGTCAACAGTTTCCTTTACCTGATCTACCACGATTCGAAGCCGGCATATTTTTAAGCTGATATATCATAAACGTTTTTCCTTTTAGTGTAATTTTGTTACCCCTTGTAAGGTTTTCTTATTGTAATTTCCAGTGTACTAGTAGAATTTTTTTGGAACTTTTGCTATTCTAATAAGTCTGTACGCTACCCAAGTGTTACGCTGTCCTCATTGGTTATTTTTTACAATTTTCCGTACTACTTCACCACTTCAGTTAACTTGTCTGTCGGAATTTGTATGTTTGGTACATTGTGATAATTAATTTAAAGTCGCTGTTAAGCTCTCTGAATTTATGGCTGTGCCGTGTGGGTTATGGAGTGAAACCTGAAACCTAAATAGGCTTACTAGAACTCGTAGTAGAGTTCATGCGGATGAAATGATATTTCTAAGATCAGTTCTGGGGGTAACAAGAATGGATAGTTCTGAAAATGATGGAATCGGGGGGGATTGGGATTATAATTTAAATTAAAAAGATCAAAGAATGCAGAGAAAGGTGAAAGGACCACTTGTTTTGAATGCCTGCCTAAATAACTCCTACTTTAGACATCCAGTAACACGGATGTTAGCAGACCGGAAAGCAGATGGGTCTATCGTTGAGTCGCAACGAATCAAAACGTCTGTCCATGTAGGAGAAGAAGTTCTGTATATTTTTTCTACAACTTCAGAAATCCCTGACCGGCCATTAGGCGACCTGATTATCTGCTCAAAATTCCTGTATCTTTTCGAACCAATTTCTGCAGCCAATTTTTTTTTTTTCTAAAGATTTCCCAGCAACCTATACCCCCACCCCCCCAATTAAAACTTTCCTGTAACGACTGAATCATAGTAAGTGAATCAACCAACGTACGTCAATAAGACGAGGCTTTTACCTATTATTTTTTTTTTTTAATGTTTTCTCAATGCTCATTCTCATGAGATCATGAAGTCATCTGCGTTACTCTCCAGTACCACGTCTCGAAATAATAGGCCTATATTCGCACATTATCTGTCTTCATATAATTTATTTATTATACATGCCTCACTGTCAATCATTTGATGGTGGTTCGTTGACCACTGAAGTTTTAATTCATGGTCCTTTGTCATGACTGCTGTGGATTTAATTTCACTTTACGAATTCACAGTGAGCGGTGCAATTACAGTTTTCTTTAATCTGACATGTCGGCAGTTCTATGGGTGTTTACTAACCTACCAGCACTATCATCCGCTATCATTCCCTTCCACGAGAATATGATGAGAATACAAAACGTATAGGAAGCAACACCTTCCCCCTTCTGCGAAATGTATTCGATGTTTGCTCTGGCCGTGCCCGATAAAATGTAAACTAGACAATATATCTACATCTAGAGTCTTGTATCAGAGTACTGATTATTGGGTTTCCGATTGAGCTGGGAATCCTTATCAGAGTCATTTTAATTTTAAACGTATAGTTTGTTTCCAAGGTCTGTACTATATACTCATGTATATATATATATATATATATATATATATATATATATATTCTACTATATACTATATAGGTAATATATATATATATTCTACTATATACTATATAGGTACAGCTATAATACCTTATACTGGGTACTATATACTCCCATTTAGCGAACAGAATTTACGGTATACAGAAACGAACTTGTAATTTATCCCTCAAAGGTATATATATATCTTACTTAATTTTATATTGTTGTGTTATATTATTGTTTCTGTTATGTTGTTGTGGGATACTGATATTTAATAGTGCAGAATTATGAAAGAAATAATAATTATTGGAAAATTCGGTGTAACTTCATTTCGTTTCCGTGTAATGAAATTTCTTAAATTTCGTTGAAATTGTAAGAAAACCTACGAAACTTATTAAAAAGATGGAATAAACTAATGTAACTATATACACATTTTGGGGTGATAGTCCAGCCAGAGGTGCAATATTAGACTCGGAAGTAGATTAAAGAAACACCACCTGGATAAAGGTGAGAAAGAATGGACAAAGGAAAATAATTGGAAGGCAATTTAAAAGTAGGTACCTAATGATCATTTTAAAAAAGCTAGGATTACAAGTGCCAATAAATTTAGCAGGAGACAGGAAATATTACAACATTGTACGTGTGTTAAAACATTCTGTAACTCGTACCCTATAGGATTATTATTTCTGAAATTATTTTCTGTATACATACGCGTGGATCACGCAGATAATTACTTTACAATGATTATACAGAATTGACAAGCGCAAATCAAATTGTTATTCTCCTGTCTGTCATTTTCAGCAGTGCTTCCGTTTAATTCGACCGCGCGTATTGAACCCCTTCCCACCCGGTCTGACCGCATGTCCGCTCACACGCAGTAATTCCGTTTTAATTCAAAACCACATTCATTTCAACTGCCTCCCGGTTCTCTCACCCTACTCCCACCCTCCTGCCTTCTCTCGCTCTCCCTACTCCTCCTACTCTCCCCGTCGTTACAATCGAACGCATGTAGTTTTTGATTAGCTTTTCAACGGTAATCGCAAAAATACACAAAATATTTTTCACCCGGACCGTTCTCTGTCAGTTTTATACTCTATAACGCCGCCAGGGTGTAACGTACTCTATAATATTTGCATTATTTTTTTACCAGCGGTTTTCGTACTCCACCGCTGGTCCACCGTGTAATTCAATTCATATGTCCACAACAAACGAAACGAGAGAGTGATTTTTCATTACTCAATGTGGTTAGCATGTGCACGCTATCACGTGCAGGGATGATTGAATTTTGACGAATTTATAACAAATAGAGTAACACAGTAATTACCAGTTAAACTTAATTCTGTTCTTCATTTACTAGCATTAGTCTTGGCAGAGCCTGATCAGATACCCGCCATATCCCATACTTTCATATTTTAGTTTTCCCTATCGGTGTAGTCTGTATTTTAATGTTCCCGTCAAGCATGTGTAAAGGTAAACTACGGTAAGATAAGGCATTCTTGCCACATTGTCACACCATTGCATTTCAACCCGGACCCCCCACCCACCAGAGGGTCGAAAATGTTGACGAATTTAGTTAATTTATTAATTTTTAGGCTGTTTTATTATTTTTTCAGCTGTGTACGCAAATAGAGTAGTAACTCTTTTTTAAATATACAAACAGATTTATTACACAACATTAGCGTATACGTTTGAAATATGAAATATAGGAAAATCAATTCAGTCAATAAGTATCTTGTAAACAATGTTTCAGTAAGGTGTATTTTTATTGTGTTTTTACCGTTTACTTTAATGGGACTGTGTTCAGTCACTTTAAAGATAGTAATGTTCATTAGTCTTAACTTGTTTTTTCTTTTGTATAAAACCGACCCGACCCCGACCCCCATCGCCAAATTCTAGATAGGCCACCGGTACACTCGGGGATATTTCGTAGATATGCCGCATATTTCGTTTCCTTTTCTTATTAAAATTTATTGTCGGCGGTGATTTATAAAAATTGACGTTAATTGCTATAAGCTACCACACTAATCCTGAAGGCGCGTTTTCGTTGTTAAAATATCTTCAAGTTTAACAGCCAGAAACGTCGCCAAGACTGAACACTTACAAAGGAATACCAATTATCAATTTTTGGTCCAAACGTCTTTATTTTAACATGTTATTCTCCGCACTTGGCTAGGGCAAATTTCTGCAGCAACAGCCTTCACTTTTTTTGATTACACCGTTTTTTTCTGTGATTTATTCTGAAGTGTTTTGTTTTCTTTGTTCTTGAAAAATCTGTACGTTTCGTTTGTCATCTAGTTCATTGTGTCATCAGAGATGGTCAGAGATGGTCATCGGATAATTAACACTTTACATTTTTGAAACATACATGATTTCTTACAGTAGACCTATTTACGTGCTGTTAAAAAACGCTTTAATTAAAAAAAAAACGCTTACCACTAAAAGTCATAGCAATTGATCCCAGTGCTTCTGTACCTCAGTACTGAGGTGAATTGGCGAACACCTTGCCAATTTACTCGATCGTTTTCTCGTACTGAAGATGGTCTCGGTTGGCGGGGCCGAAACGCCTGTAACCAATGTTAGCAGTAGGCCACGGACTAATAGCCCGGCAGACAGCAATATCAACAATGTTGACGCCAGCCGCGAAAGCCTTACGAAGACTTCGGTTTATATTAGGCTATATTATATTTGCTAAAGTGGCTTAGCACAAAATTCAGTTGTAGGCATAGAGAAAAATCGTTCAACCTGAACGCTCGGAAGTTGACTACAGCCGCACAGCCCAAGGATATTTTTTGTCTTCAATCCGTATATTGGTATGCGGCAGTCCTCCAGTCGGCTCGATTCTCTGCTCTCCTCTTCATACCAACATATCTCTAGCAACCAACATAAGTTATTCTATGATTTCCTGGAAATACTGTAAACGGAGCTTTCGTCTGTACCTCTTTTCTTCTAATGTTCCCTCCGGTATACTTTAGAGTAAGCTCTCGTGTCTTAGAATATGTCCTATTCATCCGTCCCTACTTGATTTTATACTTCGACAAGGATGTTGTCCTGTCCTCCGAAAAACTCTGTAGTGACACCGTTCTCTGTAACACTATTGTTCAAATGACATTAATCTTCTTTTATTTTCTATTGCTATCGCCCAGGTTTCACACCCGTGTAATGCAACACTCCAAACAAACGCATTCATTAAATAAATTCTTCCTTGTTATCCGGCTGATATTATAAGTAGTAAACAAACGTTTCTTATTATTGAATGCTATTTTACTTCCATGTTCCTTAAGGAAATGGAAGTATGGTGATGGCAAAAAAAATCGTGTTCGAGATTATTGCAGATTCTGATTGTACTACACTCAAAACATAAAAAAAAGTCGTTTTTCGAAAAGTGTCTGTCTGTGTGTCTATGTGTCTGTAGATTTTTTTCTATGGCAAACGATAACAGCCGCAAATTCAAACAGAATCAAATAATGTTTCGCATACAGCCCTGAATTGTAGAATTCTCAAGAGCTGTTGATTTTAGTACAGATCGGTTAAGGGAAAGGGGTAGTTTACCTGCAAAGTTTTATGTTTTAACAAGGGTATTTCCTATGGCAAACGATAACAGCCGCAAATTCAAACATAATCAAATAATGTTTTGCACACTGTCCTAAATTGTAGAGTTCTCAAGACCTTTTGGTTTTGGTGAAGATCGGTTAAGGAAAAGGGGTAGTTTACCTGCAACGTTTTATGTTTTAACAAGGGTATTTTTTCTATGACGAACGATAAGAGCCGCAAATTCAAACAGAATCAAATACGTTTTTGCATACAGCCCTGATTTCTTGAGTACTAAAGACCTATTGTTTTTGGTGAAGATCGTTTGAGGGAAAGGGGTAGTTTACCTGCCACGTTTTTTGTTTTATCAAGGGTATTTTGTATGGCAAACGATAACAGCCGCAAATTCAAACAAAATCATATAATATTTTACATACAACCCTGAATTGTAGAGTTCTCAAGATCTGTCGTTTTTGGTGAAGATCGGTTAAGGGAAAGGGGTAGTTTACCTGCAACGGTTTTTTATCAAGGGTATTTTTTTCTATGGTAAACGATAACAGCCGCAAATTCAAACAGAATCAAATGATGTTTTGCATACAGCCCTGTATTGTAGAGTTCTCAATACCTATTGGTGTTGGTGAAGATCGGTTAAGGGAAAGGGGTAGTTTACCAGCAACGTTTTATGTTTTAAAAGGGTATTTTTTATGGCAAACGATAAGAGCCGCAAATTCAAACAGAATCAAATACGTTTTTGCATACAGCCCTGTTTTGTTGAGTACTAAAGACCTATTGTTTTTGGTGAAGATCGGTTAAGGGAAAGGGGTAGTTTACCAGACACGTTTTTTGTTTTACCAAGGGTATTTTATATGGCAAACGATAACAGCCGCAAATTCACACAGAATCATATAATATTTTGCATACAGCCCTGAAATGTAGAGTTCCCAAGACCTGTTGGTTTTGGTTAAGATCGGTTAAGGGAATAGGATTGTTTACCAGCAACATTTTACGTTTTATCAAGGGTAATTTTTTTTTTTGACGATGATAACTGCCGTACATTAAAACAGAATCAACTACTCTTCTGCATACCTTTTTGAATTATAAAGAACTCAAGGTCTGTTGATTTTGTTGAAGATCGGTTAAGGGAAAGGGGTAGTTTACCTGCAACGTTTTATGTTTTAACAAGGGTATTTTTTCTATGACGAACGATAACTGCCGTAAATTCAAAGAGAATGAACTAATGTTTTGCATACAGCCCTGAATTGTAGAGTTCTCAAGACCTATTGTTTTTGGTGAAGATCGGTTAATGGAATAGGGTAGTTTATCAGCAACGTTTTATGTTTTATCAAGGGTTTTTTCTATGGCAAACCATAACAGCCACAAATTCAAACAGAATCAAATAATTGTTTGCATACAGGCCTGAATTGTAGAGTACCTAAGACCTGTCGTTTTTGGTGAAGATCGGTTAAGGGAAAGGGGTAGTTTACCAGCAACGGTTTTTTATCAAGGGTAATTTTTACTTCCATATTCCTTAAGGAATGGAAGTATGGTGATGGCAAAAAAAATCGTGTTCGAGATTATTGCAGATTCTGATTCTAATACACTCAAAACATGAAAAAAAGTCGTTTTCCGAAAAGTGTCTGTGTGTGTGTCTGTCTGTCTGTCTGTCTGTCTGTCTGTCTGTCTGTAGATTTTTTTTCTATGGCAAACGATAACTGCCGCAAATTCAAACAGAATCAAATAATTTTTTGCATGCAGCCCTGATTTGCAGAGTACTCGCGACCTATTGTTTTTGGTGAAGATCGGTTGAGGGAAAGGGGTAGTTTACCTGCAACGGTTTTTTTTTAGCAAGGGTAATTTTGTTTGTTTGGCAAACGATAACAGCCGCAAATTCAAACAGAATCAAATAATGTTTCGCATACAGCCCTGAATTGTTGAGTTCTCAAGATCTGTTGATTTTGGTGAAGATCGGTTAAGGGAAAGGGGTAGTTTACCTGTAACGTTTTATGTTTTATCAAGGGTATTTCCTATGGCAAACGATAACAGCCGCAAATTCAAACAGAATCAAAAGATTATTTGCATACAGCCCTAAATTTTAGAGTTCTCAAGACCTATTGTTTTTGGTGAAGATCGGTTAAGGGAAAGGGGTAGTTTACCTGCAACGTTTTTTTAACAAGGGTATTTTCTATGGCAAACGATAACAGCCGCAAATTCAAACAGAATCAAATAATGTTTTGCATACAGCCCTGATTTGTAGAGTACTCAAGACGTGTTGTTTTTTGTGAAGATCGGTTAAGGGAAAGAGGTAGTTTACCTGTAACGTTTTATGTTTTAACAAGGGTATTTCCTATGGCAATCGATAACAGCCGCAAATTCAAACAGAATCAAAAGATTATTTGCATACAGCCCTAAATTGTAGAGTTCTCAAGACCTATTGTTTTTGGTGAAGATCGGTTGAGGGAAAGGGGTAGTTTACCTGCAAACGTTTTTTTAACAAGGGTATTTTCTATGGCAAACGATAACAGCCGCAAATTCAAACAGAATCAAATAATGTTTTGCATACAGCCCTGATTTGTAGAGTACTGAAGACCTGTTGTTTTTGGTGAAGATCGGTTAAGGGGAAGGGGTAGTTTACCAGCAACGTTTTTTTATCAAGCGTATTTTCTATGGCAAACGATAACAGCCGCAAATTCAAACGGAATCAAATAATTTTTTGCATACGTCCCTGAATTGTAGAGGTCTCAATGACTTTCGATTTTGGTGAAGATCGGTTAATGGGAAGGGGCAGTTTACCTGCAACCTTTTACGTTTTAACAAGAGTAAAGTACTTGAAATTTTATTTAAACTTTTTGAAACAATGGTAATTGTTAAAAATAAAATAATTTTGTTGCCAGGCAATAAAATTATAATTTTTTCATTTTAATGTAATATAATATTTTTCATTTAATACAGCAATAAAAAGTCAGGTAAGACACAGCCTGGCTGTTTGGCTGAAAATGATTTTAAATATAAATCTTAGAATATGGAAGTCATGTATGGTTCTCCATACCGATATTTTTCTATAGTAAACGATAACAGCCGCAAATTCAAACAGAATCAAATGATGTCTTGCATACAGCCCTGTATTGTAGAGTTCTCAATACGTATTGGTGTTGGTGAAGATCGGTTAAGGGAAAGGGGTAGTTTACCAGCAACATTTTATGTTTTAACAAGGGTAATTTTTTATATGACGAACGATAACTGCCGTAAATTCAAACAGAATCAACTAGGTTTTTGCATAGCTTTTTGAACTAAAGAGAACTCAAGGTCTGTTGATTTTGTTGAAGATTGGTTAAGGGAAGGGGTAGTTTATCAGCAACGTTTTATGTTTTAAAAAGGATAATTTTTTTATGACGAACGATAACTGCCGAAAATTCAATGAGAATCAAATAATTTTTTGCACCCCCTGAGTTGCAGAGAGCTCAAGGTCTATTGATTTTGGTGAAGATCGGTTAAGGGAAAGGGGTAGTTCACCTGCAACATTTTATGTTGTAACAAGAGAAATGTTTCCATGACGAACGATAACTGCCGCACATTCAACAGAATCAAATATTTTTTTGCATGCTTCGCTGAATTGTAGAGGACGGAAGGTCTGTTGATTTTGTAGAAGATCGGTTAAGAGAAAGGGGTAGTTTACCTGAAACATTTTATGATTTAACAAGAGTAAAGTACTTAATTTTTATAAATAAAGTATCCTGATAAGAAGCTCATAGTAATCCACTGTAGAAACGTAGATGAAATATCTATAAATGAAGAAGTTAGGTGAACGGGGTGGGGATAATTTTCTATTATTAAAAATTATAGTTGAAGGTGGAGGGGAGAATTTTTTATATGTGTACTACGTTATCGGCAACAAAGAAGTAGTTTTTTGTTAAAATTGGTTCCCGGGCTCTTTAGCCGTAGTCCAATGTTTTCTGCAAAACCAGACTTTTCGGCAGTGCCATCGACTGCCATCATCAGTGAAAATCGAGTGCGAAAACGTGAGGTGGTATACGTTAGTGACCACAGTACTGTGGTTAATGCTGAAGCAATAAGTAGAAAGACGTAGTTTCTATGGAAATATTTCATTTCGAATATGATTTTAAATATAAATCTTAGAACATGGAAGTCATGTATGGTTCTCCATACCGATTTTTTACTTGTATTATCCTGTATTTTATTTCTCAAATAAACCAGTAAACCTATACAGTAGCGTATCTAGAATTTCGCCTGGGGGATTCGGTCGTGTCGGCTTCATACAAAAGTAAAAACAAGGTAAGACTAATCAATATTAGTACCTTTAAAGGGGCTGAAAAACATGTGATAACACATCCTGAAATCAATCTCATTAAAGTAGCATAACAAGATTCGTGTTGACAAATTCATTTTCCTATATTTCATATTTCAAACATATAGGCTACGCAAATGCTATGTAATAAATATTTAAAATAAAAGAGTTACAACTACTCAAAAAATAATGAAACGGCCTAAAAATTAAGAGGTTAACAAAATTCCTCGTCAATTTTTTCCGACCCTCTGAGGGGGTCCGGTCTTGTATGTCACCCCCTCCGGAAATATGTCCCTGAATCTAGCCTATATGTACGTATTGGTTTCATAATAACCTTATTTATCGCTGCAGGAACGAAAAGGAATATAGAAGTGAATAACTTTCGAAACGTTGCAGTTCTATCTATTGTTAAAGACCGAACCTAAATATTCTATATAAATATTATTAAATCATTAAATTAAATATTGTTCATATAAATTATCATATAATTTAAATATTATTAAATTATTATTCTATAAATTATTATAGAACACAGAATTATGTTAATATAAACACTCACACACACAAGTGAGCGTATGTTTACAAATATAAAACTTAGTAGATTGTATTTCTGATCTCAGTTGTGTAAATAGATGTAAATCATTTTCTTCAAATGGAGAGTGCTGGTTTCAATCTTGATTGCGTGTGCTCCAGCGTTTGTCCGCGTGCGTTCGTGCGTGTTATGCATCATGCCGCGCCGACATTGCGTTTTGTAGGAAGTGTTTGTGTTGTCTCCAATTCGTACATCGTAATTGTAATGTTATTCAGAAATTTTATAATGTTTTTCATTTGTGTAAATGCGTTGTCGATGAATGACGACTATTAAAATGATAATTTAATAAATGTATATAATCAAATTGTAATCACTTGTGCAAGCAGATTGTATTATCATTGTTTTAAAACAATAAAAAGCAATCTACTTGCAGAAGTAATTCGTTACAGTTTGATAATATCAAAACCCTGCAAGAAACTCGAAGAGTTACTTATCAAGAATTGTGTGTGTGTGTGTGTGTGTGTGTGTGTGTGTGTGTGCATTGCGAAAGGAAGCAATGACATCCCATTTTGATAGTGAGAGGATTATGATTAGATTATGATGATGATTCTGATATCGATAATGCTGTTACTACTTATAACAGTAACGTAAAACAATATAACAATAATAATAATCAACATTTAGATTTGGCTTTCGGCGATCTCTTTCCATACAGAACACTTTATTTTTAATTTTTAAACAAGCTCATTCTTTTTATCTTTCTACCCCCCTTCGTATTCGGCCCTCTCGCTCCCACTGTCTGTGCGCATCTCTCTCTGTCTAACATGGGAACCAGCACAACTTCAGTCAGCTGCAACTTTTTTCTTTTTCTGCCAGCAAAGGCGCCATTTATCTTCGTCAGCCATGACGTAACATCTACAGGCCTATTCTCTGTCTCCCCTCCCCGCCCACCAGCACCACCATGCTCAGCACATCTGACATATACTTCAAGCAATGTAGCCATAGGCACCGAACGAGCGAGCAGCTATTTTATCCCATATACGCGCGCGTGTGTGAGCGCGAGTTTGTACAGATTACCACACTCTTTCATAAACAGAATAATAATTTTAAAAAACTAACATAATTCGATCTTAATTTTGCAGTGTTAATATTAAAACTGAATGTAGCATGCAGTGTGAAAACATCCATTATAATTTACATAGGCCTATTATTGTATTACTGATATAGGAAAATATGCTGACAATACTTAGTTACTGTAGGCTTGATAAACATTGCCCTTTTAACTTTAATTTATCGACAAATAATTGTTTAACAAATATTTAAAGTAGGGTATATTTAAAGCAGACTATATTTAAATATTTATTTTAATATGTGTTTAAATATATTTAAAGCATATTCAAATAACAAGCATAGTGGGATAAGTCCTGACGAAACAAATTAAATTTTTATTCAGATAGACTTCTAAACAGATAAGTAATAACATTTCTAGCAAATATATACTCTCTGCTTGTCTGTCTATCCCTCTGTCCCCTCTCTCTCTCTCTTTCTCGTGTGTCTGTCTGTGTGTTATATAATACATTACAATATTCACACTTAAACGGCATTCTTCTGTGTTTAGGCTTGCTATTCTGCTAGTCCTCTCTAGTTTAGAGACCCTCCCTCGGTCCTTTTTGAACCTTCCTCTTCTTTCTTCTTGATGGTGCCCGTTCCCACAATAGGTTGGTACCATGACATATTAAATATATTACGTATACGTTAGCCTCTTGACAGATGGAAAATACTGAAGATAACAAAGGAAAAAAGATTTCCAGTTGACAAACGTTGTAGGCCTATACGCAGGGGTCGACCAAACAGCAGTTGAAAACGTGTGGTATTGAGGAAGAATATTAAAGAGAAACAGACAGCATGCCTATTCTGGAAGTCAGAAGAATAATATGGAAATATAGGCTTACAGATTACAATATGATAAGTGTAAAAAGAAATAAGTAATTACTTTAATGACGGGAGATGAACAGAATGTTGAATGTTATTTCACAAGCTTTACAGTCAAACATTACAAACCTATTAGCGTTGCCGGTTATATTGGGGCCCTGTTTAAAAAAAAAAAGTTTCCGAAATCGAAATGGCAAAAGAAAATATAGTTGTGGTCTTATTGCGACAGGATCGCGATTATTTTATGAAATGTTCACGGAACTAAACACAGCCTAGTGGATTCTTTTGTTAAGTATTTTCAAAGTAATGAATTCTTGATTTACAGAATTCTGCCCATTATTGTGATATTCTTGATAAAACATTTTTAAAAAACTGCGAATACAACACTGTCGACTCCGTGTCTATAGGGCGATAGTATACGAAGACATTTAATACCCAATTAATTGAATAAATTAACGGTAGCCTTCATAGTTGTACTACCTTTAGTTCAGATAATGCCGCCATTATGGTAAAAAAGACGTTACTTCCATTTTAAAAACGAAGACAGCTAAATTAATTAAACATAAATGAGGTATGGAATAACAGTTATATTTGATTCCGAAAACAATGGGAAATCGGAACGGGGTCGAACGTATTCGGTGTAAATCTATTATTTAAAAAGTACATAACCCCATATAGACTGCAATTTTTAGAAGTTTGTGTTCATTCCGGTCGCCCATAATCTTCGCTGTAAATATCACAGCGGTTTTTTGTGACAGTCACCGTTTTTATCGTTTTATCAATAAAATCAACAAACCCGGTCGGTTTTGTGTATCCACGCAATGTGGTAATTGTATTGGCTGTTAAATAACAAAACATTAATCACTGGCGCAGCGAGACGTAGTGTCAACAGTCAATTTTTAAACATTTCACCTGTGTATGACGTGTATATTTGACCTGTGCAGCCGTCACTGCGCGCTCTCTCTCTCTCTCTCTCTCTCTCTCTCTCTCTCTCTCTCTCCACAGTTGCGCGCTGTTGTTACATTCACCTACGTTCTGAAAGTTGTGGCAAAATGATTGAAATTATGTTCCTCTTTATATATACTAATATAAAAACATAGTTTGAAGTCTCGTTCGTAGTCACCGTTAGGCCTGTACGTTATAAGCAATTGGAACATGATTATAAAATTTATATTTATATAATCACATTTCTCGTCCAGTATCTCTTCTTCTTCTTCACGGAGTAGGCACATTGCTTGTGTTTTATACTTAGCACGCCTAGGTCTTTGTTCCTTAAATTCATCCGCCTTTGACACTCATCTCTGACCGTTAGAGTCTTCGCCGTTGTTACTCCGGCCAAGGGCCTCCATACCATCCCTGGAAGTTGGGGATGCCACATCCGCCGGATCCACCGTCCTGTGGTTCTTCACCGCCGTCTGGTCTTCGTCCATAGCCATGGACAAGTGTAAAAAGATGTACCTCGCAATAATGGATATTCAGCGAAACTGAGCCACCGACACTTCTGAACTGAGCCCGATTCTCTCCCCCCCGCGTCCGCTGAGAATTACCTCCTGAGTGGAATAGAGACGAGGCTTCTAGCTTCCCTTAGGCTGGGTTAATGCCCACGTCTGATCCCGAAGGCAAAGGCACCAATTTTATTTATAATTTGAATTCATTTTAAATGGTCTGTATATTCAGGTTAAATGCTATGAATATTTCGTGATTTTTTCTAGTGTTTATTGAATTTATTTCCTGGAATTTTGCATTTTGTTAGCTCGGACATGGCCGAAAATTCACGTGAAAAAAATTAGTTATTACTTTTTCTTATTATTATCGGTCCATTCATGAACTAAAACTTATTCCTAAGATTAGGCTTACTCGTAGGCCATGTTTCCTTGATCTTTCAACACTTCTTTTATGTCCTACCTGTTTTCCGACATTCGGTTTAGTACGATGAACTCCTAACTCACTAATTTTATCGGGAATATAAAGTGCCCGAATTTCCAATCGAATGCCTTCACTTCGCTGACTGTCTAATCACGAGCGACCCTCTACAGATCGCATAACTTAATTTATATTGTTTGGACGTAACTTACGTCTCAATCAATTCATTATTTTATAGCAAAACTGCGATCACTGTAACATTGGAAAATTTTAACCGAATTCGTGTTGCTGTTTTTCCTCTGAAGCGTCTTCTTACCGTACCCTCCTTGAGGTGTCTGACCCCTTGATTTATTGTAGGCTTAATTTATTTTGTTTTAAAAGTTCGACCCACTTTTAATAATTATTTTCTGTACACATAAACTTCCAAATGATGTGGTTACCTCCGTTCACTTAATATACTCCATAGTACGTATATTTTGATCATCCCCATTGAAAGCTTTCGTAAAATCAATAAAACCGTACGAGTTTCAAGGTTGAATTCTCGTCTCTAGGTCACGGCCTACGTGTGAAATTTATCCAATGGAAACCCTCGAAGGAAATGTACAGATGGAATATTGGTAATTTATAGATTGATTAAGATGTTAAATTAGCTTATGCCTTATCGTATTAAAAAATTACAGAATTTTTAAAATTTTTATAAATACACAGACGTACTCTTCGACATACAGGATGGGAAACTAATTTTAAGTTTACATTTTGCAAATTCAGGAGGATGTGAACTTTCGTATACTTCGTTGATTGTCTGTACCTTTCATATACTTATGGAAAATAGCTAGCATATAGTAAACGTCGTTTTATGGCAATTTCAGCGAAGCGAAATATCTGAAAAAAGACTTCATGAAAGCAAATTAAAACTCGACGATCTACGAATGAAAAACACAGAATTAGCCACCACACACGGGCACAAACTAATCACACACACGCGCGCGCGCGTTTAAACATACTGTTACGACGGTTCTCACTGATCGTCGTATGGTACAGTGGAAAACATACTACAGACATCAATGAAGTCGCAAACACCAGCTTTAATTAATTAAATTTAGATGTCTCATATATAGGCCTATGCATAATACTTATCAAGCCTACAGTGAATGAAAGACGGATTACAAATCTGTGATGTTTTGTTATATTTAAATCACAAAACTAATTTCAAAAGAATGTACAACTTCTATCACTGCTGTAATAAGAGAGCGTAATCTAAGATTAATCACTTCTCATGTCCAAAACGTGAGACTCTTCTACGTGAGTTACAATTTTAAATATCTCGTTGGGGTTGGAAGCGTCGTTTATAAAATTTAATGTTTCAAAACATGAAAATATTTTTATTAATTCGTACACTAATAGGTCCTAAAACTCCGAAGAAATGTTATTCGTTATAGATGGTTCTTCTTCGTTGGTCCGTTGAATAAGCCTTTTGCTCTCCGCTCTCTTCTCTGTCTGTCTGTCTGTCTGTCTCTCTCTCTCTCTCTCTCTCTCTCTCTCTCTCTCTCTCTCTCTCTCTCTCTCTCTCAATCGGTAAGTATGTGTGCACACTTACACGAGCACCTCGCGTATGACTAACGTAATATTTTATTTTAAAACTGTCTCGTCTTAGTTACTGTGACGAGTCTAAAAATAGACCAGTTTCTCCAGTAGGCTACAGTCAGCTATAGGCTATGAGGCTATGGTACATAACACAGGTTTCTAATCTGTTGGCAGACAAATGTTCTGATTGGAAACATGTGACTATAACTGTATCTGAATAACTATAACTATACATATTATCAAGTTTTCTGAATATATATTCCAACTTTTTCACACACAACCGAAAAGAACAAGGCATTTATTTTGTGTATCGGGTATATTCATAACATGACACTATACTAGGGAACACATAAAATGCCAGAAAATGAAAGCGCATTGCGCAGATAGAGACAAGAGTGATTCACTGCGACAACAAATACACTAAAAGCGTCACGAACTGCACTCATGTAAGCGAAACGATCGATTGGCTCTTATTGGTTGACAGATCACGTGATCTCTTGCCTCTGCGCAGCTGTCCGGTGTCGCCTTCGTACGTACTCCCGAGTATAATAAAATAGTATTCACACTTCATATAAGTTTATAATTGTCTATCGGCTTACACAATTAAGTAGTTGGTCTACATACGTATAGCATTTTATATTCTTTCATAATACCGCTATCACTATCATCATCATTCACAATTCCATAATCTTCGACATCAGTTTTATCATTACTTGTCACACTGTTGATTATTAATTCCACATTTTCTTACAGGCGTACTGTTCGATCGTCTATATATTGTCTGCTCACTAGATCCTATTAATATAACTTTTTTTTTTTTGTTCTATTTTGAAACAGAAAGGAAAAGAGGGCGACAAACGTACACCCGGTACCAAACGTTAGAACTGGAAAAGGAGTTTCACTTCAATCGATATTTAACGAGGAGACGGAGGATCGAAATCGCACACGCACTGTGTCTGACAGAGCGGCAAATCAAGATTTGGTTTCAGAACCGTCGAATGAAGTGGAAGAAAGAGAACAAGACGAAGGGGGATGGTGGTCAAAACGGTGACGGTAGTGATATTACACCGCAGACTTCTCCGCAATAACCTGTAACCACCTCCCCCCTGTTGTTTTAAAGTAATTAAATCTCCTATGTAACTCCTCTGGTGGAATTCTAAGTCATTGTACATGTACCAATGGTGTTTAAATTAAAAAGAAAATATGTTCAATATAGTTAAACAAATTTAGATAGATTCTGTATAAAGTCTCATATAACACAGTATTATATAATAAATATATATATATAAATATGGTTGAAAAAAATGTACAGCACTTGATTAATTTAAATTTTCCTTAACAGAGAGAACGTTTCAGTCACTGATTAGCGTTAAGGTATACAAAATTATGTATAATAAATGAAGTTTTTGCCATATTTTTTATTTTTTTGAAAGTAAAAGTAAAAAAAAGGCTGTACACATAAAGACAATGTGCCAATATATAATTTATTTGTAATTACATGACTACAAGAAAAAATTATTCAGTTTATATAAATAAGTATGTAAAATAAAGAATAAATTGTAAACGATTTAAACAATGCTAATGAACCAAAGCATTATTAATTATTATTTATGTAATTATTTTTATTAGGAGATAATTTGTTTCAGTTTCTAGTGCAATGTATAGATTTGTACAATGTACAAAGTAATTAAAATAATATTTGATTAAATTAAATGTAAAATGGTAGAGTGTAATTGTCAACTTTGTTTTTAATTTTTTGTATTTTATATTCGTGCTCGTTCGTTTAGTGCCATAGTGATAGAAAGTGATCTTTTTTTCTAATTATTGGATATAATTATGTTCTGTTGAAAATACGTACACCCTCCGTCAGAGCAAAACTGCGTTTATGGGCCTCTCAGTTGCGGTTTGGTATTGTTTACATACATCACTTACTTCGATTAGTTTCAACCGCTGATTTACGTATTGTCCACTAGTGGGAATTTTTATGATTTGCTTATGAGAGAAAAGTTATTTAAATTATAGGCCTAAATATAATAAAAAGAAATTTGAATCTACTCGTTAAAAAATGTTTGGAACTTATTCAATGTTATAACTAAACGAATACGTATTAACAAATTTAAAAAATATATTTCTTGTGTATCAGTCAGATGTTTAAATGACCATGTGTTTTAGAAATCTGTGAGTGAGTTGTTATTTGCCTTGCTATATTATGGAGACTCTTTAATGTTGGTAATTTTAGTATAACATTGAATTTTCCAATCTTCTGAGGAAAGTATGTTAACCTCGCTCGTGCGTGTGAATAGTTTCTCATTCCCTTGTATATTATTTTCTTCACATTTTTCTGCATTCTTTATCTGCAAGGATTACAAGAATTAGACACCGCCCCTATGCATTGTCAAAAAATCGTCTAAGTAGGCCTAAACTTCGTAGTAAGTTATATCGAGAGTACAGAAAACTTGATCTTGTTTAATTCATCGGATAGTACGTATTTGCAATCATGTCTGAATACGAGACGATTAGCTACCTCCATTACTTACAGACACCCGACTTCCGCGTAAATGTATCTTTGAGTATTCACGGTCTTTGTCATTACCATAATTGCTACTGAATCGGTCTTCAGCTTATCTGTTTCAACTGAATAACATTGGCACTGAAACAGCTTTAACGAGATTACGAAGCTGGAACGAAACACCTCGTGATCTTCTGCACTCGTGTGGCAGTGACAGAATAAAATTTACAAACCCCCAGGGGAAAACTGTTACTATCATAAGAATTCCCACGTGGCATTTAGTTACCATTTTTTATTTTTGTAACCGTAAGATATAATATATACTGTGAAAATCTGTAGATAGAATGCGTAATAGAATATTATGTTGACTTTATTTTTGTTAAAAAATTTTTTTTTTAATCAACTTTTTTCTTAAACATAGAGAAACGTAAATACGTAATGAGAAAAGAGTCAAAAATTTATGTAAGTTTAAAAATATTTTAAAAGTTTAAAAATACTTAGATCTTATATAATATACATGTTGTGTGTCGTACTGTTGTTTATTATGCATAAATATATATTGTACTTTGTAAATGGTAACAGCGTATACTGCTTTACCTACTTTTGGATGAAAAACACTGAAAAATACACAAAAAAATAATGACAATGTCCTTTTGTAATAAAATATCATAAAAAGTAATAAGTAAAAAATATGCCCTTTGAGTGTTTGTGTGTAATTATAAATATATATGAAATTATATAAATATATATCTGTATATTTTGAGATCAAGAAAAAAGTTTAATGTTAGTAGTTGTTAGGATATTGAGGAATTGAATTGTAGAAAAAGATTTATTCGGTTTTATATAATTTTTATACTTGTTTTATATTGATTTTGAGTTTTTTATAAATTCATAACTTTTCATTCACATAACGTTTTTGTTTACCTACGATCAGGTCCAGTTTGACGAACGCATTAAGTGGTACCAAGCGGTTTGTTTCTTGTGTACAGAAGTACTAAACC
This sequence comes from Magicicada septendecula, assembly GCA_034769895.1. Classification (NCBI taxonomy): domain Eukaryota; kingdom Metazoa; phylum Arthropoda; class Insecta; order Hemiptera; family Cicadidae; genus Magicicada; species Magicicada septendecula. The sequence continues at coordinate 369,546,684 of CM068373.1, read as the reverse complement.
TTTAGCAGGAATACGCCATACGTATTCGTTGTTACTGATTCGGTTTGTCATAGAATCAATGTTTAAAATCGAGCAAAATTTAATAAATTTGACGTTAGTATGTAATCTTTTCTAAAATCTGTCTTGGTTGGTAATGAAATTTTGTTTTGAAGGAGTTGGATCTTGTGACAGAAGTTTTATTTTGGAGTCACATTAAACAAAAAAAAAAAAACATGAAATAGACACGTTCATTTCGTATGTGATTCTGAAGTTTTAGTCACATTCCACCTCCAGTCAATCAATGAAACACTGTAACGTGAGACTGTGTGTATACAGAAATGCTTAACACACCCGTGTTCAGTTCTCAGTTCGGTTGGTAACACTTGGTATCACGTCCTTTTATTTAATCTGTTCGTTAATAAATAAATACATTTAGGTATATAAATGTTTGACGAGTTTGATTATCACATCCAAAAGTAGTTGAACTTTTCAGCGTTATTAAAGCCTGTTTCTTAATTTTTTTTGTTGACTGCATGATCAACCATGTTTGGAAATTATATATACGTAATGTACACGCGCCTTCTGTAACACTAAAAATCCGAAGTATACGCAAAAGAGTTCAGGTGTTCATGTAGTTTTCAATTCTATTTCAGAGTAATTTTATGTACATTAAAATTATATATGTATACATGTATAAAGGAATGAACAATATTATTGCACATAATACTAGATTTCGAAGTCGTTTGTTACTGTACGGAAATTAATTATTACTAAACACTATATGAATTGGAAATACCTTGTTTATGATTGGTAATTTTAATCACGAACGTAACAGAAATAATAATAATAAAACATTAAATTATAGAATATTTTTCATTACTCTATATTAAGTATGTGGATTAAAATGAAAGATAAAAATGTATTTAATTGAGATTTTGCCAAAATATTACTTTTGCGCAAAAGATTGACAGTTCCTTTAAATAATATGTAAGTGTGAGTGGATTGTAAAAAAACGGTTTGAATGTTTATGCTTATGTATGAACGAGTGTAAGTAAAGTTATGTCTGTCTGTCTATCTGTCTGTCTGTCTGTCTGTATGTATGTATGTATGTATGTATGTATGTGCGTGTATATTTGTGATTAATTTCTGATTATTACTAGTAATAACAGTGTTAATTATAATGACGTTTAATACTTCAAACGATGGAAATTCTTAGCAAAACATTACACAGACCACAGATAAATTGAGAAGTTAGAAAATTAATTTTTACATGTTTCTGAATAAGTGATATGTGTTCTCTCTCTAAGTTATGTATAATTTTGGTTTTATCCTCACACAAAGTAAGAGAAACTTATGACACTGCTTGCATAATTCATTGGTTATAATTTAAAAAAAAAGAGTAGTTGCCCAACGTTACTGATTTTATATTAAATCTAATTAAAATTTATTACGTTTGATTGAACACATGGTTGCTTCATGTGTTTCCATTGATCTCAAGAGATATTACTTTGTTCATATTAGTTTCGTATACATAGGTCTTTTGTTACCCGCTTTCATTGTAGAATTTAAGTAAAATGAATACCTAATTAGATTTGTTGTTTCAAAAAAATCCAGAAAATTAATTACATTTACAAACATGCTGGTAATCCGTAGAATATTATTAACATTGTTTTTTTTATAACTGAGTATTATTGTTAAATAAAATTTTAATGAGTCCACATAATTTTGCTCTCTGAACGCAACAAGTATTTTCGAATAATTTAATGCATATATGATTCAGTAGGACTATTGTATCTTTTAGCTTTTATGGCACACAAGCAATGTAACAAATAAGACTAACCAAGTATACGAAGGGAGATATTTTTATATGTATTTAACTAAACAAAATTACAAAAAAAGTATTCAATAGGCCTATTTATTAGGCGAGTGGTGGGAAACAGTCAGATGCCTGAAAAGAAACCGAAAGCACTTAAAAAAAATATATATATATATAAATTAATCTCACAGAGTATTGTTTTGTTGAGTTAAGGATTTCAATTAAATCTTCACGTTATGCCTCCAAATCTGAAAATTAAAAACAGTCAACAAGAACTATATACATGAAGGCATTATATGCTTAAAATTATGAGCTGAAATCATTTATTAAACTGGAGTTTAGTATTAAATTGATACTGATTAATTTTATAAAAATAAAATTGGATGAAGAACATAAATTTTGACAAAATTAAAAAAACAAACGTGAAACAGAAAGTAAGTCTGTCTCTCCTTCCAGTAGACATGCCTATTTTTCGCTATGCAGTATGGTTGCACGTAAAATAATACTTGTTTTTAAAGTTGTAACTAATCAAGTTACTCTTCATTAACTCTTCTTTAGGTTGAAACACTAAGTGTAGCTTAATACAAGCCCTCCATACAGATCTGGACTGTAGTATCTACAACTGAAATTGCTATTAAAATAAAATAAAGAATATAATATAAAGAAATACAATATAAAGAAAATAACAGAAACTAAAGAAAAATGATAACAGGATTTGCTGTATGTGGTTGTCTTATGTATTCTCTATCTATTCTCTCTATCTCGCTCTCTCACACTGTAACTATAACTATATATTTATATCTATCTGTCTTAAAACATTAATCGTCCATTGACATTAATTTTTATATATCTTATGATAATAGTAATAATAATGATAATGATAATTATAATTATAATTATAAAAAAATGTATAAATGGTGTGACAAAGAGAGGAAGGAAGAATGTATTTTTTAGCATAGTCTATGATGTCTACATTATAAATATTGATTAATATTATTTATATATAACATAATATAGTTATTGTAAAATGGTAATATTTGTAAGTTATTGTAAAACCAAGCGAATGATGAAGCAGAACAAAACAAAACAAAAAAAATTTGTCCTATATAACTTTGTGTTTAAATAATTTTTTGAAAAATGCTAAAAAAACATAATAAATGATATGTGGTTGAAATAAACAAATTGTTGTGTTGAAATTATTTTTATGTATTTAATTACCCTCAACTTCTTTTTTTACATAATTTTAAACACGATAAACTTTTGGGGGAAGTCTTTGTTAAGACTGATATACAAATGGTCACTTATATACTAATTTAATAAGTATTCTTGTATAAACCGATTATATACATTTTTAGCAGAAAATTAAAGGGAAATTTGAGTTTATCATAAAATTTATTTTGATTATTTCGTTATTACAAATTTTTAAAAAGTTTTTAAAAAATATTAAAAGTTTCTTAATGCTGCACACCAAAAACAATGTCGAAGTTATATTTTTTTAAATTAGTTATATTAAAAAAATATGTTTTTAGGAGGCTATCCTGTTTGGAGTGAAACATTATGTCAAGTAATGGTAAATTAAAGTGTAATCGAACCTGGCTTTGTAAAGAAACTATCCATATTTCAGGTTACGAATATCGTACATTTTACTATGCCACCGATTATACTCATAATGGATTTTGTGCCAGTTTAATTATGGACATAAAGACTGATTTGTTTTTAGATTACAATGTGTGCATCTTATTAAGGAAAGCAAGTGTCTAAAGTCGTCAAGTGTTCACATACCAACACTCAAATAAAAAAATTCGTGTACTGCATCAAAAGCCTCACAGTATTGAAGACTGGAACTCGATTTTACTGAAAGTGGTACCGTTTGTTTGTAATAGATTTATCGTCTTGACACCGAACGACACAGAGTCATTGTTTTAATTATCTTTAAAAATGTTCGTATTATTAACGGGTCAGTGGAAAATGCGTTGGAGTACATTAAATCATTTACTCTGTTAGAGAAAATGGCTCCGCCCCGAGTTAGAGATTATTGATTGTTGAAATGGTCGGAAAAGCATTAACCAACCCCCCGTCAAAAACAGTCCAAACCGAACATGCCATGTTCCCTGATCCTGACGTAATAATATATATTGTATATTCTTAATGGGTATTCAGTTGTGGCAGGGAGTTTACATATGGCGTTCTAACCACCCACGACTGCTGGAACATGTGCGCTCCCACATCAGGCCTATACGTCTACTTGCGTGATTTGATAGGCTACAACTGTGCTATTTGGTAATAAGCAAAATACTTGTCCTTTAATAGAGGGTATACACAATTTCTTAAAAACTAGCAATAGGAAAACTAAAATATTGAACTTGCTTATTTTGCCTTCCACACTAGTAAAAATTTAGGCCTAATAACTTAAAGAACAAAGATTGATTTTGAACATTTCGTGAATATTAGGTATAGGCCTATACTAGTGCGAACAAGGACAAACCTGAAAATCCGTACTGCAAAAAAGAATCTGAAATCTTCAAAACATTATAATATTCTTCTTTTCGTTTTCATCCTGCTTTCTATTGATTGTCATCATCATCATCATCATCATCATCATCATCATCATCATCATCATCATCATCATCATCATCATCATCATCATCTTCTTCTTCTTCTTCTTCTTCTTCTTCTTCTTCTTCTTCTTCAAAAAGGATTAAACCAAAAACGGTTTGTTCCGGTCCCAAGCAGACAGACTACAGCCGGTCACTCCAATGCTTCTGCGGACGTCCAACACCTTTCCCTCCTTTCTGCATATAATTCAATAGTTGTTTGAGGATGCGGCAGTCATCCATTCGGTTAAGATATTTCTACCGATATTGGGCATTCTGTTGATTATCCAATATTAGAAGTTATTTTAACTTCTAAGTTTGTTTCAGTAAACAAGAATACGTTTCTTGGCTTTTCTCCCCCATTCATTCCATAAAATGTTCTACGAAACTCAATATTAACGTAGCTGTGTCTTAGATAAGAATCTCAACCACTTATCGTCTTATTAACATTTTCCATCAACTTTTTCCTATACGCTGTCGAGAACAGTTCGTCTCAATCCCTTAATTGAATCTCTTATTTAGCCTTATTCCCCAGCATCCTCTAAACTTCCTTTGCATCTCTTCCCAATGAACCACGATTCATAGCCATATATAGCCACGCTCCACACAAAACAAATCATTAAGTATTTGTGTCTTGTTTTGAGTCCGATGTTACTGGACATCGGCAGCATCTTGATGTTTGTAATAATCATTTTTCTTGTGATATTCTGTATTCAGTGCCTCCTGTGTATTCTGCTAGCCAGGAATTCGGAAACCTTTTTCTGTTTCAACTTTACACAAGTTAGTGATGATAACGTACTCAAACAAGTCAGGAAATACTCCATTATGCTAGCTTGTTTTATGAAATGCTAAACATGGTAAGATCTTGACCTACACAAATTATGTAACCAAAGTGTTTTTCTTCAAGTGTCTTGTTTTAAGAATAATTTGTAAGACGCAACTAGTCTTGAAGAGAGACTGGGTTTTCACAAATGGGAGACTTTGTGCGCCAGAAGTAGGCCTATAGTTTCTCGTTTGGTCATAGAAAAGCTGTGACGTCTACTAGTATCTGAAGATAACGGCAACAGTAAGGCAGGACAACTGTAAGTAACTCATTCATTTGTTTGTCTTTAAGAATAGGAAAACGTTTACACGTGTGCGTGTGTGTGTCCGCGCGCATTTTACATACATATATTTGAGACGCTTGAGACAATCACTCTTAATTCACGTAATATAACATAACTCTTATACACTTATACGTAACAAACCTGAACAAAATTCTGGAGGAAAAACAAAATTGTTTTTTGTAAACATGAAGTTCTTATTATACAATCATATTCAGACATTTCAGTGGCGTAGTAAATTATTGTAAGAAACACAGAAGACGTCTCACTATTAATAGAACATTTACACTGCTTTAACGCAAATAGTAATAAAATATTTGTTTTAAACTTCAAAAGCCACCGGCAACATCGCTAAAAAAAAGAAAAAATGAAATAACTGATCGTTAATATCAGAGTTTTAAATTTTAACACCACGTTGCGTTCATAAAAATTAAGTGATTATGTGCGTTGTTTATAATTTGTTTTCAGGTAAACGTAGTCTAAACTATTCTTTAGTTGACAAATTGATAGTTTTGAAACTAAAATAGTGTTTACGTTCGTATGTTCTAGTTTTGTTAACATGTTGTGTATTTATAGTTTCAGGTGTCGTCTGGCCAAAACAGTACTGTCAGTGAGGATCACCCAGCAGATGTGCTCCAGGTAACGTCTCGTGTAACTGCTGTGAAACGAACTTCTCAGTACAATTCAATCATAGTCTATGGACTCCGAGTTCTCTCAAAAGAACCAGTTTGGCGGTCGTTTAGTCGTTTTTTTTTTTGGTTGCGTGTCAGATCAAAGTTTGTCAAATTCCCGTAAATCGTATTCCTGAAAACTGACTAACATGTTAAGAGTCGTATTTGCTTACGTTCGTTGAGAGTTCTTCCGCGTAAATTTGACACAAGGTAAAGTTAAGTCAGGTTTTTCTTACGATTACCGATTTCCAGGCGGATTGATTGTGACGTAACCGGTAGTATTACAGAAATTAACGGTCTGAAGATTGCAGATTGAAACGTAATCGGTCATGTAATATGAAGCACAAAAGGAAACGTTTCGTACTTTGTTAGGAAGCATGAGTAGTTGGCTGTCAGAATTGTTTGACTGTGTACAATATGCTTTTCCCAAATTAAATGGAAAATGCGTCTACACGGGGCGCCTACGAGAGCAGAATCGATCAGAATTTGGTAGTGAATTCAATCGGGACTTCTAATTGTCAAAAATATATGTAACAACTGCATGCGCCCTACCGTTGACGGAACGAAACTCTTTTAACGAAAGTCAGATCTTCAATAATGCTCTATGTTCATTGTCCTACATGCAAACGTATAAAACTCAATATGTTTATAAAATAAAATTCAAATAAGTGGTTACACTGTATGCCGAAAATGTGATTCAAACAAGACAATTTCAATCCGAATTCAATAGAGTACCACACACAGTTCGGTAGTATCGGTTACACAATAACAACAACAAAAATATGCCTTTGAATTTACACGTAAACAAAGTAGGTGATCACAGTCATAGGTACAAAAACATTTTAGCTCAAGGTTTCACAGACGTTGGGATTCATTTTGCTAATAAAGAAACGATCACCGTGTTCTCTGTTAAAACAACACGTGAATAAAAAAAGAAGGTTATTAAGCCATTAGGTAGAACCTGATAATAAATTGATTGCTGACTCTGGGGCACCGACAACTGGTTTATGATTTATTACAAAGCCGCTACAGAATAAAATATGCGCGTTTTATACGAATATTTTAATGAACCGTTAAAACGAAGAGTACAGTCACTGTCCCAAAATATATTAAACAAAACTTCGTGTGTCCATATTTGTACACTGACTATACATTGATTCACGTATTGAGGAATACTTCCGTATGAGGAAAAAAGTTATTATTTTTAATTTAAAAATCATTTCTTAATGTTTTAATTTAAAGGTTTCAGTGTTAAATAATGTCTTGATTATTTAAAACAAAATGTTTTAAACTTGCAGCGGATTTTTGTCTCCCTCTAAGTCAAGGTAAGTGACGTGAAGGGATTACGTTGACTGCGGCCACCATTACGTCTCTCTGCCATTTTGTGTTGTCAGTTTTAGATAATTCTTTAGCAACGTTAATGTCGTAAAGTTTATGCGAAGAAGATTGTATTAAGGGTATTGTAGTAGGCCTACATGTTTTAATGCGCATTCCTAGAACCCAGCAGTGTCCAAAACTAAAATGTTTCTGATACAGATTAAATTTTTAAACTAAAAATGTTTATTGCGTACTCATTGAGCTTGTGTTAGTTAAATTCAAACGTAGCAGCTCGCTTCTCACATACGTTATTCTTGTCCATGATAATTATTTGAAACATTGCATAATGTTTTTAAATACTTAGGAGAGACAACACTAGAAATTAAAAAAAAAGGTCATTAATGGAAATTCTTTACAATTTGGTCTACTACTGGCTTTTCCTATTTATAAACGTTAGAAAATGTGTTGAGTAAAATTCTCCACCAGCCACTCATTACAAGTGCGTAACTAAATGTTTGTAAGCGAATAGAAAAGTTGATACAGTTCCAAAAACATAATATTTCCTTATCATCATATTAAAAACTGAATACACTACTGCACTAGGTACAGCAATTAATTCAATTTTTTAAGGAAGTAGCTTTTTGTATTCAGTTCCTTATCGCTAAGGTCAGATTTACAGATCACTCTTTTCACCATCTCCAGGCCAGCTTTTACACAACATTATATAATTTCTTATGTAACAATTATTGCTTTGTGCTGCGGCTAATTGCACAGCTAGAAAAAACGATAATAGTCTTGTATAGAAAATAAAAAATAGTTCTCTATGACTGTGTGTGTGTGTGTGTGTGTGTGTGTGTGTGTGTGAGCGCGCTCTTATTTCATTGAATTCTTCTCTTGGTATAATTACTATCAGTCCCCCGACCTACAGTGCTGTAATTTCTCTCTTTCTCTTTAATCAGTTTAATTAATGTTACATCAATCATCGGTTGGTTGTAGTACACAGTCATTTCTTTTGAACCATTATGAAGACTTATTGTAGCAAATTAGATTTTTTGTTTTATTTATTGTATAATTAGATTTATTGCTTTCATTTGAGTTATACTGGTTACCGCGGTTGTGAATGAATCATGACAGTCGGCTAATAACACTCGCCTCTGTGTGGTGTGGTGTGTGTGTGTGTGTGTGTGTGTGTGTGTGTGTGTGTGTGTGTTGTTGTTGTTGCTGCCATAATTATATTCGCTCGATTCTTCTCTTATTGTACACTATAGTGGCGTGTACATATTTAACCATTATTAAGATGTTTGTTCTAAACGAGATTGCGCAAAATCAATTTTCGTTTCGATAATGAGTTTACAAATAATTGTGATTATTGCCCTGCGTTATTATTAGCGAACAATCGATCCTGCACCAAACATGTGGCTTCGGTTATCGCACGTGCGATCTTAACAATGTGTAGTGGCCGTCTAGGAAGGTAAGCATTTCTTAAACCCATTTAAAATCGTTTCCCGTCTCTTTTGTTTCCGTCGAGATCCTGCAGTTTTTTCGTACTATTTTTTATGAGGAAATATTTTTCCACCAATAGTTGTTAAACTAGTTCAAATTTTAATTGTAGTTAGGCCTACTTGAGACATAAAAACCCAGGTTTTTTTTAAATCAGCTTCATGAGCGAGTCCGAGGAATTATGCTTTATTGCATTATAATACGAATCACATTTTTTAACATCCTTTAAGCACTGGCCATGGACGAATATGTAGGCCTGTAAGGTAAATAATTACTGACTTAAAATCTAATCTAATCATTAAATTTGTGTGTTTTAGTCTGTCGCAGGGAAAGTGCATTCTCTTCTCTAGACGATACGAAAGCAAATGCAGCCAAATTTTATCCTGGTTCACAGTCTGTTTCAGTAAACTTGGAGGAACGAAAAGAAAAGTGTTTCGTTCGCATGAACTCGTGTGTTAAAAAAATCGGAAGTTAATTGCCTGAACTGATTCGATATTGGATAATTTTATACGATTGGTGATAAATTTAGTGACACTTATCAGTGTGAGCGATGTTCACTGAAGATAAATACAGTTTATATCGCTGTGATGTAATGTGATTTTAACAAAAATTGGTGATCTTTAGAGAAAAAGGTGATCGATTATTGTGCGAAAGACGAAGGACGTAAACGGGATAGATGATCGTGATCAGTTACAGTGGTAGGAAAACTAAACAAGTGAAAGTCGTTCAGTTTTTAGTGACTCGTGTACCCAGTGGAATGCCATTAATCAAAGGGATTTATTAGCTGCAAGTCGCGCCGCCTTATGGTGAGTATTTATTCTGTGTATTTGGCATGCTAAGGCTATCATTGTGCACGTAACCCTGTCGCATGTATTTGTTGTGTTTACATGCTCATTTAATGCGCTTGTACTAGTAACAGCTGATCATGTGTAAAAACTGTAATACATTAGTATGTGGAAATAATTTTATGCGGCCACCAAATCCATGCCGTGTTTACCATGTGCTCTGTCTGGCCGTCTCCCCCTAGTCCTATGGCACGGCGCATGCGTATTCAGTCGAATAGGATTCAATATTTGCCGTGTCGACTATCAGTTGATGTCTGCTGGCCTGCTGTCCACGTCACACCGTCCCCCCCCCCGCTGTATTTCATTATAAATTAACGCAAAAGCGCAGATCTAACGGTAATAAATTGCTAAACGTTTACGTAAACGATTAATTAAAATGAAATAGTTTGTACATGTTCGGTCTCTTTACAGACACCCTCTCATTTTCTCCTCTGTCTGTCAGTCTCTCTCTCTCTCTCTCTCTCTCTCTCTCTCTCTCTCTCTCTCTCTCTCTCTCTCTCTCTCTCTCTCTCTATCGCTATGTAACGGAATTTTAAAAACCTGTCATTTTGTTATCTTATTGATTTCGCATTAACATCAGTATTTTTTTCAAGCTTATAAGCTTAATGCCATCATTTATTCTTCTTCGTTTATTCACAACTATGTCAGAAAACTTCGTTTTCTGTAAACACGGAACTTTCTCCTTGATCGGTGACACATCGCGCATGTCTTTATCCACACGTGTTTATCCAATAAGATAACGAGAACCCGTTTACCCGTTTACGATGTTCTGTTGGTTATGTATAGCGCCTTCAGTCGGTCGATAACAATGCAGGGAAATTCGACGAATGTCATCGTCTAGACGGAACTTGTGATAAGTATGTACTATACGTCTGCGCTGAATTACGAACATCTATCCAAAAGGTGAACCTATTGCTTTTGCCTTCCAAAATGTAATGTTAAAATGACATTGTATATAACGACTGCGCACCCCCTACGTGTTCATTTCAACGTATTTGGAAGTGACGAAAATAAAAAAAGAAAGAATTGGATCGGTTGACAAGCTCCTCTCGTTTGAAAAGACCCTGAATCACGTAAGAAATGAATATATAAGAGATATGGGGAATATCAAGAAAGATATTAACGAGAAAATTGATCAGCTTTGGTATGGGATCGTAATGCGGATGAATGGACACAGGTGGCGTAAAAGGATGCTAGAATATCATCCGGTAAATCATAGAAAAAGGAGATAGACTTCGTAAGATTTGAAAAGCAAGATGTAGAGAAAGGAATGTGGAGCAGAAGTGTGCAAGAAATTACTAAAAATTAACTGGCAGTTGAGATGCGGAATGCGACGTAAGAAAAAGTATCAACAAGAAATCGGAATGTTACCCTAAGGCAGGCGTCAGTGTTGTTAGAATGAGCGTTAGCCGAACTGTTAGGCCGTGGTCCCGTGTCGGTAAAACCTGACGTTTCGGCCTCACCTTCGGAGGCCATCTTCAGTGGTAAACGTTTAAAAAAAAGTTGTTGGCAGTTGTTCACCAAATACCCCATACCGAGACACAAACTGTTGGCAGTTGTTCACCAAATACCCCAGTACCGAGACACAAACTGTTGGCAGTTTTTCACCAAATACCCCAGTACCGAGACACAAACTGTTGGTAGTTGTTCACCAAATACCCCAGTACCGAGACAAAAACTGTTGGTAGTTGTTCACCAAATACCCCAATACCGAGACACAAAAGTTGTTGGCAGTTGTTCACCAAATACCCCAGTACCGAGACACAAACTGTTGGCAGTTGTTCACCAAATACCCCAGTACCGAGACACAAACTGTTGGCAGTTGTTCACCAAATACCCCAGTACCGAGACACAAACTGTTGGCAGTTGTTCACCAAATACCCCAGTACCGAGACACAAACTGTTGGTAGTTGTTCACCAAATACCCCAATACCGAGACACAAACTGTTTCAAACTTTTACCACTGGAGATAGCATCCGATAGTGAGGCCGAAACGTCAGATTTTACCTACACGAGACCGCGGCCTATCATTCCGGCTAAACGATCATTCTAACAACAAGAAATCGGAATATAATTAAGAAAGCTGTGTTAATGGTTATAATCACAAACAGAATTATCACTGTTGCAGAAATTTCCGATCTGACGATGAGCTGTGAAGCTTGAAAGCGCTAATCGGAATAATTTTTCTATAGTGGTGTGCAACAGTGATAATTCTGTTTGAAATCGGAATATATTGAACAGACCTACTGGAGAGCTGAGGCAGGTAAATAGTATAGGAACGAAAACATTCACAGTGATTCATCAGTCAACAGGCGAAGTAATTTATCAGTAATTTGGTAACCACGGATGAAGTGAAAGAAGCACAGTGATGGAAGAGTAGTCGTTGAACAAGAGTAGTCGCAGAGAATGAATGGAAGGAGCGATAGGGAGAGGGGGTAACGGGAGTAAATAAAAAAGGGAATTACATGACCTGTTTAAGTTCTGAAACCAGTGTGTCTTCACACATCCTTGAAATTCTTGTCGTCTGGAAGGTAGGATGGAAGTATTGGTAGGCCGTAGCCGAGTTCTTCTTGATACCTCAGCCCGTGGTGGGTGGTGACATTGGGAAATCGTCGCGTCGTCCTGGGTAAAATTCCACTACCCCTGTAAGCATTGGTCTGCAGCAATTTTAACCAAGAATTTTCCATGGGACTTCTCCTAGCATTTCTCTCAAACAAAAATTTAAAAACTTTCTCTTTAATGCTAGTCATTTAGTTCCTTCTCTATGTACGTTTGGATATTGACCAGTAGGCCCACTGGTTTATGTAGTGCCGCTGCTTAACTCTGAATCCAGAGTTAATTGATGTTTCCATCGCTTCTATGTTCCCACAACTTCTACATTTTCACAGGTGTTCTTAATATCCCCTTAGGAATCTCTGTGACTCTATCGGTTGACACAATGGAACCGTTGACGTTGCCAATCATATAGCCTATTTTCTCTTACAAGCTTTGTACCGTATATTCATCTCCTCCCGAGTACTTCGGACTGTCATTTCTGCTGAAGTTAATAATTCCATTTCTGCGCTCAGGATTTTCCCTTGTATTTATGAGCATTAAAGAATAAAGCTAGACCAGAAAAATAAATAAAATTCTATTATTTGGTTACTTTCTTTCACTATGGGAGCAAAAGCTATAGCGACATTTAGACACTTAACTTAAGTCATTAGCTATCGTAACTTATTAACGTTCCTCAGTCACAGACATTGCTCACAGTTTCTCTTCCCACGGAGGGAAAAACCTGAGGATCTTTGTTGCGGTGGTTTCCTCATATTATCTTAGTCTTTAATTGTTAGCTATCTGGAGCAGCTTCCCGACCTACGGATAAGAGGGTGCCTTGACCCAACTAGGACTTTGGTATCGAACAGACGGGATTTCAAGCTCACTGTACGAACAGGCGGTACGCGTTTGGTACCACAGGCAGACGAAGGAAGAACTAATACCGAATACACAATTAAACCCTTATATACAGTATTATGATAAGAAGAGTTAATTTGAATAGTCTTTCAGAATATTGTGACTCCAGGACTCCAGGAATGACTTCTCACTTTAATTCAGTTCCCGGCGATATGATGTGCTATCAATATTACTGATTCGTCGTAGCAGTGATCTACAGGAATCACGCGAAAAAAAAATATACAAATTGGCTCCAGTATCTTTGGATCCAGTATTTGTATATTTTACCTCTGTCTCTGCGCCAATTCAGCTAGAGTACAGTAAATTTTATACAACGAGTTGTGGAATCATGAGCCTTGAAGGCTTCGGCCAAATTTAACTGCTATCCAAGATTGTGGCATTGCGTGTTAGAGTGTAGGTAAACGTATTTAAAATTACCTTAGGTACGAGATAAATATGGTCTTTGTTTGAAGAAAGTCCAAGAGTCATAACATAATATTGTAGAGTCATTATTGCAAACATTATTAAAAATTGCATGTATTCCAGCTTTTAATGTAGGCTACTTACTATGTACTACATAGATACTCATTTTCTCTGTCTCTCTTCTTCCTTACCGCCTTACCAAAGGAGCTACACACAGATTTCGAGTAAAAGTAATATTATCTATCCATAAACTTATGTTAGTCCCGGCTAACAGACAACTTGTTTTAAACCACTCACTGTCTCTTTCTCTCTGTTTGTTGTGTGTAAAAACTCGGTAGTCGGTATCGGTCGAGAAGGCAGTAGCGCGTGTGTGTTCCGTAGTTCAGTTTTATTTGTGTTGAACGTAATTGCTGTTTAAAGATGGAATGACTGGAAGCTGATGCCTTGAATACTGTCCATTGACCTGAGGCGACACTATCTGGCGACGAGACCAATTGAGAGAAATGCTACAAACAAGAGAAAGAAACTGGGCGCGTACGACTACACACACAGTCTGCCTTGTGTTCGTGTGTTTCTCTGTGTGTTTTCAGCCGCCCTAGTTTCATTTTAATCTTTTTTTTTTCATCAACGCATTAAAGTATTCGTTTCTAAGATATACCCTTCTTTTTCAAATTGAAAGGCGATTTTAATTAAATTTGTGCTGTCTTCCATTACTTATTAATGTTTTTTTTATACCTTCCTTATATGGTCAGAAAGATTTTTGGGATTCGAACCCCTTCCCCTAAATATCCTACTCATCTCGAAACTATAAAACGAAGAATGTCATATTATTATCCTTTTAAAGTTGGTCTAAATGTCTATAATAAGCAATAACAACTAATCGTGTGTAGTCTGTCTACAGATATAGTGGTAGAAGAATTGTGATCACCTCCAATCTTCAGTAAACCTCTTCCGGTATGGAGTTCTGAATACGCCCGTGCTTTCATAACGTCAAGTAATGTCCAATGAGATATCAAATTTTAATCGTATATTAAATTCAACTTCAACAACATCGTAACATTTCTGTAACACTTCAACTACCTCGTAAACGTGAAAATGTGATTACACAGTCTGAAGTCAACATTACAATACACATTAAATTTGTAGGTTTGTCAAAGAAAAATTTTAAATAATTAAATCGTTAAAAACATTATTTTCTCTGTCTGATATTTGTATATTCTTACACACACACACACACCCGGCCTCGCGAACACTATTAGGGCCTATATGGCCTCACAAAAATACGTAAGAACACGAAAGTACATACGTTTTTATAACCATTTTTCTCGCGCGCCCGCGCGCGCGCGTGTGTGTGATAAAGAGAGAGATATGTCGTAATAACTAATAAATTAAAAACGGAAAACAATGACCACGAATTAACAGTCAATATTAGTTTAACTCCAAAAGCATTAAATTAAATAATTTCTATTAGAAAGTTGAAAATTTTCTATTCTTCTTTAAACGTGAGGATTAGGCATTATAACTGATACCATCCATTGTAAATTACTATGTCAAACTTATTTTTTGCTCATAGTGTAAGACTTGGAATGTTTTTAAACTATGTGTTTAAAACTGAAATGTATACCTATTATACGTCAACTGTAGGTTATAGGAAAAAGTTACTTCTACATTCAAAGAAACATTCAATGGAAATGTCAATCAGATTTCCTTTGTCAACCATCATAATATCACAGAGCTTCATAAGATGTGATAACTGTCTTCCAGTTAAAAATTGCTAATACTAGACAAAACTTGTTTCTACTGGATGCTTCAAAAATTAAAATACCATGGCACCCCTGTGATCAGTATCCTTTTTTGTCTCTCAAACATGCGTAGTATAAAGCGAATTACGTGCACAACATGGTCTTGCTATTGGATGATCCGGTATGTGGAATTCCGATGTTGCCCTGGAAAAGCGCTTGATAAATATTCGACAAGCTGCTAGTTTCTCTGGCCATAGCAAATAAGCCTGCTATATGTCTTTTTTATTATCAGCTTTAAGATATAGTATACAACCAGAAGCATTGTTAACTTCATCTTTTCTGTTGTTCCTAGTAATTTCCATTTCTATCTACCATGTGACGATGTTTCCATTTCTATCTACGGTAACGCACTCTTACCACTGTGGTCGTATTTCTTATCAGTTTGATGGTTATGTGACTTATGATGCCGGAACTTCAGTAGATAGATCTTAGCCTCAGCATGTCAGATTGTTTGTTTCGTACACAACAAAAGCGCACGCGTAATGTACCTTATTGTCTCTTTAATAAGGATTTTTATTTTTCCATCATCGTTAACAATAATACTGTTTTATGACAAACTATTATCATCCGTATCATCATTATTTAATCGTCCAAGCTTACCTTCAAGTTCTACGTCAATTTGCTACATTCCAACGTTCATACAGATACACTATTCTTTTATATTTTTTATTGCTTCAAGTTTTATTACTTTCAGTAAAGTCTGCTCTCTCAGATCGATCCTATCAGAACTCGGATCTGGTAAACTCCTTCCAGACACCTTTCCACCGCTTATTCTGACATGTCGTTCGTATAGGCTAAGTGAAGGTTGAATGTGGTCTTCGAATGTCTCAGATGCAATTCTTCCATTTGACGATTTTCAGTTCATTAAATTGAATTTCATTTCCATTAATTCTTAATGCTCAAAACGACCTAATTTCCCTTATTTACTTGCATAATTATAACCTATAATATTATTAGTTAGAAATTTTATTTAATTTTTCATTTAATCTAATAATTTTTCTCTTCTAATTAAATTAATATTTCCTTATTGTAATTCATTCCCCAAAGAGTTTTTGTAGCGTGTTGTTGTAATCAAAACTGACTTTACACAGATCGGAATCAGAGCTGCAAACCGACCCATAATAATGAGCTCACGTAATCAGCACAAAATTAGCTCTGCGCTATCGCAGTTATTGTTAAAAATTTGTCGCCTGTGGTTAATCTGTTGCGAGCCCTGCAGCACATAAATAACAATTAATAATTTTACACAGTGGAAAATCAAACCAATGCACTAAAATATCCGCGGAGCAGCAAAACAAAACAAAACAAAAAAATACGAATCCAAGTGTCTACACCAGGGTGATATAGTAGCTATGCATACATTCTAACTTTTTGACGATGAGCGTTTTTGTGTTGCAAAAAGTGGCGGCGGGGGCGGGGAGGGTGAGTTTGTCGTGATGAGCCACAGGGGGGTTGAAGTTGGTTTGGGGCGGCGGCGACGCTGGCGGGAGTGGAGGTGCAAATGGTGGAAAGGAAAATTTATGGACCACCTCTTTATCACTTCCACATCATGTGAGCCGGGAAGTAACCCGTTTGATGAAGTCAACCTCTGAGTTTGTGTGTGTGCGCGCGGTGGGTGGACTGGGTTGAGTTTGAGTTTGGCGATATGGAAAAGTCATTTTACCCCACACCAAAAGAATTCTATATAAATCAATGTTTCCGCACTGTAGTAGACCCCAGCGCGCTGGGGTAGTTATTTCTCTAACCCCTTTTCAATTCTTACTTCATAAAATTTATTTGTTAATATTTTTAAAATATGCCGTTTGTATACAGTATCCTACTTCCCGGCGTTACGTGACAATGAGAGGGAGCAGCCGACGAACACAACAGCCACAAAATAACATTTCAACAGACGCGGTCTCTGACTGCTGAAAATTTCAAGTAAGCTACTTTGATCCAGAAAACATCGTCCTAACTTATGTTATCGTCTTCTTCGCCAACTCAATGGGCATCGCCATGTTTTCGGCAAAGCTTTTCCAATTTGCTCGATTTTGCAACATTCTCAGCCTGTCATTTTCCGTCTATCAGTTTCGTAAGAAATCAGTGCTATTGCGCACAGTTCGTCCATATCACCACCATCACCATCACCTTCATCTTTCTGTTCTCTAGAACCATTCGAATCATCCACTTTTCACATAAGAATCATCTCTTCTCATAACTTGTTCAAACGACTGCAGTCTGTTTCCTTGAACTTCTTTTGTATGTTATTCAATTACTCAGATTTTGTTATATGATGGACGTGGTGTCAGCTGACAGTCCATATTGACAGTGACCTTAAGTCATGCCACCTTATGTCAGAAGTGTATAATGTACATATGTCGTTGTGTCATTCTATTGTTATTTAGTAGGATCAATTTTAAAATTATAAAATAACACTATTTCTTTTATACAATATTCTACGCCGGAATAACGTAAATAATATTAATTAAAAACTGTGCAGTTTTGCGTGAAAAATATAAAGCTTTCGCTTAGTGGGAAGGTTCGGTAACGAGTTGTCTCAGAGACGCTTTGCGGGTGTTCGGCCTATACTCTAGTCAAATTAAGACTGAAGAGTTAAATGTTTCTACAGTATACAGTATGATTCACCGGGCCAAATAAACTTCGCAGTTGGAACTCAAGTTTCAAGACTAAACTCTTGCGTTTACTATGCACCACTTAGTTATCACAAACTCACTGTTCCATCTATATTGACCATACAACTTTTTAAACGTATTCCGCCAGAACATTCTACGGCAAGTGATATTACCTATGAAGAAGAAAAAGTAGGCCTATTACTATAGGCCTAAATTATTTATATGTAGTTGATTATATTTTAAATATCGGTATTATTGACAGACTTCACTTTATTTGTAAGACAAAACCGTGCGCCGGGTGTTTTTATTAAAGACATTAAACTTACTCCCGCATACATATAGGCCATACTCTCTTCCCCTCTCTCCCTCTCTTTCGCGTCTCTATTCCTCTCTCTAACTCTCTCTCTCTCTCTCCCCCGTCTCTCTTTTGGGGTTCTGTTTTGAAAATAAATAATTTGTCTTCTTCTATTCTTCTATAAACATATTTTTTTTATGTTTACACAATGAATATCCGAACGCATCATGGTCACAGGCAGGAGAATACTACCAAACGAATGACATGTTACCAGTTTGCGGAAGTAACTGTGTGTTAATAAATACCAATTGGTGCGATTTATAATTTTAAACCTGGAAAATATTGATGTCCCTAGTATGTTACCCTAATGGAACATGATATTATGGAAATTATAGCTTAAACAAATTCTTAAAAATTTTCATTAAATAATCCCATTTAGGATTACGAATTTCGGAAAATTTAAACATAAACTGTAGAATAGTTTTACATAGGCCTATAGCCTATACTATACGAGTGTCTGAAATATACGGGATTTGATGTGTTTTTACGTATTAGAATGTAGTTTATAAACGAAATATAAATATTACGAAAAAATACTTTACATCAAAAATAGGCTATTTTAAATCAATTACCTGTAGCCCATGATATAGGCCTAGAGTGAATAAGTACAGGTAGGATCATTTGTGTAAAATAGCCAGGAACCAAATTCCGAAGAAAGTGTATGACCATTTGGCGAGTGGTAAATGGAACTGGACGTCGGAAGAAGAGGCTTCCGTCATCTTGTGTAACCGGAACAGGCCTTTAGGCTCACTCGTGGGGAGAAGAAGGAAAGATAGGGTAACAGACATTGCACGTTACATAAGTTTCAACAATGCGTTTTAAACTGTAGCCTATACTCATTGTTAAATTAAAATTTCCCTACGAACATTAAACCTTTCTGGCATTTAAATTTAGTTAAGTATAAATTATTCTTATATTCACTTATCCTAAATTGACGGATTGTTATCTACTAACCGGTGTGCTAACTAATTTTGTACATTTTTTATTATTAACAAATGTTTAACGATAAACGAAGCTTTAGCGAGGATCGGTCAATATAGGCCTAACACAAATTTTACATTATTATGTCGACATTTCAACAATATTTTTTGTCATCATGTGGGACCTGTGTACGGACAACAGAACAAAATCACACACAAACCAGATCAATTAATTGAACGAATGTGTTTGTGTGTTTGGGTAGGGGAAACAATGCGATTTACATCAGCAAAATAATTACAATTCTTACTAATTGTTTTACTTAAATACATAGACATAATTACAATATTAATTATAATAGACGTAATTATTAACAAACTATGTCTGTTAATTCATTACTGCTTATGGAATGACCGGATGCAATTTTCTTCAAATGAACAACGACGGATAAGCATAGCGTTCACAATAGGTTAACTAAACGTATGGGTATACATTTTAGCGAATATTGTTTTGGGGTTTTCTGACACAGGCCTACTAAGTCCTTTAAAAGTTTGTTGTACACATATTTCGTTTAAGGGGGTTTATAATATTAGAACTAGAACTTTGTGTGCCCGTAGTGACGCACTCGCTTCAGTCGTCTTGTAGGACTGTAGATCAAATAATTGTATTTTATTGCAACATAGGACAATATTTATCATAAAATTTATGTACGCAGTGAATATTGCAATTGGATGTACATTTAACAAAAACTGGAGTTGTTCAGGCTTTCTAGTTATCGGTCAAGGCTAGTAGATTAATGAATCGTGCCAAGGTTAATTCTTACATGATGGAATTTGTTTGTTTTCATTCTACTTTGACGTCGGTAAAAGTCGCTTCAGAAAGAAATGCCGTTTAATTAGTAAGACACTAAAAAGTCCTTCTTTTTCTGTCAGTTGAACTCAATTGAGGGATCTGAAATTGCGCCCAATTTATTTGGGGGTTGTGTTTACATTATATCACAGACGGCTGTGGAAGTGATGAGCCGTACTTTTACACAGAGCGTGAATATAAGTAGTCACACTCAATCCTGATTGCAGTGTTTGGTGGATAGAGATATCTGACAGCGGAAATGCTCAGTGTCGCCAGTCAAAGGAGTGTCGAACGAACGAAGGTGCGCTTAATGACATCGATTTCAGAGGCACCTGATTATCGGCACACTACGTTCCGTGGATAATCATCAAAACTCTAACGCTGATTGCACTGAATCGTTACAGTACATGTAACACTGGTTATCATACCCCAGCAATACCGATAAGAAAATAAATCCATTTGTCCCTGTGCGAGTGCTTGTAGAGCTAAAATGATTATAGGCATACATGAAACGGCTGTATATTACTCTGTGTTAAAGGACCTCATTGCGCATGCGTAGCTTTGACGCGGGTTGTTTTCGGACCAATTACGTTGTTTTAAGAACAGCGGCATGGATGGTGTGTCACGTGTTTGTGTGTCATGGTTGGTCACCTCATACCCCACTTCCTGCACTGCCTTCTCAGCCACAACTACGATCTGTGCGAACCGTTTCATGTCTTACTATTTCATATGTACAGCTACTGCCGTCTGTCGTATCCCGTTCGCCAGAGGTTTCTGTTGGCCCAATCCTCTCGCTGCAAACCTATCGTGTCCATCTGATCATGTAGGCCTACGCCCTCCTCCACGATCTCCCCCCGTCTACTCCGTCTCCAGTTACTAGATGAAACCCACATTAACACTTCCTGGGCTAACAATGTTCAGACAATCGTTCCATGTCCCCATACCATACGAGGAACTTCCTATTTGTGTTTTCTAAAGTTGGTTTGGGTACAATAGTTCGCCTCCTGATATCTTTATTTCGATGCTTTGGCGCATAGACTCCACAAGACCTTCTCCAAAAGACCAATCCCGCTGCTTGGAGTCTTCGTGAGTTTCTTCGATTTACTTAAGAAAATAAATAAAATATTAAAAGATCCATATTGAAAGTGTAATTTTTTTAATGAACAGGTGTTTATGGCATATCAAAACTAATGCAGACTTGCTCAACACACGTTAAATCTATCAAGCGTGATTGATCGTTGAAAAATTTCTTTCATTACAAATTGTCGGCTATTTTGTATTAGTACGTCGAGATATAAAATTAACAAAGTCCTTGTATTGTACTATGGGTGGGCATTGTGGACAAGAAGCAAGAAACAAGACGGTAAAATACAGGCCGAAGAAATCGAGTTCTTAAGAGGAGTTAAAAGGTGTTCTAAACGTGCTTATAAAGATGAGGCCATAAGAGAAGAGTAACAAATTTTTAACTTGAATGAATAAAGATTACATGAAATGAGAAAGAAATTAAAAGATTACAAACAACGATGGTGAGAACACTTGAGAAAACATGTCAGATTCCAGACTGGCCAAACAAGTCTGGGAATACAAACCTATAGGACACACAGGTGTGTGGGTAGACCCAGGAAGAGATGGTTGTAGGATCTTTGAAGGCGGAACAGGCAGTAACTTGCCTGTGCCGTGGTATGAAGAAGAAGAAGATGGTGGTGGTGATGATGATGATGATGATGATGATGATGATGATGATGATGATGATGATGATGATGATGATGATGACGACGACGACGACGACGATGTACTTTCACATCTGATATTTTATACTTAACGCTGTTCACTTGGCGGCATCGTTCAGTTTTATTTTCTTGCACCTGTGTGTGTGTGTGTGTGTGTGTGTGTGTGTGTGTGTGTGTGTGTGTGTGTGTGTGTGTGTGTGTGTGTGTGTGTGTGTGTGTGTGTGTGTGTGTGTGTGTGTGTGTGTTCAGATTTGTGAACTTGTAATACTGAGTAGGCCTATATGTTCAAGGACGATAATACTAGCACGGTCGCCAGTTTTAAAAAGTCAGATAAAACTATATTAATGATTATAGACTATCACAATGTGCGCCCCCCCCCCGCACTCACACTGAGGAACGCACGAGCAAAATATCTCATGTATCTCACAAGTTATTTGTGCTGTCTGTCAGCGCCATTGACAGGAAGAAATGGAAACTTGTTTTCTCCTTGTTGTTCTTGTTTCGTTTATTATTTAACGAAAGTTTGGATAAAATAATTTTCAAGAGGGGTTGAAACCACGCTAGCGCTATGATCGGTAACGTTGTGAACTCTCTCAGTTGAGGGCTTACAACTTGGCCATAAATCAATACAACGTCCTCCCTCTCGCTCGCACACACACACACACACACAAACCTTGTTTCAGTTTACCCTCTGCCACACTGTACCCTGAAGCTACGTCTCTCTCGCTCTTTCTCTTTCTCTCGTTATGGATACCGCCTTCTCATGTTCAAATGATATCAAATTAATACCTATCTTCCCTTTATACCCTACTTAGTGATCACACTAATTATTTTACAAATGTTTCGCGCGCAGTTTTGTTATTAACGTAGGTACGGTTTTACTTTTTGAATACTTTTAAGTAGTGCAGTGGGAGAGTACATTCCCTGGGTATAGTCTTACACAAGTCAAGTCCAAATAAAACAATGACTGGTGAATAATAATAATAATAATAATAATAATAATAATAATAATCACTGACCGACAATAATGCGCATATAAAAGGATCGAATTTATTTTTATTGAAAATTAAATCTGTCGAGCGGAAAATTTAAAGGAATTTTTAGTACATTAATTCCATATTTTAAACTTAAAGTTACTAACAGCAAACAGCAAATAATAATCGTAACGGAATCGAATGTCTCTCTCACACCTGTAGGCCTATTAGGCCTACAGTTTATATATTATAATTATTCTGTGAAATTACTACGATAATGATTACTATTATTTATAATTTTTCTTTCATTTTATATTGTCCTATCTCTTTCTATCATACGTATTCCTACAATTCCCTTCTTTTCTTCTTCTTATTTTGTATTCCCTATCTACGTTCTCCTTAGGCTTCCCCTTTTTCCCGTCCCGTGATGTTTGCCTGTTGTACGACATAGCCAATGTGTTCAAACCACTATATAGTAGGGCCTACTCCATGACCATATTAATTGGTACGTTTCTCCAAGCCATTTCCAAAACGGAATACGGTTTATTTAAGACAGCAATGAAAATTCAAGAACTTCATTGATGGTTTACAGTAGGCCTATTAATTAATTAGCCTACATACTTCTGTTGCTGATTTAAGGGAATTATTGGTATTGCACTGTTCTTTAAAACTGTTATCAGTTTGTAAGTGGGAAATGAGGTTACATCGTTAGGGCGATGTAATTTTCTTAACTTGTTTGTAATTTTAAAATTAAAGTGTCAATCGTTTGTAGGTATATAGGCCTATAAAATCACTCATATGTCAGTATTAATTTTCCAAGAAACAAGGTACAAATTATAATTAGAAATCTGTATTTACAAGTCAATGATTAATTTTCTAATTAATGGACTAGATACATTTACAAAAACAAAAAACTTTTAAGATATTAAGATGAGTTTCTTACGAATATAGGAAGGACTTAAACCCTGTAAAGCGTATTATAAACAGTAAAAAACCGATCAGCGATGCACATGACTGTATTTTCCAAACAGAAAAGAAACTTCACTCAAGAAGAATTGATATAGCCTCACCGGAAGAAACGTCTACGTTGATTCTACTGAGAAGTAGCCGAAGAGACAAGAGTTACTACTGACTTAAATATGGCTACGTGTTGGGAGAAAAAAAAGTGGACGGTTTAAATTAATTGTAAATTCGAAATTGTGTTGTGTGTTTGTGCACACGTGTGAAAGTGCGAAGCGCGAACAGCTCCAATTTTTTACTTTCACTTTTGGAATGAAGTGTATCTTCTCTAACTTCATAACATTAACATCTCTGTGGTTGGTCAAAACTCTTTCTGCTAGTTAAATACGTGTTCCGCCTGAGATTTCGCAAACTAAACTTATTAATAAATGAAAATAATTATGCCTATTCATATAGGCTACATATTGTTCCTGAGTTTTTTTTAATAATGAACCCACCTATTAGCCTAAGTCATAATATTTGTAATTCCAACTTTTCATTGTTTTAGCCAAATAATTGCAACTGTTTTCTTTGTTATGAATATCGAATATTTCTTCTTCTGTAAAGGTTGTTAAATGTCATAATCAGCTTCATTTATTGACTTCAAATTTTGTGTGACAAAATGAAAAAAACAATCATATTCTTCTCTTATCGTGATTCAGTTTAATAACTGGAATTTTATTAAATGTAGTAATAAATATAAAGTAATGAATAATTAAGAAATAATAGATCGTAAATTATTAAAATTAATTAACAACAACAAAATAAATAAATAACTTTTTGTGATATCTGGAAACCCAACTTAGTCCTCATTTTCAAGGTGAACTGTAGCTCAGCACCTAAACACACACACTCAAAGGAAATTTTTGCCATTATGAGTTTCATAATAATGCGTGCGGGCATGTGATGCAGGTGCTAATTGAAACACATGTTTTATAATGAAATTTGTATTTGGGCAACGGGCCAGAAGTTTGACTTAATTTGTTATTAAATGTCCGCCTGAAATTTATGGCTATTCTTTACAATTTAAAGCCTATTTCTACAAACTTTTTTTTAAACGATGTCTTTTGGGCATACTGAGACTAAAATACTGGGCATTTCTACCTAATATAGTAAAGTGGCCCTCTATGTCATGACTTTCTACCTTAAACACATTTGTGTGCAATGTAATGGAGCGTTAACAACAGTAGACAAAAAACTTGTAGGCCTACATATGAGTACCTAATAAGGAAGACAGATTATTTAGAAGGCATTAAATACTGAAAGAAATGAATTTCAAATTAAATTAAAACAATGGCCATCCATATTAATGAATTTCATAATTATTAATATTGTTAGTAAGGGTCTACGGCGCAGTTAGTTTTAGATAAATTTAAATATTTTCATCAGTTATAACATTATTTCTTTAACCAATCAATTCTAATAATAAAAACAATGTAATTTAAAATAAATTTTTAAATTATAATATTTGCCAATAGGCGTACTTTATGTACAATTTAAATTACCTGGTAATAAATAATTGTTCTGATTTTATCATTTGTAAGAAAATTTTAAAATGAGCTTGTTTTGCAATCTGATTTTAATTTAACAAACAATTGACATAGGTTAGTAATTGAAAAGTTAAAACACTATAACAATCATCTGGCTTATTATTATGTTTGTCTTATAATAAACATATTAAATTAAAAAAAACATCTGCAATATTCACATACATTAATTAACCAACATATTTCAAATCGTGATTGTTGTCTTTTAATGTAACTACAATTGCTTAAAAATAAAGATCAACTACGTGATACATTCGTATTAACTATAAATTGTTTTAAGTAATTATTTGTTTTTTTTTAATCGTGTGTAGCTTTTAAAAAAATTTGTTGACATCGCTCTAAATGTGCCTTCATATTTAAAATTCTGATTGTTTCTTTTTGAATTATGTTTGAATTTAAGAACATCAGGTGTTTATTTTACTGAATATTACCAATATTCCAATGTTAGTTTCAAATTTGGCGCCCTTGCTAAGAAGTAACAAAGGAAGCCATGATTGTTTTTGGGTGGTTCTGGTATAAGGTTCCTCCCATCTCACTTTGTTCCTGTCAAAGTTGGTAGCCCGCCCTGAGTTCTGATTGGCTGCTACGGGCCGGGCTCATTTTGAATATGACACTGGCCACACACTGATAACTTACAACCTATTTATTATCTCAAAAGGAAGTAAAAAAAAAAACAACTATTAACAAGTTTTACAAGGAAGTGCTGGTGCCTGGCGGATGGTACGCCAACTACAGGTAAGCATGGGAGACTGGTCTCTGATGTAAAAATTTACCGTTATGATTTTAAATTCTGTTCGTGTGCGCGCGCTCGTGTGCATACGTGTCACGTACGATTATTACTGTCAGCCGGTGTTTGAAATAAGTTATAAAGCTCGCAGCGTGAGCGAGACTGAATTACTCGGACACTAACATTCGTATTACACTATCGATCACAATAAACAAAGTAATTTACTAGTAATAATACAGTCAGGTATTGCGTAGTAGGCCCAATCACACTGCACGATTGCTTTGGGCGTTCAAAATATGTACACGAATCGGTAACAATAGCACATCATTCCCTGTTATAGCTTATGGTGTGTTTGTTGTACGCCGTAGTTTTTCTATGATGAAGGGTCTCGTGTACTTACCCAAAGACGGGATGGTAATTATTAAGTACCGACATTTTGGACTGTGTGCACTCGCCATTCAGCATTGTAGGTTTATATGAAGTTAACCTGTTTTATTAGATTACTGGATAAAAAGGATTGTCTACAGTGACCAGTAAGATTAACAAATTCACACGTATTACCCCTCAGAATTATTCTAGTCTGACTTAACAAATTTCAGTAAGCTTACTAAGTCACCCTCCGCAGGAAATATTTCTCGAATAGGATGGTAGCCTACTCTTTCACTTACGGTAAAAACGTTACACTTACGGGTGCCATTAATGTTATGTTTTTGTAAGAACATTAGAAACACACACGCACACGCACGCGCGCGCGCGCGTGCACACACACACACACACACACACAAGAGCCAGTTAAAAGTTAAAATTCTTTTCCTATGAAAGGGTTTAGACGAACCCTGTGAATTTGTGTTTTGTTAGAAAAACAATCCACTGAAAGTTTCAAGACATTTGAAAAGTACAGTGTAGGGCCTTTAATATAAAAATCAGGGAATTTATAGAATGTGTCCCTATTTTTTACTTATTTCAGACTTCCGTCGAAATATCTTAACATTTTTTCCGCGCTTAATCTTTATTGTAATTAAGATTTCTATTGTATCATCTATAACAAATTCGTTTGTAAACCTTAAATAAGTGGAATTTCATACTGAAAAATAAATCGTATGGCGTACAGCTGAATGTAACTGAAGCAATGTATACAGATGGAGATTTTATTTTTAATAAGATAACAGGTAGGGCCTACAATCTGTTTCATTACACATGTCCCTTCCGTGTATACTGTCCCGTAGTACAGGCCTACATGGACCCTCTGTTATTGGGACTTTTCTTTATACGAAGGTCATTTTTATTTGTAAATGATCATTCAAAAATACAACAAAAATAAAAAATAATCAAAGCTTGAATCATTGTACCCAACGTTTTACACAGTAAACACGACAACTCGTTGCTTTGTGGACTAACGACAGAGTCAGAAGTTTTTGGACTGTAAAACGGAATCGAAGCATAATTTTAAAGTAGGCTAGTTAAAAAAAAAATACACTGTAACACTGTAACTTTCAACTTATTTGTAACAAGAATAATACTAAAAAAAGTAATAATAATAAAATTTCAACTCAAAGTTATACACACGGACATGACTTAGTTTGTCGTTGGCTCTCGGCACAAATGAAGTGAAGTAGGCCCATAAGAGGTTTGTAGTTAAACTTTATATATAATGGTTCTTGGGCAATTCGATGATTATCTACGTTAAAAAAATAATAATAATGAACGTTGCTTTAATATATTCAGTTTTATTCACACTGCTATAGCTTTATGAAGGAGTTGGACAGGTTTTCGGATTTCCACTGGCGTTGTTTGAGCGTATCCACATTGTACAATTGATTTTACAAGTAAACCATGGGCTGAAAGTTTATATTTTTGTAGTCATTCTCTTACGTCAGAAAATATTTTAAGGGCAAACCAAAATACTAACGCTAGTTAAAATAAGAAAAGAAATAGCCTTCTTAGCCTATTCGTGGAAACATAAGTACGTTAATTAAAAATTTAAATACGCGCGAATTATACGATATTTGATCTCATATTTTTACCAGAAACTAACATAAACAACTAAAGTTAGTAAGCCTATTATGTATTTATTTCTTTTCTATTGATGGACGCTCGCGTACTCTCTCGTACATAAAGTAAGTACCACAACTTTAGATGAAGATACGGATGAAATTCTCTAATCCTCCGTATACTGTTCGGAAGTCAAACAAGCCTTGTTATTGTAAAGTGACGTGTGTGTTTAACAGTTTGTGAAAGCGCAACGTGATCTTCGATGATGCACTCAAATGTGTAGAGACGAATTACCAAATTTACTCATAAATTTACAAGGATCGGATCAGCATCTTAATAACCTGCCATATTAGTTAGCGACATAGGCCTACGTTGATATTCACAACATAAAAACATTTGAAAATGTTCTATAATCGCTGTATTTACTTAACATTCTTGAATTAGAATAGATTATAAATTGGCAACAAAAAAATCATTGTGGTTACAAACGGATGAATTCTGGTGAGATGATTTACCAAAAATTAAAAAAATATTAAATTAATTTAAATAATCAGTCGACAGAGTGAAGAGTAAGAAGCCAATGATAGGGTTTAACTTACCATTATTTGTAAGTTATAGGTCTACTCTATATAGCCTTGAATAGCCTACCATATGATTGACTATATATAGGCTAGTACTATAACTAACTGATAATTACATAATAACATACACTGTGTGTGTTAACGCGCGTGTGCGCATGTATCGTAGGCCTATACGTTATAGGCCTATATACGTACATATTCGTGATCGTTGATTCCTAGCCGTCTACGAATAACTTATCTGTTACGATTAAGATAACATATTACTGATTACAGAATGCACCACATGCGACGTATTTGATGGAATTTAATCATGAACATTACACGAAGTGACATTGGAATATTGAGATAATATTAATGTTGCAATGTTGACAGCACCGATGGTATTTTCTGAACTTACATCTGTTAAATAATTAACATAGTTAGACGTATTTGTTAAGCGCGATCGGCATTTAGCTGACCTCGCATATGACATAATAAATGTATGTAGGCCTATCGTTTATCTTCTACGTCAGTAAAACTGCACAGTTCAAAATTTTCTTCAAATCATAATTCTATTTTTACTGTGTTTGTAGCTTATGCTTTATGCTTGTTTACTGTCTTCGCTGACAAACCAACAGGCGGTGGTATCCAAAAAGTATCTGTAAACATTAAGGATCTTCATGTCAGTGCTGCACTCTTAACTGTTCACAGAAAAACAACTGTATGGCCCGGTTTCTTGCTATATTTGCGTCAACAAATACTGATTTTATCGCAAAACCAAACGCACTGGCTTGAAATGGTATGTTGTGTTTGTTTGCATGCGATACTGTAGTATGATTTTTTTTATGTTCTTTGGAATAACCTACATTGTTCTCATTGCTTTATTTTTAATGAAAAAAGTTAATAAAACAATACTGACGATGTATTACAGACGGAAAACAGAAATATAGGTCTACGACTTTTAGTTCACAATGACAAAGTATCAGACAATAAAAAATAATTTGTATTTCAGTAATGAACAGTCAAAGGTTAAGCTGACAAATTAAAATTAGAGTTATAAAATCTTTGATAATTCTGAAGAAATTTAACATTTTTGGCAACGTTTGTGGGGTGTTCCATGCCGTTTATGGTGGTTGGATTTGTCTGTGCCTTTATGGTGGTTTAACGCACTCTGCTTTTGTTCCTTAACGTTTCTCTTTGACTTTGCAATAATTCTTACTCAGTCTTCAAATTTGTTGTTGTTGTGTTCTACCTTTGGTTTTTAATTATTCTTCCCTATCTCTTGTCAAAATGAGATACAGCCTTAATCTTACGTTGTCACTTAGGCTATTATCACTCCCGTCTCTATGATCTCTACTTGATTTTTTTGCACTATCACCTTTCCGCTGTTACATAAGTGTGTATTATTAATTGATAAATTATATGTTTTATATCGTGACCCATTTTTTAAATAAGTCAGCTGATCGCACCAAACTTTAGTAGGCCTAAATGTAGAAAGAAATGTTTATAAAAATATCAGGCCTTGAAGCTTTTAAATTATATATTGAGCTGAGTACGAGTATAATTTTGCCTTTAAGAGTAACAATGTCGATTATTAATATTGTAGAAAATTTTAAGCTACAGACCGGAGTGAAATCGAATGTCAGAATAGTTATCATTTACTTGACTTAAAATCATGTCTGCGCTATACCGTTTGTTCATAAGTTTCCATCGGTGGTTTTCGTTTTTATGGAAACGAAAGTGATGAAAAAATCAGCCTATCGTAGTACAAGATATCAGTAATCGGTAATGGAATATTATCAGTAGTTTAATTCAAGTGCCAGTATGTTCAGAATGATAAGTAGTTGTCGCGTGTTAGCGTCTATATGCCTATTGAGAGATACACTTAGATTTTGTGTGTTCATTCAGACTGAATTCACAAATTATATTTTATACGAATATTTGTTATGAATATAGACACGTCTGCTTATACGTTTGTCTCAATACGTTTTCCTACGAGTCAACATCTTAGTTTACAATAACAGAACACTTCGTTCGTTTAAAGAAGTACTTTCTCCAATTCAGCCCTAAACATTACATTTCAAGAAAAAATATGAAAGTATAATACAAAATATACAACTGCACGAAGTGTACTTTATATACTTTTATGAATTATCCTTTTAATAAAATTCATCGCTTGGAAACATTTTGCAGTAGGCCTATTGGAATCATTGAGAAAACTCGTTGTGGAGAAAGTTCCGGGCTTTTGCGACTTCCATCCTGAAATAACTTATGGTACACGGACAGATTACCGATTACGCTTCTCTTCTCTCAATCGTGTAGAATACTCGGATGCGGATAGGAATGCGTGTATACAACTTAACACGTAGTCACATGTTTGACGGTATCAGTGAACTTTGACACAAAAGCGTAATATCAGTTACCCTTGGATGCCAATACGCTGTGTAGGACTGCAGGAACTGTACTCTTCACTTAACTGAGAATTTAAATCGAACGTCCCAACGACAATCCAATTAATTGTCGTGCTTTTGTTGTTTAATTGTTAAAACCTTCATTTGAAAAATATTTAAAAAACATTATTCCTGTACCTAGAAGTTTGTCACTCGTCTTACTTGTTTTATATATTAATGTAGCCTAATATTAATATATAGTGTACGTAATATTAATGTATTAATATGATGACTATACGCAAATTAATCAATAAATATTATCGGTGTACACACTTTATTAGTGTATAGTACGTAAAATAAGTTCTGAACTAGAAAGTATAGATGGGATATATGACTCACAGGTTAACAAGAACTTTCTTTTTCAGGTTTAGTAGTCTCTTTAATATCTAATATAGGTCCTGATTTCTTCTTTGATTGTTATATTAAATCTGCATTTCTTCAATTAATATTTTGTCTGAGAAAGTAGTCTTTGGATTTATACAATATTCTTAAACAATTCACAATTTGGAAGCTTTATTTTCACACATAGGCATAGGCCTTACTCACAAACCTTCCTCAGAAGTATCTGTTTATAAAACAATATTAAGTATAATAATATTAACAACAGGAAGAATTTGTGTTAATTGTAACGCGAGATCCTTCCAAACGAAATAAAAATTCTAAATATTTTTAAAGCAGTAAACATATTGATTTTATTTGATGACTATACTCAATATAATATAGATTTTCTCAAAATTGTATATTATTTAGAAGAAATAGACCTTTCCAAGTAATAAAAGCTGTCTTGAGATTCTACCGTTCGTTTAAAGAATTTCTGTGAAAAGCGTACAAGCTCTTAAAACAAATTTATTTATGAAAGAAAATATTCACGTTTTTGTGTACGGGAAATGGTAGCACAACAAACTATGCCTAATACGTTTTGCTTTTAACACTGTGTGATGTGATATTTTAACATCAGAATTGGAGTAGATTGTGTCATGAGTACAATATATCTACTTATGGGCGACTGTCGTGATCAGGTATACCAGGAAAACGTTGCATCGCCGACGAGAACTAGAGCCGTTTGGTTACCGTCGATCTTGTTGCATGTTTCGTCTGTATCAAAATTTACAATTTTCAGTTTATGCAGCAAAATGCAATTTATTTCATTTACATAAGAACATTTGAGGTCTTCAGAGGATTAAATTTTCTGTTCGGAATAATTCTCTCCGTGTTCTATTGTTGGTAGCAGAAAGCTTTACTGTTCAGAATTCTCTTGTTGTGTCTATATCATGTATAATTTGTAAACGATGTACGAACATAATCATCCCGTGTACTAATATAGTTGTATAGGCAACTGTTTTTACACAAACTTAAGATGAAAACTGTTTCTCTACTAACTGACGATTATTTTTCAGTGATATTTGTAAATGGTTTCACTGTTTGCTTATAATATAAATTGTTCCGCAGCTTGTAAATGAATCTTTTCATAGGCACTAAGTTCAGTTGACAGCTTGATAATTTCAAAAATGTCTCGAAATTACAAGTTTATTCACAGTACGTGAAATATTTCTTGTTCTGCTTTTTAATTCGGCGGTTCCCTGTGTACTCCTCTCTACAACATTCCTTGGGGCACAAGCTTTCTGATTACCAGAACAAAATTTATTTTCAAATTTTATGTTAAAAAGATTTTTTTTTTAATTTCTGAAAGAGAAGAATTGTTTTTAATTCTCCGGTCAAATGGAATTTGAAGCGGTTTATTCGAGATTTCATGGGTTAAGTATTGTAGAACGATGTAAATATAACTACATTTTTATCACTATCAATAAATATTGTTTGGACGACATACGAAACCAGCAATTAAAAAAAAAAAATGCTTGAAGACGGGTGTGTTTTCTATTTGTCCTGAATATTTCCTAACTGCTCTTACAGTCCATTGTATACCGAACGGGTATTTTTAGAACGTGCATGTTAAGTTCCATTACGTGTCGAATCCGTTTAAGTTCAAGGCTGTTACTTTGTCCTACGTTTGCATCAGGGTTTCGTGTCAATCTACCCGCCTGAAGGTTATCTGTTACGCAGATTCTAATGAACAATACTAGCGAAAAGAAGTGTTATTTACATATAATCTGGAATATTCTGAGATTGGTAGGTAAACCAGTTTTCAAAATTTTATTAAATTATAAATTATAAAGTGCGTATTGTGATCGTCCTATTCTGCACAATTTATTGTTACTTCATACACTGTAATATTGTAGGACACATCTACTGTGAGATAATACACTGTATCGTTTATACACAAATAAAATATTCGTGATGCATTTAAACACTTCTTACTTTACGGTTACAAAGAAAGCGTACGTCGCATCGTATTGGAAACGTAGACACAAAGCGTAATCGACTTATTTATTTAAAACGTTTCAGAATCCCTTACACTGCTTAA
This sequence comes from Magicicada septendecula, assembly GCA_034769895.1. Taxonomy (NCBI): domain Eukaryota; kingdom Metazoa; phylum Arthropoda; class Insecta; order Hemiptera; family Cicadidae; genus Magicicada; species Magicicada septendecula. Next base: position 369,513,067 of record CM068373.1, on the reverse strand, counting down.
AAATTGTGCATTTGTAATTGTTGTTATTAACACTATTACCCTATTAACAATGTTACATTATTCAAATATTACACTTTTTTATCTGACCGTTCTGCCTCTCTGCATCGGGTTCAAATATTACATGTTACTTTAAAATATTACAAAATAGTTTTGTTGACCACGGATACCGCGAGAAAATTTGAAAGATTGATTGGCGAAAAACAAAAAAAATTTAAGGTAATTTTCTAACAAATTTTCGTCTTAAAGTCCTATTTAAGCTTACACGTATGGTGCTACGGTTGCAAACTCTAACACGTATGCGATTTTAGAATAGGCTTATTCCACGTGACAGTGTCTTTATACGAATCAAATATATTGGAACTTACCGTCTGCGGCTTTTAGAAACAACGTCTTTACAAAGTTGACATGTTTCGGGACACTTGTCCCATCATCATAATTTAAAACAATCGCGTATCATTTAAAGTTGATACACTTGTCAAACAATTAAAACATTAAAATCCAATATGAAACAAATAACTTAAAACAATATGATACTTAAATGTTTAAAGCGAGCGCGAAGGTTTACCGATGTACATCGTATGGAGACCGACCACGCACTCTTTATACGAACCCGACGAAAGAGGCAACGAGAAAATATTGGTATTTGTTTTATTAAACAAATGAAATGACAGCGTAGAATTTATAAAATGAATAATGAAATTGTGTGGGAGTAAAATTCTGCCCACACTGACGGTCGGCCTTTGATTGCACTGAAACGTGAAAACAATGTTGTTTAATAGTTTGTAATCAATGTTAATATGTACGTCGTGAAAGTGTTGGGTTTAAACGGGGACGGAATTGTGGGACGTAGACCATTAAGTTATACTGGAGTAGGCCTACTATGTCGTTTGAATTTGTACAACATAATTTAATAAAATTTTCTGCATTTGGCAATGATGTTTGTTTATGTACAATTACTCCAGAAGATGGTATTAACGAAACTGGGTTTATAAAGAAGGAAATACAGGTATTATACAGATATGGTATGCGATGGATTAAACTTAAACTAACATTTTGTTTACAGTATTCAATAAAACACTTTTATAAATGATAAATTAACTCGTAAATTCGTGAGGTATAGGGAGATACTGTGGACAGTGTGTTATTACATATATAAATTTATTTACTCTCTACAGGCCTACATACGATTGTGAGTAACCTATATAAACATAATTTATAATACACATATATCATGTATATTTTATTTCACTTGCCTCTTACATGTCTTATATAGCTTAGTTCTTAAAAAACCTAAAATAATACGTTGATTACAACATAATATAATAATAATAAATAATATTTTGATATGTTGTTATGTTGGTTAAATGAAGGGAAGAAAAAAGAAGTGTATTTCGAACTTGTGGATTTTGTTTATACGATTATGAAATTAAAGTACTCATATGAACAAGTTTTAAATGTAGGCCTAATTAAATAGAGTCTGGGTATGTAATATTTTTGACACTATTTATCTAATGTTTATTGTAAACATTCGTGTGCATTATTCGTGTAGTTATAATCCGATCTGCTTACTTTATGACAATTATTTTTATACTTCTGGTCACAATCGCTTTTCGAATGTGAAGAGTTTTGATAGCCTGCGGGGCTTAAATCTCATCGTTAGTAGGCCTACAGACTAGTTTCAGGAGCACAGAGTACCCACAGGTTTTATGAATTTACCATAACATGTCCCGACTCCAAGTGTGTGTGTGAACTGGCAAACAAGTTTTGAATATGTATATACATAAGTGATAACTGTTTCATCTGTTTTTACCTGGTGTCTGTTAGGTAGGCCTATGTGTTCCATTTTCAGTTACGTAGGCCTAATCGCCATTGCAGTGCCGTCCCAAAGCTTAGGCTATCATTTAAGTTGTGATGCCATGCAATATGAAGAACGAAATCTCTTTATACAGAAGTATATAACATGTGTCATTTGCTCGCTTTTTCTTTTATTGTCTTCATTAGAGATTAATAAATTTTTTTTAACAAGAATACAATTTTTATTTAAATGATAAATAGGCCTATAACACTGTATTTAGACTGTTTTAGAAATCCTATTTTTTCGATATATGGAAATAAAATAAATAGGTGAAACAAAATGCGTATAAAGGGTACAAATAAATGCAGTGTATAGGCTACACGTTAATAAGGTTTTCGTACATAATTTTTGATGCGATTAAAGGTTTAGATCGCAATTGGTTTTTTGGAATTTAAAAACAATCCTAAAATTAAAAACTATTTGTATTTAAGGTAGCATTGTATCCTACACGATGTTACCAAAACAAGGCGTATATGTATAGTGTGTAGGTTATATACGGTGTGTTCTCTACAATCTTTACAGTTTTTTTTTTACCTACATGTTGTCCTTTTTATTGATTTCATAGAAGAATATAATAAGCATCACTTAAGAGTACGTGGTAAAGACTTTAAATGTAACTTAGAAAACCACATGTGTGACTGAAATGTATTAGACAGGGTTTTTTATAAATGATTTTCAAGTAGACTTTAAAAATTTGTATACAATTAATATTTTATTATATCTGTGAGGTTTGAAATAATTTTTGTATTATTAGAGTAATTTTATCCGCCTCTTGTGACATTATTTTATCCATCGTTGCTTATCTACTGCGTTTGCGTTTCCATTGTGCTGAGGCTGTTCTGCAAACGGTTAACACCCAGCAATCTCGTTCCGTAAACTTTTGTGGTTTCCGTTAATAACAGCACTGTTTTCAGGCGTCGTAATATTTCTCTTTAAATCAAACGTTTCGGTTTACTACGATGAGATGGGCAATGGATGCCTCATCGGTGAAACTTTTGGTTTGAAGAGAAATAATACGGCGTCTGTTAACATTAAAGCTTTCACGGCTGGAGTTATCTTAAGTAAAATTATTTTTCGGGCTGTTGGGCTGTGATCGTCTTCTTGTACAGCCAAACGTTTCGACTGCAGCTGCGACAGTTATCTTCAGTGGGTCATCTGTGGGTAGAGTACAGAAGAGGAGCACGGCCCAACTGCCCGGAAAATCATTTTACGGAAGACGTCTGTTAAACGAAAAACCAGTGTTGTTAACGTCCAGCTGGTGTTTTCAGCTGCCACTCGTTTAGTCCTATAAAACAAAATAAAAACTGCTTACATTTATGAAATAAATTATGTTAAGTATGCCTGAAAAATTACACGAATTAAAAAATAATAACGTTTCGTTTAAACCAAAATTCTGTTTGCACGTACAAAGCTTTACCTTGTGCTAACCAAAAGGAACTTTGATTCTAATAACGGAGGGAACCAGTGAAAAATTAAATATGACTTAAACTTCTCTTCAGCTAGTTTGTTTGAAATTAACTAACAAAATGTTGTACTACTCATAAGAAAACACTGGAGAGCGCCGTTCTGTGTAGAAAAAAATAAAAAATGTATTCAATTGTAATATGTTTTTAGTTATTAGTAACATTAAAAACAATCACGTTGAACAATAAGACGATTGTTGAAGAATAAAACGTAGATGGAGACACAGCTAAAGTTCTATAAGGTCGTGGCTGTGTCGACTTTAACGTATGGATGTGAAACATGGGCTCTCTGCAAAAAGATATTTCAAAAATACAGGCCTCGCAAATGAAATTTTTAAGATCAGTTAAGGGATGTAGTTTGAGAGGTCATCTACGAAACGACGACATAAGGAAAGACCTGAAGTTACAGTCGGCTCTAGAGAGAATAAAGGAATACAGACAGAACTGGAAGTCCTATATGGAACGTACGGTAAACACGCATATTCCTAAACAAGCGTTTGAATATAGGGCAATGGGGACGAGGGATCGTGGAAGAAAAAATGGCCAGAGACTCTGTGAAGTCGGAGTGGGCTACAGCAAATCCGTGTAGTGAAGAAGAAGAAGAAGAAGAATGAGTAGAAGAAGAAGAAGAAGAAGAAGAAGAAGAAGAAGAAGAAGAAGAAGAAGAAGAAGAAGAAGAAGAAGAAGAAGAAGAAGAAGAAGAAACATTAAAAGTCATATAATTCAAACGTTATAGCAAATTATTCCCTTCCTGTCGATAAACATTTTTACATGATACATGATTTACAAAGTTCATAATTAGTATCCACCTTTTTCACATATCGCCCTTCCATCATTCTCTGGCCGTCGCTTTGATTTTGTAAATGCAAGAACACGTACTATGTACTGTGCACGGTGTACACAGTTCTTTCCGTTCTTTCCGTACCGCGTTGTTGTTGGTAGTATGCTAATGGCAAGAGCCACCGTTTTTTTTTCCTTTACGATAATTACATGTTTCATAGTAAAAATTAAATTTCCGTTAAATACTTGATATAATTTTTTTGTAACATCCTGAATCCAACTGAGTTAATTGTGTAGTTCACCTTATGAAGTTATTATTATAATTTATAACAGAGCACACACACACACACACACACACACACACACACACACACACACACACACACACACACACACACACACACACACACAGTGGTGGAAGCGTTGAAACAGTACATGATGCATGTGTTACATAATTATACATTAGTATAAATTTTAACGTCCAGCAGTATATTAGAGCCAAACTAGCGGCGTTTCCTCTTAATGAAGTCATTAGGGGGAACGATCCGAAATTTCCTTTTTGTTTTTACATTTTTTTTTATTAAAAAATGTGTTCTTTTACGTTGTAAAAAAAATTAATGTATATTTAAACGATTTCACTGACCGACAGGGAACCGAGAAGTGGTTTTTCTTCTGCGAGCCGCAGTTGTCACGCGTGTTGATAATTTTGTACTTCAGTATTTAACTTCAAATTGCACGGTTTTTGAAATTAATTTGTAAGCAATTCGCGAAAAATCTGTTTAGATATTTACTTTGATTCATACATATGTTACATAATTTTTGCAACAGTATTTTGTCTTGATACGTTAAATTTCCGGGTCGTTAATTTTACTGTGAAATTAAGTTATCACAGTGGAACTCTATTTTTAGCCACGTGTTTGTTAATGGTGATTACAATGTGCCAAGATTAATATTAAGAATGATAATCATTACAGTTCGCATTTAATTTTTCCCTTCTTTTTTTTTCTTTATTTATCAGGTCGCTTCAACAGCATCGGTCATTAGCGACGACAAAATTTATAATATATATCACACAAAATGTGATATAGATGCTATAAAATTATATATTAAACTACAAGTTGTTAAGCAAAGATAAACATTGAAACAATATACTCAGGAACTATTAGGACTTAAAAACTACATTATATGTTAGATTAAACGTTAGCAATTAAACAGTATTAGAATGAAAAATAAAATATAAAATGTTACTCTATACAACAAAAATAATATAAATACGTATGATATAAAAATATAATTATTAACTAATAACATATAAAAGTGTAGATATATTAAAAAATATAATATATAATAATATATGTAACTACAAATAATATATATAATAATATTTTTTCTTTTTGTTTAAGCTGGACGTTTGAAGTCCCATTCGCTAATTTACATCATTGTACATATACAACTAGAAGTACCTATTTATCGTTCGCAGTGTACGGATTTAAGTAGTGACATTTGGGGCACTGAGTTCTTCGTTATGTTGTTTACTTCATTCTGGCCTGTTTTTGAGTGATTTCCTTCATTTCGGATACCGTTCGCTACACGATAAGTCGGCAAAGAGTTTTTGCTTCTTGGCTACTCTTCTTTTTTCTTCCCGTTGAGCCTACAATAACAGGTGTGAGAAGTAATTTTTCTCTTACACTGAAGAAGTAAAAGACGGTTCTTCTCGTCCTTGATCTGCAGTCTCCAAATTAGGTTAAAGCAACACGCAGAAGACATAAATCTTCAATTCAGCATAACTTCCACAGCCTTCATCCGGAGCGGTTTATTTCGTGCATTCCGTCTTTCCGTCTTTTTCCGCAGTTTTCCCCTCCACGGCTCCCTTTAACTAGTCTGTACGCAACAACACGATATGTCTTAACTATGTCCTATAAGTACGCCTATGTCTTTTCTCTCCGTAAAGTTTCTCCAGAAATGGTGTTATTCTACAGTTCTTAGCGTAAAGTTTTTCTTTCTTTATCGTTCCCCTTAATTCACATCAACTTCTTGTAAAAACCCATTTAAAATGCCTTTAATTTTCTTCTCTCGGTTAAACGGTTATGAGAGGACAGTTTCATAAAAATATGAATGAAACCAAAGAGTTTATATTCGTACCAAGCTCTTAACGATGTTCTAGGTTATCCTATTGTAGTTATGTATGTCGCTTACTTACTACTAGTAAACAACCTCTGGATGATACTCCGATCAGTACATATTTCTGAAGAGATTTGAATACACTACCATCTACCATCGAAACACAGTCGATTGTGCAAATTACAAGGAAACATATAAGGACGTGTATATATATTTTATTATTTCATCGTGTTCCACCAAACAGTAGTTTTAGAAGGCTACATTCAGAAGTGCTTCCGCTTAGTATATACTATTCTTTAAGCTTCTCTTTTCAGTTCCTAATACTTTCACGTGACCTCTTGTAGTTCGGCAAATGAATTTATCTTCTTCATAGACCTGTACCTGTACAGAAATTCCTTCCGGACCGTAGTAGAACAATAAATTGTCCTTCCGTAGGTGAATGTTGAAATTGAGTGCGCTTGTGTCTTCAACGTATTCTTAACATTCATAAGAAGGAGCGCACCTCTCACATGCACGCGCGCGCGCGCGCGCGCACACACACACACACACACACAGTACGAACCCTCTTAGCACACAACAGTGTAGGGAATGATATTTTTATTAAAAATAACTAATAATTAATATTTTATTTGTTATATGTGTTGTGATTTCTTATTTTTGAGACTATCTGTATTTGTTATCTTCTTCGTTTAAAAAGATTTGTTCCTTCTTCATATAGATTTAACTAGTCAGAGATCGTTAAACAGTGAGACTTATTTACACATGAAAATAATACAACGTTGAGCACATGTGATTGTCAACGAGTGATCTCATAAAGTCGTCGCTGTGCGCTCCGAAAGCAGCGCGTACTTCTAGGCTATATTTATTTCAAGTTTTGACATGTTCTGCATTGTATTATTTTATATCCAATAATACTGTTAACCACCTCTAACGAGCAATGTCTATCTGAAGATGGAACAGACGTTCTCAAACGTGTAACAGGAGTAGGCCTACCACAAAAAGTCACAAAGCGGTGAGCAGATAAAAAATTATTTATTTTCAGTTACGCTATTCAAAACGACTTGATTCCGAAAGAAATACGTGGTCAGTAATTTTAGTCTTGCCCGAATTCAACCGCTGTTTAAAGTTCTGTGTCAGTATCTTCGCGTTGTTCCATTTTATGGTCTAACATTGTCTTTTCAATATTTTTGGCAGTGTTTCATCTTAGGTTTATCAGGGTCTTACGCTACTTATTTTATTGTAATTTACACTTTTCGCGCTGTACAAAAAAAAGCACGTTTAATTAAATTAATTTAAAAAAAATTTTATACAACATCTAAAATTTTAAACAGATTACTGAACTGGTACCGTGTTCATTGTTTTTATAATAGGCCTACATAGTAAGTAAATAGTAAAGATTTATAAAATTTATTGTTAATATATTTTATTGTAATAGCCTAATATTATTACTTTATTGTGTATCGGCAAGATTTTGTAGCTACGTACCTCTATATACACAACTGCAGTTTCCACGATATACAGGCTACGTGTAAACTGTATCATGTAGGAGTTCTGTGTATCGTGGGGAATGTGGCCTAGTGTGTGTGTGTGTGTGAAGATAGATAAATAGACAGATAGGGAGAGAGAGAGAGAGAGTTCATGAAGAAGAAATGATTGCAATGATTTTGTGATTTTTAAATACTTGTAATGATTGAAATTATTTTATTTAAGTTAAAAAATAACGCCTATCAAAGAGTTAATGTTAAAAATGGTTAAAGTTTTACTGATCATTATCGTATTTTGTAATATCGTTGGGTTTGTGTATCTGTTGTCCAAACAAACGGCAGACGTGTCGTGTAGACGTAGTTATTAAACACTGTACGATATGTACGACTAAACAGGGGCCGTAGATCAAGTCGGCACGGCGAGCCAAGGTGGGTTCAAAATAGAAGCTCATCGCCGTCGCTCTTAATTGAATCTTCACAGCGGAGCGAAGTATGTTAATCTACTTCGGCATACCGGAGATAATCTTGTTTACCTTTTCCATTTTAACGATTATTTCCGTACATTAGGTGCACGATTCGCTTCGTGCGAGGAGCCGTTGCTTTTCAGTTTGAGTGCTTTTCTTACTAACCTGCCAATATTACTGATAACAACGGTCTATATACTGTTTGCATTTTCACCTGCGAATCTCTGCATACTGATTGTCCGTTATATTACCAAGTCGATGAAATTGTTTGGTGTTCTTTGTTTAAGATAGGCCTGTGTAAATCGTTATCGTCTACATTATACTCGAAGGGTATATTGTATACTCGTCTACATTATATTGCCATCATCGGGTGTACTGCCATTGCTTCACGCAGTTCTCGTTAAATTCTTGACTTATTCCTTCTTTTCATGGTTCAGTCCACCAAACGTCGAGTCAAAAATCAGCTTCTGTCTTCAGCACTTAACCTTCTTTCTGTTGAGCCTACTGTAACCTTCTTCCGTTCCTCTTTATTTTTTTATACAGTCCTCCACAGCTATTTCCAGAAATAATATTCCTTTTACCCTAACAAATCAAATCCTTTCTCCTTTTGTAGACTGTTGGAAGTAGTCTTTTTCTTTCCTTCCATAAATTTCTTAATCGGTTCCTTAATATATTCTATCCACTTGCATTGCATCTTCACAACACGGCATAGGCAAGATGTTGCCTGTTCCGCCTTCAAAGATCCTCCAGCCGTCTCTTCCTGGGTCTACCCACACACCTGTGTCCTGTAGGTTTGTATTTCCAGACTCGTTTGGCCAGTCTTTAATCTGACATTCTTTCTCAGTGTTCTTTCCACCGTTGTTTGTAATCTATTAATTTTTCAATCAAGTTAAAAACTTGTAACTCTCCGCTTATGGCATCATTCTTTGTACGGTCAAGTTTAGAACGCCATTAAACTCCTTCTAAGAACGCCATTTCCGAGGCCTGTATTTTACTGTCTTGTTTCTCGGTTGTTATCCATAATTCATACACATAGGACAGTACAGGGACTGCCGTAACTTTATAGTAACTTTAATTTTTTATCTCGACGTACCTTGTTTCTAAAAATACAGTCGATTGTGCCACAGATCGTCTAGAACTTACTTAACTTAACATCAATATCATAATCCCTATCATAGCCAATATCATTTGCCAAATAATTTAAATGGCTCACCTGATCTAAAATTCCACTTACATGTAAGGGAATGATCTTGACCGGCTTATCTTTGGAGTATTACAGGCGGGAATCTAGTTGGATATAGTCGGCTGCAACACTGCGTCCTATTGTTATAGGATTATATTTTGCTGCTGCCTTACAGATGGGTGTTGGGGCATCAAAGGCTAGGGAAAGACAACCCTGAATAAAAATCATCGGGAGCCACGGCCTTAAGGGCCACACACTCCTCCATATGACTCCACACTCCACACGACTTACCCGTCTATAGGCTTGTACCCTATATAATGGGGAAATTGATTTAATTTACTCACAACTTTCAAAGAACACAGCACTTGCATTTAAATGTTTAAATTTTTTTCAAACCTACATTTCATAAATATTTAACCGATCTTTGTCTTTTTTAAGGACACTGACTTCTTTCCAAAACTTAATAACACTCAAAACTTAATCTCTACGAATATATTCCTAAACGTGCTGAGTCTTATCGACAGAGAGACAATATGATTTGTCTTAAGAGGGTGGAATAAACTTCCATACTGAATCATCAACCGCATAAATTATTAGTATGAATATTGCATCCCAGTTTTTCATTAATATTGTATGTATTTCTAAGACACAATATAGCTTATATTTATACGAAGTAATATACCCCATCAAACTTACCACTGTCGCCACTTCTCTGTCGTCGTGTAAATTCCTTTTTCTACCAGCGCTCCTTCTAAATTTTTGCTTCATTCCTCTACTTACGCCTCGGTCTTATTGTCGTCCTTTTCACTGTATATTTGTATTCTACAATTTGAACTCACACCACACGGCTGCCTTTCTAAGATTATCCCTGCTGTGGCTTCGTCAGTATTTATGACTTTTCTGATACCTACGTTTCTTTAAATTTCACCCAATCTTTTTTTGATATACCAGGATTACGTCACCGAATATCCATCGCTATAGATAACAGTTTCCTTAAATACATATTACTGTCCATACTTGAGAATCATGTAGTAACATGCTTTCTACTACTGATTTGGAAAATATCTGTTATCGTCATTCTAAGGTGTCCCTAGATACTGCGCCATGGCTTATTAAATTCGCTTTTATTTTCTTCTAATATGTTCCCACAATACGTTTAAATAATTCAGGCGTAGGTTTTTGTCAGTTATAATTATTTTGTCTTTTATCCTTTATTGTCTTCAAAAATTTTGCACTTTCCTATTTCCAGGGTATTAATTAATTTGCTTACGGGTTTTATTCCAAGAGCATGCACTTCACTTCATGTTCCTCTTTCTTATTCAACCACTGAGATTTCCTTCTGGTTCGATCGTTCTTATTAATCAACAATTTAAACATAATCGTTTCTTATTCTTATATCCTTTTATCTATTTTTATTATTTCTTATTCTTATATCAAAGCCTATTGTGCTTTTCTTATTCATCCAACGGACCGATCGCTTCAAATCAACATAAGTGATAATTTAGTTTTACGGAACCGTAGTTAGGAGAATATTTGCTAGCCTTGTATACAACTAAATGTAGGAATTGCCATACAGATGTAGGAAGCAAACATCCTCCTTAAATGTTTCCAGATATAAAATATTGTACATATGATGTATATTTACTTCCTTTGAACCGCTTATTGTAATCCTTCGTTTGGAATAGAACACGTCAGAATTGGTTTTCATACTTATCCCCGTGTTTCTTTATTGACGCATTTCTCCCATGGCTAGTTTAAAGTAACGTTCAGGGGGTCGCTTTTCCAATTGTGAAAACTTGTTAGTTATGAAAATTAAGTAAACTCCTGTAAGTTTTCAAACTAAAAGTATATTTACTTTAATTAAAACATGTCGCTTATCATGTTTACATGATGTACATTATGTTCAGAAAATCTTTTTACATGTTTGTCGTTCTCGGTTGGAATCGGAGGTTAGGTGGACTAATTGTAAAGCTAGTATAAAATAGATAAATGAACATAAACCGTTGTTTACATTATCACAATTTTTCCGGTTTTCAGACTGTGTTGTCTAAGTTGACGGACATCCTCAGTGGCGCAGGAACACAGTTTTCGTATTCGTATTCGCGACTGTTGCATTCGTTCGACTGTGTTCCCGCGCCACTGAGGAAGTCCATCATCGGTATGGCTGAAACGTCTGGTGAAACAGACGGTGTAACAGCCCGAAACATTGTGATAATCTAGTATAAAATTATTTTAAAAAATGACAATCATCTCTTACACGGTGATGTCGATTATGCAAATATCGGTTAAACACATTTGTTGATGATGTCAAATATCGGACAGCGTTAACGGATTTCGTTATTGCAACAGTTTATTTATTAGTGTTTCCAAAAATTGGCTTAGGCCTACGATTATTATTTAGTAAACTGTACATCAATGTGGAAATAAATAGTATTGCAAAAACATGCGGAAAAGTTGCATTATTTCTAAAAAAAATACATGAAACTTAGGAACGTACACTCGTTCGTAATGGTTTGTTTACGTTTCTGACCGGTTGAAAGTGACGTCTTGAACTGTTTCGGTCAGCGTACTAATAAGGAAGTCAATGAAATGTCATTGAGCGCCAATGAACGGGCGAGCCAGCAGCGAACGTTCTGACAAACGGCTACGAATTACGCGTCGCGTTTGCCGACTTACGTAACATCTCGGAAAAATGTTAACGCACGGCGATAAATCTCTGTACAAAATTAATATTTGTGTAAACAATGATATTTACATTCGCAGCATGCACTTCTCGTTCAACGACAATTTGTGACTTAAAAATTAAAAGAAATTAATATCACTTTCGAATTGTTTCATAAATCGTTACGTTAACCGTCTTGGGACTCGTTTCCTCTTCTTATAATGTGAGACAACCTTAAAATCTCTAAAACGATCCGCTTTAATTTTAGAATTCTCTGCTAACTACGTAATAATTAGCACTTTGTTTAAGTAAATTATGTATTAAATAAAAGCGCACGATCTTGTCAATTGGATACTGAAAACAACAGTCAATATTTCCCAGCTACTCGGAGTGAAATTTAAAGCATTCAAACTTCATTGTTAACACAACAGATCGGTTGCTCAACGTGACTGAAGTTTGTTTCAAAGTATTCTAATAGCCAGGAGCGTATCCAGCATTTTATTTTGAAGCACCTGCCTATACAAACCGGGATCACATTAAAGTATCGCGTTACATAAGTTAAAATTTGTAATTCGAAAAGGTGACAATTAGAATAACAGAAAATATTCCTTTCTGATTTGTTAGTAAGAAAAATGCCCGCTAAGGACGTTACCAGTATCCTGTTGAGTAAAGTAGTTTCGAGCCTTTAGTCCTGCTCTAGGTTTCGTTTGGAGACCCCATCCTAGGTTCTTACACTCGTAGTGCCGTTCGGAAACCTTCCTCTTCCGTTCCTAGGCCGTTAAGCATTTGACACCTTTAACCTTGGCCGGGTCCCTAAATATTGTCTACAGGAGAGATTTTGACAGGTGAGATTGACTTTAATCAGGAGGCATTAGCATGCCTTGATTAGATGACTTAATGCACCAAGGCATTAGCATGTATCCAACAATGTTCAATATCTTTATTGATGACATAGTTTGCAAGTGAAAAGTAAGGCGGGATCCAGAAATAAAAAAAAATAACAGGACATACTTCAATACAATGCTCCTTGCGGGTGATCAGGTAATCATCCGAAACAATGAATACGAGCTTCCGAGATCGATATTTCAGTCACAACAAGTCAATCATCCGAAGCAATGAATGCGAGCTCCAGAGATCGATATTTCAGTCACAGCAAGTCTGTACGAATTCTAACATGAAAATTTCTGTGCAGAAAACAAGAACTGTAGCTGTTGTGGGAAAATACTCCTTGCGATCCAAAATTGTATTAGGTAATAAGAGTATAGAGGATGAGTCACATTGTCTTTATCTTGGTTGTGATATCATTTATGACGTAGATCATGATGTTGATCATAAGTTGGCTAACTTTCAGTCAATGTGTGTAACAATTCGTCAAATATTATCAAGAGCTTTGATACCAAAGTAGCAAAATGAAAACAGCTAACTAAAGTACACGGGCAGGCATAAAATGGCAGCATTCCACTTACGTTTCAGTGGAATGTAAAACATTCCTAAAACTACAGGAAGTAAAAAAAGAAAGAAATATAATCTGTTACAAACAAAAATAATACAAAAATTATAAAGTTCATGGAATAAGATAACATATTAAACGATGGAACCTACAAAATTGGATTCAATGAGCAGACGAAAAACGATTAAAAAAGCGATACCTCGATCATCTACGTTCATACCAAAAAAAAAATCCAGTTTAACTACATATGCAATAAATACAGGACACGAATACCTAGACATCGGCAGCATGACACTATAATGGCACTATAATGAATATTCAGAAAAACCTACACATATAAAAACATAAAATACAGAACAAACTAATAACCGAACAAATACAAATCGATACAAAACACGACACAATTTTTGAAATTCGAAAAACTACAAACGAACAGAAAAAATCAGTATACCTTGTCCAATCACGATAACACTAAAACACCCCAAATCAATACAAACCAAAACCAACCAAAAGCCTAGCAGTAACTGTCACTTCACCAGACGGAAAACCAACACTGCTGACGATAAGCATAGTACTTAATTATCGAAATATTTCTCAGGTAAAAAAGAAAATCGTCCTGATCGTTTATTAGTATGGAATTAAGCAATTTACGTATCAAGAAAAGAGGTGTAGCAACTACTGTTTTACACATAACGGATTTACTTCTAATGTCGTCTTCTCTTATTGTCCAGCTTCCATTGCGTTGTGTACTCACATGTATCTGAATGTAAGACTCTGGCCAAATGTAGACCGTCACTCCAGTTACACTTGGCCTACCACGCCTTCTCTTCTACTATGGGGCCCTTTTATTATAATGCTCTTTGGCCATTTGACATTTGGTATCCGGTTATGTGGCCGAACGTCTTTCAATTTCTTTAATAACGATTCTTCCTTCTCTCACATTGCGTCTTATGTCGATGTTGCTTCCTCTCTCTAGTCGCGGGATCCCCAAACTTCTTTGCCAGAAATCCACCTCCGTGGATAACAAGTGCTCCGACTCTTTTTATGTAAATCCCAAACTTCTTCGCCATATGACGTTATGTTCTCCATAAAGCAGCAATATATTCTTTACTTCGCTGCCTTCCTCATATCGTTTCCCCTCAGGAATGAATTTCACAGCAGGGCCGTTTCTCTTCCTTTACTAACTCTCCCTTGATTTTTTTATTTGTAAGTGTTGGGGTCGACAACTAGGGCCTTAAGCCCTTACTTCTCAATCTAAAGTCAGTACACAGACAAATAAAGGAATGGACTTTCTTTGTTGTTGATATAGGCTACCTCCCAGAATAATTGCTTTATAAACGGTTGATCAAGTCAGTTGCCTATAAGGACTTCAGAGTTCTCTCAGTCGAAGTCGTCTCATCAGCGAGGTCCGTTTTCAGATCACCTCTGACCTTGCATCTCTATCTTAGGGCTCGAAAATCTGAGTACTTGTGTAACGTCTTTAATATTTAGTCTGTTATCTTCTTCTTAACCACTACAGCCCAACATGTAAGCCCAATATTCTCGAAAGTTCCTATCCTTTGGCATCTCAGTGTAATCCCTCACATCCATTCTTCTGAGATCTTCTAGCACACCATCCAACCATCTTACACTAGGTGGGCCCCTCTTTCTGTTTTTATAGATTTGGGCTCTCAGGATTTTCTTTGGCTATCCGCTCTAGGTGACCTAGCCATTGTATTCGTTGAGCCTTTGTGAAGCTTACAATGTCCTCATGATTCAATGGCTCATCTAGCTCCTAGTTATTTCTTATTTTCCATTCGTCATCTTCTTTAAGCGGGCCATAAACACGTCTTACGATCATTCTTTCAAACCTGCTTAGTGTTTCTTTTTCTTGTTCTCCCCCTCCATAAGTAACAATCGGTCTCGTAAGTGTTTTATATATTTTTATTTTTGTGTTACGACTAATGTTTGCTTCTCAGCAGGCTGCTGTTAGCACAATATGCCCTATTTTCTTTTTGTATCCTGTCATGTATTGTGTTTATGAACCACTTGTTATATATCATATTACCCAGGTAAGCCTATCTGAACTTATATAGGTTTCTTTTCCTTTCTGATGCAGAAATCAGCATGTATTTAGTTTTGCTGATATTTGCGTTGAGTCCTATTCCAGCGGATTTTTTATTCAGCTCCTTGTATACCTCAACTACCTCAACTAGCTGTTGTCTTCATCACCTCATCAGCGTTAACACACATTTGGGTTATATTTATTCTGTTCTGGTAGTCATTAAATATAGCCTATGTTTTTCTCCGTTATTCCTTAGACTACAGATTCTTCTCATTGTTTTCCTTCCTCCTTTCCTTCCTTAATTTTTCTAATTTCCCTTCCTTTATTTTCAGCCTCTCCTCTTGCTTGCTTGTGACACATTGTTTCAGCTGCATAGGCTACTACTGGCCAGCGATAAGACCAGGCCGGTGTTAAACTACAAAATTGTTTTGCTCGTAGAATGCGTTAACGTTAGAAAATATTTAAACCGTTTCTGTATTCAGTTGTTTATTGATAGAGACCCGGCCGTAAACACATTGACTCGCTTCTTGCCTTTATAGTTTTTAGATGCAGAAAGTAATGTGTAAATTTTGAAGACTGAAAATTATAAGAACATGACTGTCGAATTAAGACGATAATTCACCCGATTCCAGACACACTCGTCAGCTGCTTGAACGGCGTGGTGAATTTATAGAGTTTATAATATACAGAGACGTGGGGTCTTACTGATTTATCGGAAACACAATTGACGTTAGCTAGTAGAGTAGGTACGACTTGAGATGTCGCCGCGTACAGACACCATTAGTTTGCCAGTTAGCCGCCCTTATTGGCTGGAGACATCTAACATGCACCGCGTATATCACGATACGTACTTAACGAACGTGACACCGTGACAAGGGTTACGCCGTGTGACAGGCTTTAACTGCACCCGGCGCTTGTATGATGACTAATATGACAGTATCGGTGATCAAGCGTGCGCCGATGTGTCAGACCGCGGCTAACCGACTAATAAGAAGCGATACCGCGGACAGATGTAACAAGAATCTTATCGCGGTGTCAGTGGAGAAATTGTAGTAGAGTAAGAGTTTTTGAAAGTCAGTACTGAAATATTACATTAGAAAATCTAACGTGCAAAAATTTTATGTTGGACGAATGAAAATTAGTTTAAATGTTTTCAAAAACGAGTGCCTGGGACATGATATAAATTATAAATCTGACGAAGTTATGGAGAGAAAGCTAAACACGTTACACGTGATTTATGGAAACATTAAAGGAGCTCCGAGAAAGAAGACAAACAAGGAATACCAAAATCGACATGGCTGTAATAACCCTTTTATATAGTTCAGAGACAAGGGTATTGACTGGGAAAGTTATAAACGCATACAAGCGGCGAAGATGAAACGCAAAACGATGCGTGCAAAAATACAGAATTAGAAACTATGACATAAGGTCAGAATAAGAACTGTATAATTTCCGAAAGCCACGATTGAAGATTCGGGTTGAAGTGGGTAATCGTGTAAGTGGAATGGAAGAAACACGGTAACATAAATAAATTATAAAAAAATATACTTGAAGGGAAAAGAGAAAAGCGTAGCCTATGTAGGAACACCCCGCAAACTATGGTTTGAAAATAGTGGGCCTAAATACGTGTCAAGACTTAACTGTGAAGAGACGGGGAAGGGAAGAAGAATTAGAAGGAAACGAAGATCAAATAGGAGAAGCAGGAGAAGAAGAATTCTTTAAAGTAATGTTTTAAAGAATAAAGTATTTACGTTTTATATTGTGTGTAGACTTGATTTATTATGCTTTCGACAGTTACCTTTGAAATTTTGATGTCTCATGTTTTCGCTTTGATTATCTACATAGGCCTGTAGATCAACGCCCTGTTGGCTTTAAAACGCGTTTCTTTTTGTTATTACGAAACGCCAGTTTACAACAAGGCTATCTCCGTTACTTGACTTTGAGTACGTAAAACAGTAAGAAAATCATATTTTATTTATTTTTTATTTGTCGTTAACGAAATAAAACGAATGTGATTAAACGGTGTACAGATAAAACACTGTTCGCCGTAATAATGGCAGCCAACCAATCATATTCATCTATATACGTGGTTCTCAACCTTTTAGATTCCACATCCAACACGCAAGTTAAATAATTACATTTGACGATGTAAACTAAAGTAACCTAATTAAACATCTATTTAAATTAAGTCAGAAACAAATACTTTCTATTCACCTAATTAGTTCTACAGCTAGGCCCGTCGTTTTTGCATAAGCTGGTGTATTTTTGTGTTGGTGGTGGTTAACACAGACACAAATCTGTCGTATATCTGAGAGCATATCAATACGTCTGTACGTCTTCTCTTGAATCAAAGTTGATACATTTTAATGTTTTATTAAGGTGACACTTTAATGCTGCATTAAAAATTTTAGAATATTCACCTATTAATGATATCCAAAAAGTGTTGACTTTGAATTTTAATAAATCAAGTTGCTTAACACAAGTGTTCCCTTTTTTCCTGAGTATACACTGAATTAAAAACGTTACAGGCCACGAACGTGGAAAGAGTAAAAGATTTAGAATTTTCAGTAAACCTGTTTATATTACACACAGTGTCTAAATTTTCTTGTTCATTGTGCTGCTTGTTCTATCCGCTAAGAGGACATTACAACTAACTAAATACCTCCTGGGGACCCATCATTAGGTTGCGACCCAAAGGTTGAAAGTCACAGTTTTATATGTACCTACGTAGTTCTTCGTAAAATCTACTTTACAGGTGTTAGTCAAACGCAGCTACTACAAATTCTTTGGCGTATGTTTCTGTCGAGTATACCTTTTCGCTTGAGTTTCCTCTTCGGTGGCGACACGTAATACAGTATTTCTTACGTCGGGCCTTGAACGATGCAGCTCACGAATTCTTACTCCATAACTTTGTGGGAGTCTCTGTTTCAAAGTCGTCTTCAGCAATCATCAGCACAGGCTCCTCAATTCTTTCGCTGTTCGCGTGACCTGCAACACCGCATATCATATTGAGTTTAAACGACTATAATTCACAGTCACATTAAAACGTCAACCTAGTGTAATATTTGGGAGAATTCGAGATGTCACTCGTTTTCCACAAAGTGATAGTTTTTTATAAATTGTAAAAATATTGCTAATCTTAAATATTTGTTGATTTATATTTAAAATTTTTGCCACAATGTCTATTACTATTCAAAAACTTCCTATTTATTTAGGAATATTTTTAAAAGTTTCATTTATAAGATAAAAGTTATCTGTTGTTATTGTGAATGTAAGAAAATACTCATAATTTTAGGAAAGATAATGTCGTATTCTTTTTTAACTTTTAAATTCTTACGGCGACATCTTAAAGAGACAACTAAGTGTTATGTCACATATCTGGTTCAAATGACAATGCCATCAGTGGAATTACGAGTACATTGTTACAGAAACATTGCATTCTATATTTCAATCAACTGCGATGGAAATAAATCTTACTTCTTCTTATTAGTCAGGATTAGGCACTTCTGCCTGTTCTGGGTTCACCGTCTTAACCTCAGCCTCCCAACACGTAGGTTTTCCACAAGCTTGTAGGTCGTTGCTTGCCTGGGTATTTAGCCAGGGACGTGTGGATAACATGATCCCTCCATTTTTCTTTGTACCATGATGCTGAAAATAAATAAGAATTATAATTATTTTAAAAAGTCCTCTAAGCGAGGATGGGTTCTAAAATAAGAAAATACTGTACATGATTGAAAACAGTAAATAAAAAACACATAAGCAAGTAATTGGCAGTCATACTTTTATTAAATGTGAGAGCACACACTAGCCTATTACTACTAAATAATAAATCCTTAAATTTTTAGTGACCGTCAATCAATCAATGTTTTAGTGGATGGTTAGTGAGGATCGGTCAATAATACAAATTTTAGCTATTTTTTTTTGCGTCGACGTTTCGACAATATTTATTGTCATCTTCAGGACCTGTGTATGAAATACAATAGAAATATCAAACATAACGAAACAATTAAATATTTGGGTGATCGTGTTGGTGATGTGAGTGTGTGCGTGCATATGTATGTATCATTTTATATGTGAAGACTTATGACAGTTTGTTTACATCTTCAAATTATCTTTAAGAAAACGAGCAAATTATAGTATGAGAGAACTTAATTTATACAGTATTACAATTTAAATTACTAAATGAAATGTTATTTTAGTTAATTAAACAAACAATAATCAACAATTGGATATTAGATGGGTACATAAATTGTTTATACCTACAACAGTCAACATATAGCAAAGTAATATATTACCTATAACTAAAACAGATTAGGGGATGTTCACTACGTAAGTATTAAAAGTTATTTTTACCATGTTTCACTCCCTACTGGTGTTAACAAACAATCATAATTTAGAAACATACAATTTACACAATACTGTAAAACATTACGACTTAAATCAGATAGTTGACAAAGGTTACAAACAAAAGTTTCTGGTAAATTTTACTAACAGGTAAACTTGGATAATAATTGTAATCATATTATAAAATATAGTCAAGAGTACTATAGAGTAACGTAATTTATGTATGTGTCCACAATCACCCTTCTCTCTCACCCAATCTAAATACTATTATATTATATAAATATTATAAATATATTATATAAATATTATAAATATATTATATAAATACTATTAGTATATATATTCTAAATTTAAATACTAAATAATAACAAATGTAGCTAATTTTTAGAATTGTTAATTGCGTTCTTATATAACAATGTTTAGTCACAATATTTTACATTTTTATTAGAAATACTTACGTAGATTATGTGACATTTAACACCGAAGAATATAACGGTATACATAAATGGGGTTAGACTGTAATCTGACGACGTTTAACATGTCCAACCAACTTCTAGGCAACGTAGATATGACGAGAGATTTAAAAGGAGAGAATCTTCCAAGTTAGTGTAAAGGTGTCACCTTTCGAAGATCCAAGTGTTAAAGCAGAGATATCTGTGGAATGCGCAAGATAAAAGTGGATTAAGTATATGTCAAAAATGCTCTGAAGGCTTTTAAAGAATAATGAGGATCAACTAGTAAGACAGAATATCAAACGAAGAAGTTTATCGAAGAGCACGAGAACTTTGCGAAAGGGTATAAAATCTAGGAGGGACGAATTAAAGACACATTCTAAGACACGAGAGTTTAATAAAAAAATATACTAGAGAGAACGCTATAAGCGAAGAAGTACAGAGAAGACCTGGTATACAATACGTCCAGCAAATCGTGAAATATGTTGATATGAAGAGGAGGGACGACAATCGCCGCACACGGATTGTCTACTCAAAAAGAGAAAATTCGTTTGCGTATAGGACTTTATAATATTACTAAAATAATATTATTTTGCATAAAACTGGCTCCCCTTCTCTGAAAACCAGAATCTTACTTTCATTTGCTGATATTTTTATATTATATTCTTCTCCTATTTATAGCAGTTTACATATTGAGCGTTTCGATTAATTTTCTTCTTGAATAGTTGTATCTAAGGGATAACAAAAAACTGAAAAGTAGGTATCACTGCCTACTATTTTCAATTTCGGCTTAGTGAGAAAATAATCAAAGTAAGGAAAATAATCTAATGTTATTATATCTATATAGAAAACAGGAATGCAGATGTGCATCATAATATATCCACGGGTTAAATCAACGATTAGATGAATATTTAAAAAGGGGGGAAGAGAAAGAAAGAGAGAGACAGTGAGTCTATATATAGTATAGTATATATATATATAAACAAATAGACAGAGACAGAGATTAGGTTAGGTTAAGGCTCACACACCATTGAGAAGCCTTTAAATACAAGTTAAATAACAATTCAAGTTAAATAAACATTTCTCAAGGACAAGATCTCAAACCAGTTAAAACGCTTTATCAACATTTAAAACATTACAAGATAAGGTTTAACGTTAATCAAAAACTCAATTGTGCACGTTCAGCCAAGTGGTTGTGTTTGTGTGTGTGACGTACAAAACAGGAATAGTTAAATGCACGCGTTTCAGTGTAACACCGTGTGTTATTATTCTGCGCAGACCAACGATGTAAAAATTACATCGCAATCAAGATTTATACAAAACATGTATTTTTCGTGGCCGATCGTGATGCATGTTTTTGTTGCCGGTTGCATGAAGAGAGTGCGCCAAATCATAAATATTAATACTGCCGCGTATAAAATTCTATACGTATTCCGTTGTCAATATTTCCACACGCACGCGCACACACACACACACACACACACACACACACACACACACACACACACACACACACACACACACACACACACACACACACACACACACACACACACACACACACACACACACACAACACGACTAACCGATGTTTAACACAACCCTACGTGGCGATATTAGAGTTGCGTGGAATAATAATAGCTCCAAAATTGGGTACAGCGGTGTGTATGTATAATTTTTTTTACGAAATCCCACCCCACCCACCTATATTAAGACATTAATTTTTATTCCCGTGTATATTTTTCACGTACTTACGTTTTATCACGGCTATAACAACCTAACCTCTGTCTGTATCTCACTCTTTCTCTCCCCTTTTGTACTACAAGTAAATATCTATCTAATCGTTGATTTAAGCCGTGGCGATATTATGATACAAATCTAGATTCCCACTGGTTCCTCTGTAATAATAGTACATATGTATTATTAATATTATCAGCGTGTTTGTTGTTTTTAATATATTTCCACTAACCCGAAGCGCAAAATAGTACGCAGTAATACGTTTGTTCTGTTTTATGCCATCCTTTGACATGACGTACGCCCATTTGGATGTCTCAGTTTCACGAGTTATGCGGGGATCGAAAGTATCTAAGTAAGTAGAATCTATTCAGGGAATTAGACAGGGTTACAGAATATTCTCTGCACTGTTAAACGTTTCCATTGGTGATGTATCTAGGAGCGTGTAGACGAGGAATTATAATATAAAAATATTTCTGTATTATTTGCAGACTAACAGCTGTCTATTCAAGAAAGTGAAGAAAATAAATTGGAACGCATAATCTGGGAACTGCACAAAAACGCGGGAAGAATATCATCTGCCAATGCCCAGAAATAAAACTGAGATTATGGCTTTCAAAAGAAAGATGCCGGTGGGATCCAATATAGTACTACTTTGGTAATATCAAGTAACAACTGAACACTTAAGAAGGAAATAAGATCATACAATACTAGTAGACTACGCTGCCTGAGCTCCGGAAGGCGTTCACTGTTTTTAACTAAATACCTTTATGATTATACAAAATCAAATTATTAAACGTGGCGTCCCTAAAGTTAAAAACTTTTCAGTGTATCCACTACGTTCGAAGTTGGATTAAAATTCGGTTCAGTCTGATACTTGCCATGGAATTTTTACAATTTTTTGAAAATGTTTGTAGCTTTTTTAGCCCTGGATAATAAAAGTATGGAATTTTCTAACGTGAACATTATATTCAGATTGTGATTCTGACTCACTGATTGTGACTCTGAAACACGGATTTTTTTCAAAAAGGTTGATAATTTTTTGGGCGCTGTTGTCCCACAGTTTTAAATTATAGTGTTCAAAAACTGAACACTATATTCACACTTGGGTACACGGATATTCCCGACTTTTCAAAATATTGACCCCTTAGCCTATATTTTTCTCCCTGCGATCCCTACTTTTGGGTGAATCTATTTGAAAAACAAAATGTGTAAAAGTGGAGTAAAAGTGTGCACCAGCATGCCAACTTTGTGGAGTAAAAGTGTGCACCAGCATACCAACTTTGTGGAGTAAAAGTGTGCACCAGCATGCCAACTTTTACGAAAATCGGTTGATGCATTCAACCGTTTCGTGAGACTTATCCCAAATAGACGGCCAGATAAATGCCAGTTCATAGAGTTAAAATTGGAACTCTCTTCGCTTGATCACTTGCATGCGTAATGTAAAGTCCTGAATTGATAATTCAATAAAGAGAGAAAAACCTTTAATCTGGAAAGATAATGTTATCTTTAGCACTCCATCATTACCAGAACGTTTTAAATGTGAAGAAATAAGTGAAGGAAACAATTAAGAAAACTGAAGAAACCGGATTGAAATCTTAGACGAAAGAGGAGTCGCAGAGCTACCCAGATATCTGATGAAGCAAGCTTTGACTCGCTCTTCTGGTTACAATCTTCTCACAGCTCGTCTTCTTTTACCAAGGTTCCTTTGGTTTTAGTTTTTATGTTTCGTATTTACCGTTTTCCACCTACGGTTTACGATGTTTCTCTGAGCATTATCACTTAACCCATGTTAATTTATAAGAAGATGGCTTTGATCTTATAAACATATTTATATTAAAAATTCGAATCAATTTTGATAACATGTCTGTCCTCTCTTCAGAGTACTACGGCAGTCTTTCCTATAGGTACTCTGAGTCGTCTAGCATCATTGTTTTCTTGCTCGTTTATAGTATACTATGAACTTACTTAATTGAAGTTTATTTCGCCTTCAGATCAATTAATGTTTGGTCAAAGTAGGACCATATAATTAGTATTTCTTTGGTCATACAAGGAGATGTTTCGGCCAGGAACGTATTTTAAGGGGGGTGGCGAACGTAACCGGACCGGGGCCCCAGAGAGTCGAAAAAAGTTGAATAATTTTGTTAATCTCTTAACTATAAAATATTTTGTTATTTTTGAGCTGTATATAATACAGTAGTAATTTTTTTTAAATATATAAACACGTTTATTATACCTACACCATTTGTGTGTACGTTTGAAAATCAATTCAGTCAACAAGTATCTTCTAAATAATGTTTCAGTAACGCGTATTTTTATTGCCTTACTACCATTTACTCTAATGGGATTTATTTTAGGAAGTTATCATACGTTTTTCAATCACTTTAAAGATAGTAATGTTGATTCGTCTTAACTTGGTTTTTCTTTTGTATGAAGCCGACTCGACCGGACCCCCCCCCCTCTAAGACCAAATTCTAGATACGCCACTGTTTTCGGTTGTTTCTATTTCTAGCTGTATGCTTTGGTAATGCCGTCTGAGAAAGTACCGAAGTTTTTACCGGTCTTATTTTATATTTTTCTTGTAGAATAAGTGTTGGTCTAGGAAAAAACCACTGTAAAAACAATGTTAATTATTTTATTTATTATTTCGTATCTATTTACATAGAGTAAATGCCTATCGGATAATTCAAATTGAAGGCCTGTACATTACAGAAGAGCGCACGTACGCTTACAGAAATTTAGCTTTAAATCTAACGCCACGGTGTCGGCTTTCCAATCAATAATAATGGTTTCAGACGATACGTAGTTTCCAGAAGAGTGTTGAGCAGAAGTAGGAGAGGATTTTGCGAGCGAACAGCGGAGAAGATTCAGCCCTTGTCACAATAATACAAGTCTGGAGGGTTTGGGGTGACATAAACACACAATAAAGAGAATACGATCGCAAACCTCTCCTGAATACAAAATCAGTTGTTCGATTGACAGCCGAGGATTCCCTTCTAATCCTTTATCGATTTAAGAAAGCTTTTGATCAATTACATTACATTGCATTCGCTGCCAGAGCACCCGAACAACGCAAAATACAAAAGACAAAACACACACAACACGCACACACAGAAATACCCATATACTTCCTATAAAATGTGTATTACTGAGTGTGTGTGTATACGGTTGTTCGTAATATATTTTAATATTAATTTTGCAGAAATTATTGTTAGAAATCACCCATCTAAGTGCTGTTGAATTTATAAAATCTTTTTAAGAATGTACTACTGTACGGCTGACTGTGGAACAACGATACAACAACAACAACAACAACAACAACAACAACCACAATAACAACAAGAAGACTGTATGCTGTGTCCGATTTGAAGGAACTAACGGACATATTTTGCGGTGATAAACAGCCGAATAGGCGATTGTTACCAACACTTGAGTTACACAGTCAGAGACCCTACTGCAGACACACACGTCCGCCTTAACTCTCAACGTTCTTGCACTGTTGTACACTTGTGCCTGCTATCAAATTCCCACACGACATACATACTCTTTTAAACTCTTATTCCAGATCTCAGATACATTTTTTCTAGGCTGACTGATACAATTATCATACACACCCATAAAAGAAGCCTCTATGACTTTAAGTTTATTAGTATTACTTTCGCGTCCAACCAAATCTACTTCGTCCCACAGGATTGTATGTTGCTCATCTCATATGTGTTCAGGTAATTTAGATATGTTAGTGTGCCTTTCTTTAATGTTTTTCCTATGTTCTGCCAGTCGTGCCTCCAGACGCCTTGAAGTTTCACCGAAGATTGAACTTGTATTTGGTATACTAGCTTAACTTACACCCGAGGATGACCACAGACTGTTTAGTGGTCGAAACGTGGTGTGATAAATTTTAACTTTGGTAATAGCCCGATCTGACCCTTATGATAATGTTTACCTACCTTTACTAGTGTATGAATAGTGTAGGTAACAAGACGAGATGAAAGTCGAGACTGAAAGTTTCACTGTTAGCTTAAGAAATAAATTACTGCGAAGAGTGAAAGGTTGTAACTTAAGAATCAGAAATATAACGAAAGACTTAAAAATATTCAGCCTTCACGAATACGCTAAGCAGAATTCACCGCGATGGAATGAATATATAGAACAAAAAAAGACAAGCATTAAAAAAAAGAGAGTTGCCACTCAAAGCAGGCGAAGGCGAAGATTGGTACATACGGAAAAGATGAGTAGGCCTACCGTAACAGACTCCAAGCCTAATATGTGAAGTGTACATAGTGATGATGATGTTACGTCACTGAAAGTGAAAAACTGTATTTCAGAGGATACAGCAAATTTTGAATACTGTTACTTTTTGTAGCCAAGATATTATTATTAGGCCTATATATCTGAGCGCATTAATATTCTACACGTCTACACATTCTATGTTAAATTGTAATCACTCAATTGCTAGGATTGTTTTGAGTTTTTTAACCCACTACTGCACATCGGTAATAGATTTTATTATTATCAGTTTAATGGATTGGTCATCAGTAACGATAAACGATGCATATGTAGCAACCTCTATCAATACTGCTATGACGTATGGAATAAGAGATCAATCGTATTTCTATAAGATTAAATCGCTTATAAACTAACCTCTGTGCTGTATTCGATAATTATATGTTCAATCGATGAACTTGTAAGGCACCGTTTAACTCTTTTTTTAGCTTTTTTTCTTCTTTTCCTCAATACAAATGTTGGTGGCCTTGCTATTTCTTCCTTTCTGTGGACAGCCTCTTGACCACCACAAGCCTTCTTGCTTTTTTTCAACCCCATCCACGTACTCCTCCCTGGGCCTTACCCTCCCATTACGCCCCTCGATCAGGGTGAGGAACCAGTTTGAATTGGGTAATAGGTGGCCGAGCATATTATTTTACCTTTCCACAATGGATCCACTCAACATCCATATTCTTTCAGCTTACGCTTGTATTAATATTGTTACGACGGTACACGGATCATGATATTCTAACGTGGAAACAGAATAATTGAACACCACAGAAATTGCTGTTTAGAACTTTAGTAACTGTTCAAATGACCAAAATAACAATGAACACTCGTATAGAGCAATTATTCTTCAAGCTTACGATTGTCCAACACACAATAATCTTAAAATTTTTGTGTCTCACTAAATCAAGTCACCTAGGCTATTACAGGCGTCCTCCCGTAATAGTTCACTGTTATCACTTTACACTAAACGCGCTCTGACTCGCCGTATCAATATCACACTCGCTACGTCGGAAACGGTGGTTTTACTCCGCCTGTCTGGTGTAATACGTGACAAAGTTGATTTGGATGCTGGTAGAATAATCGACAAATGTCTGCAAAGACCGACAAGGAGCGCGAGCATTGCGTAAACCTGCCGTTCACGAAGCGCGTGCAAAGCGTCACGCAGTCATGCGTAGCACATTGTTCTATTTTCGTCATCGCTGTACGACATGTTACACTGTTACTCTATGGGACACCTTTTGTGATTCACTTGTGAAGAGATCTGATAGAATATTCTTCACAATGCACTTGCTGAGGTGTACGATACAGTGTCATTAGTTCACATTAGAACAGCGTAGCTTCGAAATTCATAAAGAGAATAGTGGCGAACAAGACCTTTTCGAAGTCTTTCTTCCGGTATAGACCGCGTCAAAAATGTCTTGTATAACGACGTTTCACTCATATTACAATGAGTATCCTTAGATAATGTAGTCACATAGACCTGAGGATACGCATGTAATATGAGTGAAACGTTGCAATACAAGACATCTTTGACGCGGTTCATACCGGAAGCAGACTTCAAAAACATAATGGACACCAGCTCCGGAAGGCTACGTGAGAATATAAGGTTAAATTACAACTTTAATTAATTTTAATTAACGGCTGTGACAATCCGTTAACATATTTTTATAAAGATGTGTTACTTTACATTTATCTTAATTTAAGGTTGTAATAAGGCTGACAGGGCACTGAAAAGGAAAGCTAGACAAGAGACGTGTATCAAATTCTAGAAGACAATGGCAGTACCCAGCACTGCTGTATGGATGCGAGACCTGGACTATAAGGAAGAAGGACTGGTGCTAATTACAGGCTGCAGAAATGAGCTATTTGAGATCGGTAAAAGTATATACGCAGCTCGATCACATAAGAAACGAGTATATTATAATACGAGTACTATATTCATAGACGAGAACGTGATATAGTTTCTCTAAATTAACTCATTCAAAATTATAGAAATTGCTGGAAACAACATCTAGAAAGAATGGATACCCGCTTTCGAAGTTGGCTTATGCGTATAAGCCGGTTGGAAGAAGACTTGTAGGATGGCCAGTCACAAGATGGCGGGAGTCATGAGGCCGGAACAGGAGAAATCCTATCCAAGAAGTGATGATGATGATGATGATGGTGAATAAGGCTGTTTACTGTATAACCCGTAAAGTCTATAATTACTTTTGTTTGATTACTGTACACTGTGAATTCAGATATGAATTCATATTTGCACTTGAGTATTTCATATACGAATTCATTCGTATTTGAGTATTTATATTTTACAGTACATGATATGTTATGGAAGAGCTAACTATTTAAAACAAATTTTTATTTATGGTTAATTCGTATTTATTAAGTAAATAAACAATGCTTTGGTTAAAAATATACAAAGAATTTACTCAGTGCATGTGTTAAACGTTTGTTCAAAAGAAAAGAACAGTTGCATTAATACTGGAACGCCCTGTTCTGACGCAGTATTAATAACAGGGTAAAGAGAAGTAAGTAGCCATAAATATTAATTACCGCTAACATACAAACATGATACTGTGTATATAACATGAACGAAGCTAACCTAGCGGGAATTGGAGTATATAGGATAGACGCTTGGGCTAGGACCCCTCCTGATTCCAGGAAACGGAAGGAAACAGAGCAGTGCACTGTGTCGGGACGGGCGGGGGGCGGCAAGATAGATGCGAGCTGGAGCGACCCCCCGCAAACATCAAATCCCCTCAAAAGAAAGATTAAATGGGAGTCGGGCGTTCGGGGAGAGGGGTGGTTTTCTTAGGGGGGTATGATCACCACCAGGACGTTCCTTGTCTAATGAGTTAACGATCGTTTTCTGATACAATGTTATCAAAACCTTAGGAAATATTATTGCTAGGGAAACAAAATGAACTGTGTGTGTGTGTGTGTGTGTGTGTGTGTGTGTGTGTGTGTGTGTGTGCGTGCGCGCGTGCGATCCTATCTACACGTGGAAAATATGAAGCGTGTGTGTTTTAGCTCCCGTAAATACAGCATTGTAATTTTAAACATATTCAACTAAACAATGGACATATGTGTTCAAACATTTCATATTCAATTGTTAATAATATGCTCGATGACAGCATACTAATATAAATGCTGTACTATTTCTAACTTTTATGATTTTTGTCCTTTCCAAATTAGACGATTTCCTTTTTTCCAAATTAGACTACTTATTATCATATGATCTCGTAGGGCGAGTATGAGAATGTATGTATTTCCTATGCACTATATGTCAGCATGTCTATGTGTGTTTTTGATTCTTCGAGGAATAATTCTAATAATAGTTTGAATGGTTAATTATGCTATCCGTCTTTGGACGTTAATATTATGATGACAGGAATATCTGTATAGTCTCTAATAAAAATAACACTTTTGGTAATTTTCATTAAGTATTGATTATTACAAATGTTGATTATTGAAAAAACGAAGGTCGCCAAACGCAATACTTATTTATGCACGATAATATAGCATATAGGCCTACAATACTAGCATGCACAATATGTATTTATAATTTGTAACATTTTTTCTTCTACTATACAAAAGTCAAAACAAAATATTCTGAGATATCATTCGCAGTAAGACTTTTTTATGTTTCGGTCACACACACCTTTTACTTTTAATTTAAATTAAAAATACGTTTTGAATCCCTTATATTTATCTTCAGGTCTTCTGTATGTTGTACACACGAAGAAAAATTTAAGTACCTAACTATTATACTCACCCAAATTTGGCTCATCGCCTGATTAGGCAAGATGTAGCGGAATTTTAGTCACAGTCAGCTTTAGGAAAGTATAGTGTAGGCCGAGCGTAATAGGCCAACAAGTTGTGAAAAAAAACATAACGGTCTTAGTAACAGATAAAGGAGTTTTTATTTTCTTGCAAAGGAAAATACAACGATTGTGAACCTTGATAGGATTGGACCAGTCAAGATTGTTAGCCTATATGAAGCTGAATTTGCATTTTGATTATATCAAAAAGCGCAAAATAATTATTTTTTAAAGAAAAACTGTGTGATAACGATGTTTCCATATAATATAGACTGTTAAGAAATTTTGGTCGAGAAGTCTTTTAAATAGTCGACACTTGATAAAACTGAGCTGTAACACAGATTACGTACAAATATGCCTCCCAAACACACACACGCGCGCGCGCGCGCACAAACAGGTGCATACATCACTATGGTATATTCTTACATTGTATGGTATTTATACTAATTATCTACAGTGTATATTGTCAATGATTTCTCCCGGATTTTCCATCATGTGTCAAACAAATTTATTCTTCTTCGTCTTACAAATCCTTCATCAATCCTTCATCCTTCATCATCTTTCGTCTCACAATTTTTCACAGTCTGTTCCGAAACCATCTCTTCCTCTCTCTGCCAACCTTATTGCTCTAATAAAGCTTATATTTCAAGGTTGCCATTGTTAACCCGTTATTTGACATGCGACCTATCTGTTCATTATATTTCTTTAATATCTTCTCATTTTTCTGTAATCGAATGATTCGTAGTTCTCGATTCGAGTTTTAATTCTCGTCTCCCGTATAGCACAGTTCGCTTCCATACAGCACTGTGGGATGCCAGTAGTTTTTTAGAAATTTTCCGTGAGTGTCTGTACATGCTTTATTCTTTAAATATCTGGCTGACTTAGGTCTATTCCGCGTGTATGAATAAATTTATTTAGATCTGGACGATTAATCTATTGTGGTCACACGTTATTTCATTATCCCTGTGTTTCGTACTTTACCATTATGACCTTTGTGCATCCGATTCTGAGACTTTCCTGTAACTCGGATGTTGTTAGATGATATAGCCAATTTGGGATTATTGCAAATTTCGTGAATATACTAAACTAAAATATTACTGAATACAAACTAAAACGTTGTCGATATATTTTTTGTTTGCTCTAAACATATTGCCAGTTTTAATAAAACAAGATGGCATTAGGACTGTATTAGGCTATAGACGTACTTTCCGTATAATAAGGAGACGTAATTTCCTGTCGTTGGCCAATATCTGCAGGCAGACAATCCGGCTGACGGCGGGGTCAAGACTGGAGCAGATGATATTAATAAGCAAACCGAGGGATGGCCACATCTGTTATGCACCCCTGCGCTACACAGCAGTCGCCCCGTCTTAATGTTTCCACTACAACAACAGACACGCTAAAGAAATATTTTGTCCGAAAAAAAACTTGTATACATCACCTATAACAAGATGCAATGTGCTATAGTAATTTATAGTAATTACGCGTATGTCTGCACCTCGATTTACAAGATTTTGTATTACGGTTGGTCTAACGGCGCCAATCGAAAAACGTGACATTGCAAATATTTAACCGCGGTATGAAGGTGAGGGTAAAACCAGTAGAAACGTTAACATATCGGATACAATACCTTTGTGTGGGGGGGGGGGTATGAAGGCGTGCAGATAGATGCAATCCGAGGTCTAATATGATTCGAAAGTTAAGCAACAATCAGCCTTCCTGGTCTTAGGAGAGTGCTTGTTTACTGATCTTTCGGTTAAAGTAGGTGCTTTTGAGCATTTTTGGTTTATCAGCTTTTAAGTTTTAAAACTTGAGTTTTTTGTTTTTCTTATATGTTACTAAAACAAAAAAAAACTATAATCGAAGTCTGATAGTTTAAAGAGATTTGAATATGCTTACAATGAGGTTGGAAATATCTCTACAATGCGAAGGGAATGCGTATTAACTAAACACCTATTTTAAATTAAATTATTAAAAAAAATATTAAATATGGAAAATATCGCCGAGAGAAAAGTGGCATGCAATTTTCAAAAGAAGATGGCTATTTAAACTAAGACGCAGAAATTACCATGTTAAAAATAACAGAAAAGGGAGACACACTGACATCTTACGAGTCGAGGGAGCATCCTTATAAGATAATTAAAGAGCAGGCTAAAGAATTTGATACGAATGACAGTGATAAAGCTCATGAGTGCTATAATATAACAAATAAGAAGGTAACAGGAAAGTTTAAATATGAGATAAACGGCGTTTCCTGAGAAGAATACTGCGGTCTACGATCGAAGAT
Organism: Magicicada septendecula; assembly: GCA_034769895.1. Classification (NCBI taxonomy): domain Eukaryota; kingdom Metazoa; phylum Arthropoda; class Insecta; order Hemiptera; family Cicadidae; genus Magicicada; species Magicicada septendecula. Next base: position 369,480,654 of record CM068373.1, on the reverse strand, counting down.
GTACAGGTATGCGTTTCCTGCTAAGGACCCATAGAAAGAAAAACCAGTGAAATGAAAGGAATCAAGAAGAGTGTTGTTAATAAGAGTATGAGAGTAGACAACTTTAAATGACGTCTCTTTGAAGGCCGTCAGAGCTGTTGGGTTGTGCGTCATGAGACGACCCAATGGGTTCCTAGTACCGATCCTCCGGTAGGGGCTCCTGCCTAGTCGTCATGTCCAGACGGAATATTATTTACTTAATTTATTTAATGGTCGCTACAACGACATGCTCGTACTAGGTCGACTAGTACAGTATTTGTCGAGGCCGTTTCCAAGAATCACCTGGACGTGTTCGGTACTCTCCAAGGCCAGCTATGAGTGGGTTTGTCTGGGTCCTCGCAGCTCGGACGTAAAATTTACGTGCAAGTCGCCTTGCGGTGTCTTCCAAGGAGCGGACACCGAGTCCTCTTCTCAAAAGACGAGAAGAAAACCGATGGGGACTTTCGCCGCTAGCCGAAGACCTCTATCGAGAACGCTTTGCAACCTTTTTTTATGAACGGTTGCGAGGTAGCCCCAGACGGGAATAGCATAAGTAATGATCGCAAAAAATACGCGTTGACGATCAACTTACCCAGCTTGCGGGTCATAGCCTTCTTAACGAGTATCGGAAACAGTTGCGCGAGACGAGCGGACGCTCTTTCGCATCGTCTCAGCGTTGGCACGCCAGGTGAGCCGACGATCTAGGTAGACACCGAGGTACTTAACTTCTCTCGACCAGGGCAAGTACGTTCTACCGAGTCTCACTCGGCCTCGTGGTTCTTTCCGACGCTTTGTGAATTCCACCGCGGAGCTCTTGGTTTCGTTGACGGCAACTTTCCAGCTTTCCGTCCACGTCGAATACGCATCGAGTGCGCGCTGAAGTCGTGGGATAGCTCTGTCAGCGTTCCGATCGGCGGTATAGACCGCCGTGTCGTCGGCAAACAGAGCCATCTGGACTCCAGGCTCTCTGGGTGCGTCGTTGACATACACGGAGAACAGGAGAGGCCCTAGCACGCTACCTTGAGGTACCCCGGCTGTAATGCGTCTCTCGAAAGAGACATGGTCGTCTATTCGCACGCAGAAAGTCCTCTCCGTCAGAAAGCTAGCAATCAAGCGAAGGTAGCAATCTGGGAGCTGGATTTCCCGGAGCTTGAACAAGAGCCCGTCATGCCAGACACTATCAAAGGCCTTTTCCACATCTAGGAAACAGGCGACAGTCTGCTCTTTCCGACACCCGACGCCCGTGATGTATTCCACCAGTCTCATCAGCTGATGAGTGGTGGAATGCCCCACACGGAAGCCGAATAGTTCGGGGACCATCTCTTTGAAGGTGAAAAATAGTAAAGAGAAATGAACTATAGCATAGAGAGTATAAGCGCGAGCTATATTCTATAAAGATGAATAAGTTAGCGTTCAACTCTAAAGATGATAAGAGGTATCCTGTGTTACAGAAAATAAATAGACACATTACGTCGGAGGCATGTTGATCTAACCATGCTACGGGGAAACAAAAACCTAGTGTGTTTAGTTTTATGTCGTCCTATATGACAGACAATGAGCATGATGTAGTGTTAGACATTTCATTGCCACATTAAGGCGTAACAACTTATAAACATTTCTGTAACTTATTGTTTTTAATTTCGAGCGTCATATTTTGCTCCGTTGCAAAAAAATCATAGGTAACAAGTAAATATAAAAGAGAGGTACTTTTAGTATTTTTCAAATCAAAGGAACTTTATTATTACTTATGCTTGTTGTTTTTCGACAAGTTGCGTACTTCCTCGTTTTTCGACGAATATCGGAAGAGATATGATATGGATAAGTAATAAAAAATTCAATTCCATTACGCGAAGTATAAATACTAAATTATAATCGCTCACTATCTTTAAACGTTGACGCTTGTAGAATATCTGTATTTAAATTTGAAAAAAGCCAAGTTAGGCATCGCTGATTTAAATCTAATGAATAAGCGTTTTTAAGAAACTTCTATCAATGATGACATATTTTTCATGTAAACATTTAGGAAATGCGTTCAGGAAATGCAAACATTTATTGAAAACCGTTTGATTAATGATAGGCCCTACTGTTTAATGGTCTGTTTATAACTTTCATAGCTGTATGCCTTAGTGTTTTGTAAATACGAAGTATTTATTTTGTTAAATATAATTTAAATAACCTAAAGGCATTGCAGTGCACTTTAAATATTACATTACATATATTTGGATAAACGAAAAATATTGAAAAACTTAAAAAAAAAAAATTTTGATTTAAATTAAAAAAAAATTAATTATAAGATTTTAGCGCGAGATAACAAAATTAAAACACGTGTGAAGAAATTTAAAACAAAGCTGGTGATACGTGTAAATAATGTTGAAATATAGCGGCTTATGCGTACAATAATTAAGCGTTTAAGAGGATGAAACAAGAAAAAATTGCATTAATTAATCGGTGGATTACTTAATCAGTCCGGTAATGTTGTAAACAATTTTCAAATGGAGGAGGCATGCTGTGTGGGTAATATTAGTTTACATAGGGTAACATAGTAACACCGCCCGTCCAACCCCTGCACACTTCACTGTCGCTTTATCTACGTCCATCTACCCTCAGCTACCCTTGCTCCTCTATTAATCATCTATCAGAGTCCGTGTGTCCCTTGACAGGCGTCACTTCTACCCTGGGTTGTTGTCGCCAGAGTGGGAGGGTTCACAAATATGGCGTGCGTGCGCACCCAGTTCCATGTAACAAAAATTTCCGTCAATCTTACTCGTGCGTAACCCAATTACACAAGAAAGCGTTCACTGAAATTATTTTTTGTGCGTCTGCTATTAATTGAAACAAAAATGGAATATATTAATAAGTATTTTAATTTAATTCAGCGCCCATTCCTTTTAATAACGACATTATTCTTATGCAGGTTGTGAGCATTTATGATCTTAATGTGATTTTAAACGGAGCTCGACATTACTCAAGCTTTTAATCGCAATGGTTTACAGTAGAGGCGAAAATTAAAATCACGAATTGAATGGGCTATCAACTGTATGTTATAATGATAATACAATTATAATTGTTAAAATATACTTGGTCATTAATAAAATATAGTCACGTACTCACGTACATGTGCGTATGGAAGGGGGGAGAGAGAGAGAGAGAGACGGACAGATCGACAGACAGACAGTCAAATGGGGAATCAGAAACACAGAGTGAAGAGAAACTACTAAACCACTTGTTCATAAGACATCTCTAATAACTTTCAATTTGAGGAAACATGTATAAAGAGTTCCGTACATAACTGAACTAGTACTGGAAACATCGTCATTTTTTACGTTTTTATGCACATGACAAAATTAGATGTTTACCAAGAGAATTGATAAAAAGGTTTTCCGAAACACTTATGTTTTTAGAATCACACGAAAGGAGATAAGTAACTCGATGAGTTTCTTAAGGTATTTAGTATAATATTTATTATATAGGCCTATATTATCAAATAATAATTACTCCTGCAAGTATTTGTATTGTATTTTTGTCGATTCAATTGACCTGACGTACGTTATACTGAATATATCAGTATCTTCAGAGGTTTGTAAATGAATTAACAAATAATCGAATTAATTTCGATTTAATATAAAGAAACGAATAATCGATTTAATTTTATTTAAATTTATGATCGTTTTAATGTTTATTTACTTAGTCAGCTGTTTTGACGGTTATATTGAAAATATTTAATGTTTAAAATTTTATTTATTTTAATAAATTTATAATTTTATATATATCATCTTATCTTGTTTTTATTTGAGTCTATTGTGTTTCTAAATATTAAGATTTTCTCTTAAATCCTTAAATTTTTAGTGACCGTCAATCAGTGAATGTTTTAGTGGATGGTTAGTGAGGATCGGTCAATAATACAACTTTTAGTTATTTTGCGTCGACGTTTCGACAATATTTATTGTCATCTTCAGGACAATTGTTGCTGACGCCAAACACACAACTAACTAAAAGTTGTATTATTGACCGATCCTCACTAACCATCCACTAAAACATTAAGATTTTCCCAAATATTCATTTTTGGCCTTTTTGTATGTTTTTAATTAAATCCGATAAAAATACATGTAATTGAAACCATAAAAATATGTCAATTGAAACGATGAAGATACAGCTACTTGCAGAAGTATGCCTAATTATAATTTGATAATATGCCTATATATATTTTATAATTTTCATGAAAACGATACCTTTCATAGTATTCGTTTACAATCCAGCGTAAAATAGAAATATTTTTAAATCAATCAAAAAGTCTTCATTAAACTGTCATTAAATTATGTGAATTTTCGTTTTTGAAAATTAAATCCAATACTAAATTGAAGGTAATTTCGTAGCTTTTGAAGTAGTGTATTTACCTAAAAATAGTTGGTATCGAGGCAATTGAGCTAAACACTATGTCTGTCTGTCTGTCTCTCTCTTTACCTTTCTCTATCATGAACAAATCGCTTCATCTCGTAATACTATAATCCCACATCCTTAACAATCTGCTTCAGGCACTCCAATCTCTGACGTTGCTGGCAGTTCTTATCAGTCACTGCACCCACTATCCCCGTGGCCAGGAAATCTCGGTGTCCCACCAACCGGTCTCGTCTCTCGTTTTGTTTGTCCACAAAGACCTCCTTTCCTCTATTATTTCCAGACTCCGATCACTTGTTTCTTTATCCGCCCAAATCCGTAGGTGAATCGTTATGAAAAAAAAACTGCTATACTATCACTCAAGTGATACCAAGTCAGGTAAACGACTTTACATGAGGCGCTAATAGCTATTAGCAAAATAACTAATCTGACGTATTCTGCAGAAAGTAATTCACTAGTAACCGAAGAGTTTAGCTTCGTTGGAAAACAGAAAACACAAGTAGGCTGTGCTTCGCACACTGAAGACGATATTTCTACCTGCAAAGTGTGGCGAGATAATTTTGTTTCTGTTATTTCTATCTGTAATGTTTTAGGATTCTTTGAATGAAGACGCAATCAGCAGCGTATTTTGAATTTGCCCCTGGGGGGTCCGGTCTAGTCGGCTTCATACAAAAGCAAAAACAAGTGAAGACTAATCAACATTAGTATCTTTAAAGTGGCTGATAAACGTGGGATAGTATCCTGAAATCAATCCCATTAAAGTAAACAGTAATAACGCAATAAAAATACGCGGTACTGAAACAATGTTTACAAGACACTTATTGATTGAATTGATTTTCTTATATTTTATAGTTCAAACGTATAGGCTGCGCTAATGCTGTGTAATAAACCTGTTTATATATTTAAAAAAGAGTTACATAATATAATGTTAGCGTGCACAGCTGAAAAAATAATAAAACAGCCTAAATATTAAGACATTAACAAAATTCGTCAACTTTTTTCGACCCTCTGGGGGAGCCCGGCCCCGTCCGTCCACCCCCCCCCGTAAAAACGTCCCTGGAGTCTACCTACTTCTGATGTAGTCGAAAAGATACTTTAAAAATTAATCCAGTGTTAAAACAAATATTCCATCTATCCATGTTATCCTGTTGAAATATTTAATGTTTTATTTACCAAAATTAATAAATGTTACTGTACTTATCAATGATTGTTGTAGTGATCTATAATAATAAGCAAACGTGTCATTAGATGAAGTGACGCTAGAATTTTACGTGCTAGCCACATGTCGGACAGAGTGACCTGAATACATAATTATCTTCTGACTGACTTACAGGTAATACATGTCTCTACTAATTACACGGATCAGACCACGTTACATGCGTTGTGACACCGGCAGATCTAATTACCGTCCATAGTATGTGGAAGATATTTCGATGAAAGCCATTGTAAAAGTACACAGACTGAATAATTCATTGCAGTACAGTACTACACTATTGTGGTGCGCCAACATCGTACTGAAGAAAAAAGTAACACACGTTATCGTATACCTTTGTTAAAATAATCTATATATATATAAAACTCAAAGTCTGAGGATTTATGGGTACTGAACACAAATCCACACCGTTACACCGACTGCCACCAAATTTTGCACAGGTAACCTTTGACACGAAACGAAAAATACTGTCTAACTTGGAATTTGATATTTTGCCCTGTCCGCACAATTTAGGCCCTTTAAACTATGCCTTTTCGTTGACGCGTATAAAGATGTCATCAACACCATGGAGACCAGAATTAATTACCATAGTAACGAGTAAATAAACAAATAATATTTAGCGGCATCGGAATTGTACCTTTATCCGTTCCTGCAGTTTTTAATGTTTTTACTATGCGATGGTATCGATATGTTTTGTAATTTTCTGTACAGATACGTCTATATATTTTGTAATTGTCTTAAACTATTATAAAATTTATGTTTATACGTATTTTTGATAATGCAATGAATAAGTAATGAAATATACTATTACTAAATAAGAAATAACACTACTAAACACTACTACTACTAAAGATGTCAACAACACCATGGAGACCAGAATTAATTACCATAGTAACAAGTAAATAAACAAAACCTATTTAGCGGCATCGGAACTGTACACTTATCCATTTCTGCACTACATTTACGATGTTTATATAGCCTAATATGCGATTATATCGATATATTACGATGTGGAAAAGAATAAGTGTACTAATTGTATATTGTCCTATACTTAATGCAAAGCGAAAATACGTGTTGTTTTCATTTGTGAGGTTAGGTGACAACGGTTTTTGGTTTTTAGTTTACTGCTGAAATACATAAAAGTCACGGTTGAGGAAAACAATGTTTACTGTGTTATACAATTCTTCTAACACAGTAAAACTTAAAACAAAGAATTTAGCGTTTTTGATTTACCAGGTACTTTATAAATATCTCCAACGGCTTTATAAACGGGTACTTTTAAATCTCAAAAGGCTGTTGCACCAATATAATAATTTAGTGCAAGTTAAAATAAAACAAGTGTTGAAAACAGCTTTAGAGAGAATTCGACAAATGAGTACAAAATTGACAATAAAAATTATATTAAAATACTTATTAAAAGTCAGATATTCGCGTGCGAAGCCGCGGGTTAGTAAAATTATAGATATGACACTGCGGAAATAATACGGCGAAGTTAATGTTAAATGATTTAGTATTGTAAGGTATCTTAAAAAAAGTATAGGCCTAAATAATAACTGTCCGTAAAAACGGATTGCTTGAGAAGCAACCTGATGAACAACATAATCAAAACTGCTACGAAAGAACCACATGAATGCGAGAAATAACGGTAAAGAAAAAAGGACACAATTGACACGATTGAAGAGGAATAACTGAGCAGAATCAAGCATTGAAAGCAGCAAGAATCTCAGGCGATTTAAACGGTGCGATTTGGAAGAATAAATATTCTTCGCCGAATATTCTACCCCTACGATGAAGATAGGGAATACAAGGCTTTGGTACCACTTACCTTACCCTGTAATCGGAACACGAGACACAAGAGGACTGAACAAATTCCGAAACAGGAAGAAATGAAGATTTTGGTTTACATTATCAGAAAACCCAAGAGGATAGGTGAAAAGAGTAAAAATGTAACATATTCAGTGAATAAATTAATGTGTTAGACGCGTGGAATTATCGAATTTTACAGACGGGTGTGGGTCTTTCAGTACGCATAGCTAAAGATAAATAATCTGTGACAGAAATACGATCTCGAGGAAGTCCGGCGAAATGGTGGCGAGAATTCCTATAATTTGGATTAAACAGGCAGTAGGCGGTTACAGACGAAAAAGTAGTAGAAGAAGAAGAAGAAGAAGAAGAAGAAGAAGAAGAAGAAGAAGAAGAAGAAGAAGAAGAAGAAGAAGAAGAAGAAGAAGAAGAAGAAGAAGAAGAAGAAGAAGAAGAAGAATGGATTGGAAGTCACATAATAACATTCTTCTTCTGAATTAATTCTGCTAGAAATAATATACGTAGAAAGGAAGGGCACAAAGAAATTGGAGAGAAGAAATTAACGGAAGCAACACACCTTGACTTTACATATCAAATATATATTTACGCTTTATATAGGTTAATGATTATACTTTTATAAAGCGAAAATTACTTAACGAAAATGACCACTGAGTTTACCAGACTGGGTTTACAAAATAAATTATAACTGAGATATTGTAAAATTCTATTTGAATATATAATTACCACATAAATAACGGACCGTTAGCGTGTGGTAAGATCGATGTTATTGGCATTGTGGATTTAGTGATTAAGAAGGCCTTGAAGAATGCTTATAATTAATTATTGTAAAAGCACATATGTAGTAACTATGTCAATACGAGGTTTGGTGTTTAAAAAAAGGTTTTCCTCCTTAACAAGTCAATGAAATATTCTCAATTTTGGAAAAAAGATGAGGTAGTACGAACAAACTATTTGTATCTTGTTTATGTCGGCCTACTTTAAGGGTATACAAAGCATTATCGATACAACTCACCTTCTTAATGTAAGAGTTTACATTAGTATTCTGCGGTGTCATAGGCCTGGGGTCCATAGCGAACACCAGTAGTATTTTTCTACGAAACGTCAGTCCGAGGTCCGCTCTATAAGTCAACATCATTCATCAGGTAATCATCAGTGTTACTGAAGTAAGCTGAAGCGAGACAATAATCAATAAAATATCAAAAATAATTATCTACGAAGGTGGTGGATTTATTGATAGAGCTCCCCTATAACGATGTTCTCCAAAGAGTCGAGGAATAGACACACAACATATGACTCGTGCGTATCAAGAAGAGCAAGAAACATTTGATGTAAAAGAATAAGTGAAGTTTGTACCCCCAGCAGAATTATGAGTTTGGATTTTACTCTTTAGGGATAGTCAACGGCTGTTAACACTCAACCAACATCGGGACACAGACAGATGGACGATGGTAGTGGAACAGGTTGGGAGAAACTAAATGATCTGTTTCACCGGTGAACGAGGAAAAGAAGAAATAAAATTGAAACTGGGCCATCCGCTGCAGTAGCAAATAGTTTGTATTAAACAGAGAAATAAAGTATAACAGTTATATGGGTGTGGTTTTGCTCCTTCATCATCGTTTTCACAACACGGCATAGGGAAGGTGTTGCCTGATCCGCCTTCAAAAATCCTCCAGCCATCTATTCCTGGGTCTACCCACACGCCTGTGTCCTAAAGGTTTGTATTTATAGACTTGTTTGGCCAGTCTGGAATCTGACGTTCTTCCTAAGTGTTCTTTTCACCGTCCTTTGAAATCTTTTAATTTTTGATTCAAGTTAAAAACTTGTAACTCTTCTCTTATGGCCTGAATTCTTATACTATCAAGTTTAAAACACCTTTTAACTCCCCTTATGAATGTCATTTCGGAGGCCTGCATTTTAGTGACTTGTTTTTTGGTTGATGTCCCATGGGAAAGTACAAGAACTGCAATAACTTTGTAAAACTTTACTTTTACATCTGGATGTACCTTGTTTCTAAAATTACGATTGATTGTTCCGCAGATCGTCTGGAACTTACCTAACGTAACATAAATGTCATAATTTCTATCAGACCCAGTATCATTTCCCAAATAATTAAAGTGGCTCACCTGTTCCAGAATTTGATCACTAACCATTATTTTTGTTGTTATTGGCTCCTTACCTCGAAGTAGCATTATCTTTACACGAAAAATACGACAAACTTTTGTGTTTTTTCATATTGTATTGTTTGCAAATCTGATGAAGCTTGAAAACAGATTTTTGTAAATCAGATTGTGTACTACAAGTCGTCAACAACCAACACATTCAAATATTTGTCTCGTGGTAACATAATACCAGGGTTCATTAGACGTTTACATTTCCTTACCGGATCGTCAATATAAATGTTAAAAAGAGTAGGTGATGTACTGCAGCCTTGTCTAACACCTTGATTGACAGATATTTGTTGAGATATCCTACAGTTATTTTTGACAGATATTCTTGTTCCAATTTATAGGCCTTGTGTAGTTCTTATAAGTTGTTGAGGATATCTCCGTTCTTCTAACAGGCCTATTTGCCACAACAAATTTCTGTCTATACTCTATCAAAGGCCTTTTCAAAATCAACAAATAATCTAACTTCTTGTTCAGAAAAGTATTATAATGCTTCTTATTCAGAAAATAAGCAGCAACAGTGTCTAATATACCCAACAAGTAAAGACCAGGTCGTACCATGGAGTGACAGTTAGGAGTCCTCTTGAAGTGAAGTGAGACATTCTTGCTGGTCGTGCCATTTGTGTGGATTTAAACGCTTCGTTAGTCCTGTCATCTGTATCCTTCTGACTAGAGACCCGGAAATATATTACTGTGAAGGTTAAGAACAGTAAGTTAAGATTCGTAACTTATTCTGTACTCTGATTCGTAACTTGCAACTCTGTCCAAGTTAAGATTCGTAAAGAGTTGGAACATTTTTAATTATCAAGATCGTATTGTAGTGAACAAAGAGAGATGGACTGCTCATCTGAATATGATGCCGATACGAGCCTGTTGGACAACGATGTATAGGAAGCGTTGGTGAAGTGGGTATGTTCCTTTGAGACTGGAACAGGTGATTCACCTAGGAGAAGAAGAAGAAGAAGAAGAAGAAGAAGAAGAAGAAGAAGAAGAAGAAGAAGAAGAAGAAGAAGAAGAAGAAGAAGAAGAAGAAGAAGAAGAAGAAGAAGAAGAAGAAGAAGAAGAAGAAGAAAGTTAGGCCTAAGCCTATCGTAGAGAAAATATGTATCATACAGAATGCTTAGGTATAGTCAGAAATGAATGATAACAAAAATACTGTTATCAAGAATGATGCACATAGGCTACATTGAATGATACATAACATGCTTCCATTGTCACGTGTAAGCAGTCTTTTGGAAAGACTATGTATAAGGAGAGAGTGCTAGAAGGAAAACTTCGAGACCGATCAGATCCGAGGAAGAAACTTTCTACAAAGGGATGTGACGCAGAGCATGTGGAAGAATAAATATCAACACAAGACATTATGCGCATCTTCGACAAATCTTCTAAGTCCTTGGCTCCTGCGTAAAAAATGTTAGACATGCTTTTGTTACACAGGCTTTCTTTTGTAACTCAGACCAAACGATCGCACCTAATGCTGTCTCTCGTCCGCCTGTAGGGATGACACTCCTCCTAATGGTCCAATGAAAGATCATTTTACGATAGCCTACTAGACGATGGTCTGAGACATAAATTAAATTTTGTATTCTGTTGCTGCAGAAAATAATAATTTTCGCTAGTTAAGGAAGAATGTCCCGCTTTGTAAAATTTATTTTAAACTATAAAATACATGTTTTGTGGCGATATTATTGAACTGTTAAATACTTTTCTTTATACACGTGCATGCGCGTACGCCTGTAACGCGCGCTTTGTATGTGGGTGGGTGGGCAAACGCGCGCGCGTGTGGTTTCCCTTGTGCGACACGTCTCAAGATATTATTTGAAAGCCATAATCTTGTCATCCATAACGAGCCGTGACACTTGTGATTAATTTATGTAGCGGCAGTACACAGTCTGAGGATTCAATGAGAGAGACGGAGTGAGAGAGAGGGGCAGAGGGAGACAGCAGATCCAGCCTAGATTATAAACCCCCGCTACCACCACCCCGCCGTGCACAGAAATCCACGACAAACCGTCGCCCCTGTCTAGCAACATGGCACACACACACACACACACACACACCGCTGGTATGTGTCTCTGTATAGGATAGATAGATACCTTGCTGTTAAGCTATGCAATGTAACATCTACATGTCTTAGCCGGCAACGTTGTCTGTACTATATTGCCAAGCTGTGTATTAAATACGGCGATGCTGTAACGCAGAGCCGTCATATAATGCACCGAATACCTTTAATTAAAATTTCTTAATTTAATAATTCCGCTCATGACACAGAATTTGCATAATGAGAAAACAGGGAAAATGTGAACGAATTAAAGGTTATAAAATACGTTGATTGGAATAAATAAGTTTACAACTGACGTTGTAAAAGCACATAGTCGCGTCCTCTTATCTATATAAAACTCAAAGTCTGAGGATTTATGGATACTGAATACAAATCCACACCGTTACACCGATTGCCACCAAATTTTGCACAGGTAACCTTTGATACAAGGCGAAAAATACTGTCTGACTTAGAATTTGATATTTTGCCCCGTTCGCACAATTTAGGCCCTTTTAATTAAGCTATGTCTTTTTGTTGACGCATATAAAGATGTCAACAACACCATGGAGACCAGAATTAATTACCATAGTAAAAAGTAAATAAACAAAAGCTGATTAGCGGCATCAGAACTGTACATTTATCCATTCCTGCAGTACATTTTCGATGTTTTATATAATATGCGAAAAGATATTAAAATATCTTAAAAATATTAAAAATATATAATTCTTATATATTACGATGTGGAAAAGAAGAAGTGTACAAATTGTAAATTGTCCTATTACTTAATGCAACACGAAAATACGTGTTCTTTTCATTTGTGATGTTAGGTGACAACGGTTTTTAGTTTTTAGTTTACTGCTGAAATAAATAAAAGCCATGGTTGAGGAAAATATAAAGTTAAATGTGTTATACAATTCTTCTAACACAGTAACACTTAAAATAAAGAATTTTAGCGTTTTTGATTTACTTTATAAATATCTCCAAAACTTTATAAACGGGTACACTTTTAAATCTTCAAAGGCTGTTGCACCAACATAATAATTTAGTACAAGTTAAAATCGTACAAGTGTTGAAAACAGCTTTGGAGAGAATTTGACTAATGAGTACAAAATCGTTATACGAGCTGACAGAACGCCATATAGACATTGTAACGTACCAAATTAGCAGTTACATAAAATAACTATCTAATACGTCAAATAAAAGGGTATCATGAAAATATTTCATCGAGCATAAAAGAAGGAACAGGAGAATATAAATAAAGTGTGTATCTACGAATGAATAATATTGAAACAACCCAACGAAGAAGAAGGAAGAGTAATAAGGATATCATCGAGTATAACAAAGAGAGAGAAAATACCAACGAGCCAATATAATACGTTAGCATCCAGGCCCAATAGATCCAAAATAGTGAGGGGATATGCCGAAAATAATTATTAACATAAAAAGGAGACGAATCAAGTACAATCACAATGGTGATAAAACAAACGAATTTGTTTATTAGTGTGAAATAATATGGGTAAATGACTACCATAACCATGAATAAAAATATGGAAGAGCATGACAATATTAAGGGAACATGGATTATTACAAATAATGTGTAACCAAGGAGAACACCGACAGTGAGAAACAACAAACCAGAAGAAGAAAAGAAGAAGAAGAGGAAAAGAAATGTACCATGAAGAATGAAGATTATGTATGAACAGTACAAGACATCAACATTCACAAGATATACAAGGAATTAAAATCAATATAGTGACCAGAAGAAGTATAATGATTATTCGAATACCAATAACAAAGAAACCAGTGTTGAGCATCAATAAGTGATCACGAACAATGACAGTGAATACTTAATATAAGTGTAACAACATGTGATATGATAACCATTTTACCCCAAATAAACAGCACAAACAATACCAGTGAAAATGTTTATAACGGAGAAAAGTGATTGACCATTATAAGTGAAAGAATCCACGATTAACTAGTGAAATGCACAGACAATTAGTGTAACAAGTTTAATCAAGATTGTAAAGTCACATAGATAATCAGTAAGACCACCAAAAAATATGAGACAGAACAGTAAATTAATTGTTCATAGGGATTAATAATAAAAGCTTTGCAAGCCTTGATATGAAATGTGCCTGAATGCCATAGCAAGACAGGACAAAATGTAAATGAATACCAGAACAGATAGTAGCAAATAAGCTAATTTGTTGAGTATAAACCAATCAATGTACCAAAGACTAGGTACAACCCACCAAAATATGTAACATAATTAGACTAAGAATACCTGTATTATTGTTTCAACAAATAGTGTAAAAATGTGTATAACTTAATAATAAACCATTGTAGTAGAATGCCATAATGAGATGGCAATAGTTGAGTTAAATACTGCATAAAAGTATGTAGCACATTGTTGTCAGACAACTGACACATAACCTCACAAGAGTTGAACCTATAACATAAAATCATGTACATTAGTTAAACCAAGCAATTATCCACAATTGTTTCAAACAGAGACTAAATAAGAATAAAAATGCAAACCAATGACTACCATATGTACTGAAGGACACAGCAAATGAATCAGATTGAATACAATATCATAAAGTTAAATAGACAGAACCCCAATGTGACAAGAGAGTTAGTCAAAAAACATTATCAAAACTTATCAAAGGAGTGTGACAAATGTTACCAGTAGTTAGAGAAATGTCTAATGCTGCTATGAGAACACCTCACAAATGTAATACTAGTAGTTTAATAATTGAAATATTATAAACTAACTAACTGCAATCATAGAACCAGGTGTAAATAACCACCATACTATAACTTAGAGAGCTTTCAGATAACAAAAAGTTAATGAATACATTGAACCAACAATGTACAACAATTGTACACTATTTTAACTACTAACAATATATCCCTTGTGTACTAAAATAACTAAATAAGTGACAAAATGGAGAGATGAGAACAGAAAGTATTTTGATCATACTATGTGTGTATACAAAATAACATTTTTATCAAAATAAAGTATGGACAAATGTAAATAAATATACCTATTAGTGTTATGATGTCAGAAATATGTAGTAGAATAAGGAATAATGGCGTTACAAGTAAATGTAAACAATCGAACATAATTGGTATAGACGCCATTAACAGATTTTGTTTAAACTATAAATATAACCATTTTATGTACTAACATGAAGGAGAAATGGACTCAAAATGTTTAGTAATAAGTATTAAAGTGTAATTACGACGAAATATGATGAAAAAGACTTATTTTCATTAAGAACCACCATATGAGTTTTCAAGATGATCAAGTGAATTAATAATGAACGGAATTAGTGCTTGTTTAGACTTAAAATAAAGCCACAAGTGTCCGCGATTTAATGCCACTATCCAAATGACGCTATGGCAAAAAATAAGAAACTTATGACCATTATAAGTTTTTCAATCATTTTGAGTATCCATGTATACGTCAGAGATAATCTCGAACCCACGCTTAGAGACGCTAAAAATTAAAAGTTTTATTTTACCAGAGTGTTTTGGGGTTGAGAGTATGACCTTTTGAACCAATCAAATAGCTTAAAATGACCAGACGAAAAGAGACGCTTTAGCGAAATGTGACAATCGTTCTGCAACACTCACGGCGAGAGGTCTATGTCAAAGTCAGCAATACACATATTGTCATATGTATACATATACATATGACATATGTATATATATACACATATGGTCATTGTCAAAGTCAAAATAGTAATACACAGACAGACATTAACCTCTACTCAACACCACATTACCGAGTGTCCAGTGAATTAAGTGAACAGTGAATTAACATGACCAGTGTATAATAAGGGTCATGTTCAGTGTATATAATCAGGGAGTACAATATTTTAATAATTTTAAAGAAAATAATAAAAGGAATAATTCTCGTTGATGAACGAGGGTTATTGTTTTGACTGCACTAGTCAAGTAACGCTTGAGTGCTTTAAAAAACAACGATGGACAATTATCAGAATTTAATAAACAAGTTGTAGCACAATCTAATGACAATAATTAATTAAAAAATAATTATTTTATATTTAAAGAATAATTGAGAACGGCGGAATTAAACTTAAATACCGCTCATTAATATGTGAATATAGTCGCTTACTTGACTATAACTTTTGAATTAACGAATAATAATTTTCTTGTGCGAATATTTTCATGACTGATAATTACACATCATATGAATTATAAATAAAGTGTTTGTAACTATATTATTAAGAATCTTATAAATAACATTACTTATTATAAATAATCACTTACTTGTTCCTAGGCAAACTAACCTAGAACCGAAGCATATATTTTTGTCACAAAGGAACAATTCTGTTCTTAAATGATTTTTATGAAATGAAAGCAATAATAAGAGTTTTTTTCTTTAGATTTTTTTCTCTTTCCAGTACATGGTTCTGATAACTAATGAATTAATAATAATATTTTAACAGTGCAACGCTCAAAGCACGTGTTGACCTTAGCTCCTCTAGACTTTTGCATAACATACGATAGTACGATATTATCGACTATCGTATCAAGATTAGTAATTTTAAATTTTTGTTCTTTTTCATAACCGTAGATAGGTAAACATTGTTATTCAAAACCACATCTTTATCTCTGGTATCATGTGTCTTCAAAGAATTCACGCAAATTGGTAATATAATTAACTAAAGTGAACCTAACCTCGTTCACAATACTATCGTACATTACAACAGTATTACTTTTTTTTAACTCCACAAAATTTTTAAACCAAAAATGTATTTTCGATTTTATATACAGACATTTAGCTTACAACTGTGCTGTTTATACTGTTTTTTTGGGCGCGGCATATCTCCCGCAAGGGTGCGGCATGTCACCCGTAGCATAAGGGATAGACGCCGCAGCGTAAAGGTTTTTTCAAAATAAAAAATTATGCGTAAAGGTTACATACAAAAAAATCCAAAATATTATATGTTGTAGTATTTGTGTTTGGCTTAGATGTTAAGAAAAAAGTTTGACTAAAAGTGCACCATGGGTCTTTTAATTAACGATTTTGAAAACTAGCGCCATCTCTCCCGGATTTACCGTACGGAGATCGCGTAGGTAACCATCGGCACCACACAGGTGGAGATGATAAGTTTCCCTAGGCGCCGTGTCATAGCGTTGCTGCATAGCAGAGGACGGAGTTGATGTACGCGATTGATGGTCTTGCGGGCTACTTGTGCGGAGTGTGTCCGCCAGTGGTGTGACTGTAGGAAGAAAGGATTTAATATACAATCTGCGTGTTGTTATGGATTCAAAGCTTCTGTTCCCTCAGCACGTTGAAACTGTTGTCTCCAATGCGCGTAGATATTTAGACCTTATTAAATGGGTTGAGAGACATTTTAAGAGTACGGATTACTGTGTAACTCTTTACGAATCTTTGGTACGAACCGTTCTAGTATACGCTTCAGTCATATGAAAAAGGAACTGTGAATACGCAGGAGCTCCACTGAGGGAGCTCTTGCACTGAATGACCAACAGATTCAACTTATTGGGACACGATATGGAGGTCACAAAACCTTTTGGTATTCCTTCACTCTTGACGAGAAGAACTCGTCAGACCTGCTCTACTTTCATCGAGTCTTCTTGGACTTATTGGATTGTCCATGACCATCCTACCTACACACTTCGTGTAAGTTCCAAGTCTGTTGGTGGACATGCAGGATCCACTTGTGAGATGTATTGTCATTGCCAATTTCTAAGTTGACGTCCTCCACTTCTTTAGTGACAAAAAGAAGTTTCAACGGGCAGTCGGGGGTGGAATTTTTTGACTTCAATTGATTGACCTGCCACAGTCATCTTGTAGCGTGACTTGTTAGAGGCATAGTACTTAGAATTTACTATGCCTTTTATTTTCTTCTCACAGACCTCTTCTTACTTGACACATTAAACCCCTCAGATTTATATCTTTTTTAAGTGTGATATACTAAGTTTCTATGACCGTTCGATCATGCTTGTCCCCTGTCCCTCAACTGGATGTCTTTCAAAAATTTCAAAAAAAAAAATATATATAAAACGAAAGTAATAAAGAAGAAGAAGAAGCAAGAAAGGAAGTAGAAGATCTCAAAGAGATAGCAGAGAAAACTAGCCTCCAAATCTCCTTTGCTAAAACGGAAATTATGACCGCCCTATTTAAATTCCCGAAAACGTGCCTGGACACTACGTATTGAGAAATAAAATATACCAACAATTTTAAATATCTTGGGGAAAACATATCCCGAAACGCCTCAGATAAAGAATCCTTTATGATAAGGAAACTCAAATTAGCAAAAGCCTTTACTCTAACCCGGGAACTGTACGGTAAGAAAAACCTTTCCAGAAGTGCGAAAGTCCGCCATTATAGCACTGCGATCAGGCCGGTGATCATGTATGGAGTAGACACAATATGTTTTCAAAATTTGGAACCTCTTCTTAAAATTGAACGAAGAATTCTTCGCAAAATTTATGACCCCAAGAAAACCCAAGATGGGTACAGGTATAGATCCAAAGAAGAGCTGTACAGGGATCTGGAAGATCTGGGAACGGATTTTCGAAGGAAAAAACTGAGATTCCTTGTACATGTGGTTCGGATGGAGCGGTCCAGATTTAATAAACAAATTTTCAACTATATTTGACAAATTTCCAGACTGAACGGATACACCAAACAACTCAAGGGGGAAATGATGAAACTGAGTATCTCTTTGAACGACTGTGTGGATAGAAATACATAGAGAAACAAAATTCAAAATCTTGAGGTTCTTTGCGGTTCGAAGAAGACGAGAAAGGGGTTGACAGTGGAAAGGAAGGCGGCGCATAGTGTGCGAATGAGGGCCTTCTGGCAGGAAAAGAAAAGGAAATGATATTCCCGTAGTCCACGGCTGGCCTGTTCGTGTAAAAAAAAATGAAGGTAATGGTTAAAAAAAAAAACACATCCTATGAGGTCAGAACGTATGTTAAAATAAAAAAATACTATTCCACTGATTCTACTGCAAATAATAATAATAATAATAATAATAAATATTGCTCTTTTATTTTAGCGTATAATGTTACACATCGATTCGACAACTAATCAATACATATTAAATCCCTAAAGAATGATAAATAGATTCCAGGAATGTCTGAAAACATTAAATAACTTGTATGAAGTTTTACAATATTATCACTATTTACACTCCTTTATATGGTTAGGAAATATGATCGTTATCTGCGTGACAGTTATACAAACTGCATAAAATTAGTTAACAATGAAGTTGCTTGTACGTAAAATTATTACAGCACGTGCCAAATAATCCATTTTCTGTATCTGGTAGCAGGAAGATGCCAGGAGAAAACATATTCAGTAAGAAGAATTAGGGTTAGAATGTTTTCTGTTTTATTTAAACTTAACACGCGATAGGCAATTAATAAAACAATTTAAAAGCGAAACTCTTAATAAGAAAGTATAAATTTTGTGTTACAATGGCGAAGTGCTGTTTAGTAAAACATATCCAGAGGTTAATATGTTGTGACAAACATAATGATTGCCATCTTTCAGCACACTTTTTTTAATATTACTCCTGCCCCACACATACTCACACCTCTTTCCACAGTCTAAATAATCTTAATATATTAAGAGTCATTTTTTACGGTTTCACCAGAGCGCTGAGTAAGCGTTGTTTAAATTTTTTAATAACAACGTTTATTCTGAAAGAAAGTAATATGTTTACATTATATGAAGGAAAATGTAACTAAAAAAATAATAATCTATGTTCTCCTCAAGTTCATCTTATAACTAACCTTAAATTAGAAATTTTTTTTAAACTAAACAGTTTACCCATAACTTTATATTTTATAACTTAAATAACACTATTATATGTGATTCATTATTATAATGTTAAGGATCGGCTGTTCAATAAAAATTATTTCAAGTTTATGGTAAATTTAATTTTAATTATTTTTATGTACATTACATATGTAATCAATTTCAAAATACATATATTAACATACTTAGTAATTGGTATGTTATTTAAAAAATTTAAATAATTTGTTTTAATCTATTATACAAATTAATAACAACGTAATTATAATTTATTTTGAGTACGTAATGTTTAATTGTAAATTTGTTTACATATTGAAGATAGTTATTTACTAGAGGTAACTACTGCAAAACTATTATACCATTTTACCAAACTGTCCTGTCATTACGTGTATTAATGGCGACTACAGGTCTATAATTCATTCGACATGTTCTAAAATTCTGAAATCTTTAAGCTCTGGTCGTGAAAAATCGATACTGTGAAAGTGAAGTTTAGCAAATATCATTGGTTGGTGGGGAAAAACTCTCAATCCCCCTTTAAAATAAATTATTAATATAGGTTAGAATTTGAAGCACCGATATAGATGTAAAGAATTCAGTGAGAGACTACGTCACGATCTAATATAGCGATAACAGAGACATTTCCTCACCCGGACCGTCATTAGTGGGCCACTCTACAAAGTAGGCTAAGTCAGGAACATACACTGACTTCGTAGTGCTCACAGTGAAGTATAAAATAGTGAAAACAGTGAAAGATACACCACTTACATTTTACCTTAGTTCGGGAGATCGGCAGGGGCCCGCCAATAATTTAATTACAATATTAAAGGCCCTTATGGCTACACTCGTTACATAACTCTGGGTCCATTAAACACTACCTCTTTAGCACGTTACTTTGATTAAGAAAATGTTTACCAGAAATTGTATAAATTTTTGGGAAATTTGGAAGTAAAGTTCAGGCACGCTTCTTTTGGTTTAAAGATTACTTACGAACAAATGCAGCAAGATAGTTTGAACCACACTGCGTTACAAGGGACACTACAGATCTCCTTGATCTACAGAAAGCTCTAAACATATCTATTTCCTGTAATGAAATTCGTGGATCATTCGCACACTATGCGCCGCCTTCTTTTCCACTGTCCACCGAAACATATTTAACCTGGACCGATCCATCCGAACCATATGTCCAGGAATCTCAGTCTTTTCCTTCGGAAAGCAGTTTCCAGATCTTCCAGATCACTGTACTTCCAGATCACTTCTTGGGATCTATGCTTGTATCCATCTATTGGATCATATATTTATTTATGCAAAAATTGATTTATAAATATTATTATATAAATTATTTATAATAATTTATACAAAATATTCATCTACTAAAATCGAAACAAATTCGATTATTCGTTTTTTTTAATATTAAAACCGAATAAATTCGACTATTTGTTAATTAATTTACAAACCTCTGAAGGTACTGATATATTCAGTGTAACGTACGTCAGATCAGCTGACAAGATATAAACACAACTACTTGCAGAAGTAATTATTATTTGATAATATATAGCCTAAAATAGTATATAATAATACTGCAAGAAACTCATCGAGTTACTTATAGGCTATAGAAATGATGAATTATGCAAGTGAATGTTTTTAGATTTTTTATTTTACAACTTCACTGTTACAAATGTAGAATTATTTTATCGACCCGAACGAAATATGGGTATCATCTAAACACAATGCTATACATTTCTGTGTGTGTGTGTGTGTGTGTGTGTGTGTGTGTGTGTGTGTGTGTGTGTGTGTGTGTGTGTGTGTGTGTGTGTGTGTGTGTGTGTGTGTGTGTGTGTGTGTGTGTGTGTGTGTGTGTGTGTGTGTGTGTGTGTGTGTGTGTGTGTGTGTGTGTGTGTGTGTGTGAACAGTTAATATTTCAGGTTGTCAATGTTCTGGTTTGCGGGGCTATAAGGCCGTGGTACGATGTTAGCCTCACAGTCAGCCTTAGCCACTGACTGGAAGCCCGGCAAACCAGAATATTAACAACCACGATGCCGGCGAAAGCCCTTAGACAACAATTGATTTAATGTTTCAACTTTTGTCCCGTCAGTCGTTTTCGCTACGTGATTTCAATTTTTTTTGCAACCGTAGGTCATTAGGTCATGTGCCCTAGCATTACGTTTATCGGACAACCGTGAGTACAATCTTAGGCTGAAAAGTCAGTACAGTTCTTGATTTATCATTAAAATATTTGTATTGGAATTTAGATTATAACGGTTTTTAGACTAAGTAAAGTGCACACGTCATCTAGCATGTAGGCCTATATATGTTTACGTGTACGTTCATAAGAACAATGTTCATGTACCTGTATGCAGGCCACAGAACTGACGTTGATACACAGTTGGTTTCACTGTCTCACGTACGGCTATATGTTATAACAAAAATAATTTACATATTTAAAATAGGCCTAAATGTTTTAAATTGATATTACCATGAACTGTTACACTTATTGCTCTACGTGCAGTTGGTAAATAGTTACTAACCTGAAAACAAAAAAAAATGTTTTGATCCTATTCACGTTCATCTTAAAATAATAAAGACGTGTGGGCCTACAACTTTTTCCGACTTTTTGAAACTTTTCCGTCGTGAGGGTTTTACTATTTATATGTACGCACTTACTCGTCTACTCGAACGTTCATTCAAGATGGCACTTTTGTCCTGATTAACCTAAAACGTCCACAGTTTTATAAATTGGTTAACAGGCTAGCTATATGTTAGATGACAGTTCCTAATGTCCAAGAAACAAGTGATTCCTTCATTAGTGTTCTTTATGGAACTCCGGCAAGCGTCCTAGAAAATTGTTTAAACTCTTGCCTTCAATGTCTTCGAACTCATTATTTTTCGGATCGGCACGTAAACAATCTGTCACTGATAAGAACTGTCATTTTTCGTATCATAAAACCTGATATAATTATAAAAAAACACACCTTACAATTCGTTGGTCCCGCCCTATAATGTTTGGGCACACAAGTAAACAAATGAATTAGTTCTTTAATGTAACGATCATATAAGCCTAATTGTGATTTATGATTTCTTATGTACACCGGATCATGTAATGAATGTTACATAACGAAATAAGTTAAAACAAAACAATATTACTCTACTGAGAGACAATGCGTTAATGGATATAAATGTAGGCCGACCAAACACAATAGCCTCGAGTGGACAGGCCACAATCGACAGAATGAGTTCTTGTAAAGAATTGACAGCAATTACTACTAATTTCACAATTACCGAGCCAGGCGACAGCAATTAATCTAATTGAGCATGTGGTAGGTAACGTTATTTTAACAACTCAAGTCCAAGTGTACAATTTTATACTTTAACAATTTCAAATAAATTATAAAATTTATTCCCCCTTTATTCTCAGACTACGTAAGAGGTGGAGAGAACATACATTTCTAAAGTACATTAAATATGAAATCTTTCATTTATTAATTTGTTTAACTAAAACCCTTTATCTCATTTATAAATAATGACATATAAATAATCCCCTGTTTAATAGCATATATATTGTGTACATATTAGTTAAAAACTGTGTGCTTTAATATATGTTGCTCGTAATATTTTAGCATAGAGTTTTACGCTGACAAATTGCAAACGCGAATTCAGATAATTTGCGAATTTATAATTAGACATACTGTTATATTATATTACAAATATATGAATACACTGTTGTGTACGTTTAAGTTAATATTTAAGTTTAATATTTAAGCTAGAGCACGTCAGTTACGCATGATGAGAATGTTTATTACAGGAATTTTTAATAAATGTATTATAACTAAAATTAAATTTAATAGTCAATTTAAAGGATATATCTCGTAATTTATAAATATCAAACATCATAAGAATTCCATATCATTATAGTTCAATGGAATGAGCAATGAAAACCCTATTAAGGAATATTTGAAATCAGTAGCGGTTACAAATACAGTATTATCACAAAAGAGCAAACACGCATCGATGTATAGATGATGGGTAAACACCGTGATTCATTGAAGAACAGTGTCATATTGTAAATATATAAAAATAAACACAGTGGAACATCTGGAACTCGGTCTGGGGGGGGGGGTCCGGGGTTCGGTCGAGTTTCTACTAATCAACATTACTATCATTAAAGTGGCTGAAAAAAGTGTGTTGACATCCTGAAATAAATCCCATTAAAATAAACGGTAATAACGCAATAAAAATACGCATTACTGAAACATTGTTTGAAAATACTAAATGAATTGATTTTCCTGTACTTCATATTTCAAACGTATACGCAAATGCTGTGTAACAAACCTGTTTGTATATTTAAAAAATAGTTACCAGCTGAAAAACATATCAGGAAAAGTAATACAAGATCCTAAAAATTAAGAGATTATCAAAATTTGGCGACTTTTTTCGACGTTCTGCGGGGGCGTCCGGTCCCATCTCCCCGTAAATACGCCTCTGAGTAAACATTCCACGGACGTGTATTATAAACAGACGCATCCAAATTGTTTACAAAAAACTTTTCAAACAACCTGTTTGCTGTCTTTTCTAATTGCGTCATTGTTTACTTTGGCTGCTGACGCGTACGATAGCATTGGTGTGCATGCAGTTTTACAGCGATTAGGCGTGCTGTATTTAGCGAGTATTATGTACAGCGAGTGTTTAGCCTATTTGTACTAAACTGCGGACTAGTGTATTTATTGAATGTAGTGACCGTTGTTATTAATTACAATCGATTTAACGTGGGAAAACTATTTTAATATGCGTCTAATATTTTTTATAAGTTTTCGTAAGACTTTTGACTGTCTGTTTCATTAGTTTTAGATAAAAGTTTGTCTTTTTTAAATAAAGTTGTGTTAGTGGTTATAATCACAAACAGCATTAACACTGTTGCACACCACTATAGAAAAATGATTCCGATTAGCGCTTTCAAGCTTCATAGCTCATCATCAGATCGGAAATTTGAGCCCATCATCAAAAGATTTCCGATTTGATGATGAGCTGTGAAGCTTGAAAGCGCTAATCGGAATAATTTCTCTACAGTGGTGTGCAACAGTGTTCATTCTGTAAAAGTATGACTGTTCTTAGATCACTATCCATCCTGCGCTCACAACAAAAAATTTTGTAGTGATACATAGGCCTATGTTTGGGAGCATCAATTTGTGAACAGAGGCACTGTTTAAAAAAAATCATGAAATCAGACAAATCATGAATGCAAGCATATATTCCTTTATGGTCATTTACTATGGTCTCTTTTCATTGTTTTGAAATTTAAGATTTTTAAATCCTTATTTTGTACGCTAGAATAGTGCGTAGGCCTTTTTTTTTTTAACTATTCATGTTCTTTAACGTTTGTCCACCACTAACAGTGATTTCTGTAACATTATGGGTACACATAGGTCTTTAAAAATTTGTAAAAGAACAGGACGACAGAATAGAATCTACATAATTGACTTTATAACTGGCTTTTGCAATACTGATTGCTGACACAATTCTGTTTACGAGTTATTAACAAATAGAGGTTATAGAGAAATTTGTATAGTAGAGAAATAGAATGTTTAGTGGAGCCTATATGAATACTGCAAGAATTTCTTTTACCGCCTTATGAGACTAGGAATAAACGAAGAAGCCTAGTCTTCATTGTCATCGTTATGGAAAAACATATTCCAAGTTTGCACATGGGCTGACCTACACAGCCGCAACAATAGTTAGATTTTCTGCTCATTCAACGTTAGCCGTTCTGTTCAGAAATCTGATACGCTCAAAATTTGAAATCTGCAGCTATTGTCAACTGTTGCACTCGATTTACATAAACAAAGAATTCTCCCTGAAATTAATTAAAATTTTATAAGGTAATAGTAATTTAGACATGACCTTTTTTACCCGTCTTGTGACTTCATTTTAATTTTATTGTAACGCCGGGCTGTTAGGCCGTGGTCTATGGTTGGTGTTGACAGTTTGCCGGGTTGTTAGGCCGTGGTCTATGGTTTGTGTTGACAACGTTTCGGCTTCACCATCAGAGACCATTATTAGTGGCGGAAACAATTGGCACGGTGTCCGCCAAAACGTCGTTCAGTGTTTCCGACACCGATGATGACCTCCGCTGTCGATGCCACTAGGTTCCGAAATATGTGGACACCGGCCATGAAACCTTAGGAACTTTATCGTAACGCGTTTCGGAAAATATGTTCCATCATCGGATTTAAATGATCCGTCTTATGAGGGATAAAAATATAATGGGACATTCAAATGTCCCAACTATGATAAAGCGACCGCGGGAACCTCCGAAGTATTGCAAAACGTAGCAGAGAAACTATTTTTATTATTTATTATTAGCGGGGGTCCTACAGTCTATGCCGCATCCCGCATTTCGACCGTCATTTCTCCCTATCTTTCCAGTCATCGTCTTCAATAGCTCGATCTCTCATGCTCTTCCTAATTCCTGTTCTCCATTGTTTTGTGAGTCTTCCTTTTCTTCTCCTGTTTTGTAGTGTGTAAGTCAATGCTTTCTTTGTCTGTACGGTAACAAAACTGTGAGAAATGCCCACTGGTTCCTGATAAACGAGTCTGGGGTTCCAGAAATCGAATTCAGCTCTGCCAGCAAATCCTACTTTCACGTCCTCGTAGAGATACACGTATCTCGCGCAGCTGTTGGGTACATGGCATACAATGGGTGTGTGTTATGTAGCAGACGAGAGAGGGTGAAGGGCGAGTCTCTGGCGCGCTACAAATATCTGGAGCATATCAGCTAAGGGAGAAAACCCCTACAGAAAATCCTGGCCCTGCAAGTCTGAAGGTTGAATCGACGTGCCAGCGACTCGTCATTCGTAAAAAAACATAAAGTGCTAAAAGTTTCGACAAATCGCCTCGGAATAAGGATGGATATAAACGTTTACGACCTATGCTAAGGAAAAGGACTATAAAATTTGCGACATGGAATGTACAAGGCTTGAGGACGAAACAAGGAGAGGTCTTCCAAGAACTACAAAAGATGAAAATCGATATCTGCGTTCTCACAGAAACCAAAAAGAAAGGAAAAGGTAATGAAGGCATTGGGGAATACATTCATTTATATAGTGGCGTACAGAAAGATACTAGAGCTGGGAAAGTATTAAAAGATAGATCAAAAGCTGGGAGGAAGTAGACGAACAGATAATAACTGTGGAAATGAACAAAAACGGTCACCACATTGTATAATAGGTGTATATGCACCGAGCAATGATGCCGATGTTACAATAAAAAGAAACTATTTTTAATATTTATAATATTCGGTCGGAAAGCCCAAAAGTTTAGTATATAACGTAAAACACGTTATTAGAAACGCTGAATATGAAAATCTACGATTAAGATGCAGATAATCGGGAGTTGGGATAATGTTGTTTATTCTGTTATGTTTTGTTTTCTTAAAAACATTGAGAAAAGGAGAAACAGCTGAACTGGATGTAAATGGATACACTTCCAACGATTAGTTTTATTTATCTTTCCACGTTGGAACGCCGTCGTTCCGAAACAAAATAAATGTCTACTGCGTAAACGAGACTGCGTTCGGTGCGCTTTCGAAAACCGATTGCGAAACGAAGTTCTCGAGCGGGCGGAACACCTGAGACAAGGCGGGTGGGGTTGGATATGTTAATCATTTCCTCGGGTTGGGTATTGTAATCACACAGCACAGCGCGGTGACGTAAGGCTGTGCTGACTGAGCGGCCATAAATCCCGGCGCCCGTTGATGCGACGTCGCTACAATACCGACGCCACCCACTCTCTCTCCTTGTCATTTCCTCCATTGTGTCGTTCGTTCTCTCTAGCAATGTGTTAAGTAATACAAGAGAGCATCCCTCGTCCGCCCTGCCCTCGCCACCCCTTCCACGGCGCAAGGTTTCCTCCTTGAATATTGAAAATCTTGGCGCGACTTGCACCAGACAGACACAGTGTCATACGATATTGTGTGCATCTCAGAACACACACATTTTCACAAGTCGTCACATGGTATTAACATCAATGTATTGTGAAACGTACTTCAGAAGTAAATAATTATCATTACCAAAATGGTACAGACCGGCCGGTATGGATAGCTGAAGATATTAAGAAAAAATATTTTCATCGCAGATAATCCGAAAGCAAATATAGTACTCTCACGATTATCGGCCCTGTTGTCAGTATAATTGATAAAGTAATGAAAAAATACATTCTATAAATCGAAAGTATTTTTTATTTTGTCAAGCGAGTATATTAAACGATTGATCCATTGTAATTTTCAACCCCAAGCGCATTCTTAAAGTAAACAGTTGTACCCAGTGAATAAAGAGAACTAAGAGAGAGGAACAGTAGTCATCAATGACATTACCAGTCTAAAGTTACGTGTACCGTTATTTTTTGCATTTTCCGCCTGTTTTCGAATTGGCCATTCTTCATTAAAATGATATTGTCGTAATTATATTTAAAATGTAATCTTCTCTTCTGTGGCGCTTCAGGCCACATCGGGCCCTGGTCTCCACACCAATCTCCGCCTCCAATCCATTCTCTCCACCGCCAACCACTTTCAATTCCTTACACTCGGTGTAGCGCATCCTCCGAAACACCACATAATCATTTCTTCCTATGTGTGTCTTTCGGGCTTGCCTCCTCCCAGAAACCTAATAACACCCTTTTAGGGGTTCTGCTGTCCTCCATTCTGATAATATGTCCAGTTCAACGCAATCTTTGTTCTTTTTACACATTTTATACAATTGGTGATTGTGCTCCATTCTCTGAGCCACTTTGTTTTACTGGGCCCATAATGCATTTTAGATTCTTCTTTCAAAAATATCCATAATGTTGGCCGTTTTCTGTATTCTGGCCCATGACTGACAACACAGGCCTAATGATGGTCTTGAATACTTTTGTTTATGTTTTCCTATTATGAACATGCCTGTATCTAAATGACAGCAGTAGACCGAAGTATACATTGTTAACCATGGGGATCCTTTTTCAGATCTCGTATTCTTCCGATTCAATGATTCAGTTTTTGCTGTGTTTACTCCAAGACATACGAAATTATCCAAAACTTCAACTACGTCACCTTTTATCACAATGTTTGATTGAACTGAACCCTTCGTGTTTCGTTAAGCATATTTGTTTTGTCAATGCTTATATGCCTATATACCCCAATTCCTGTCACTTTACTTTTTAGCTCCTGAAGTATCCCTGTAACAGCTTCAGTCCGTCTGTACATGATGTCGACGTTATATGCATAAGCGGCTATTTGTACAGTTTAATTTGTTAACGGGTTGAAGCTATTTATTGGAAAGCCTTTAACTACATATTCCAAAGCAATATTGAATATTGCTTTCCTTCAACCGTCGTCTGATGTGTATGGGAGCTGTTACTTGAGCTTCATTATTGCTATTAAAATTTATTAGCTCCAATAAATGTTTGAAACGACCGTTTGAATAAAAGCGGTAACCTTTTATGCAATATTAATAATAAAATATGACAGTATTCTTTAGGTAATATTATAATTTAAGGTAACATCATATTATACTTGAAAACCCCATTAAGATTTTGTAAGTACCCTACTTTATTGTAGTTTATACTAGACTCGTATGTTATTACATCAAATTCAAAAGATAATTTACTGTGTTGGAAATAAACTCCGGGCTATTGGGCGTTGTCTACTAAAATTATTATTTTCAGACGTTTCGCCCTCACCTCTGGTGGCCATCTTCAATGAATAAAGCGATTTAACATAACTGACACAAGTAACCACAAGTACTGTGTCAAAGAACGTGGTTACTGACGAGCAACGTGTCGGTTGTGTTGAATCGTTTCATTCACTGAAGATGGCCTGAAAATAAAAACCTTAGTGGACCGCGTCCCGGAGTTTATTTCAAACAATGTTGGCGCCGGGCGTGAAGCCTTAGAAATAGATCATTTACTTTTTGAAAAGTGTCGAAAAACAAACTTAAGTATTCAGGGTCAACCCCAGCTTACCTTGTTTCATTATACCGCTCGGATGACCGTCAGTTTTTATCAGATAGTCGTCGTGAGTCTCCTGCATTTACAGTAGTCATTTAGTACAACGCACTCGCCACGGTTATGTCACTCACTACACACAACCTGGGCTAATTCCGGCTAATTATTAAATACAAAAATGTTTCAGCTGATTCGTTTCCTGTTGATTCTAACTGTTACTTCAGTTCATCCCTCACAATTCATCAGCGTTTCCAGATGGTTTTAAATACCACAAGTCTTGGTTTCTCCCTTCCACCAACTTGTATTTATATATGTGTTCAGTACTCAATCTACGTTCCCTATTATAATTACGGGCTCCTCTTCTTCTTTACCCGGTTTGTTGCAATCCTGAAATTTTTCTCGGCCACCTTTGTTCGGCAAACGTTAAACGTGTCCGTTAATTTGTCGGGAACCGTTTCCCAAGAGCTCTGTGATAAAGAATGTGAGTCACATTGCTGTACTTTCGGCTTTACCCGAAATTTCTGCTCCGTGAAAAATTTCGTTCCGACGAGTTGTAACGTATTGCCGCGTTACAAATTCAGGGAACCCATCTTAACTGACCTCTGCCAATTACATGGGCTGCCTACGTTGTAACGAACTGTATTCAAATCAAATTAACAGAACAAATTACTTACTATCTGTGTAAGGAAACAAGGGAAGGTATTTTACTGATTTACGCACTCATTTTTATGTGTAACAAGACGACTTCTCTTTATTTAACAACAGTTACTGACAGATCCCATGACATCATTAATTAAACTAAAATATTTAAATGCTTTCATAAAACTTTGGGATCAAATTGATACTATATCGCTAAACCTCGGATCCGAGTTAACTTTCTGTATTTTAGTAGTAAAGACTTTTAATTATTTTCAATTCATTATATTAGCTTGCAAGACTTCCTTTAACCATTTGAAGAATGGTACTAATACTAGGAACGATAATAAGTTACATTAACATTTAAAGCGTTACAACGTATGATAATTAAATTTTTACAGTTTATACTTAGATTTTCTCTTTTAATGTTTACATAAGATTAATCGTCTTTGAAAAGTCTCTTTTACAAGTGTGTAGTGTAACATATATTATTAACCCTCGATAGACAGGCTATCGAGTCACCTTTACAATGGAATGTAGAAACCTCGTCCTGGGGGTGTCCGTCTTGGGAGTCCTTGTAGTCGTCGTCATCATCCGGGTCGCGTTTTTTGTCAAGAAAAGCTCGGATGTTCACAGAGGAGATTGGAGCTTCTTTGGTGTATGGATTGTAGATTCTCAGAAGTCCTAAAAAGCGTCTTATGCCTGGAATACGTGTCTCTATGAAGTTCCTGTAGATCACATCTTCAGGAATGATGTTGAAAATGTAGTTACTTCTTGAAGGGAGTCGTCATCTTGTTTAACACTATTTCTGTATTTTGTGTTACATATTATGTCTTCTTGTTATCACATATTTATACTTATTGGTACATGACACACGCTTTTAGCAGTCTTATCTAGTATACTATATTTAAATTAAAACAAACAAATTAGCAACATTTTGTCAGAGCTTTCGCTCGTACGTCTGCACTCCGTGAGGTCAACATAGCGAGAGAGCGTTTTTCTGCTCGCTTCGACAGGTACTTAACAAAAGGGAGAGGGGCAACTACTCCGCGAGAATATAGTCCCTATCTTTATTTAAGTTAACATTTTTTAATTACAAAAAACTATGCCTTAATAAACATATATAATTCAAGTGAGTTATTTTAACGACTATTTGTTTCTTCAGATTTTTAATTATTAACATTAGGGTTTTTATCTTATTCTAAATTACAGACGACTCGGTAGACACGTCGAGTCCGGAATTAACAGGTCACCGCATGATAACAAGCAAAGGGTTAAATATGACAATAATAACTTTTTACAAATTTCCCTTTTTATTAGTGTTTCTTGGGACCTCTTAATTACTTCTTATTCTCATACTGAGTACATACAGGTGTTTTAGGTATTATAGTGAGATTTAAAATTGCTTAATCGCTCGCAAACTTACATTTAAAAAATTTTTTTTTTTCATTTACTGTTACAATTTAAATCGTCACATACTCCACCGCTTAATTTGCACGTTATGGTTTTTCTTTTTTTTTTTTTTTTTATAACTGGGGACTTGGAGTATGAATGGTGTCAGTGTGTGAAGTTATTTATTATTAGTATTATTATTAGTGCACAGTTTGTTTTCTCTAATTCTCTTTAAATGATCTTGTTCATTTAAATGATCGCCTTCGTGAAATTCCCTTTTTCTCACTTCTTACAGTACTAACTTATATTTTAGTCTTAATACTAATTTCCAAACCTTAGAGTGGAAAGATCGCTACTTATCCGTAACTCACAACATCGTGGCCCGACTGACATCAGCTTACTCTAACTACACCAGTTAGCTTTCAGCATTCATTAATGATCTTTGGCACCTTTCTGCCCTATCATTACCCTTTTCAGTCGGCGCCGTTGTGACCTGTTACGTTACATGTATATAATTCTCTCTTAATTATATACCATAAACTTATTTCTAATGTAATCTAAAGAGGATCCCATACTCCACCTTAGATTACTGTTACTTGAGAGAAGCGGAATCTCACGAAGATAATTCTCTTTTATCTCTTTAACAATAACTAAATAAACTATGCGGGAGGGGAGACACTTTACACAATGCATAGTAATGCACACTAGGGAGGTTTCCAATTGTTTAGGCTAGCACCGGTCTATCACAATAGGGAGGGTGAGTGGCTGCTTACTACAATTCTAAACACGCTTTATTTCTTCTAACTGGCCACCACCGGGGTGTTTACACTGTATAACTGTACTTGTATTATTATTATTCTTTTCCCTTAATTCCAGCTACACTTCACACTATTTAGTTTAACTTAGGATTTAATCAGCCTTATTATTTAAGCAATTATTATTGACTTATTATTATTTTCTTTGGGGGATTTAAGAACGCACCTAGAACTATTTACTATCTAACTACCATATTTATTTACCACACTTTATTTATTATTATAAATTTATTATTATTAAGTCACTACATTATTTAATTGTCGTCACGGGGAAAATACTTGAACTACTATACTGTACACATTTATTACACATATATAGGATAAATTCTTAAGTAAATAATTTGCACAAATTAGAAAAGAACAATTTCTCTTCTAAGGGAGAGACAGAAATTCCACACACATATTTTTCAAGTTAAATAGCCGATCAGCTGTTTTCTGGAATGTAGTTCGCCCACTTTATTTAGTAAACAAAGGTAGGCTGAGGGTGTCAGTGAGAATGGGGGTTTTACTCTTACGTATTGTTATCTACACAATGCCACCGATTACTTCCTGAACAGGTCCGAACAGGCGGAAGGGGAGCGAGCTGGCACACATAGGGTGAATCTTATTCAACAATGCAAGCCTTCACTTACACTACTATTACGCTTTATAACAGTTTGACTTTATTCATTCTTTACTTTCCCCAATTAAATCAATTAGTTGTTTTGTTCACAATTTCAAATTACGAAATTCTTTCCTCGTAATTAACTGCGTCTATATTACACAGGAGCATTATTATTAACAAAATTTTTTTTTACAACAGACATATGTTAGTGTATGTCTAACATGTACTATGCAGGAGTATTCAAGAAACAACAGGTCTTGGATTGTCATAAAACAAACCTGTTACAGAGTGATCAGTCGACCAAACATTACAAGTCATATATGCAAGTAGGTACATGCATATTTCTTCATACAATGATATTTCAACTTATACAGACTATCTTTTACGTATGTTTTGAGATACGTAAGATATGAGATATGTTTTGAAAATTAAAGTTACATTAATTACATGTTCTGAGTGCATAGCTCAATAACTGAATGACAAATAATTCACTGCATTCAGTGAGTTATTTATCTTACTAATAAATTTAGCAGAGTGGCGCAATTTTGTTGCGTCACGATGCTTACCAACCCTTTATATAAATAAGCAGAGTGGCGCAATTTTGTTTGTGACACTCTGTACACAATTACTCTTACAAGATAACAACAGCACAATACCTTTTATAAAAATTAGCAGAGTGGCGCAATTTTGTTTGCGTCACGATGCTCGCAACTACTTTAACTTTAAGCAGAGTGGCGCAATTTTGTAACGTATTGCCGCGTTACAAATTCAGGGAACCCATCTTAACTGACCTCTGCCAATTACATGGGCTGCCTACGTTGTAACGAACTGTATTCAAATCAAATTAACAGAACAAATTACTTACTATCTGTGTAAGGAAACAAGGGAAGGTATTTTACTGATTTACGCACTCATTTTTATGTGTAACAAGACGACTTCTCTTTATTTAACAACAGTTACTGACAGATCCCATGACATCATTAATTAAACTAAAATATTTAAATGCTTTCATAAAACTTTGGGATCAAATTGATACTATATCGCTAAACCTTGGATCCGAGTTAACTTTCTGTATTTTAGTAGTAAAGACTTTTAATTATTTTCAATTCATTATATTAGCTTGCAAGACTTCCTTTAACCATTTGAAGAATGGTACTAATACTAGGAACGATAATAAGTTACATTAACATTTAAAGCGTTACAACGTATGATAATTAAATTTTTACAGTTTATACTTAGATTTTCTCTTTTAATGTTTACATAAGATTAATCGTCTTTGAAAAGTCTCTTTTACAAGTGTGTAGTGTAACATATATTATTAACCCTCGATAGACAGGCTATCGAGTCACCTTTACAATGGAATGTAGAAACCTCGTCCTGGGGGTGTCCGTCTTGGGAGTCCTTGTAGTCGTCGTCATCATCCGGGTCGCGTTTTTTGTCAAGAAAAGCTCGGATGTTCACAGAGGAGATTGGAGCTTCTTTGGTGTATGGATTGTAGATTCTCAGAAGTCCTAAACAGCGTCTTATGCCTGGAATACGTGTCTCTATGAAGTTCCTGTAGATCACATCTTCAGGAATGATGTTGAAAATGTAGTTACTTCTTGAAAGGAGTCGTCATCTTGTTTAACACTATTTCTGTATTTTGTGTTACATATTATGTCTTCTTGTTATCACATATTTATACTTATTGGTACATGACACACGCTTTTAGCAGTCTTATCTAGTATACTATATTTAAATTAAAACAAATTAGCAACATTTTGTCAGAGCTTTCGCTCGTACGTCTGCACTCCGTGAGGTCAACATAGCGAGAGAGCGTTTTTCTGCTCGCTTCGACAGGTACTTAACAAAAGGGAGAGGGGCAACTACTCCGCGAGAATATAGTCCCTATCTTTATTTAAGTTAACATTTTTTAATTACAAAAAACTATGCCTTAATAAACATATATAATTCAAGTGAGTTATTTTAACGACTATTTGTTTCTTCAGATTTTTAATTATTAACATTAGGGTTTTTATCTTATTCTAAATTACAGACGACTCGGTAGACACGTCGAGTCCGGAATTAACAGGTCACCGCATGATAACAAGCAAAGGGTTAAATATGACAATAATAACTTTTTACAAATTTCCCTTTTTATTAGTGTTTCTTGGGACCTCTTAATTACTTCTTATTCTCATACTGAGTACATACAGGTGTTTTAGGTATTATAGTGAGATTTAAAATGGCTTAATCGCTCGCAAACTTACATTTAAAATTTTTTTTTTCATTTACTGTTACAATTTAAATCGTCACAGAGTCGATTTGACATTTATTTCATGAGGGCTCAAGTTCACTTTTAATGTCACTACAACAACCCTAGATGAAAGTGACTGACGACAGTGTCACGACAACGTTTTGCAAAATTTGATCCGAGACTCTTGACAGCATTGGTTTACTACGTGACAAGACGGCATCAGAGATATCAGTTGAGGATTGGGGATTTTATCTCTAAACTAAATGAAAGACTTCTTTTTAGCGATGTGTAAATGGAATGAAAGAATCACAGATTAGCGTGTACCCAAACTTGGGTTTCCAGTATAAACCTTATTTGCGAGATGTGTCTACCTTTCTGGGAGCAGGGAAACCGCGAAATAGAACAGACCATGGGTGTAATACGTGAATTGACAACGATGACTTCGAGTACACCAAAATGTTCAATTTTGATCGTAAATATATTCTTGTTTTTTAGGAACTCGTGTGCTTTGTGCATCTTTCTGACAATCGTCATTTAGCTTTTCCCTATATCGGCCATCTGATCAAATTCTTTTAGACTCTGCTTTAACTAGTTCTAACAAAATTAAGGTATCAACGATCTTTTCCATGCGACCGGAACGGGTAGATCCACGGTATGCGTGTAGCGCTCACGCGAGCATGAATTTTTCAGTTTCACATAACGATCTAAGAGCGCACGTCCGTGAGTGTTTTAACTAACTGAAAGATTTAATTTAAATTATAATTTAGTTCTGTATTTTTTTTCTGAACCTGCGTCTGGTTATGAATATGGAGTAGTGCTTGTGTAGATAAATTATTATTGCTTTAATTAAGTTATTTTTAGTTGTTTTTCGTAAAAACGAAATTGAGACATCACAGCCATAAGTACCAATTAATGAAATATAACACAAGGGAGGAAATAATTACGTCTCAACCTGTGTGAGTGCGTCGAGTGTGTATAAAACTATAAACATCCCCAATTAAAATTAATTTATACAAACATTATTCATGTTTAACTTGGTTTTCACATCGTGCGTTCACTGTAATTTGTATTAATGGTCTGAAAAAAAGGACTTTGAACGACGCATAAGTCAAACCCGTTCTACCAAAGTCAGCGCATGGTCTAATAACTTCACATTTAATAAGCGTAAAATATGTTTCACGACGTGGGGAAATACATAATGCAGTAACACCGTTCTGTGAGAACACTATATATTTTCAGAAAACAATTTTCTATGGTATTCCGTCCATTATCTTCGCTCTGTCTTTCACATATGTTTCGTGTTTGCTAGAGCCTGTGATTTTGACAGCGATTTGATTTTGTATGTAAACGTGTACAAGACACAAGAAGTAGTAGGAAATTTTAATCCTATTGCCTGGATTAATTGCTCCGCCTCTAGGTCATCAACAATAAATTCTTTGTGGAGTAACAGACATGGTACATGCACATTACAATAAAAGATGTACAGAAGAGGAATGTTACGTCAAAAACAGTGTAACATTCACGGAGGTCCAGACCGTGGGTTCTGATACGGGAGCTTGATACTGAAGTTATAACATACAGGTTGCGAAAGATACATTTTTCAAGTTACTTTGCAAGCGACAGAGTACTAAAGAAGCAGTCGGGTGAACGCACAGATCTTGAATCTAAACCTGAATGAGGATTGTAGTAGGCCTACTCAATATAATATGGAATGAAGGTTCTGTATAACTGTAACAGAAATTTATACTTTAATATCAACGAAGTCTGTGGTGCTGTGGTCAGAAAGACTTCTTAAACACATGAAGAAGAAGAAAAGACTGGTAAGGAAGAAAGGAAAGTCTAATGAATGTAGCAAGTAACAACCGTTGCTCTGGGGACTTTCAAGATGATACAAACTCCATCAGGCTAGAAGATCAAATACTCTGTCAAAGAACACAGACCCAGCACTAACATGAAGAAAATGTAATTTGGCGAGTCTTATAAGCATATGAAAATTAATCACTCAAATATACCACGAATATAAGATATTAATTTGAGCAAATTGATTTGAGCATGATTTGAGCATACTATTTTGGAAAAAATTTAATACTGGGAGTGAACATAAGAGAACGTAGTAAATATATTTCACTAGTTTTTAACCAAAATGTCTTTTTACTGGCGCACTTCCTTTCTTTCGCCAAGCTTTACAGATGATCATTACACTCTTTGAACGTCATACATTATCACTAGGATGACAAAATAAATTCAACTTTTTAAAACTGAAGAGAAGGTTTCATCGCGTTTCTAAAGCCACCAACCACGCAGACAAAGCTTTGTTCCGATGGCTGGGTAAATACCTTGTAATTTTTAAAATTTCAAAATTATATAGCCTATACTTGGCATTGCCAAACAGTACAGATTAAAAAGTTTTATTAATGTCTCAAGGCGCGACGATCAAATAACGAAAGAAAAGCACAGTCTTTTATCGTTTGTCTGGTGATGAAGTTTACTGCTGTTTTTGGTTCTAACAGCACCGACAAATTAGATAGTCGATACGTGACACCTTTTACGTGTCTCTCTCTCTCTCCCGTGAATCAGATACTGTTAGCAGCTTCGGCTAAAGCTGTTTCCCATTCTTAGATTTTCAAAAGGTGTAAAACTTTCCTCTTTTGAAAGATGTTGACCTCGTTCAAAGCATTTCACCGATCGTGGCTAACGTTCCAAGGTGGCCGAACCAAAACGAGTCTATCCCCCGAAACAAAACGAGTACACGCTAAGTTAAGAACCGATAGCCTCGGAGTTGTAGCTTCAAACGTGTCTTTCGCAAAAGTTCAATAATCCAATAGTGTGCTCCTGCTCCCGGTGATTTTTGTACATTCGACAACGAAGGAAACGTATGACGTAAGTATTCATAATTTGGTGAGATCCTGACACCACAAATTTTGGATGCCTAGACATCAGCGCACCGTTCTGTCATTCAATCCTTCCCGAGCATTACACCTATTTACTTTCGGTGGAAATCTAGCTGTTATTAATATTATAAAACTGTAATTAATATTATACACCATGACTGACTGACCACACAGCGATTCGGAGGATACTCGCAAGGGTAGACAAAGAATGAAGACTCGAATGATTTGCTAATTCATAACGTAGCTTGAATGTTGGTCCCATGCATGAATGTTAGATACACGACTCAATATCAATTGAGGCACTGAGAATGCCTGCTTGTAGGGCAGGCGAAACGTTCGAGTTGATAACGCAAAACAATATTGGATAATTCTTCTTCTTCTTCATCTCTCTTTTCAGGATTTAATTCATTGCTAGTCTTGGCTTCAACTCCTTATCCTCGATCACCCAACAATTCTTTCCAGTGAGATGAGCAAGAAAAATTCTTCTATTTTCTTTCTGGTACAACCTATCTCCATTTTTCTTGTAGAGGATAGCTATTTCTGTTGGGCTGTACTCCTGATTCTTATCTTAGATAATAATTTCTTTTATATTCTAACCTTTTATTCCTCTAACAAACTTTATATCCGATGATTTCATTTTTTGAAAACCTCGTCGAGCCCCTGTGATTCGGATACGTACAGTAAAATGAGTAATCTTTTTTTTTGCATCTGTCCTTTTCTTGGACTTTTCCTGAAAACCATAGGCATTTTTTAAATTTCTTTTTGAGTAGCAAGCATTCTTCAATGTCTTCTTGAGTAATCTGGAGTTCTTCTATGTCTTTTTTTGTTTCTTTGAACAAAATGAGTAATCTTATTTCTATTTCTTTTTTTTTACTTATCCTTCTACGAAATTAAATTTCTGATGATTCCGTTTGCCGGATACCTAGTTTTCTTAGTGTCCAATATCCAGAGCCGTATAACAAATTGTGAACTGTCAATCCTTTTTTGTACTTACATTAATTACTATTTCAACTTTGCTAGCCTTAGGCGCAAAATATCCTCAATATCAGAAGGGTAGACCTACCCCAGTAAGAATGTTTGTGAACCAGAAAATGATCTTGAAATAATTAAGTAACATTCTGATGTATTTTCCATTCGGTCTTTAAAACCCTCTTTACACGCCTGCCGATTGGATAAATGATTGTGTTTGAATTGACATGTGAGTCGCAGCTCACCTCGCAGCTCACATGACGACTTAACATTGTTGTGTATATTTACGCAGAGTAGCGTGTTTACTTGGAAAGTTATTTGTTCTTGCGGTTGTTTATTTCCAATATAGCAAAGGTGTAAAGTTTGAATGCGGCGGAGGGGGAGGTTTGAGGGATGGCAATGAGCAGAAGAGAGAACCCTGTGAGAAGCCATTTTGATTAATTATCAAGTCTGTTCTCTTCTGGAAGCGAGTGTTGAATACAATCGGATGATTTAGTAGGCCTTTGTTTTGCGTGAAGCGAGGGGGATGTTTTCCCAACTTTGCTTTAGAGGGCGGAGGGTGCTTGCTTTGACAGAGGGATGAAAGACAAAAGATGTATCACAATAGTACATAGGATATTAACTACATGAGGCGGACTCACTCCTCCATTGTCAACTCTGTTATTAATAAAGGGTAATGAATAAGTAGAAGAAGAAGAAGAAGGCAGGCAGTCTTCGATGGATGTGGGTGCAAAACAACCGAAATAATAAATAATAGCTTTGTATTACACCATTTGTCATCGCGTTGCGATATTGTTTTTCTGTCCTTACATTACCGCCTTTTCAGCGGTTGTAGTGTCACTTCCATTTTTGTGTAGAAATTGTTATTTTAATGGCGATGCGTTTTGGAAACAGTAAACAGGAAGTTAACTGTCGGGACATAAACGAGAATAGTGAGGTAACGAGTAACGAGATTAATGTCTATCTACTTTCAGAGCACATTGTTAATGTTGAGGAATTGTTATTTTATCCAAATTGGAAGTTATATTAATTCGTTGCTTCTACATATTTGTTATTAAACTATTCTTTTAGGCGTTCAGTTGCAGTGAAACGGAGTAGCTGCACTAGCAAACTGCCATACGTAGACGCCTACAAAAATTGGTATAAAAATTTTTATAACTGGAATTTTAATAGAATAAGCGTTTTGTAGAATATGTTACATGTAATAGTATTTTCAAAAATTATCTCTGAAATACTATTTCTTTGAGAGTCGTTCAATACAGCATTGTTACACCGTCTTCCGATTTTTGACGGGAAACTTAAATTATAAATCGTATTTATTTTACAGTACCGTTTCATAAATGAAAATGTAATGTTCTTATCGAAAAAGGTATGACATAATGACATATCTATTCAGAAAACAGCATGTTATGGTAGTTTATTTCCAAACCCCTATGATTTTTTGTCGCAAAACCGTCATATTTTGACAGTTTTCATGCATCACAGTGTCCAAGTGTAAACTATCATATTTTCCATAGATTCAAATCTCCATGGCTAGAGACTCTGACTAGTCTTGCGGACATGTAGCGACAATACCTGACAACGAGTCTGACGATGTAGATGTAAAATTATCCATATATACCGTAACAGAGAACTAAAGGTCAATCGTCCTGTAGCTTTCAGCATCTTCCTCAGAATTAATATTTGTGAATCACGTCTGCTTTAGTTACATGTTTTTACGAATAGAAACTTCATATTCACTTTTATGTTTCTTCTTATAAGCCCTGAAGCACCCAGGCCTTCCTCATGCTTGGTCAGTGTCCTCTCTTTTGTGCAGCTTCCATCCGCCTAAACCCGCCAGTCCTGTACAGTCACACCAGCGCGCAATCGGTCTTCAGCCCATGGTCTCTTCCCTTCGCCTTCCACGATCGCTATCTGCTGATTCTATTACTCCATCGAATTTTTTGAATTGTGGCATCATAACCTGCGTAGTTCCATTTTAAATATGTTATACTGTCTACTGCATCACTGCTGCAAACTAATCGAACTCGGTGTGTAATCGACTCATTTCGTTTTCTATCTCTTATCGAGACACCAAGCGTCGATCTTTCCGTTGGTCTCTGCTTGTTTTCAATTTGTGTGGCCAAGTCAAGACCATTTTCCGCCCATACTTCGGATACCGGGAAGGCGCACTAATCAAATACTTTCGTCCTAAGGTGCTGCGGAATGTTTTTGTTTTTCAGTATGTGCTAAAGTTTACAGAGCTCAGCCAACGAATGCACGAATCTCATCTTTCTTTAAATTTCTATGTCCTTATTTCACGTTCAGGTTCCAAACGATCTGTGGAACAGACATTCGTCTTTTTAGACAGAAGGTACGTCGAGAGACAAAATTGAAGTTCTGCAAATTTATGGAGGCCACTGTACTGTTTTATGAGCGTGAATTGTGGACGAAAACTAAATAACAAATAAAATACAGGCCTAGAAAAGGCGTTCTTAATATGAGTTAAAATGCATTGTGAAATATGAGTAAACTTGCTCATATGAAGAATGAAGACATAAGAGAAGGATTACAAGTTTTTAATTTGAATGACAGATGAAAAGATTATAAATGGGGATGGAGAGAACACTTAGTAAGAATGTCAGTTTCAAGACTGCCCAGAAGTGTCTGGAAATTTAAGCCGATAGGATATAGATATATGGGCATACCCAGGAAGAGATGGCTGCAAGAACTTTGAATGCTGAACGTGCAGCATCTTGCCTATCCCCTGATGTGGAAGTTATGATAATTTCACTTTCCTGTTGGTAACTGTTGACATAGATAAGCACATTTTAGAACGTTTTATAATTACTTCACATGTATTTAATATTTACGTGCTGTTACCCCACATATATTTGTCTTACCCCAAGGTCTGTTTCTCATGAATCCTCTCATAATTCTATCACCATTCGTTTAATATCGGTTGTATATCGGCGATCACAACTACGCCGCCAGCAAGTCGCGGATAGTAATCTTTCATCTCTGACGGTAACTTTCGCATGTCGTTTACTTACATTAATAGTATGTTTAAATTTATTTCATAAATATTATTTATAAATTATTTTGCCGTTAATATTTTAAAATTATTTATGCGATAGTTATAGGCCCATACTTATTACGAGACAAAATATTTTTCTCGTTCTATTCCACCCAATTTTTAGACCGAGTGTATAGTTAATCAAAGACGGATGTCAAAGTTTTCAACGGCAATGTCTTACTATTTTAGTTTTACATAATGAGAGGAACCATAAGTGGAGTGACGGTCACTCGAGCTTGTCTACGGACCCAATTAGGGGCGTAACTTCGGCCACTTACGGCCTTTGTTGTTCTTTATACCAGTCCCTTCTCCCGCCCGCATGACACGCACTCTCACGCACGCACACGACAACATCCCCTTTCTTAATTAACACATCAAAAAATCTAGTATTATTATGCGCAGCAAGAATGGGGAACACGAGTTACGATATTACCTTAATTAATGCGATTGTAGCCCTGAAATACTGGTATTCTTTTGTCAAAATTAACTGTGGACGTATCACACACACACACACACACACACCGGATAGTCGCTACCGATAGTAATCTATTACAGAATTTCATTAATTAATGGCCTCCCTCACAGCGCAGTGTAGACATGAGTCCACGGTATTCCACACACGAGGCCGCGTTATATTATTCTCTCGACTAACGTGTAAGCAAAGGTTTATATGTGTCCTTTCGTAGGAATACTTGGTCATAATGATAATAACAAAAAGCTACAATCATAAACGTCTGAATAATTTTCGATCGTCATAAACACATGGAGTATGATGTCGTTCCGTTTAACATTACGCCCGTCCGTCAGTTGGAAAGATAAAAGTATTGTTACAGTTTCTTGAACAAATGTGCTTGCACAATAGTTACAATAGCTTGTACAAATTAGTGTATATAATTTCCGTTCTTAGTTCAATCCTAATGTAACCAAACAAGAGTGGCATATTTGAAACGCTATTTGCTGCTTGGTTTAGAGGTGTGTCATTCTGACAGAAGGAGTACAGACAGGGTACATATAATACTGATACTGTATAAACGCAGATAAATATATTCTAATAATGTGTCCTGATCAAAGTAATATTTGAGCGACTGTCAGACCGACAGTGAAATATTTTGTAACACCAGTTATACACCAGTGGTTTTTTTTATTAATCGTTTAAAAATCGCAATAAAACAATAAATTAGTGTTTATTTAAAACGAAAATAGAAGCAATGATAATTACCAGTGTAGTGTGTATTATCAGTTGCTGCCAGAGAGTAATTCAGTCCCTTCCATATCTGTGTCTGAGCTTGTATCGCCACTTGAATCAGCGTGATAAATTATAAGGCTGTCCACAACGACGTCGGTAATGTGGACCAGTTGCCATAGCTTATCTT
This sequence comes from Magicicada septendecula, assembly GCA_034769895.1. Lineage (NCBI taxonomy): Eukaryota > Metazoa > Arthropoda > Insecta > Hemiptera > Cicadidae > Magicicada > Magicicada septendecula. The sequence continues at coordinate 369,437,230 of CM068373.1, read as the reverse complement.
CTTCCTTGATTATATCCTGGATACAGTGACGCCACTTGTTCGCCGTTGTTTCATTTACCAGCTTCTCTATCAATTGTTTTATTTGACGCAGCTTACAGAATGGTTTTGTTCAGAATACAGTGATAAGGAGGAAGTCTTAAAACGACGTGTCCCGAATTAAGTCGTAAGATAACTCTCACATTACTATACAGACACTCTGCACATGGGCGTAATGCATAACTGTGTGAACAGTGTCAACGCCCCTGGCCAATAGCTTTTCAGATTTGCCACGTGGGTTTGTTTACATCAGGAATGAACTAAGAACGGCAACAGTATAAATAGTTTAAACATTCAGACAGTAGACTGACATAACGTCAGAAAATATTTTAAAAAACTGCAGAAAATTTGTTTAATAAAACTTTGAACGTAAGAAGTAACAGAGATCATTGGAATCGCGGAAGGTTAAAAAAATAACAACGGTCGTAAGAACAAAATAATTTCAATTATGTGTGGCAACAATTAGGCTATTATGTACTTGAAAATTATTTAACATTTGCCTAGGTTGTTTACCGCGATCTGATGCCCACATGGGGCCAAACACAAGCGAATCGGATGTTCAAAATGCACCTAAAAACGTGGAAACAACAAAACAATCTGACTGCCTAGATTAGAAAAGAAGCTGTTAGATGGTAATATTTTAATAGAATATACTAAAGCTTTACATCAGATAATCCTGTTTGATATTGGCTGTGTCCTTGTGACTGAAGAAGATCTTAATGTTTTTTTTTCACTCCGAAGGAGATTAACGTAAAACAAGCAATTAAGATATTCTCACGTAGTCTTCCGCGGCAGGTGTTTATAATGTTTTTGACGTCTTATTGCGGTATGGACCGCGTCAAAAATGACTTGTATGACAACGTATCAGTCATAGGTATTACAATGAGTACCCTCAGGTCTTTGTGATACAGGTCTAGACAGATCTGGTTACATAGACCTAAGCATACTCACATGACTGTAATATAAGTGAAACGTTGTCACACAAGACATTTTTGACGCGGTCCATAGGGCAAGAAGACGTCAAAAACATAAAGCAATTAATAATTTATTTCTTTACCTACCTCATGTCATCCTTACTAGTTACTGACGATTATTTTTCTTAATTCAACCCGTCATAAAGTCCTTCTCCATTACTTATGCTTTATTTTTATTCCTCCCTAACCCTCTAAAGCAGTGGTTCCCAAAGTGGGGACCGCGGACCCCTGGGGGTCCGCCAACACTTTTAAGAAAAAAAGAATATATCGTAATTTTCTCTGATTTTTATGGTTTAAAATTTAAATTTTAGAATTTTAAAACATTTAGTAGAAGATTCCAGGATTTTTTGTTCAAACCAATTATAATTGTAAAAGTAATTTCAAACTAATGGCTTTAATAATGTCTTTAAATCATGTCGTGTAGCAGAGTTGTTTGTCAGCCGAACTGACTAGAGCGCCGCATCAACGCAGAACTGATCGCGCTGTTTTAGTCCACGTATAAGCACTGTATCTAATTAAAACGTTTTTTCCGTGTAGCTGGTTTTATGGCTAAGTAGCTGGATTTCAACACGTGTGGCTGTACAGATACAGCCGAGTTTGGCAGGTTAAGAAATAAACTTGATGTCGAGAGTGATTTAATATTGAAATTATCAGACATTAAACCTAATATTGGAGAGTTCATTGTTCAAAAGCAGCTTCTTTGTTCACAGGTAACTATATTTGATATAATTAATATTATAATTTTGCAAGTTAAGAGAATTTTGAAGTTAATACATTTTAATTAAAACATAAGAGTTTATATCATTATTACTGTTTGTTTTATTTCATAATCAGATGGGGTCCGTGAAATTTTTAAGTTTTTTGGGGAGGTCCGCGGACTGAAAAGTTCTAAACAGCAGAGCAAGGCATAGAACGGTAGTAGAGACAAACATAACAAAATGGGTAGGATGCTGTGGACAAGGATTAAAAATAATGAGACACGGTTATCAGCTGGAATAGGAACAGCAATCCAGTAACCGAGATTTCAATCAACCAACACCCAATTGCATACACAATCTGTTAGTGTATTATGCATATACACTTTAAATAGTAATTATTTGAACTTCTATTATAAAGCGGAATAGTTAACCATTTTCTGTTTTATTAATTTTATTCAGTAAATTTAATAAGTTTCAGAATTAGTTACACCAAAAGTACTCATATCCAGGGTTAGAAACGCTTACGTAAAATGTTCAAAGTAAACAAGAGGATGGTAGCTTTCGTTTAAATCATATAGTTCGTGTTGTTAATTGAAAATCTCTCTTTTACTTTGATGAATATAATATCATTTTACTAAGTGGTATACGACTTGTTTGCGTAGGGTAAGAGTTGTTTACGACTGATTTTTTTAAATTACATATTGTGGCTGTTGTCGATGGTTCGAACCGTCAAAAAGAGCCACCCGATAACCCGTACGAGGAAAGGTGAAAGGAAGCCAAAACAAGAATTTGCCGAAAAATGAAAACAATTTTAAAGACAAAAAAGAAATATGTAGTACGTATAATTTATGGACAATTGGGGGACAGTATCACAGGATGGGGCTACCGGTAAGAAACGAAATAACACCGTTTTATACAAATAACAGTGACAATAAAACGTATTATCCTTTTAAAAATAGTAAAAAACGAAATAATAATAAAATACTGTAAGATAATGGTTGACCCAACTGTACTATATGGCTGGTCGGTAACATCAAATCAGATGAATAAAATGGAGACAGCACAAATGATACTTCTAGGAGCATTAGCTGGTAAAGATTAAGAGATCAGAAAAGAAATATTAAAGTCAGCGAAAATTAAGACATAGGAGCAAAAAACAAAGTTATACGAATATACTTGAAAGTGGCTCAGACAGGTTTTAAATACGTCGGAAGAGTATATTTAAATTATTATGTAATTATAAAGGACAACAAACGAATGTTGACCGCTCTTGGAAGGTGAAAAAAGATCATTTTCAGCCTGCTTGAAATTGAAATAGGCGGATCTGCCTAAACCGAAATTATACGATAGTCTAATGCAAAAGACATTTGAAACGGTGAGTCTGACAGCGACAAACTTTCCTATAACAGATGTTTAACCACTTGCGACCGTTTCAATCGTTTTTAAATTTTCATCGTAAAGAACTTATCTCAGAAACAAGAAAACAAATGAGATTAGAAATACGAAGTACGTATAAACGGCATATTTATTAATTATATGTTCATGCTAATAAGAAGTTATATGTAACACTGTTTGTAACTTATATACATTTATTTTGGCGATCGGAACCTAGAAACGTAAATTTTCTACAAAATGGAACACTTACTCGATTCGCGAGTATATAAACTTAATTTTAGCATAAGCAATGAAAATTTCTAAAAACATTAGAATTTCTTAAGTAGCCTTTCTAAAAAAAACAATTTATAGTGTTTTAGTCTTCCATTTTGAAAACATCGAATATATTATTTTGCTTAACAAGAGAAGAAGAAAACGATAAAATCGTTAGTTCAAGTGGCAAAAATAGGCTAAATAACCTATTCAGTTTAAGAGGTTTATGCAAAACGCTCACTTTTTTTTGTGTTTGTGTACAGAGTGGAAAAGTGAGAGGGGGCGAGAAGCAGCAGAAACACACAACGATTTAATATTTTATAAAAACCAACGTACTCGGAGGATGTGCAAGCTGGAAGGAAAATAAAAAGAATTAAGACGTACAAGATATCGAGAGAGACAGATGATCGGAGGAAGAGAGAGAGAGAGAGAGAGAGAGAGAGAGAGAGAGAGAGAGAGAGAGAGAGAGAGAGAGAGAGAGAGAGAGAGAGAGAGAGAGAGAGAGTGATGATGACGAGAAGATGTTGGGTACCAAGGGCAAGGGGATGGTGAATCTTAGCATAGATTGATTACCCAAGCTTTGATTGAAGAACCCATTAACTTACAAACCTCCCCTCCTCGCTTCACCATCGTTCTCTCTTCCTCTGCTTCTAGTTATCCTTCTTCTGAATTCGCAGACATTCAACGGTCTGGTTCTCCGTCTCTTTTCTTCTCCCCTCTTTCACTGCCATTTCTGTCTCGCTCTTCGTCTAACGTGTGCTCAAGTTAACTGTACTGTGTTTTCTTATATCTTCTATCATGTTTCTTGAAGGAAAAACAAACAGTCTTACTAACTAACTTACTTAATACTCCTTCCTGCTACGTCAGTTGAAAATATTAATGTATTCGGTTGCTTCAGCGGGATACAGATTGAGACATCGCTGGAATTACGTATCTCCGTAAAGGTTATGTCTTGTTTCAGAGGCTAATGGGACGTATTACTTAAACTTATTGTGTCTTAATTTCTGCTCTCGAGTTAATGTCTCGTGGCTTGTACAAAAATCTCATATAATCAAACTGACGTAATTGCACAAGTAAAACTTATTTCCGCGCGTAATAAGATTTCAAAAAATATAGATTAATTCTGTTCATTACGATTTTAAACAAACTCGTTATCAAATCTGTTTTATAAAAGAAGAAGAGAATAGTATCAATTAGCTCACTTTGATATCAATACCGTCAGTAACATCATCATTATTACCATCATAATCATTGTCATCATCATCACCAACACCGCCACCACCAATGTGTTATTTCGCATATGTACAACAAAATAACAGTAATAGTAATTTACTAAACAACGATGATGTATTAAAGCAAATAAACGTTCATTGCGCCCTGCGATCTATATGGAAGCGAGACCTGGCAATAGGGAGTTCCTTCGAATTAATAATTTAATTAAAAATCGAGTTGTGTAGATCTTAATAATGAAAGCCTTCTAAAACAAACCCTATCTTATGGACCAAGAGGAATAGGAAAATGTAGGCAGGCGCAAATCGATCGTATAGACCAAACGGTTTAAAGTTTGTGGAAGAAAAAAAATCTTGGTTCCCTGTCTTGATAGAGATTGCTGAAGAGACGAGAATTTTGATTTACAATGCACTAGAACGGTTTGGCTTACATTTCTATGACTTTATAGGAGATAACATTTTGTCTGTTGTTTACGCACATCGTCTTGTGTCATCTTGTGTGTTCTTTTCGGAGCATCAACGCGAGAGTAAATATAACAAAAATTGATACCATTTAAAATATATTTTTTCCTTGACTAATAAAATCTTTTCTCAAAATTGAGATTGTAGGTTAATGTGAATTTCGGGCTGCAGTAATTAGCCTATATGTTCCTCAAATCTATCAACTACGCGAAGCGTAATAGCAAATTTTAATACTGATATTAACTATTTAAGACAATAATTAAATTGACACCATGTTTACTAACTTACATTGTTTTCAAGAATTCAAGAAAATGTACTCAAAATGTCGTGACTTGTAAGTATGCAGTTGTACTATAACTTCGTGGTCAATGTGTACACTCCACACAGGTGTTCAGTTTTTAAAACTTGCTACAGCTAAAAACATTAGACATTAGATCTCATTGCGCATGTATAGCTTTGACGCGCTGTTTTGCCAATTATTTTGTATTCAGAAGAGTTGCATGCTCGGTGTGTCAAATGGTTGTGTATCATGGTTGGTCACCACACATCCCACTTCCTTCCCTGCCTCCCTCCGTCACACTTCGATCTGCGCGAACCCTTTCATGTTTCACCATTTTATCTGTATGTTCTCGTTTCTTCTAAACCTCTGTAGTTATATTTATAAAGGCGTGTTAAAAAGTTTTCTGATATCCTTAAAATATAGAGGATTCTTAAAATATTTTTAAAAGTTCATGAATAAAAAATTACTGAAGTTGACCTTTGTGGAGAGTCTTATTGTGAGAACGTGAACATACGTAGATACCAAGGTATTTGTAATATGAGTTTGTAACGTTTATATCTTCTTCCAGGTTAGGCACGTTTACCTTCCTGGCTTCACCCATTATTCAGTCTGCTATAGTCACATATTTCCCAATAGCTTTGTTGAGATTTGTTTGTTGCTCATTTTTATTATTTTATTTTTGTTGTTTCTATCGACGTTCGTTTTGTTCTTTTGTTGAGTTTTTTTCCTTCTGCCATATTACGATAGAGTTTAGATGTATTCTTTGCTGAGGACTTTCTTGTAATCTAGAATACAGAATCTGCTTAACAAAAATCTGTTTTAAAGGTTCATCAGATATGAAAACCATACAATATGAAAATCTTTACTATAAATATAATTTAATGGCATTTCAAGGCAAGGAACCAATAAGGACAAAAGTAATGACTGATGGTCAAATTCTAGAACAGGCGAGCCATTTGGCTATGATAGGAATTATGATATTCATGTTAATTTAGGTAAGTTCCAGACGATCTGTGAGACAATCAACCGTATTTTTAGAAACAAGGCAAGTCGAGATACAAAATTAAATTTTTACATCTTTATATCAGTCCCTGTAGCCTACTATCTCTTGGGTGTGAATTATGACAACAACCAAGAAACAAGACAATTAAATACAGGTCTCGGAAATGGCGTTCTTAAGACGAGTTAAAAGATGTCCTAAACTTGACCGTATGAAGAATAAAGCCATAAGCCAAGAGTTACAAGTTTTTAACTTGAATGGAAAATTAAAAGTTTACAAACAACGGTGGAAAGTACACTTAGAAAGAATTTCAGATTCCACACTGGCCAAACAAGTCTGAAATATTAACCTATAGGACATAGGCATGTGGGTAGACCCAGGAAGAGATGGCTGGAGGATCCGTTAAGGCGGAACAGACAGTATCTTACCTATGCCGTGTTGTCAAGATGAAGATAATGATTATTATTATTACCTCGGGAGAATCTACAGCACAACACGGTATTAATTACATTAAGTTTTTATGAGTTTCTCCCAATATTATTTTAAAATATTTTTACTGATCTACATGCATTAATAACTACGGATTGGGTTTTACTTCCATAGATACCTTTTTTTTAATACAAATGCATTATTTTTTCTTTTTCTTTATTACTGTCCTCATATTTATCTAATATACGGTTGTACTCGTTTAGTAACAACGAACTGACAGTACACTGTCGGTTTAAATTATTTTAATAACAGATTTGTCCATCCGAAAAAAATAAATTTGTTCTAGTTTTATACACTTTTAATTATTCTCCGGGTACTGCAAAACTAATGTCAAGTATCAGTAATACGTTCCCAAGAAAACACAGAGATTTATGCGGACGACTGGCCGTCAGATTTGTGTGAAACGCGCGTACGCAAGCAGTGTTACCTTACAACAATGTTACCATGAACAAAATTAAAAGTAATTATTTCATTAAGTACAATGTTCTGCTAATGCATGGGGCACGTTTTTACTTTGTTTAATTCGGTAATAGGCCTATCGCCACCCAAGCTTTATGTGAATGTTCATAACTATAATTTATATGCAACTGTACATGTGTGTGATTGTATACAGCAAATTATTTTCAGTTAAAGATTATCGTATCTCACACACACACACACACACACACACACACACACACACACACACACACACACACACACACACACACACACACACACACACACACACACACACACACACACACACACACACAAACTCGTCTGGCTAAGGAGTGACCTTTAAGTGACGAAATGTACCGTCTTTGAAAATGAAATGTTACCTGTGAGTAGTACCGTCTCTAAAAATGACATAGCCTACCTGATTTCTATTTCGACAATTCTATAGTATTAACAAAAATGATTCTAATAAATCTGGTGGAATGTGTGTAAAAAACATATCCTAAATATGTATGATTTGTGTATGTACTATTTATATGTGATACACACAAATGATTTATGTATGATTACGTATGAACGGCCTATACTACACACGCATACGTATATGTATCGGATACAAACTCCAAATATAACTTCCGTTGTGTACAAATACTGAAACACAACGGCTTTGCCAAAATTTAACTTGAGCGTTAATTTTCTTTATAACGTAGCACAACATTACTTCACCTTCTCAGCCACCTAGGAAGTCACATGGAAGGACTTCCATACCGATTTACAGATCATTCACACCGTTTCGACAAAACCTAAAATCAGTCTTCAATATTTTAATGTGAAAGGTACTACTTTCCTTCTGCTATAGGCCTACATCCTGAAGAAATACTTCTGCGGATGAGACGTTTTGTTATTAGGTTGCAAGATAAAGTTCAGTAGAAAACCGTAAAAGTCAAAATTACTTTGAAGGGCGAATGTGGTCCCTTCTTTGCATTAAAACCAACAACTCCTCTGAAGTGATGTGTTTAGAAGCCAGTTTTTTTCATCTTTGTATTTGAATTAGCAGTCTCTGTAATTCCTACTTTGTTGTGTTTACTTGCTGAACTGCTACTTGTCATGTCCCGGACGAGGCCTTTCAGTGGTTTAGGACTTGAAAATGGTGGAAACACTGAAAAGCCTCGTCCGGGACATGACAAGTAGCAGTTCAGCAAGTAAACACGACAAAGTTGAAACTCAGTTTTTGTATAAGATATCAAACATTTATCCAGTGTATTTTGTTTTTACTCATTTTGTACTTTTTAATGCAAGAATTGTTCTGCTTTATTTTTCCTTCACCTTCCAGTTTGCAGTCCAGGCGCGGATCTATGCTGGGGGAATGGAGGAATACCTCACAAATGGTCATTTCAAACGAAATTTTTGGTCGTTTTGTGATTGTAGAATGGTTACAAAATTCATATCACTTTATACATGTTCATGGTTTTCTCTTAAAGTTACTTTGAATTGTATCTGTGCCATAACACCATAATAATTTTTTATTGATTAAATTAAAAATATAATAACTTATATGAGTAGTATGTACTTTGAACATTAAATGAATATTATTAAAAGAACAATGAATTGACAAGTACAGATATCATATTGTACTTGCACCTTAATAAACTTATTGTGTTGATACCAACACAGTGTTTTATCTTCACTTATATGAGTAGTATGTACTTTGAACATTAAATGAATATTATTAAAAGAACAATGAATTGTCAAGTACAGTTATCATATTGGACTTGCACCTTAATAAACTTATTGTGTTGATAACAACACAGTGTTTTATCTTCACTTATATGAGTAGTATGTACTTTGAACATTAAATGAATATTATTAAAAGAACAATGAATTGACAAGTACAGTTATCATATTGGACTTGCACCTTAATAAACTTATTGTGTTGATAACAACACAGTGTTTTATCTTCACTTATATGAGTAGTATGTACTTTGAACATTAAATGAATATTATTAAAAGAACAATGAATTGACAAGTACAGATATCATATTGGACTTGCACCTTAATAAACTTATTGTGTTGATAACAACACAGTGTTTTATCTTCACTTATATGAGTAGTATGTACTTTGAACATTAAATGAATATTATTAAAAGAACAATGAATTGACAAGTACAGATATCATATTGTACTTGCACCTTAATAAACTTATTGTGTTGATAACAACACAGTGTTTTATCTTCACTTATATGAGTAGTATGTACTTTGAACATTAAATGAATATTATTAAAAGAACAATGAATTGACAAGTACAGATATCATATTGTACTTGCACCTTAATAAACTTATTGTGTTGATAACAACACAGTGTTTTATCTTCACTTATATGAGTAGTATGTACTTTGAACATTAAATGAATATTATTAAAAGAACAATGAATTGACAAGTACAGATATCATATTGGACTTGCACCTTAATAAACTTATTGTGTTGATAACAACACAGTGTTTTATCTTCACTTATATGAGTAGTATGTACTTTGAACATTAAATGAATATTATTAAAAGAACAATGAATTGACAAGTACAGATATCATATTGTACTTGCACCTTAATAAACTTATTGTGTTGATAACAACACAGTGTTTTATCTTCACTTATATGAGTAGTATGTACTTTGAACATTAAATGAATATTATTAAAAGAACAATGAATTGACAAGTACAGATATCATATTGTACTTGCACCTTAATAAACTTATTGTGTTGATAACAACACAGTGTTTTATCTTCACTTATATGAGTAGTATGTACTTTGAACATTAAATGAATATTATTAAAAGAACAATGAATTGACAAGTACAGATATCATATTGGACTTGCACCTTAATAAACTTATTGTGTTGATAACAACACAGTGTTTTATCTTCACTTATATGAGTAGTATGTACTTTGAACATTAAATGAATATTATTAAAAGAACAATGAATTGACAAGTACAGATATCATATTGGACTTGCACCTTAATAAACATATTGTGTTGATAACAACACAGTGTTTTATCTTCACTTATATGAGTAGTATGTACTTTGAACATTAAATGAATATTATTAAAAAAACAATGAATTGACAAGTACAGATATCATATTGTACTTGCACCTTAATAAACTTATTGTATTGATAACAACACAGTGTTTTATCTTCACTTATATGAGTAGTATGTACTTTGAACATTAAATGAATATTATTAAAAGAACAATGAATTGACAAGTACAGATATCATATTGTACTTGCACCTTAATAAACTTATTGTGTTGATAACAACACAGTGTTTTATCTTCACTTATATGAGTAGTATGTACTTTGAACATTAAATGAATATTATTAAAAGAACAATGAATTGACAAGTACAGATATCATATTGTACTTGCACCTTAATAAACTTATTGTGTTGATAACAACACAGTGTTTTATCTTCACTTATATGAGTAGTATGTACTTTGAACATTAAATGAATATTATTAAAAGAACAATGAATTGACAAGTACAGATATCATATTGTACTTGCACCTTAATAAACTTATTGTGTTGATAACAACACAGTGTTTTATCTTCACTCATTCCTATCATTTATACTTTAGACCATTAAAAAATGGTCCAAAGTTTCATATCCTTCCCCAAAAGCCAACTCGTTTCTCCTCAAAATTGCTTGGTGGTTCGCCCCTGTCTTATACACATCTTTTTGGTTTTGTCTACATTTGCTTCTAACCCAATTCCTCTATTTTGCAATGATTTTCGTGTCATGAAGTTCAAGTCACCACGGTTCTGGTAAAGTGTTGTTTGATCGACTAAACACACGTGAGATCGAGGTATCATGGGACGGGAATCCCGAAAGTTTTGTGTTTCATCTTCTGGTGTCCAATTCACTACGCCAGGCTTACAGGGGAAACCGTCATTGCCAATGTCAATGCCAGGGGATATCGTTTGTTCCCGACACATGAAACCACAAAAAATGAAACCTATATTTCCCTCGCATACTCTACAATACGTGAACGTGCGTATTGCAATGTAACTCATACGTTTACCTCAGAAGGTAAGTATATTTGTGTACGCGATAGATACCACAGATTTTTCTTTAGTGACAATTAAGACATTTAAGAACGACGCAGTCATCAACCGCAGAAACGTCCAGGTCATCAGCGCCCTCAAACCTGACACCTATCGTGCTCGTGGGTTGAAAGTTTCACCACTGCCACCCACAAATGATGAGTCAAGCGCGCTTTGTTTGTGTGCGCTTGAAGACTCTATCTAGCAAACGGCGATAATTAGAGAGGAGGAAAGAGAGGGCGAGAGGTAGTGAGCGAGAGAAAGGAGGGAGACAGGGAAGTCAAAGTCATCAAGGTACGTTTCATCATGTCGAGAGTTGGCACTGGTAATTTCTTGTCGAGTTTTTAAAGTCGAAGCAATCACTTTAATTGCCTTCAGCACACCTTCACGCCTCCATTAAGGTCACACTTTTACATCGTATTCATTTATCAAAAAACAAAACTGGAAAAGAAAAAAAACTCAACTCGAAAAAATGTGTGAATTGTTACATAAATGTCGCTTTCTTGCTGCTGATAAATTGTGTTACATTCGTTTCCGTTAGCCTGCTCCAACGTTCCTGCGAACTACTGAAAAACCGTTAACCATTTCTTTTTCTTTATTTTTTTGAGATGCGAAGAAAAATATTTGCTAGCTTGAGGGTTCGCGGGAAAGCGAGTCGATAACGACAAATACAACGTATTGCCCGATATATTAGTGCTAGAAACTCTTTTCTATTTTTACTTGATATACCTAGAACTTTTTTTGACGCTGTGTGCTAGCTCGAAGTTTTGCAGCTAAAGAAGACACTATTGGTACAAGCTAAAGAATAGGCCTAAAGACATTATCGTTTACATATCTTTAAAACAACAAATTTAACTTATACGAAATGTTACAAGTCAGACCTTCAGTTCTGTATAAAAGTGAAATTATCTTTCTCATTTGTTTGCCAAGAGCGATTTCACAATTAGATACAAATTTCAATCTGAATATTTTAGTTTATTTTGTAATTAGTTCAGAATGACAACAGCGTCAAATCCAAAACGCGTCATTGACAGTGAACCAGTAAATATCTCAAGAAATGCACTTTTAGTTTCTTCTGATTCTATAAAGCAATACAGTCTGTAAAGCAATAAATGGTGTGGGTGCGCGCTCGTGTAAGAAGAGATAATGAAAGAAAAGGAGATAGATAAATAAATACGTGCGCCAAAAGAAGGTAATATTATCAACAAAATGAAATTTAAGGTAGACCTGTATGTGTTAATATCTTTACCACAGTACTGATTAAATCTATATTAAAGTCTATGAAAATTGTCACACATCTTCCAGTTACTAATGAAGTCGTTTCACACTGAAGAAACGATTCCGATAGTGGGCCGAAACGTCTGTTGTTGAAAACAGTTTCAGAACACGGCCTAATGGGCCGGCAATGAACAACAATCTTAGAATAAATTCATTATATTTACATACAGGCCTACATCATGTAAGTATGTAGGTCTATGTATTGTTTATTAATCACATCTCTTAGTCCATCGCTTTGCACACCAATTTTTATCAAGGTTTTACGTTTCGTTAATTTCCATGCCATGAGTTGTACGTAAAAATTTCTTTCATATATCCGTGTGGATGAAATTCCAGCGTACAAAGAGGTTACAATTCATGAATCAGCTTACTGTAGGTCTACGAAGTGGCGCTTTATTCAAATTAACATTAGTAACTGCGTTTAACCCCACGAGTAAGAGGCGTTCTGGTCCTTTGGTCATTATTCAATATGTTTGGTTCGTCATATCGGCTCCGGTACAACATCCAAAGGGAGGGAAGCAGTCTCTGGAGGCTTCCCGGTCTCCTGGGAGTAAATGCGACGGGCAGTTCCAATGCTGCTAAGGAAACGCCCAGATATAAATGCGCTTTCTCATACGCTCAACATATTTCTGTGATATATTGGTGAGGTATTACAGGGGAAAGTCTCCAGTACTCACGTGTCAAAAGTTGTTCTATAAGTAATCAGAGACACTCTTTCTGAAGTTCTGAGACGTCATGTCTTAAAAAATATATTCTTTTAATGTAAAAATATACTAAATGCGATAAAATAACACCGTTAAAATTTATCAATCAACATACCTCGTATAGTGAAAGATCAGGAAGATACAATGTAATATGTTTACTATCTCAGTTTAGAAATAACGCAAATGTAGAGGTTCCCACTTAAAACTTTAAAATTGTTTCCGACTTGAAAGTGCTCAAGCGACACATTTAAACTGAATAACATATCCGCCGGTCACAATATTATCATTTTTTGTTTGTCTAGTAACGAAAATTAAAAGAAGATAGAATTTAATTGGAAAAAAGTGAAACAAGGTAATTTATATAGATAGCATGTTTTACATCTTTTGACACCACAGTATTCTTCTCCTCTTCCGCCTCCACAATCTTCTTCTTCCTCTTCGTCGCTGTCGTCCTCTTCTTGTTTTGTCGGGTTCACAGTCAACTTTTTCATCGATTCCGTCCACGTTTCTCTGACGCTTCCTTGGTTCCTCCTCCCATCCAGTTTGTTATGACTCGCTATCTTTGTTAGCCTGCGGTACAATTTTTACTATTTAAATAAAATAATAAATGTGTGAAAAACATTTCAAATATCGGTATATTTAGGCTAATAAATTTCGATGTGAAATCTGAAATCGATCTGCTGCAAGTCGGGTTATACATTCCGAGCTGAGTTGTTGCTAACTGAAGCAGAGAAGAATCCGTGAGGCATTGTTAATTAATGTGTAAGTTTGATGCTGTTATCCTCGACACGTTCTTTTGAAGGTCCTCTCGCAAGAGCAACCTAACCGTTCTCAGCTAACATTTTATTAAGTTACCTTTACAAGGTATTTAGCAGGCCACCAGGTGGAAATCACTATCATTGCTAAGCGAGTGGATTTATTAGATTACATCTTTTTGGATGATTAATGAATATAAGAAAGCATATGACTGGGAGAAGAGGATACATGAAGATCAACTGGCTCCAGAATCATGATTACTCTTACTGTCTGTATGTGTGTGGAAACAAAAATTACGTAGGTGACAGAATACGAAAAATATTGACCGACTATTTATCCTTGATACCATATCTACTAAGGGAGGACTAAACGTTTGATAGTTTAGTCCTTTGATCTCACCCAAACGACCTCTGTCGTTTGGGTGAGATCAAAGACAATCGGCCACGGCCTAACACCGAGAAACCCGAAACAAAACGAAACATTGGCAGACGTCATGTGGCTACAGGCTTTCTGTATCATGCTAAAGACTACAGGCTCTAATTTCATACTTATATATTTTTTTTTTACTTGTAGTATATAGCCTATAGTGGAATGATGACGACACTGGAACCGAATTTTGTATGGACAAAGTTGTAAAAAAAACTTAGAATTGAACAGATACAGTGACGCACCTCTTAATACACAAACAGGTCTGCAAATCTGTCTCAGTGTTTGTAGATACAAGTGAGAGGTTGTGTTGACAAGACCTGTATGGAAAGAATTAAAATCATCCAAAACAAATTTTTACGGAACATTGACAGAGCTAATTCCAGTTCTTTGTACTCAGGATATGGCCAGAATTTCCATATCGATGTCTAGGCTGTCCGACAGACTTCTTTGAAAACCTAAATCTAACCAGAGAGAGTAAAACAGTTCGGACTAATGTGTTGTTAATTTTGAGACCGAACAGAGTGGAGTGTTTTGAGTGTCTCTGTATGTTGAGTGGACGAGCCTTTGGAAACTCCTCTGGATGAATTACTGTTGAAATTTTGTTATTTATTTGGAAAATAAATAGCAGTCAGTCCCTATGACTAGTTTTAATACAATCTAGCTATTTATTTATTGTGAAATTAAATAAAAACAGTCTAGATAAACTAATCGTATTACACTAGCCACATACCTCTCTATACCAACCACGCACCAAATGATTCTGTCTTCCAGAGCGCTTATGGAATACACAGATCTTTTCTTTCGAGTTCATAACACCCACGAATATGTTACATACACATTTCTATGTTCCTGTACTACTCGAGTGTCTGACACCAAAATAACATATGCACAGCCATGGGAATCTGCATCAAAACAAACTAGAATAACTTCTCAGTTATTAGCGTTACATGGTAGAGAATGGTGTAAAATCGTAGCGAAAAACGTAAGGATAATTAATGAAGTGAGTTGCGCCACTTAAAACAGATAGAGCGATTTTCGTCCAGAAAATAAAAATTTTAATATGTCCGTATTATACTTATGAAAGAGAAATTAGTAATTTACGTCTCTTTGCTTTCTAACTGATGTGAAAAGCGATTTAACCTCAAACGGAAAAATTAATTAAATATTATTTAAACATTCAATTCACATCTTACGTGACGACGAAAAAGTGTAATTTGAGCACCGACGATGCTGTACCGAGTCGATGCAGGTGCAAACTATACAATATTTTTGCTTTCACTGACAGTCATTGTTAATCCTGGTAAATGCGACATAGGCCGGCCCCTTACAAAATTTCGTTTGATTTGTTTTCGGCGAATGCTGCAGACTTTTTGACCATAGAGGCAATTTTCGCACCACTGGCTGATATTCGGGGTAGGTAACGTGCATTACGCCAATAAATTTTATTGAAAATTGCGTTTTGTTGAAGCTGCTTGATTTGATGAAAACGAAGACGGTCAAGTCAACAGAAAGTAAAGAACGGATAAATGAGCTACAGGCTGCCCTTTCTTCCCTTTCTCCTCTGCCTGTCCGTAGGCCTACTCAATGACGCTGGCAGCGCATTCCTTGCAGTTTTCATATATTCAAAAGCTATCGAACACAACATCATTTTTTCAAAAAATCTGCTTCAGAATTACCGATTTACGTTGAGTTTAATGTAAAGAGCTCACAAGTTTTCCCATAACATAAGTAACTATTTCATAAATTATTATCTGAATATAATATCGCAACATATTTTATTAATTTTGTACCAACTGATTCAAGGAAAACATTCAAGTTTACTCTCACTTGTGTGATTAATACGCTGTTTTAAACGATTACTGAAGTACTATAGACTTAAAATCAAACAGTCAGTGGGCACATCAAATCATATTGTAAAATTACCGGTAGCGAAAATAAATTCCATTGGTATTTTAAATATCGTTAGAAGAGTTTGGTGTTTTAAACTCTAGCGTAAATTCTAGTAAACTCTTTATAGGATTTGTGTCTTGCAAATGTTGGTACTGCTGAGGAAAACTCCAGAAACAAAGACAAAAGACTACAGACATCGGTAAGAGTTTCATCATTGAGTATGTCGGTTGTCGGTGGAATTCCACCCACTTAGTAATGCCTCTTGGTTCAAATAAATTCTTCTGCACTACCGGCATAGTCTGAGTTCTTGCTAAGTGTCGACATATTCATAGAATACAGCTGCCCAACTGGTAGATTTTAATAATCAAAAGTGAAAAAATAATTGAAAATTAGAATTGCTCTGCGAATTAATGGAAAATTACAGTGCTATTCACCGCTTCTGACCACAAATAATATATGGATTTCAATATGCTTGGCGATATTTATAATTAAGTAAGAGTTAGCAAGTTTTATCGAAAGAGAAAGCAAAACTATGGATATTAATGGTATCAAAGGAGTCAATCAATGACATGAAATGGAATCTGGGAAGATTAAACTTACAGAGAATACCTCATTCAGGAAGTCAAGGCCTGAAATACGGAGAGATCTATGAAAATAAATTTGTTAAGAGTATCTCAAGGGGGAAGGCCTGAGAGTTGCCTGCAAATGACAAGAGCAACAAGAATCAGAAGATAATGGTTACACTGACAAAGCGTATAATTTGGACAAACTACCTTGTACTCGTCATTATTATAGTGTAATAGTTCCGTTTACTGTTTCAAACACTGAGACCAAGTTAATCTCATATTAACGATTGCGCACAGTGAAAAATTCAGGTTTGGTTCAGATATGCACAGGATTAAAGTAAAACTTATTTACGTAAAAGTAAATACTAACATTCACAATTAGAACTGAGAGTCATCTCTAATTAACATTCAAAGGAAAAATTAGATTTTCCAATTTTTTGAAACACTTGAAATCAATTTTTTGTACTAAAAACCAGTAAACTCGCTAAGAAGATTCAATCATAACAAATAACCTTTAAATGTGATCGTAAATGTTTGTACCTTTAACATTAGGTTGTAAGACAGCGTTCTTAAAGACAGTGACACTAGGTAGGCTTATATAAAAAATGGATTAAAAGCAGTAGTCCTGTAGGAATAAACTGGAATGGCTATCAGGCACACATAGACCATCGTAGTTCCACGTTTGCACAAGTTCGGATACGTGTTTTTGCGCGCGCTGTATGTATGCTTTGTATGTTTAGTATAAGTATCTGAGATAAAATGTGCTGATATTTACAGCGGAGAATCATGTATTGCCAAGGAACTGGAATAAAACTAGTGAAAGGCTAGAGAGAAGTGTTGCTGGGAGAGGCGGAGGAAAGGGAGCAGAGTTAAGAAAGGAAAAAAAAGGGGAGCACGGTCTGTAAAGTGGGGGGATGAAAAGACATTAATAAAAGTGTCCATGGTGTCACGGACTAATGTGTGTAATCAATTTCTGTAGCCCGTCTCTCTATCCCTGTCACTTGGAGTCCCTTTCTCTGTCTCAGTGCGTGTGCGCTTGCGAATCTAGGAAAACAACAAGCACAAGCACATAAACCAGATAACTTTATACTGCAGCAGCGGGCGTATCCCATTACGCTAATACCAGTGACAACTGTGTGAGTGTGTGTATGCGTGTGTTGCCGTAAGAGCGGCTACTGTTCAGTTGTGTGCATTAAAAGTAGATTTTCTGCGTTAATTTCTCCCTTCGAATAAAATATAAAATGAATTTCATCAGTATCGACCTGACGCGTAGTTCTGTTCTGTCAAAGACCGACAGACCCTGTAAAACGTAGTCAGAGATGGAGATTCCGGTATCTCAGCTTCAGCTTGTCACTAATGTTTATCGAGCCAGCAGAACGTAAAATGTCTGGAAGCCTAACGGTATTAGGGAACTGAAAGCTTATGATTAGGTCAACAAAGACAAAGCACTAAAGTTAAAAATAGCAACAGGTGTCAGTGTATTGAGGCGACAAGACTTGTAAAGTTGGAAGTCTTAACAACTGAAAGTTTTCCTGGACACGCAATATTGTCGAATAAATCTTAACATATGGTAGTGTTGCTGAAAACGTATTCGAGGTGTCCAAAAATAAACAGGAACATAAAGATGTCTTAGGCTCTCACGGCCGGCGTCAACTCTTTTAAAGTTCTGACTCATTACCGGGATATTAGGCCGTGGTCTAAAGCTGTCGATTGGAACAGACGTTTCGGCCCCACCGTTGGAGGCCATCTTCAGTGTAACGATTTAAAAAGTAACTGGCACGGTGTTTACTTTTTGACTAATAATAAATATATTTACCTTATTTCCTGTCTCGTGACCACATGTATTTAACGCAATGAATTACGCGTTTCGAGACATATGTCTCGTCATCAGAATATATATTAAAATTTAAATCAATCAATGAGGTCGTTAAAAATTAAAACATCAAATCACAAAATCGAAAACCAAACATATAAGTATTTATGTGATGCGAATGCGCACTCGACGAAGCCGGCCGGACACTGATTGATATCAGTTACAGATAAATTTTAGTGCTGTGTCATATAATGGATTCGACTTGAAATGTAAGTGGTCGTTTAATATGAAATTACGGTAGTATTTGTCATTATGTGCTCTATATATTTCAAATTCTTCACGTGCATTTAAATAAGCGCCTTTACCACAGACATGTAAGGGTTTCAAGTTGGTGTCAAAGCTTGTATAATTATGGTTCTCCTGTATAAGATGATGAGCATAGTTAGACTTTATACAAGATTGTGTTGTCAAATCCTTTACATTATGCTTTGGAGTGTGCTCAACGAAACGTTTATAAAAACTTCTCCCTGTCTGACCAATATAAAAGCATGCGCAGTCATTACATGAAAGCTTATAAACACCTGTTTTCATTTCCAAAGGTGTACTGGTTCTATTACGAAGCTTATTAAACAGATTGTTGCTGGTTTTAAATATTACAGTGCTATTGTTATTATTTAATACTTTTGATAAAATTTTGGGCATAATACTGGTGTAGGCTGTTGAAATAAAGGTTGGTTCATCATTTTTTATCATTCGAGGTTTTGACCAATCTACGCTTATGCTTTTTAAGGAGGTTATCAACCATGGGAGATGTGTAACCATTGGCAACAGCAATGTGTTTTATAATATTTAATTCAATCTTAAAATCATTTTCATTGAGAGGTATCGTTAACAACCTGTGTATGAAGTAATTATAAGCCGCCATTTTCTGCGAGAATGGGTGGTGTGAGTCAGCAGGTATGGTTACATCTGTGGTAGTGGGTTTCCTATATATACTATATTTCAATTTATCATCACATTTGGTGATGGTCAAGTCAAGAAAATTCTGTAAAAAAATATATATTTATTATTAGTCACTATAAGTGGCCTGGATACCGACAGACATGTTATTTACTTTTTGGCAAGGTTGTATTTTTTGCCACAGTACTGTAGAAACTGGTGAACACCGTGCCAATTACCTTTTGAATCATTACAATTAAGATGGCCTCCAATGGTGAGGCCGAAAAATCTGTTCCAATCGACGGCATTAGGCCACGGTCTAATAGCCCGGCAATGAGTCAGAACGTTGACAGCAACATAAAGACTAAGATTATCTTGAATCAGATTACCGTAGTACGTGTTCAAAAGAACACTTTTACCGATTACAATATTTTCGCCGGCGTAAGAACAGTAGCTTTCATAGAGAGAGTTAAGTTCATGAATGTATTTATTGAACGTAGCACCATTTTTAGTCACAGAACTGTTATTAACTTGTCACTATGAAGAAAATAAATCGTTTATTTAAAAGTTAATTGAATGTTAGTTGTGTTCCAGCATTAATATCCTATTAACAATAGATTTATTTATACGCCATTTTTAAGCATGGGAATAGGCGTTACGGAGTCTAAAATATCATTGAAACTTTACAATTCCAAGGCAGAGTTTCGACTCATATAATCTACAACCGTCACAAAGCACGTTACTTCAGACTTTTCTGAGGACTCGATGAAGTTAGAAGTATTATTTGAATGAGAAATCCGTCATTGCACACCCTTAAAAACAACTTAAAAGTAACAAATATACCGTGTATAATTTTACGCCTCGCGTACAACCGTCACTACTGCTGATAAAAGCAGTGCTGCAAGTCATAAGTTATGTAAACTAATCAGTGCTTACATCATTCCTGATAGGCCTACGTAACTTTCAATTGACGTAACTTCGGATTCACACCACTGCCACAGTAATCAGAGTTCCAACATCTTGACCAGTAATCAGAATAAATATGTATTTCATTTTTGTCTGATTCTAGAAATAGTGGACCGGCCGAATGACTCCGTTTCCATCAATGGGTTCTGTCAACATTTTAAAATAAACCACATTAAATAAACAATTTAATAAACAAGTGTCCGTATTTATTTGTTCGTACCGATGCATTAATGTTGAGAATATACTAGAAAACTCTACATTCATTTTTAAGTAAGTATACTTGTCATTGTAGAAGTGAAAGTTTGTATTGTGCGGTGGGAGGTCGAGCTGCCTGGGCGGGGCCTCAACCCGCACACATGCGCGTTTACTGTGAGAGTCTAGAAAAGTAATGTCTCGAAGTTTTAAATAAAAGGAAAGATCTGGAAGCTGTTTTTCTATATAAATAGAGATGCACTCGACAAGTACAGTTCAGTTTTAAATGTGCTCTTGTAATGTGTATTTCGTGTGTCCGTTTTATGTATACTTGCTACTAAACTGTTCCTTCAATAAAGCGTGTGTTTGCTCCTGTACTTAAATTATTCATTATTTTTACCCATACCTCAACAGGTTATGGGCCCAGTGGCATTTTAAAAATCGGAGTGCAGTGTGTAATTGGAGTGCAAGTATAAAATATTTGTGCAAAAATGGAACCGAATATAAAAATTGAAAAACTTCGAGACAAAGATAATTGGCATCAATGGCGCTTCGTAGTACCACATTGATGGAAGAGGATGATGATGTGCTGGATGTTTGCGAAGGAAGATTAGCCGAGCCAGCTGCAGGTGCAGAAGATCGTGACGCGTTGTTGGAAAAGTTCAAGAAGGCGGACAAAATTGCCAGAAAGTTAATTGTTACAACAGTGGAGAGAAAGCCTCTGGAACTTATAATGGGTTGTTCTACTGCCAAGGAGATGTGGGACAAATTGAATACAGCATATGATCTAAAATCTGATGAAAATCTGTCGATGATTCAAAAACAATTTTTTGAGTTTAAGTGGACAGAGAGTGAAAGTGTTACGTATAATATTTCAAAAATAGAACAGTTGGCTAGAAAAATGAAAAATCTCGGGGGAAAAATTGAAAAGACTGTGGTGATGACTCTTTGACTGTGTTTTAACATCTTTGCCACAAAAGTTTAATCATTTTCACAGTGCTTGGGATTCGGTATCTGACGATAAGAAGAATCTCGAAAATTAGACTGAGCGCTTGATGGCAGAAGAAGTTAGAATACAAGAGCAAAAGGAAGTACACGAAGAGACGACAGCGTTGCTAGCTAATCTGAAAATCGGTCATAAGGAACAGAAGAATGACTCTTATAAATATGAGAAGAATGATTTGAAACAAGAGCAGTGTTATAATTGTGGAAGACAAGGTCATTTAAAAAGGGACTGCTTCAGGTGTTATACGTGCAAAAGAAAAGGTCATAAAAGTAACAATTGCTTGATGAATAAGAATAATGGACAGCGAAGATGGTCGAATAATCAAGAAAGAAGTAACTCGTCTTCTGGACAGAAGAAATCAACATCGAGGATAGCACTAATAGGTGACATAGGCAGCTGTGGCAATCGGGATGATCTCTGGATGGTGGATTCGGGTGCGACGGATCATATGTCGAAGCATCGAGAATGGTTTTCAACGTTCGAAAAATATACAACACCAGTCAGTGTAAGAATGGGCAACGGTATGACAATGTCTGCATATGGTAAAGGTAATATTGACTTTGAAACTTATAAAAATAGTGAACGAGTAGAAGGTACTATCTATAATGTATTATATGTTCCTGATTCAATGTATAATCTGTTTTCTGTTAAATATGCGGGTAAAAGGGGTATAGCTTATGAAATAACACATAATGCTACGAGATGTACTTTAAAGCATGGTAATGAAATTCTTGTAACTGGTTCCGAATATGAGCCTGGTAGTTTGCTAAAATTAGACATTCAAACTTTAATTCCAAAAGAATGTAACGTGGTAGAACAAAAGAGTAGATCGAGCATTGTCAACGGTAATGTTTTACAATTATGGCACGAAAGACTTTGCCATCAAAATGTAAAACATGTGAAGAATTTTTTGAAAAATCTAAATATAAAATTTACGGATGAAAATTTCTTTTGTGAAGGTTGCGCTTATGGCAAAAATCATAGATTGCCTTTTCACAAAAAGATCGATCGTGCCACTAAAACTCGCGAAATAATTTATACTGACGTTTGTGGTCCTATGGAAGTAGAGTCTCTCGGTAGAAAGTTATATATCGTTTCTTTTAAAGACGATTTTTCAAGTTATAGAGAAATTCATTTTATTCGAGAAAAATCTGAAGTAATGGAAAACTAAAATCATTTTGTATCGGGGTTGAGAATCAATTTGCAACAAATATTAAAGAAATTCATTTTGATGGTGGTAAAGAATACGATAATAAAGCAGTGATCTCTTTTTTAAATAGTAAAGGTATAAAATATTCGATTAATGTTCCATATACGCCCGAACAAAATTCAATTGCAGAGCGCGATAACCGAATCATTGTAGAGGCTGCTCGATCAATGTTATATTCAAATTCAAACTTACCTCTATTTTTATGGGCAGAAGCAATGAATACTGCTGTACATGTAATTAATAGAACAGGCCCAACAAAACAAAATAATAAAACTCCTTATGAGTTATGGAATGGAAAAACAGCTACTGTTGATAGATTTAAAATATTTGGAACCATGTGTTATGTACATATATCAAAAAAAGCGTAAGAAACATGATAAAAAATCGATGAGGGGTTATCTGGTCGGATATCATGAGGATTGTAAAGGTTATCGTGTATATGTTCCGGAAATGCGAGATGTCATTATAAGTAGAGATGTACTTTTTAAACCTGAAAGAGTATTAGCTGATTCAATTATTTTGAATTCTTTGAACAATAATAATAAAGAAACTGATGAAAATGAAATTATAACTCCTAAAAATAATGAACTTTTACTTAAAAATGAATCAAATGAGTTTGAAGAAAGAGAACCTTTACAATCTTCAAATAGCGATAACAATCAAACTGGACGACAATTGCGCGATAGAACAAAATTAAAACCTACAGAATATTATGGATGTCTGATCACGTTTATTGCTGAAAAGTTACCATCTAATTATAACGAAGCAATTACAAGTAAAGAAAAAGATAGTTGGCAAGCTGCAATGCAGGACGAAATGAACTCTTTGTATGAAAATAAGACATGGGTATTAGTGGAAAAAACCAAAAGATGAAAAGGTGATTAACAATCGTTGGGTTTTTGAGAAGATGCTCAATCCAGTTGGTACAGAACGTTATAAAGCGCGGTTGGTTATTAAAGGTTATTCGCAACAGAAAGATATAGATTATATAAAGAAACTTTTAGTCCGGTTGTTCGCTTTGATACAGTAAGATTGATACTTAGTATTTCTGCTCGTGAAAATTTACATATCGGTAAATTTGATATATATATATATATATATATATATATATATATATATATATATATGAAACAACCTGAAGGTTTCGATGATGGAAGCTCACGCGTATATAAATTAATGAAAAGTTTATACGGCTTAAAACAAGCACCAAGATGCTGGACTGAGCACTTCACTAATTTTCTTGTAAATTTAGATTTTTGTCAAAGTACGGGTGACCCATGTTTATACATATATAACAAAAGTAATAATAAGATCTTGTTAGCAATTTATGTTGATGATGGACTTATTGCAGCTTCAAATGAAAGTTTGATTGATAAATTTTTGAATGATTTGAGTAAAAAATTTAAAATTACTAGTCTAAAGAAGTTACTGAAATTTGTAGATTGAATGAAGGGTCTGTTTTCATTCATCAAAGTACTTATGTTAACAAAATCTTAGAAAAGTTTAATATGTCAGAAGCTAATATTGTATCCACGTCAATTGATTGTAATCATGATGAATATTTATCAAAACTATTGTAAGTAATGTACCTTATCGTGAAGCTGTCGCCAATTTGATGTTTTTGCAAATTGTAAGTCGTCCGGACATAAGTTTTGCTGTAAATGTTGTATCCAGAGTTTTAGACAAACCAAGTGTAGCTCATTGGTCAATTGTTAAACGAATTTTACGTTATCTAAAAGGTACGATTGATTTTGGATTACTATATTGTAAGGATGGCAACTTTAAAGCTTATAGTGATGCTGATAATGCTAGCGATACAGTTACACGTAAATCAACTTCTGGCGTAGCTTGTATGTATGCAAATGCTGCAATTATTTGGCGAAGTAAGAAGCAACAATCTGTATCATTATCAACAACCGAGTCAGAATTTGTAAGTGCAGCATTAGCAACAACTGAAATAATGTGGTTAAAGAAGCTATTTAATGAATGCAATTGTAAGACTGATAAATATGATTTATATATAGATAATATGAGTGCATTAAAACTTATAAGTAATCCTGAATTCCATCAAAGGACAAAACATATTGATGTGAAATATAATTATGTACGTGATTGTTTTCAAAATGGAGAAATTGATGTACATTATGTTAAAAGTGATGAACAAGTCGCTGATATACTTACGAAAGCTTTGACAAAACCAAAATTTGTTTATTTAAGATCTAAACTTGGACTTAAGAGTAAAAATGAATTTTTTTAAATTAATGTGATTGTGAGAATGTAGAATTTTAGGGAGGGTGTTGAGAATATACTAGAAAACTCTACATTCATTTTTAAGTAAGTGTACCTGTCATTGTAGAAGTGAAAGTTTGTATTGTGCGGTGGGAGGTCGAGCTGCCTGGGCGGGGCCTCAACCCGCACACATGCGCGTTTACTGTGAGAGTCTAGAAAAGTAATGTTCTCGAAGTTTTAAATAAAAGGAAAGATCTGGAAGCTGTTTTTCTATATAAATAGAGATACACTCGACAAGTACAGTTCAGTTTTAAATGTGGTCTTCTAATGTGTATTTCGTGTGTCCGTTTTATGTATACTTGCTACTAAACTGTTCCTTCAATAAAGCGTGTGTTTGCTTCTGTACTTAAATTATTCATTATTTTTACCAATACCTCAACAGTTAATACATTTCATTTTTACACACAAGAACTGGATTATATTTAGTTTTTAATATAATGAGCAAGAGACTCTAAATACAGTGTCCATAAAGAAAGTCAATTAATTTTAATGTCATAATATTTAGAAGAAAAATTTTGTTGTTTGATACAGTCTAAACATTTTTATAGCACATTTTATACACTCACATTTTTATAGCTGTGAGTGAATACATGTGTTTGTTTATGTGTATGTGTAAGTGTATGTACATTTTTATTGACCGCTTCTTTAGCCTTATAGAGGCCTATTGGACTTCTTGTACTTGTGGATTTCTTTTATGTCCGTTTTTGCCTTCTATTCGACTATCCGGCCTCTCTGAGATTTTACACGGAAGTTTAGTTTTCTCAGTCGGTCACTTTCTTTATTTAGTTTGGCGTGGTCTTCCACCGATTCTTTTCGCTGGTGCTTACCTTCAGTGGCGTATCCAGAATTTGGTCTTGGGGGGGGGGTTCGTTGGAGTCGGTTTCATACAGAAGAAAAGACAAGTTAAGGCTAATTAATATTACAATCTTTAAAGTGACTGCTGAAAACCCTATGATATCTTGTTATTAATCCCCCCTAAAGTAAACTGTTAATAACACAATAAAAATACGGGCTACTGAAACATTGTCTATAAGATACTTATTGACTGAATTGATTTCAATATTTAATATTTCAAACGTAACGCAAATGCTGTGTAATAGACCTGTTTGTATACTTAGAAAGGGTTTCTACTATATTACATTACACTGTTGAAAAATTAATAAAATTACCTAAACGTTAAGAGATTAACAAAATTCCTCGTCGAACCTCTGGGGGGGGGGGTCTGGTCCAGTTCGTTCCCCCTCCAGTAAATACGCCCCTGCTTGGCTTAACCCCGCGGAGAACATCACAGGTGGATGTCGATACGTCTAGCAGAGATCGAAAATCGGAGTAGTCAAATATGAAAGAACAAGGACTCTTTTCAGGGCCATTTGCAAATGTTCGTTACAAAAGTAAAATGTATCCGTGCTGCATTACTTGATACCCATATGGAATAACGACTGAAAAACATTTTGATACATTTGTCCAAAACAACTCTGGTGGTGTCGCAATCCAACGAAATGTGTATATCAGATAAACCTAAAATACGTAGGCCTAATGTCATTTGCAAAAATACCCTGTAGGCCTATAAAAGAGCAGATCGTTGAAGGAAACCTGGCCACATATAAAAAACACATGGCAATACATTCAAAAAAATTCGTGTAATATTGGCATTCCACTGGAAAGACCACAACTACAAAATACAGTCTTAATGCAGATGCAGTCTTAATACAGAACACATAGAATGAGTTGCAGTGTTCTTTACATCCTTTAAATAATATTTGTAAAAAATGTGATTTTCAAATATCTAAGCATAAAACAAAAATCATCGTTTTTTGGGGAAAATTTCCAGTCAGATCTAAAATTGATCTTAAGGGA
The DNA here is from genome assembly GCA_034769895.1 of Magicicada septendecula. Classification (NCBI taxonomy): domain Eukaryota; kingdom Metazoa; phylum Arthropoda; class Insecta; order Hemiptera; family Cicadidae; genus Magicicada; species Magicicada septendecula. Next base: position 369,409,986 of record CM068373.1, on the reverse strand, counting down.
CTTCAATTACCTGGGTTGCGCTACCAGTATTGGGAATAACACAGGCCGAGATATCTCTACAGACACATCGAGGTTTCAGATGATGTTTGGCGTCATACACAGAACGTTGAGAAAAAAAAACAAGGAAAGGGACAAGGCTTAAATTTTATAAAACAATGGCAGTGCCTGTTTTACTATATGGATATGAAACATGGGTTCCTACAAAGAAGTTTAAAAACCAGATTCAAACTTCGGAAATGAAGTTTCTGGGAAGAACGAAGGGTTCCACGAGACTGGATCCAGATAACATCCAGACTTATCGAATGGAATGGTTACAGCATCCGGACAGAATTGAGAATGGACGACTACCTAAGGTTGCGTTTCGATATAAACCCTTTGGTACAAGATATGTAGGAAGACCGAGAGTGAGATTGAGAGATACTCTGTGAAGACGGAACAGGCAAAGTGCCTACCCCGTGAGGTTCAGAAGAAGAAGAAGTATGTTTATTTTCTATTTGCACTAATTTTTGTAACAATAGGGTACACTTGCGAATTAATTTTTCTGCCAAGGCTTCAAACAAGATCTGCTAAAAGTACAATACAACTTGTGCAGGCAATGAAATAAAAAAAAAAATCTTCGAATCGGAATTTAATTGAACTATGCTGGCCGAAGTGTTTATAAGTCTACAAGCTAACAAATGGTCAGAAAAATATGGATCTCTAAACCTATATAGCAAATTTTGCAACATATCATGAAAGTAATAATAAAAATGTAATTTTTTCACTTATAATAAATTATTATATGATTTATTCATATTCAATTTAAATATATCAAAAATATAATTCTGTATTTTTTCTGGCCACACCGAGGCTGACACCGACATAAAATAATTTATGACAGATAAAATTCACGTAATACAAAGGGCCGTTCTTTTTACTGAACACGATTTGTGGCCGAGAATTTTCGGAATTCATGTTTGTCGCGGTAGTATCCATATATTGACGGGACGTCAGCATTCACACATACGGACGCTAAGATTGACAGTATTTTCTCATCAGTGCTCATGATGTTATTCATCATGTTAATGGTGTTAATATCATCACACCATGTTATTCACATCACATTTGAATGATGTTATTCACATCACACGTATTAATATTGAAATATTGGAGTCTTCATGGGTTGCTGTTTGTGAAATGTTAACAGCGAGTGGAGATTTCGTCCGGTGAGAAATAGTTCTACCCGTCTAACAAAATTGTGACTGCAGTAAAATGCCAGTGAGCCTCAGCGGTGCGTTATGGTGATCAAAATATTGTAGGTTAAGTCGAATTCATTCCAGTTCGACCGACTGCCATAAAGTTTGCGTACTTGTTCAAGCAATGTAAAGTGACAGTTGAATCAAAGTGTCACTCCACGTCCATAGCCGCTCAAAAATTACACCCTTACGATAAATAGGAAAGCGTATGCAGAAAATCGTTTATTACGACTTTCGTCGAACAAGATCCATATTTCTGGACTGATTTGTGTTATACCTTACCTGTTTGTATTGTTTCTTTATACAGAATATAGGCCTAATATAGCATCCCAGACAAGACACATGTATTAGTACATTTATAACTGTATGGATGGATTACCACTGAGAGACCGTTTTTCGCCGCGAGTCGTTATAACCGATATCGTTATAAATGTAAGACAAAAGTATGGTCGGTTCTTCGCCGCAACACTCTGTGACGAAGAACTGAGAAATTAAAAAAATTTCTAAGCACCATATATGAAGTCATTTATAAATACAAACAAAAATATAAGTTTTACTTTTTTGAACGTTATAAATTAATATTAGCATTCCCGCATTATTCTAATCGTTTGTCATAATTCTTGTAATTAATATCAAAAGTGGGTGACGTATGTTTTTACACGCAGTTTGATTTAATGAATGGGCGGCCTGGCTGTAGAGTTAATGTTGCGTTTTATGGGTTATGCACTTGTCGCGCGTGAACGTTGCAGTTTTGCTTAATTTTGGCATCGACAAAGCTCACAGTTAATAGACCGTTTTGTTAAGGTAAAAGTGTTGTTGTCGCAGGTAAAAGGGTTACAACGAGAAACTTCACACGGCGGAGCCAACAAACAGAATTATACGTGTAAAACCTTGAGACGTCAAAATACCTGAACACAAAGGTAAACAACCCTTTCGTAACGTTGTGTGGCACAGGTAAAAGTGAAACCGTCCAAGGTTTGTCTGGATCGCTTACGATCGGTACAAACGCTTTTCGTAAAACTGTGTTTACTCTATTCTTTGGAATGCTTGTGTATCTGAGTTATTCCTACTTGAACTAATGTTAAACTTGTACTTTTGTCGTCTCATTTTCACAACTATTGTTTGAGTACTGTCCAGCCCGGCTATTTAATATTAATATTTTCTCATATTTTTATGATAAAACGATTCAGAAGATAATAATAATAAAACTATTTTTTTTTTTAGCGTTGGCCTCCACATCTCCCCTTGCAGTCATCCCAACCTCTTCGGATCTAACAAGGAAGCAGAATGACTGTATTCTGATGTGAAGAGAGGGCGTAGAACAGTCTTGGTGTATTCACGTATACAGTCTACCTAACTGGGACGTATTTCATAGAAGCATACTAAAGCATACTATACGAATCAAACAAGTAACATGACTTTATACACAACAAACAATTCTAAAATGATTAGAGAGCCTAGGCAGTCTTACTGCACAACATTCTTCCTAAAGGCATTAATATTCTGATTGAAACAATCAATGCCTTCACTGTCACAAACACTGCTCGTCATTTTGATGGATCTCGCCAATGGAGCTAACACGCTCTGCCGCAAGTACCTGAACAAGACATGCCTTCTTTGTCTTAAATAAGAAACTCTGTGACCGTTAACCCGAGAGATCTAGACAAACTAACCTTTTCAATCCGCCTTGTGACTTCTTCTTATCTATATATAAAATGAAGTCACAAGGCGAACTGAAAAAGGTTAGTTTGTCTATTCATACAAGTGACTTGTATACCATTGTAAACTTGGATGACAAGACATCTCTATAAGGCCGCGAATACTCTTATACATAAATAACACGCCTTGTAGTGCTCTTCTGTTTTTAAGGGTCACAGTGTCCCAATGTTTACACTTGGCCTCATATGAAGAAATATACTGACTGATGCCACGATATTGTAGATAAGGAAAACCTCATTTTAGGGCTGCCTCAAACTTCTGATCGGTGTCGTCCCTTATATATATCAAAATCACGGAACATTGATTTGCTGCGGGATGGTATTAGCTGACTGCAAATGACGCCTTACACACAGAAGTATTCCTAACTTCCTACTGTAGTTATTACATCTACACGACTAGTGAAAAGTAACTTGGTGTCAAAATGTACACCCAAATCACAAAGCGAATTTACTCGACGTACACTCCTACCAGCAATACGGTAGACATATTTCACTAACATGTCTTCCGGGAAAAAGTCATGACCACTGTCTTGTCCAGGTTCAGCGTAATGCAATTTGCAACTGACCACTTTTAGATTTCTATACACGTAGGCTTTATAATTGAATGAACTGAAGTACTCCGCAGAATTTTTAAATAATGCCCACTTTTGCGATGATTTTCTGTTATATCACAGCCAAATCACAAGGAAGATTATTCAGTAGATCTATAAATTGTAGATATAGAATGTATTTATTTGTCGAATGTATATAAAATATTTATCATAAATTTTACAAGTAATTTTAAATAAATACATTTTGTGGTACCTATTGAAATGCTACTTTGTCGTACACAGAGTCTGCTGTTCCATAGACTTGAAGTTTAATTGAGAAGTTTTAAACAGTTAAAAACAAAACAAACAAAAAATAAAATAAGTTAACAGCTGCTTTATACGTTGAGTGTGCGAAGTTCCTAATATAAGTTAGTGGTAAAAAGTGTCCATTCAGGTTATAAGTTATGACTGAAAGAGAGTAAGTGGCTTCTCTTCTCACTATGTAATTTAAATATAATTAGGCTACAAATAGATCTTTTATCGTTTATCATTGTTGTGGATGCTAATCATAAGCTAAACAAAACTACATAATTGCATCTGAAGTATGGTTTACAGTTTTTTGTGAAAAAGAATTTAGTATTAAAAAAAATTATTAATTTTGTTTACGTTGAAAATTATCAATGTTTATGAACTACTGTAAAAGTAACAGAGGTTATTAAAAAATTTTAATTATAGGCCTAATATTTTGCAAGCACCAGTAGGGCCATCTTTAGAACCGACCTTATTAGAAAGTGTCCCAAGTTGTTTGTGCAAAATACAAACGGTGGTTATAATTACTTTTCGACGTGTCATACGTAGTAAGTTGGCGGTAACAATAATTCTTTACACGTGATGACAGCTTCCACTGTTCACCATTAAATTGAATATCGAAACGTAATCTGTCGTAATGAATTTTAAAGTGTTCGCATTTGTTATATGCTGTGGTGCAGCGCATGTTGGCGTCTGCATCAATAAGACGTTATTAATGTCCATTACGGTGGAAGTCTCGGTGCTTGCAATACTGTACCTACTGCACTGTGTTATTTCGCGCACACGAATATGAAAATTCAAGCGAAGCAAGCGGTTGCAGTCAGACCGCTGGAACCCGTCCTGCTGCCTGCTGCCGCTCGCATTAGCCTACTTGAATAGGCAATAAAAGTCGGCCTTGACAATTTATAGCTTGGTTAATTTACAGGTCAATAACACACACACACACACACACACACACTCGAACAGACTACACACTGACTAAGCGCCTTTTTATCGTGTAATTTATAACGTTGCTTTCAAATTTGTTTATTTAAGTAATAATGGATTACAAAGTATTTGTACGCATGGATACAGATATATCTAGGTTTTGTTTTCAGATGTAAAAACTGGTATAGAAGCTGTAACTCATCGAAACATTCCATAAGAAGAAAAAGAAGAAGAAGAAGAAGAAGAAGACTTACGAGGTCCGACTTCCGTGTTCTACAATAGGCTATTACATTTACAGATACGTAGGCTATTCGCCGTCCTCGGTAATCGTTGATATTTACAAGCAGAATTATCACTGTTGCACACCACTATATAAAAATATTCCGATTAGCGCTTTCAAGCTTCACAGCTCATCGTCAGATCGGAAGAATATTTTTATATAGTGGTGTGCAACAGTGATAATTCTGCTTGTAAATATCAACGATTACCGAGGACGGCGAATAGCCTACGTATCTGCTTGTAAATATTCCGATTAGCGCTTTCAAGCTTCACAGCTCATCGTCAGATCGGAAGAATATTTTTATATAGTGGTGTGCAACAGTGATAATTCTGCTTGTGATTTTAACCACTAACACAACTTTCTTAATTAACTTTCTTTATTAATTAACTTTCTTAACTTTCTTCATTTTATTAGTTTAAAATGTATCGAATTCTCAAATTCGTAAATCAAATCTATAAACTCTATCCGACCTAACTGTAAAACAATCGTAAAATCTGGACTGTCGTTCCCTTATAAAATTCGTGAAATCTATAAAAGTAAAAGAAATTATTATTAAACTAAATGTAACATAGCCTCCAAAGTTCATTCCCTCCGTGAGTTGTGCTCAAACCTATCCACAAGTTTGAGCAGGCTACATCGAAAGTTTTGTAAAGAGCATGTTGAATCATCGTTATTTATTTTAATATGTGCAGAGACCTTGCTAAATCTTCGCGGATTATCGGATGTTGCAAATGTTGAGAAATCTGAGAATTTTCTCTTCTTACTGGAGAATTTATTGCCTTAGAATTTATAGCCTTCATATTTTTCATTGTTTATTAGAAACGACGTTCCAAGTAGCATATTCAGAAATCACCATTTATTCATAATCTGATCATTAGTATATGGTCGGAGCTTAAACAATTGTTAGAAACTACAGCGAGCCCTGCCTGAAACTCCTAAAAGACTCTTTAAGTTGCACGGAAAGAGTCATTATGCGTATGATGCTATCTCTTTACAGAAGTAAAGTTCATGTAGACTTATGTATCAGATAAGCATTGTTCAATTCCCAAACCCAAAGAGAAGTCTGGGGAGGACCATCACCCTGTAGAACGTCAGGCGTGTTTCTTTACTCGTTGACTTTAGAGTGCCCCTGATGGTCCCAGACATAGCCTATGGTCGAAGGTATATACCTTGCGTGTGACAGTTTAGTAACTAACATGGTCCCTGAATATGTTACAAACATATCGCAGGGTAAGTCGATGGTGAGGCTGCTATCTTCGGCTTAACGTCCAGTCTGATTTTCTGTATGGGTTGTCTCCCATAAACTGGCTGTCTTACCGGACTAACGGTACCCGTTTTCCCCGTACGCAATATCACAGCCAGCTATATCCAACTAGATACACGCCTTGTAACATTTCAAAAACGTTGGAGTGGCCAGCTGAAGTCTATGTGCTAAGGACCGGAACAAACCAAGGGTTTTTGGTGTAATCCTTGCTGAAGATGATGATGACGACGATGACGATATGCTTTGTTCAGAATTTGGAGAGTTCTGATGGACTCCGTAACTTATTCGAATGTGCAGATTACTCTGATAGTTTACATAATTAACCGGAATGACTAATGAAGATACATTAGTACCTATAGATGTTAAAATACGTTAGTAGTAATAACACTGACGGATGTTAGGAAATTGAGAAACATTTAAGGTTATTTAACTCGACACATGAATGAATCTCAAATCCAAACAAGTAAATGTAGCCTATAACAAACATTATTTAAGTCCTGTTCTTAAACTAAACAAAACAACATTTGATCTGTTGTGGTTAGTAGAATGGAAAAGAATTCTACTGTAATAAATAAAGTCTCTTTTGGATCATGCAATTGGCATAAATACGCTAATAAATGAGATTTTTTACATTTCAGAGACATTTTAATTTGTCCGTGTCTACTGTTATTAGAGCAACAAGAAAACTGGGATAATAATTGTTGAGGTATGGGTAAAAATAATGAATAATTTAAGTACAGGAGCAAACACACGCTTTATTGAAGGAACAGTTTAGTAGCAAGTATACATAAAACGGACACACGAAATACACATTACAAGAGCACATTTAAAACTGAACTGAACTTGTCGAGGGCATCTCTATTTATATAGAAAAACAGCTTCCAGATCTTTCCTTTTATTTAAAACTTCCAGAACATTACTTTTCTAGACTCTCACAGTAAACACGCATGTGTGCGGGTTAAGGCCCCGCCCAGGCAGCTCCACCCCCCACCGCACAACACAAACTTTCACCTCTACAATGACAGGTACACCCACTTAAGAATGAATGTAGAGTTTTCCAGTATATTCTCAACACCCTCCCTAAAACTCTACATTCTCACAATCACATTAATTTAAAAAAATTCATTTTTACTCTTAAGTCCAAGTTTAGATCTTAAATAAACAAATTTTGGTTTTGTCAAAGCTTTCGTAAGTATATCAGCGACTTGTTCATCACTTTTAACATAATGTACATCAATTTCTCCATTTTGAAAACAATCACGTACATAATTATATTTCACATCAATATGTTTTGTCCTTTGATGGAATTCAGGATTACTTATAAGTTTTAATGCACTCATATTATCTATATATAAATCATATTTATCAGTCTTACAATCGCATTAAATTCATTAAATAGCTACTTTAACCACATTATTTCAGTTGTTGCTAATGCTGCACTTACAAATTCTGACTCGGTTGTTGATAATGATACAGATTGTTGCTTCTTACTTCGCCAAATAATTGCAGCATTTGCATACATACAAGCTACGCCAGAAGTTGATTTACGTTTAACTGTATCGCTAGCATAATCAGCATCACTATAAGCTTTAAAGTTGCCATCCTTACAATATAGTAATCCAAAAACAATCGTACCATTTAGATAACGTAGAATTCGTTTAACAATTGACCAATGAGCTACACTTGGTTTGTCTAAAACTCTAGATACAACATTTACAGCAAAACTTATGTCCGGACGACTTACAATTTGCAAAAACATCAAATTGGCGACAGCTTCACGATAAGGTACATTACTTACAATAGTTTTTGATAAATATTCATCATGATTACAATCAATTGGCGTGGATACAATATTAGCTTCTGACATATTAAACTTTTCTAAGATTTTGTTAATATAAGTACTTTGATGAATGAAAACAGACCCATCATTCAATCTACAAATTTCCATTCCAAGATAATTAGTAACTTCTTTAGTACTAGTAATTTTAAATTTTTTACTCAAATCATTGAACAATTTATCAATCAAACTTTCATTTGAAGCTGCAATAAGTCCGTCATAAACATAAATTGCTAACAAGATCTTGTATCAAGATATGTATAAACATGGGTCACCCGTACTTTGACAAAAATCTAAATTTACAAGAAAATTAGTGAAGTGCTCAGTCCAGCATCTTGGTGCTTGTTTTAAGCCGTATAAACTTTTCATTAATTTACGTACGCGTGAGCTTCCATCATCAAAACCTTCAGGTTGTTTCATATATATAAAGTTTCTTTATAATCTATATCTTTCTTTGCGAATAACCTTTAATAACCAACCGCGCTTTATAACGTTCTGTACCATCTGGATTGAGCTTCTTCACAAAAACCCAACGATAGTTAATCACCTTTTTATCTTTTGGCTTTTCCACTAATACCCATGTCTTATTTTCATACAAAGAGTTCATTTCGTCCTGCATTGCAGCTTGCCAATTATCTTTTTCTTTACTTGTAATTGCTTCGTTATAATTAGATGGTAACTTTTCAGCAATAAACGTGATCGGACATCCATAATATTCTGTAGGTTTTAATTTTGTTCTGTCGCGCAATTGTCGTCCAGTTTGATTGTTATCGCTATTTGAAGATTGTAAAGTTCTCTTTCTTCAAACTTATTTGATTCATTTTTAAGTAAAAGTTCATTATTTTTAGGAGTTATAATTTCATTTTCTTCAGTTTCTTTATTATTATTGTTCAAAGAATTCAAAATAATTGAATCAGCTAATACTCTTTCAGGTTTAAAAAGTACATCTCTACTTATAATGACATCTCGCACTTCCGGAACATATACACGATAACCTTTACAATCCGTATGATATCCAGACCAGATAACCCCTCATCGATTTTTTATCAAGTTTCTTACGCTTTTCTTTTGATATATGTACATAACACATGGTTCCAAATAATTTAAATCTATCAATCTATCAAATCTATTTTTCCATTCCATAACTCATAAGGAGTTTATTATTTTGTTTTGTTGGGCCTGTTCTATTAATTACATGTACAGCAGTATTCATTGCTTCTGCCCATAAGAATAGAGGTAAGTTTGAATTTGAATATAACATTGATCGAGCAGCCTCTACAATGATTCGGTTATCGCGCTCTGCAATTGAATTTTGTTCGGGCGTATATGGAACATTAATCGAATATTTTATACCTTTACTATTTAAAAAAGAGATCACAGCTTTATTATCGTATTCTTTACCACTATCAAAATGAATGTCTTTAATATTTGTTGCAAATTGATTCTCAACCCCGATACAAAATGATTTTAGTTTTTCTGTTACTTCAGATTTTTCTCGAATAAAATAAATTTCTCTATAACTTGAAAAATCGTCTTTAAAAGAAACGAAATATAACTTTCTACCGAGAGACTCTACTTCCATAGGACCACAAACGTCAGTATAAATTATTTCGCGAGTTTTAGTGGCACGATCGACCTTTTTGTGAAAAGGCAATCTATGATTTTTGCCATAAGCGCAACCTTCACAAAAGAAATTTTCATCCGTAAATTTTATATTTAGATTTTTCAAAAAATTCTTCACATGTTTTACATTTTGATGGCAAAGTCTTTCGTGCCATAATTGTAAAACTTTACCGTTGGCAATGCTCGATCTACTCTTTTGTTCTACCACGTTACATTCTTTTGGAATTAAAGTTTGAATGTCTAATTTTAGCAAACTACCAGGCTCATATTCGGAACCAGTTACAAGAATTTCATTACCATGCTTTAAAGTACATCTCGTAGCATTATGTGTTATTTCATAAGCTATACCCCTTTTACCCGCATATTTAACAGAAAACAGATTATACATTGAATCAGGAACATATAATAAATTATAGATAGTACTTTCTACTCGTTCACCAATTTTATCAGTTTCAAAGTCAATATTACCTTTACCATATGCAGACATTGTCATACCGTTGCCCATTCTTACACTGACTGGTGTTGTATATTCTTCGAACTTTGAAAACCATTCTTGATGCTTCGACATATGATCCGTCGCACCCGAATCCACAATCCAGATATCATCCCGATTGCCACAGCAGCCTTTGTCACCTATTAGTGCTATCCTCGATGTTGATTTCTTCTGTCCAGAAGACGAGTTACTTCTTTCTTGATTATTCGACCATCTTCGCTGTCCATTATTCTTATTCATCAAGCAATTGTTACTTTTATGACCTTTTCTTTTGCACGTACAGTCCCTTTTTAAATGACCTTGTCTTCCACAATTATAACACTGCTCTTGTTTCAAATCATTCTTCTCATATTTATAAGAGTCATTCTTCTGTTCCTTATGACCGATTTTCAGATTAGCTAGCAACGCTGTCGTCTCTTCGTGTACTTCCTTTTGCTCTTGTAATCTAAATTCTTCTGCCATCAAGCGCTCAGTGAAATTTTCGAGATTCTTCTTATCGTCAGATACCGAATCCCAAGCACTGTGAAAATGATTAAACTTTTGTGGCAAAGATGTTAAAACACGAGTCATCACCATAGTCTTTTCAATTTTTCCCCCGAGATTTTTCATTTTTCTAGCCAACTGTTCTATTTTTGAAATATTATACGTAACACTTTCACTCTCTGTCCACTTAAACTCAAAAAATTGTTCAGATTTTCATCAGATTTTAGATCATATGCTGTATTCAATTTGTCCCACATCTCCTTGGCAGTAGAACAACCCATTATAAGTTCCAGAGGCTTTCTCTCCACTGTTGTAACAATTAACTTTCTGGCAATTTTGTCCGCCTTCTTGAACTTTTCCAACAACGCGTCACGATCTTCTGCACCTGCAGCTGGCTCGGCTAATCTTCCTTCGCAAACATCCAGCACATCGTCATCCTCTTCCGTCAATGTGCGTACTACGAAGCGCCATTGATGCCAATTATCTTTGTCTCGAAGTTTTTCAATTTTTATATTCGGTTCCATTTTTGCACAAATATTTTATACTTGCACTCCAATTACACACTGCACTCCGATTTTTAAAATGCCACTGGGCCCATAACCTGTTGAGGTATGGGTAAAAATAATGAATAATTTAAGTACAGGAGCAAACACACGCTTTATTGAAGGAACAGTTTAGTAGCACGTATACATAAAACGGACACACGAAATACACATTACAAGAGCACATTTAAAACTGAACTGAACTTGTCGAGGGCATCTCTATTTATATAGAAAAACAGCTTCCAGATCTTTCCTTTTATTTAAAACTTCCAGAACATTACTTTTCTAGACTCTCACAGTAAACACGCATGTGTGCGGGTTGAGGCCCCGCCCAGGCAGGTCGACCCCCCACCGCACAACACAAACTTGCACCTCTACAATGACAGGTACACCCACTTAAGAATGAATGTAGAGTTTTCCAGTATATTCTCAACAATAATGGCAATACAAGTAGCCTACTTGATCATCTGACTTTAATTAGCTGACTGTTTTATACGCGTTATAGGCCTATGTAAGGTTCTCTTGAGGTCCAAGTCCTTAGGCTTACGAGGCCGTACGAGGACTTTTGCTGGCGAAAACATACCAGCAAGTTGATATTAAGGGTTTGGAACATAAGTAAAAAGTGACAATATAAGATGGAAAAAATATGAAATCTGAATTAAGAATATGAATTTCATATCTTCATTTATGTAACACAAGAGTTAAACCAAAGAACTCTTTGCGAGTCTAAAAACAGCGAAGTTTACCCCCCCCCTCCTATCGCAGAGTATATCACTATAAAACAAATTGTCATTTTGTAGTTAATATTGAGCCTTCTCTGACTAAAGTGAAATGTTGAGTAACATATCTCTAGTAACTTTTTATTGAATTAAGAAAACACTAGCTAGGCCTACTTCGTGGGAAACTTATGACAAAACGTCATAATATTAATAGTAATAAATTGCTGAGTAATCCAACTAAAACAGACGTAAAATGAAGATGATGCTGAAAATAAGTAAGATTTTTTAAAATAATTTTTATGGTCTTCATTTATGCATAATTATGTTGTGGACATTTGAGTGAGAGAAAGTCTTGGAATACTTGTCAAACCACTTTTTAATAGTAGACCTACAACAGTAACCTAAAAAAAAAAATAAATATAAAGTGATTGACTTAATGAAATTAATAAATTATTTAATAAAATAATAAATTAATAAAATAAAATTAATGAAGAAATTTGTGTTAGTGGTTGAAATCACAATCAGAATGATCAATATTGCACACCACTATATAAAATCGGAATAATTTTTATATAGTGGTGTGCAATATTGATCATTCTGAAAATAAAATTAGGAAGAAGGGACAAACGTATTGAAATAAACTGTTTGGGATTCGCAGATGACTTTGCTATACTTTCTAAACATCTTACATCTGCAGTAACACAAGTTAATTTTTTAGAGGACATAGCCAGTAGAACAGGCTTAAGAATTTCTGCAGGAAAAACCAAATTTCTTACAAACATTAAAAACGCGCCAAAATTCCTGGTAACAGATATTGGTCGAATAGAGAGGGTTCGAAAATTTAAGTATCTAGGAGAGATAATTCAAGAGAATGGCTTGGAAAAATCTGCTATAGAAGAAAGGATTCATAAGATGAAAAGGGCATATGGTATAACTAAAGATATTTACAATAAAAAGTGCATATCTAAAAACTCGAAAATAAGGCATTACAGTATAGTAGTGAAGCCAGAGTGCCTATATGCAAGTGAATGTCTAGCATTGATTTATAATTTAGACAAACTAGAAATATTGGAAAGACGAATTATTAGGAAAATATTAGGCCCACGAAAAACTTCAGAAGGTTGGAAATTAAGAAGTAATGATGAAATATATCAAAGTGTAGAAAATATAACAGAAACAATGAGAAAAAGAAGACTATCTATTATTTTTTGAACATTTATATAGAATGGACGACAATAGGTTAACAAAGCAAATCTTCACATATCTGTGGGGGAAGAAGTCAACATCAAGTTGGATTAAAGAAGTCCAAAAGGATTTAGAAAAAAATAATATACACGCAGAAGAAGGAATTGAAAGAGAAGTTTTTCAGGCAGAAGTGTTAAAAATGGAGGGAGTCCAGGGTAGGAGAGAGAATAAATCAGGTTCAAAGTGGACTGAAGATAGGAAGAAGAGACACAGTGAGAAGATAAAAGAATAATGGAAAAAAGAAAAGAACAAAAAGTAAAGAATTGAACTTTGCATGTGCTCCTTAGATGGCCGATACGAAAAAAAATAATAAAGACGAAAAGAAATGATATAATAAATTAACATAAAAGAAAATTAAATTATTAAATTTGTTTACTACTTTAACAATATTTTATTATTGTTAATATTTGTAGTAGTAGTAGTAGTAGTAGTAGTAGTAGTAGTAGTAGTAATACCACTAATTTGTGTTATTTTGTACCCGTGTTGTTAGTACAATTGCCGTTGAGTAATGGCAGTCATTGTTGTCTTGATCTGCATAAACATTAACGGATATTTGACGCGTTAAAATAATAAAATTTACACCTGAACAAATTAAATAACAAACTTTTCTTAGATTCTTATTAAACTCAGTGCACAGCAGAAAAATTGTCGTGGTAAAGAAAAGAAATAAAAAACAAAAGTTTGGGCTCTAAAAAGTAAAACCTCTTTAAAGTAAATTAATTCATATGTATATTTAATGGCACCGTTAAAAACAACACTTAGAGAAAGAGTGGTGCGGAGTTGGAGCTATAAGGAGAGGGGCAAACGGAAGCGTGCGGAGAATCTGTTCATTATTAGGGCCATAAATAAATGTAATGTTGTGCAGAGTGCTGGAGAAGGCCTATAAATTGTCAAGGCCGACTTTTATGGCCGATTGAAGTAAGCCAAGGCCGAGAGGGGCTTACCAACAACAGTCTCGCGCCCGTAAACACACACACACACACTCCAACTACCTGTTTGGCTTACCGCATCACGTATTCAACCGCTTTTTGAGAGCCGCAAACGTAATTATTGCTTCACACACACACACAAAATTTGTTTTTCAATTTAATCGAATTTAAACTATTATATTTTTTAAAATCTACAGTATTTTTATTCGTTTGTTTCACATAACATTTTTTTGACACCTGTTACTTTTGCCGGTTCATCATGATTCAACGACGATCACACTCAGTTGGAATAATTTAACAGAGACGTTTATTAACGCGAATCACACGCGCGCCGGCGCGCACATATGAAAATGGTTCAGCACAAGAACTAAGTTATAAGCAACAGGCAGCCGAAAAATATTATTTTCATCACAGGTTCTTATACACAACGATTTGCTTAAACCTGTTTCAGCGCGTACACCGTGTAGCCTATCTCAGAATTTCATGGGCGGCTTCCGTAAACACAATTTTTTCAACATTGTCTAGCCATCGGTCGGCAAATATTTTGGCGTTTGAGTGGGTGAGTAAATAAATCTAGCAATTTATTCAAAATATAATCAATTTCGTACCAGTAGTACTATAATAAAGTACCAGTAGTCGCAAGAATTGATTGAATGTTCATTATGAGATTTGTGGATCAATTCAATTGTGAATTTGGATAACTCACAAGCACCATGATATGACCGTACACAAACTTGCATTTCTAACGGTTATTTACAGCTTATGGTTGTCATTCCAATGTGGATAACCTATGCTTATTTTAAGACGATATGTTTCTAATGAGTTTCCATTCTGAAAAGGAAGCGTCATCATACAGTAATGACTGGAGACGGAAACAGTTTTTACCACGATTAGCTGCACTGTCTCCTGATAACTTGAACAACGACTTTCTCATCTAAAGAGAAAACCAGCAAATATTCTGCGACCAACGAATCTCACTAATACGCTTCATTTGTAATAATTCACAAGTTGTGAAGTGTTTTAAATAAGTGTAATCCTTTGACTGTTCCATGGGAACATTTTGGTACGAGAACGATCACATTGTTCAGTCATAGCCATTGACATTATACGCAAAAAGAAACTTCAGCTAACAAACCAGTTAAACAACAAAAATATCAGCAGCGTAATGTTTACTGACTGTTACAGTATATAATATACATCAAGTATCAAACATGTTGCTTGCTTAACATGTTACCAAGTACTTTTTCGTGACAATTACGTATAATGATCTTTTATTTTGTATAAATGCTATGGTGTTTAATATTATATAGGCCTACTATTTATGAACCGACTGCATATCGTAATGTGGCAGTATTTACAATGAATAGGTGCTCTTAGCCAGTGGGCACCACGTTATTTTCATGCATTCGTGAAATCTGAACCGAGAGAACGTGTAGGCCTATTATTCGTCTCTGCACTTCTGTAATTTGCTCATTGAAACTGGTAAATGTTATTGGTAACTCATGTTGTTTTATACAGATTTTTTGTCTCGTCTGAGTTACAGATATAGCCTATAACATTTACTAGATTTGAAACACGTACAATGGATAGCACAGAATAAATTGACAAATAAAATAGGCCTACGTTTATGAGAAGACATGCAGCACAATGAAGGTGTAAACGCTGAACTAGATATATTTTTGTGTAGGCCCATAGTAGAGTAGAAGAAAGAAAACACCTGTGGATGGAGCACGCTTAGATAATAGAAGATCAGAAAGTAGTTAAGCTGAGAGTGGGGTATGAACCAGCTGGAAGACGATTTGTAGGTAGACAAATCTTGGCAGACAGAGATAGTGGTAGTGCAAACAGAAGGGGCTATCAGCCTTACTGTGGGATTAAGACGATGATGATGACATTAAGTCTTTGTGTGTGTGTGTGTGTGTGTGTGTGTGTGTGTGTGTGTGTGTGTGTGTGTGTGTGTGTGTGTGTGTGTGTGTGTGTGTGTGTGTGTGTGTGTGTGTGTGTGTGTTGGAGAGAAAGAGAGAGAGAGAGAGAGAAACATTCAGACAGACAGAATAAAGTACTTCCATGTACTTTACACAGAACAAAGTAAATTACCAAAAACGAGAAGGTTTGAAATGTCGGCCAATTGACTAGTTCCAATTTACAACATTTGTGTCGAAGTTTCGGCGCAAAATTTGTACAAGGGAAGTATACAATTTAAACAATACAAATATGATGTGTGTCCTTGAATGTGTTACCAAGCATACGCCAGGCTTGTGAATGTAATGATACTATTGCATTAATTGCTGTTATGTTACAGTTTCTCGTATATGTTTCATTACACTTGAAATTGTATCTACGTAAGTTTAAATTCTGAGAGTTGTTGAGCTTGACGCCATTTATTCAATTAGCAATAAGAACCAACACACACACATTATTTGGCTCTTAAATAAATTTAAATTATTTGATCTTGAATATAATAACAAAACATTCATTCTCTACTGTTAATATATTTTTCACCTTAATGAAACCATAAGTATGGTGCGCGCGTGTACGTTCGTTTGCGCGCGTGAATTTAATCACATGTTAGCAAAATGTGTTTTACATTTGTTAAGAAAATTACGTTACAATGATTTGATAGCATTAAATTTGTTTAATAAATCGTGTAAACAGACGCGATGAAATGTTCGTTATTTGTTTGCTTAGTAAAACTTCATGTTTTTGTGGTCTAGCCTAGACAGCAGCGACCGGATAAGATGCATTCCTTGTACAGAAAAGATAAGGGATGGGAACCGTGGCACTGATGGTGGTGGTGGTACAAAAAAATAATGGCGGGTGTATGGATCTTTCTTCCGTCACACAGCAGTTCCCATGATTCATAGCGTGCGAGACGGATGATCCATTTCAACCCCTCCCTGCTACCCTTGACAGAAACAGCCCTTCCTTCTTCAATACACCAGAGTGCTGCAAGGGGGAGGAGGGCAACAAGAAAGAAGAAGGAAACACGTTTTGATGCATCTGACCATTTTTCAACCCCCTCTCACTCGTTCTCTTGCTTTTTCTCTCTTTTTTCTTTATCCCTCTTTTCTATACTTGGACAATGACAAATATATATACACGCTCGCGCGCGCGTATACACACACACACTCATACACATACATTTATACAATTCATACATGCTTATATGGGAACGCTAACGTTTGCATCAGTGTTTGAGAGTTTTTGTGTATATCCATATGAATAAATGCATGAAAATAGAAGCCCTCTTTGTATTGTATAGTACACTTTGATCATGTAGCATAACACTCCTGCGCAGTTGAAAAATTGTCTGGGTATTTTTTT
Source organism: Magicicada septendecula (assembly GCA_034769895.1). Lineage (NCBI taxonomy): Eukaryota > Metazoa > Arthropoda > Insecta > Hemiptera > Cicadidae > Magicicada > Magicicada septendecula. The sequence continues at coordinate 369,392,528 of CM068373.1, read as the reverse complement.
GTAGAAAGATAGCTGCTAAAGTGCACCTCCTCGGATGTTTGTATACGGGATGATGGAAGGGACAGGGGTGCGACAAAAGCAAACGTCTGTCTGTCACCTTGTTTGTCTGCGTATTTCCTGTCAATAGATTCGCCGTGAAAAAATACGTTTATCCTTGTTTCTTCTTGTTATTATGATGAGGTCCCCGCGTACAACACTAGAGTAGAAATAATACGAACAGTGGCAAAATCGTATGTTACGTACTACGCCTTGGCGGGTTCCAAAGTTCGGCGAGACGACAGAATATATTAGTAGTGTGAAAATATTTAAAAACCTTTTGTCATTGTACTAATTTATACTCTCTCTTCCACATAGACCTATTGGTTTTATATTTTATCAGTATTGTCGGTTCTCTTTTTCCTTCCATTCGCGTGATATTTTCTTTGCCGTCTGCAATCAGCAGTGGTAGCACATAAATTATACTTTTCACTGGGAAAGTTTAGAATACTGAGGTGATCAAAATCAAATAGTTATACGTCCACAGCTCCTTATAATATTTGACTGTAATTGAAATACCTTGAAATAATTCTGGCCACAGCACAAATGAGGACACGTTAATTCCCATTGTTCAGTCATATGCTTAAATAATATTGTGACTAAAATTTCACATTACTTAAAACTGTTAAGAAGTTTTAAATTTTATATTAATCTATTGTATTTCTTCTCGATTAACGTATGTTGATCTGAGGTTGTACTGAATTATTGTAATATTATTACAGAAAGTTATCTAAGGTTGTTTCCTAAATTTTTATCAAAACGTATAAAAATGTTTTAAACGTTTTCTAAAGGCACAGCTAATCAAAGTGAAAGATTATCACTTTCAAAGTGATTTCTTAAATAAGTGCAAAACGTTTCGAAAATGATAAATGGCTAGGTTTTGATCATTTGTAATGACACCTATAATTTCATCTGAACTGTATTTAAAATCACAGGTCTTTAAAAAAAGGTCAATGTCTAATATTAACATTATTATACGTTTGAAAAAAGTTAATGATAATTCTAAATATAAACAAAAATGTTATTTTTTTTTAATACTGACATGGAAACTGGACTCATTCTGCAGAGATCTATTCGATAAACTGTTTAGTCTGATATATTATGTCTATTTAGTCTGCCCGTCAAAGTCTATTTAAAAAGAAAGTCTAGTTTTACTAAAAACAAATGTATTTTAGTGTTATAATTCTTGTTAGCATAATTCAGAAGACAAAGTCTAATCATTCCAAATATCATTACGTTTCGTTTTAATTTTTATCAAATTTTTTATTGTATTATAACTTTGTTATACACAACATTGTTAGTCACCATAATATTTGCTAATATAGTTGATATTGTGTTCAGATTTAATAACAAAAACACTAATCTTTTTCAATGCGTTGTAGCATACAGGTGGTTTAATAATTGAATACTTTTAGAGACGTTTAGATAAATAATTTCTTCTTGTTCTTTATCGGTCAAATGAAAGATGGAGAGTCTTCCGCCTTCTTGGAGCCCACTATTATATTATTTTTGCCCGTTGGCTGTATTTCATTTGATTAACGTGCTCATACCATTCTAAAATCAAGTCTCTAGTATCCTGGTTATTGAGCGTGTCACTTCCAACTTTGTCCACACTTCATTTATTGTACAGGTTATTATCCGAATGCCCTGGAGGGATCTATCCTCACACACACACACACACACACACACACACACACACACACACACACACACACACACACTGGATCCAGAAATTCGGAATGTATTCCTTCCTTTATTCATAACAGGACAGTGACTATAAGTTTTTTTCAAATTACACTAAGAAATATAATTTCCCTGTGTCTTGGGACAATGCTATTTATTGCAGATCTATAATAGTCCAGGTAGAGACCTGGACATTTATTTTTCAACCCTACCTGACTTATCAAATTTATCACTTTGTCTCTTCTTCTTCTTCTTCTTCTTCTTCTTCTTCTTCTTCTTCTTCTTCTTCTTCTTCTTCTTCTTCTTCTCTACAAGGATTAGGTAATATAAACCTGTTCCGGCACCCATCTCATCCTCGGACGACCCACATCTTTTCTACCAATAGCTTTATAATTCAGTGCCGCTTTCGGCAATCGATCCTCTGTCATCCTTTGCATATGATCCCACCATTGTTTTCTATAAATTGAAATAATTTCATTTATGTCCTTTACTTCGAGTTCTGTCTTCATTCCTTGTTCTATCTTGCAATGTAAGTGTTAAATTATTTAATTTGTTAATTTAACATTTTCTAGTAATTACTTAAGGTGCAGAAACTCACACTTCTGGTTACCCCGTCAGATACTGCAGAACGGCTCGTTTTGGTCAGACAGACGACGAGAAATGTTACGATTTGTATAAATTATGTGTGAGATTAGGAAATAGGCTACTTTTGATTATATATCAAAAATCGCTATTCGGAAAGATGCCTTTAATGGACTTTGATAAAAAAGTTAGAAATAAAGACCAAACAGGCCTATCAAAGTACCTTGAATATTTTCTTATTTCCATATGTCTTCTCTGTCAGCTCATGTCAGTATAAATATTAGAAGCGTAGATATTTCCCTTTACCTATGTACCCTATTGCATTAAATAAAATTATTACAACGTATAAACTGCGAGGGGAGATAATTATTTATAGTATATCGTTAACAAACGCAGTTTACAGTTGTAAAAAGTTATCGTCTGTAAAAAGTTATAGTTCGCCTATTTCAGAATCGTCGTAATCGGTTCATAGTGTTCATATTTTGCGTGGATTCACAGAGCTTTACGATTTGGGGGTCAGGGAGAATGGAATTCAAAACTTGTAACTCTTTTTTAGAAGTGAACCCACATTTTCCAACCAGTGATTCAAATCCAAGTTCGGTTTTCGAACACGCGATGTCGACGTGAGTGGTATCATAGTGTACGAATGAACTAGATACTTCGGAAAAGTTAGACACTTGGGTAAGAGACGCAAAGAGCGCAAACACACACACACACACACACACACACACACACACACACACACACACACACACACACACACACACACACACACACACAGAAGGCATTTATCTAACGACAGAACAACTGTCACTACAGATCCGTCTGCAACTGCATGTTGACTGGGAAACGCTAATACTTTCAATCATTGTGTTGTCTACTGAGGCAAGGAGGGAGAACACAGAGAGGAGACGTTGATTATTTGAACAGAAAACACACACACACGAACTTGAGTTATCAGTTTCAATTTCCTTCGCAAACACGAGGGTAGTAGGAGGGTAAGCTTCTGTGTTAACTTCAGATTCTGAAGCACAGCTACCATTCCTCCGCCGTCTTCGCTCGTAATAAACAATGCGTTTCTCCTGCCCCTCTTGCTTCTCGTGTTCCACGTCTACACAAACTACGTATCGAATCTCTTGGGCTCTTACGTAGGGCACCACTCTCTCTCTCTTTAACTACTTTGTCGGCTTAAAAAAAAAAAAACAAAAAACAATCAAACATATGTTCGGATGAATCTGAAACGAAAACCGAATTTTTAGTTTGGACAATTTTTCTTTTGACCAAACTGGCCTCAGATCTGTTGTTGCTGACATTGCCTCGGCAAAATAAACACATAATTGATCTGTATTTACACGATGAAACCTACAAATCAAAATGTAGGACAGACTTACAAATAAAAATAGTTTGAAAGGTTTTCCAATAATACTGCTTCATGCTTCATGTAGTAAGTAATTTAAATAACTGATTATCTCGAAGTCTTATGTACAACGGGTTCACACACGTATACGTTTATACAAAGCTCACACGTACCTAGAATTTGATTAGTTTGATACGATTGCTCACCAAAAGTCCCATGTTTTCACAAAAGGATATAGCCTAAATCACAGTAGACTATTAATAATTAATTCTATCCTACATTATCGTGAAATACACTTAATTCTCTTAACCGCTTATGTATACCTTTGTATAGACAATAGCCTCTAATACCTCCCTAGATTCTATAATATATGCTTAATATATTGCTTCGAAAATAAGATCCCTTTTGTTTCTAGATTTTTGCTCAACAATTTTGGAAAGTCTTTTTTTTAATTCGGATCTCAGAATCTAATACGTAGAAACAGGAAATAAAATGAGAATACGTTGTGTGTAACTGAGGAAAATATTTATTTAAAAACGGTGTAGCCTACTACAACATAAATATAATTGCATTCAGGCGATCAGGCTAATAATGTGTTACTAAATTAGGTAAACCTTCTTTAAAAATTTACCTCTAAATGTAGTTGGTCTTACAAACGAGGGAGCCTTATTTCAGAGTTAAATAATGTATAATGTAAATAATTCATCGTTGTTTTGTAAGTAGGCTAAATCGTAAATATTTCTTGCAGGTCTGAATATTATGAATAGTTCTTCAAATATTAACTATTTCTACAAGTAAAATTGTATTGTATTTTCACCGTACGCAAGTTTCACTGATCACATCAGCATCATCAGAGGCCAGAGGCTTACCTATATGCTTAGTAAATGAATTCTATTGGTCAAAATACAATAAAATTTTACTTGCAGAAATAGCTATTGTTGTAATAACTATTCATAATATAAATACTGTAAATGTATATGTAACTGTAATAATCCAAATAATGTAATGTCTAAATACATTACATATTTATATAGTTAGATAAATAAATGGACTTAGTACCACGTGGGAAAATTTAGAAATTAATAAAATATTAAAATTACAATATAATAATAATAACAATAATAAAATAAATTTGAAACAATATTTACCTGGGGAAATTCAGTAATACTTAACTATTTTTTCCTTTAGTAAATTGCTTTATAGTCAATTAACAAAATTTAAGTAGGAGTATATAGGCCGACATACCTTATGTACCTAATCCCCCGCGTTAGTCTTGGGTACTGCTTAGAAGAGAATAATGACTATAGTAAACCACAGGAAACGACATAGCCATTCAAAATTCTTATTCAAGCATACAACCGAAACTTGTTCCATTTAACAAGCTCCACTATCTCTTACAGATTCTATATTTAAATTTTAACACCGGTATTCATATCCGCTCCTTTTTCTCATATCTGATTTTTAAAACTAATCCTTTTGATTGGAATCGTTAGTATTATAATGCTACTGTTTCAAGAATAGAGTTGACCTAGGGGTTACAAACTAGCGAAAAAGCCTGGAGTCCTGGTATCTCAGCAGAAAGAATGTTTGGAAATATGGTTCTTAAGTAGACTTAGCGCGTTGGTAAACTGATTTAGGCTGCATATGGGCCACTTTTAGACAACGAAACTGGTGTCAAAACGCGCGTGGGAGAAACTGCCTTGGAAGAAGTAGCCTGCGAGGATATAAGGTAAAATGTACAATTGCGAGAATTTAGTGAAGACCTCTGCTCTATAAAGCTAAGGAAGGTTTATCACCTACATTAACTAACGTTTCAAAAATAACTTATGTACACCTGTTGTAGCCTATACTTTGTTGTCATCGCTAAAGAATGAGAACATTCTTACAGCCTTATGACTCACTAATCGATTTTTAAATCAGTTTGATATAATCACTAATTTCGATTTGATTAACAATTTCAAAAACGATCATCTCTGTTACAGGCACACTCTTTTCGTTATTTGTAAGGCACTAGTTGATATGTTTTTGAAAAAGGATTCCGCCCGCATCTGCACAGCATCAACAGATGATCATTTTCTCGCTGTCTTCAAAGCTATTGTAACAACACGGAATATGGAATACTGAACATCATGTAATATGGAATTCAGCGAACGAGAATATCGACAACTGGCTGTGATTTAAATAAAAGATTTTCAGATAAGCGAGCACATTACGTGAATACTTGATGATGGCTCCGACCCTATTCCTTTTAAATATTTATTGCAAGTCATTTTAGTATGGGAAGCGTGAAATCACACACACACGCGCGCGCGCACGCGCGCGCACAGTACTAAATAAATATTAATTCTTGTGTGATATAGGCCAAACTATAACATTTTTAGTCCTAAAATTTGGCACGCTTTATTTAATAAAGCTTTCTAATAAATAAATCTATAAATAAAGCTTTAATAAAGCTATTTTTAATAGCTTTCTAATAAAGATTAGTCTCTCTACTATTAATTACAATTTGTTTCCCATTCTATTTCTTCAGTTCCCATTTGTTTCTCTCTTTCTCTCCCACTCTACTTCTATCTATCTATCTGTCTATCTATCTCTCCTCACACAAATAGACACGCGCGCGGGCACAATGTAAACAAACATACGCATAGTATGCACAGAATAAAACCACAAAGCATATTAAAGGGAAATAATTTTTTTTTTTATTGTCCGACAAATTCTCCACTGTACAAATAATCAATCCATTGTAGGGTGCGTTCTCCACTTATTAATATGTTGACAATTTGTTTAAAATAAGTAATTGTTAATTATTCTTCTCCCTCTGTGTACCTTTCCATGTGTAGAGGTCCCCAGGCATCCAGCCTCCGTGCGATTGCCTGTCCAGGTATTCATGCATGTGACTCTTCACTTTGCTAGTGGAACAACAATGCTGTTACTATAGGACCGTACCGCCAAGTAAAATCGTAAAATAAGTAATATAACACCATTACACTAATAGTTACTATTATTATTAAATTAAGCTATTATTGTTATTGTTGATGTTATTATTATTATTGTTATTTTAATATTATTATTTTTTATTTTTTTATTATTATTAAAAATTAGTGCTATCGTTACCAAACGTTAAAGTGTTTAATTTATATTTTAATTTATTTTAATAAGTGATAGTCTATTGACTGATTAAGTAATTTAATTTAATTATTTAAGTAATTCGCTTATTTATTGAGACCTATTGGACTTAAAATAATGTACGAAAAACTTACTAAAACATGTATAATATCTAATCCAGTTACTTACAAAACACGGACAATTTCAACCTTATATTTGTCCACACTTTGTACATGAGAAAGAAGACGCATAGGCCTACCATATATTTTGTATATACGCAATAAATTGACAGGTGATAGACATCACCTAGAAGGCATAATGGGACCCATTACCCCCAGACAACTCGTTGAAAGATGCTAAGTAAGCAGGAAAACTGGATTGAAGTTCTTTACATTGAAAAGATCCTCTGACAGAAAAAAAAGATTGAGACCGCTGCAGCGCTTTAGTAGTAACGGAACTCAAGAAACGTGAAACCTAGGTACGCAAGTAAATAGCAAATGGCGTGACATCCTGTGCATTGCATTTCTAAGGCGAAAAAATGACACATTATCTTCGCGCTGATAAAATTATACAATTTGTTTTTCAATTGTAATACATGTTTTTCAAAATTCGAGGCCTGGGGATTAACTAATGCAGACGAACAACAGTTCCAGGGCAAACTGAAGATGGGTCCTGGAGGATACGAATGAGTTATGAACTTGAGCATTAATAGGCCTATACGGCGCTGACGTAGTCCAGTTCATCAAGAATAGATTATAGCGGCTGGGCCGCATTAGACGAACGGACGATACCGGAACAAGTAAAAGAATAGCAGACAGGAAACCAGTAAGCAGAAGAATTAGAGGGAGACCTAGGAAAAGATGAGTAGATGACGTAGAGGATGATTTGAGAAGTGTGTTTGTGAGGAGCTGGAGAAGGTTGTGGTTGTGGTGGAAGGACGGAATGGAAGGCGTTCATTGAGCAGAGACCCACACTGGGTTATGATGTCAGGAAAAGAAGAATAAATTTTGTTCATACTTTGGCGAAGAACGTTAATGTAATATAAAAGTTCTAATAAGCATAACATCAACCGTTCTCATAGGTAATCAGCTACTGAAATGTCAGGAGCCATATTCTAAGATATCAATAAAAAATATGACATTGATCGAATGGTCGCTCGGCCTTTGGTAGAACATTTTACTAATATTTGAATTTAATAAACAAACACTTGGTAAGTTCTACAGATGGCTTTATTTTCCTGACAATTGTTTCACCAGTTACGGCAGCTTCAGAGGTTGAATTTCAACGTTCGATTTCCAATCCAACGTTGCTGGGTTTGACTGCCGTATCTGGTGCAATACAGAAGCTGCCGTAACCGCAATCCAACGTTGCTGGATTTGACTGCCGTATCTGGTGCAATACAGAAGCTGCCGTAACCGCAATCCAACGTTGCTGGATTTGACTGCCGTATCTGGAGCAATCCAGAAGCTGCCATAACCGCAATCCAACGTTTCTGGGTTTGACTGCCGTATCTGGTGCAATACAGAAGCTGCCGTAACCGCAATCCAACGTTGCTGGATTTGACTGCCGTATCTGGAGCAATCCAGAAGCTGCCGTAACCGCAATCCAACGTTGCTGGATTTGACTGCCGTATCTGGTGCAATACAGAAGCTGCCGTAACCGCAATCCAACGTTGATGGATTTGACTGCCGTATCTGGAGCAATCCAGAAGCTGCCGTAACCGCAATCCAACGTTGCTGGGTTTGACTGCCGTATCTGGTGCAATACAGAAGCTGCCGTAACCGCAATCCAACGTTGCTGGATTTGACTGCCGTATCTGGAGCAATACAGAAGCTGTCGTAACCGCAATCCAACGTTGCTGGATTTGACTGCCGTATCTGGAGCAATACAGAAGCTGTCGTAACCGCAATCCAACGTTGCTGGGTTTGACTGCCGTATCTGGTGCAATACAGAAGCTGCCGTAACCGCAATCCAACGTTGCTGGATTTGACTGCCGTATCTGGAGCAATCCAGAAGCTGCCGTAACCGCAATCCAACGTTGCTGGATTTGACTGCCGTATCTGGTGCAATACAGAAGCTGCCGTAACCGCAATCCAACGTTGCTGGATTTGACTGCCGTATCTGGAGCAATCCAGAAGCTGCCGTAACCGCAATCCAACGTTGCTGGGTTTGACTGCCGTATCTGGTGCAATACAGAAGCTGCCGTAACCGCAATCCAACGTTGCTGGATTTGACTGCCGTATCTGGAGCAATCCAGAAGCTGCCGTAACCGCAATCCAACGTTGCTGGGTTTGACTGCCGTATCTGGTGCAATACAGAAGCTGCCGTAACCGCAATCCAACGTTGCTGGATTTGACTGCCGTATCTGGAGCAATCCAGAAGCTGCCGTAACCGCAATCCAACGTTGCTGGGTTTGACTGCCGTATCTGGTGCAATACAGAAGCTGCCGTAACCGCAATCCAACGTTGCTGGATTTGACTGCCGTATCTGGTGCAATACAGAAGCTGCCGTAACCGCAATCCAACGTTGCTGGATTTGACTGCCGTATCTGGTGCAATACAGAAGCTGCCGTAACCGCAATCCAACGTTGCTGGATTTGACTGCCGTATCTGGAGCAATCCAGAAGCTGCCGTAACCGCAATCCAACGTTGCTGGGTTTGACTGCCGTATCTGGTGCAATACAGAAGCTGCCGTAACCGCAATCCAACGTTGCTGGATTTGACTGCCGTATCTGGAGCAATCCAGAAGCTGCCGTAACCGCAATCCAACGTTGCTGGGTTTGACTGCCGTATCTGGAGCAATCCAGAAGCTGTCGTAACTGCAATCCAACGTTGCTGGATTTGACTGCCGTATCTGGTGCAATCCAGAAGCTGCTGTAACTGCTGCAACAATTGCCAGAAAAATAGAATCACCTGTAGAACTTACCAAGTGTTTGTTTATTAAATTCAAGTACCTATTAAAAAATATTACTTCCAATTTCGGCGTGATTACTTAGAACTATAAATTAGGACTTGATAATGGTGAATACACTGAAAGACCTCGTCCGGAGCGTTACATGTAGCAGTTTAGCAAGTAAGCACGACGAAGTTAGAATTACGAAGACTGCTAATTCAAATAACAAAATTACCACACACACAAAAATGAAATTCTGTTTTATTATGTTTGTGTAACGTTGTGATTCGATGTAAAGGTAATGCATTTATTTGTTGCATAGAATTTTTTGAAAAACCTTTCCGACAGTGAGAGCTTGTACAGAAGGCTTATACAGTCACAAACACTGGTGGGCACGCGACTAGAATTAGATTCTTCTCCATGATTGTGTTTATCTTCTAGTTTCATTCGTTGTTTAACCCCGACGGTGGTGGTGCTTCAAGGGCACGCGTGTACAAAACCCACGCAGTAATTGCTACACAGACGCGCACGATTACCTTACAAAAAGCACAAAGAGTAAGTGAATGCATAAGAAGTGGCAACGTACGTACGGATACAACTGCGGGCTAAATGCAATAATGAAATTAATTTGCATATCTGAGGGCTCGGATTGTTTAGCATGGAAAACATGCAGTCTGTCGACTGGATACACCGCATGGCTTACTCTTTCTATTTACATAAACCGAGCGTTGTTAGTTGCCCGCTGCCTGCTTGTCATCCATCGGCTTCTGTTATTATTGTTTCTATACGTGTAGCGTCAGTTATATTTTTTACTGAGTAAACCTGAGTAAAAATACTCTTTTCAATGTGAGGTTCAATGATCAAGATCATTAAAAAAAAATTATAATAAATTAGCTATTACTCCCTTCGACGATGACATAGAAGAAGTATTAAGAGCGCAGAAATGTATTTTTGTAGACGAGCAGTTCACACAGGAGAAACGTATTTAGAATTTGGCTTGGGGGGGGGAGGGAGGCTCCGGTCGAGTCGGCTTCATATGAAACAAAAAACAAGTTAAGGCTAATCAACATTAGGTACTTTAAAGTGATTGAAAAACGTGTGATAACATCACGATATCAATCCCATTAACGTAAATAAAGAGAATAACGCGATAAAAATGTTATTGAAACATTGTTTAGGGGATACTTATTGACTAGATTGATTTTCGTATATTTCATATTTGAAACGTGTACCCAAATGCTGTGAAATATGCCTGTTTGGTGGCCTATATTTTAAAATAATTACTATTATACTAGCTTACACAGCTGAAAAAAATAGTAGAACTGCCTAAAAGTTAAGAAGTTAATTAAATTCGTCAACTTTTTCAACCCTTCAGGAGGAGTCCCATCCCGTTAGTCACCTCCCCCCCCCGTAAATACGCCCCTGAAGAGAAAGGAGCGTGGATAACAAATGTTGGACAGGAGCGTGGAAATTATGAATATTACGCAGTCAATTACAGCAAACATCAGAAATAAATAGGTTATTTAGTATGGTCCTGTAGATCTACAGCCAATGGCCGTAATTAGAAATCCAAATTAAGCCCGAATCGGCAACCGAAAGTCTGAAAGGATCCAGGCGGAGTAAAGAAAATCTAGAGAGAATCTATGCCTACACGTTAGGTCTTGAGGAAGAGGATGAAACGATGAAAACTGAGTATCGGAAAAGATCGGGGAAAGTTGTAAACTGATGAACAACGATAAAGGAATACGTTCTAAAAACTGAAAATGCAGTTCTTCAATAGGCTGTGGGACTATATTCAAGAGCGCAGGACGATGAGCTATCCGTGCCCGGTATGTTAGTTACTTATGTAAGCCAGATATCATTACTACCTAAATATATGATCTACAGTCAGTATCATTACTATCTAGAGGGTAATGGCAGTATACGGTATAGGCCTGATTGCATTATGCGCAAAGTAATCTTCGCGCCAATTACAAAATAACGTAATTGTAATAATTATTAATGTTAATGTTTATAATTATGTTAATATTAATTATGATTATAATTATATGGTAATGTTATAATTACCATCATTTCTGGCGCAGTCGTCATCATTTGCAGCTATGGTATCAGAACAGCATAATTCAGGAGGCCCAATCAGTGGCTGATAACTTCACATGTCCACTTGTCTTTTCTGGTATTCAGACTGTAAAAACAAAGCTTAATATTAATCATGACTTTAGTAATATAAATATAACTTTATAAATATAAGCTTAACAAAAATATAACTTTAATAATTCATAATGCAATGCACTTACCGCGGTAAGGCAACATAATGGAACACGATGCGGTAAGGCCACATAAAACCAGAAACATTTCAAAAAATGTAAAACATTTGTTTAAAACTCATTAAGACACATTATGATAAGATATATGATATATTAAGACAACTAACTTTATTGACATAATAAACTGATACAATTTCCACCTGCTCTATGAATTATAATGATGAAAACATAGACAAACAAACACATACATACGTGCACGCAAAAAACCCTACATTTTAATGATTTCTGAATCAACGATTCCACTATAATTAATTACGGTAACATAAGAGTATCGACCATCTGACTAATTGCGACTTTAAATCGATTTTGATTCTGGAGTATCGTGTAGTAATGAAATACATTGTACAAGCTGTAATTTTTCTCAGGGTTTACCGTTACCCGCAGAGTCTATTATCGGTAATGTCTGACTCATCTCAGGTCTTTAACCGTACATTGATAAGTAGGCATATTACTTGTGTTATTTATTTAAGATACTGGTAAATAAGTATTTATTTAGGACAAATGCTTGTATTTATTTCAGATAGCCTAATTTTATTTAACTAAAAGGGAGATAATATTTGTATCCATTTACAGAACAAGATACTGAAAATGATAGCCCAGTGCCTCTGAAGAATAAATTTTCTCAGCACCATCAATGTACGCTTATTTAAGCCTAATACTATTGTCCACCTACATATAAGTACTAATGCACCAGCACCAGCAGCAGCAGTAAGCGGTTCGGAATGTTACTAAGGTACTAAGGTGGGCAAATTACTAGACAGCGAAGCCCTACTTCAGAATAGAAGAAAGCGAATAAATCATAGATAGGATATGTATTTTGGACCCCCCACTTGGTGGCCGTTCAATTTAGCCTAATAATACATTTTCTGCGAGTTTTTAGGTCCGTTAATATTCACTAACTTTCTTACTTTTTTCGACATCACGGATTTGACAATTGCCGTGAGTTATGACTTTCCTCTAGACCCTTGAACCTCTACCGTCAAATTAAAATAACAAATTTCAGAAAAACCGAATTCTAAAGCGATGTCCGTAAAAAGAAAGGTAAGTTTGAGAAACAGAATTTAACTTTCATGTTAACTAATTTAAACTTGTTTATTTATTAAGTTCGTTTGATGTAGTTTCCGCGGAGGAAATAAAAAATGGTAACCGTCTACTACAATTAGTTAGACGAAAACAAAACATTTTTTAACTAATAAAAATCTACAAAACAAGAATAGATTTTAAGCAAATTATCTTATCCCACGAGGATATAAAATGGTTTTAAAAGCTGAAAATAATTGATCTAGGACTGGCTGGTTGTAACAAATTGGAGCTGGTGTCTTTTTAAATTAGGCTAGTCATTAGTTGCATCCCCCTCCAAGTACAGGCATAAATAATTAAACTGCCCAGAGCTTTGCTGCGTCAAGTTGGCAAATCCGCGCTCCAAAAACAGGGAGAGGCGGGTGAGAGGCAGAAAGGAGTGAGAGAGAGTAAGAGAGCGGCAGGAGGGGGCGGTTAGTGGAAAAAACAAACAAAATTATATCAGGGATTTCAAGAGTTGAAAGTTTTTCCATCAGGACACCCGTTATCGCGATAAGAGAAAAAGAACGCAGATGGCGAAGTTGCGACCCTTTTTTCCCTAAACGCAACTTTTTACTCATTTTTTTCTTGATTTAATTTTCTTCATTTAATTATAACGGCGTGTATTAATGTTGCTTCACGTGAAGAGCGATAGTTTTGTCTGTAGCAAAGGACACTTGATGTTACGTGTTAATTACAGAAGGAAATACGTGATTTGAAATTAATGTTTTCCGCACAGTTTAATATATCGACAGAATATAATAAAAAAACTTTATTTCAAATAGGCCAACTATTAAAAGTAATGCCTTAAATTAACGAAGAGCACTCTAAATGCAAAAAAAATTAACCTAGACGAAGTGCAAGAAGACACAGTGAATGACTAGGTTTACAAGTAAAAACGAAGTGAACTAATATTACTATAACAGCGAAGATCGAAAATAATTATAGGCTATTATGTGTGTGATGGAATCTAGGCTATATTTTCAAAGATACAGCCTACAAAATTTATTATTGTAACTCGTGAGTGTTCATCGTAAGTGTTTGTAACATAGAAACTTAGGAGTTACTTAGCCTATATTACATTAGTACACAATCAACCTTTTTTTCTGACTTGGCTTCCAGCATCAGGCAATTTTCTCATCGTCAGCAATGTTGGTTTTTGGTTTTACTTTGGTGAGGTTTCAAGACCTAAAATGTGCTGTTCCTGCTTTTGGACGGTCTTTGTTATTTAAAGTTTATTGGAAAGATCACTCGAATTCAAAAGAAATTGACCTAGATGGAATGCAATGTTATGCCGGTAGATTATCAGATAAATTACCAGTAAAATACACTACCTGCTCGAGTGGCAAAACATATAGAAAGTGTAGGTACGTTTTCTGGGTTAAGAAATAGAATTCAAAGATGCCAAAAACACAAAGTATAGGCTATTCATTTCAACAAAAATTCCAATGTAATTACTTTTCGATATTTCTAAATTAATCTCAAGTTACTAGTTAACCATATCTTTTCTAGTTTATTACTTTCATTAAAAAAACGACTATTCTTTAAATTATTATTAATACAAAATAGTACCTATATGTCCTTTCTACACACGCACAGGTGTGTGCTACGCACGGCAACCCTCTGGAATTGGTGCTTACCTCGCTTTTCTCTTACTTTAGATTCACAATCTTGTTTACGAAAGTTGAAGTGAAACTTATTTACAAAAGCGCCTCTGTAGTCAAGGCAATGACGAATTTACCAAATATCACTTTCCCTACCTTAGGAAACCAGTCTATTCTGAATCCCATACATACCCCTTAAACCAATTCTAAAACATATTTAATTACAAAAGAAAACAATATTTAAATTATACAACAGCAAGAATGTATAGTGAAAGACTAGATTTACAAGCAAAAACGAACCGAACTAATATTACTTTAACAGCAAAGTTCGGAATAAGTATATTATGTGGGTGTGATGAAATGTTGGTTATATTTTTTAAGATACAGTATACAGAATCCTAGAAAATGTTGTAATTCGTGGTGACGCAAGTGTTCGCAACGTAGACACGTAGGAGTTACTTATACTATACTAGTATACAATGTATCTTTCTTTAATCTGGTGAGGTACAAACTTAGGAGTTACTTATACTATACTAGTATACAATGAATCTTTCTTTAATCTGGTGAGGTACATGTTTCATTAGTGATACGTTGCTGATGTCCGCCTATTCGTGTCATGTATTTATTGAATGAAAGGCTAATTTATAAATGTTTGTATTTTTATGCTTTTTAATGTTAAAAATAACGTTTTTCAAGACGAAATAATAATTTTTTCTTCTGGCCTATGTAAAATTTGTTGCAACCTTTGCATTCTATTATATATATTCTATTGTTCAATCTACCATCTTTTTTGTACGAGTTACTTATTGTTTGAATAGGCTATTATTGGCTTTCACCAGTGTTGTAACGTATTTTTATATCTATATAGTTACAGAGTTTTGTAAGTTTCGTAATGGTATTGTTTATGTATGTGAATGTAGCACATTTTAGGTCTTGCTGCTGCTGTTGTTGTTGTTGTTGTTGTTGTTGTTGTTATTGTTATTGTTGCTGTTTCTATTGCTATTGCTGTTGTTATTGATATTGTTATTGTTATTATACGTGTATGATGTTTTAAATCAGTTATTAAATGTGCTCTTTAATGTGTATAAGAAATCATATATCAAGAGAAGAACTGAAGCAAAAGGAATGTGATACTTAGGAGTAGGCCTATATCGGATTTGTTATATAATTTCTGTGCGTGTTATAGAGAATTTGTAGAATACAAAACACACACACATTTCTATGTATAAAAACATAAATATTGTATGTAGGCTACACGATAATTGTTATCACCACTACCAACAACATTATCATCATTCTGTTATGGATTAGACTGTTCCGTTGCTTTCATGGCTAGTCTGCAGATATTCTGCACACAGGCATACGCCATCGTTGGCTACTAAATTTATACATTTTAAGGTAGTATTTCAGTAAATTCAATTATAATAAGTGAAATTCTGGAATGGTTTGCACAAAACTGGCAGATAAAGTAGGACATTTAGCTAAACGTAATTATAAAAATAATTAAATGCAAATATTTTTTCGTTAAATTAAACGCGAACTCCGAATCAAAACGCCTGAACACATAACAGCACGCTTGAATTATTAAAAAAGTATTCCCAAAATATAAAGAGCAAAAAATCGGGCTTTCAAGAAAAAACAGAATATATCTGTAACACTAAAAACTACAAAGAGCAGATTGATTTCTAAACCAGTAGAATAAACAAAGTTCAAAAACATAAATGTCTAAGGGAAATTATATCAATAACGGCAATAGAAAAAAACGAGGTGTGAAAAGAAGAATTAAAAACAAAAAGGAAATCGCATGTCATCTAACAACAATCATATAACAAAAATCCATAACCAGAAATGAAAAACTAAGACATTGCAAAGGCATCCTGTAATGTCAGGATAATATTACAAAACAGTAATATGTTTTGTTGTAGGCTATTATCATATGCATGTAGGCCTAAATGATTAGTAGTCTTTTCAGCAGAAAAAATATTTAAAGTAGGAATAAGAATATTTTTATGAAAACTTATGAAAACAAATGAAAGATTTTCAAGTTGGATCCCTAAATTTTCATAGAAATGAGGAAGAGAAAATTAAAATTTTATGGACGTTTATTAAGAACGAGAAATAAAAGATTAACGAAACAGATATCTGACTATTTAAGAAACGTGAAAACAAAATTTGAATTGCACAAAGAAGTATAGAAAATTTAGAACTGATCCCAAACATAGACGAACAAACAATTAAGGACAAGAATGAACACTGAAAGATAATAGACTATATGAATTCGATCTGGAAGAAAAGATCAACATACGAGGAGGCAAGGTGAAATCGTAGAAAGAGAGAAGAAGATCAATAATGAAAGAATAAAAGCTTACTGGAAAAAAGGACAGAACAAAACGTGCAACGCTGTTCGAAGTGCCTTTCATCGAAAAAGAGAAAAATAAGATCTTTGTAAAATTTGGTCGTCTTGAAGATAAGTTGTTTTTAATTTTCAATAAACACTCTACTCTTCAGAAAAAAAACAGCAGAGATTACTAGTCGATTTCGCTAACCATAAACGGAAATACAGTCGCTGACATAGTGGATTCGTATTATGAATAAACTAATATGTTTGGGAACGTACTTGGTTAATTTCAAGCAAATTATTTTAAGTTAATTTCAGGGTTTTTATTTTGTGATTATTCATAAGTAAAGCTCTCAGCGAGTAAAAACAAAAAATAAACAGACAAACTTAACCGTTCTTTTATAACACCGTCTGTTTATACTGTTAATTTACATGTGTTTTACCAACTGCAGGGCCTACTTGTAATACCCTTCTGGGGAAGCGCCACAGTTTTTTCCCACAGTAAATTCCGCGTTGCGGTTTATTTCTGGTAGCGAGCGTTTCTTAAGAGAATATAATTTTAATATTCCCATTATTATTTCTTTGTTGTCGTTGCTGTTGTTATTATTTCGGTGTTTGCAGCGCGAAGCGAAGGATGAAGCAATTAATTTGTATTCACGCCAACATAATCCAGCTATTTGTTTTAACAATAAACTTTACAAGATATTCTACATCGCTCTCTGTCTTTGTATCTCCGATTCCTCATTTCTCTCTCTCTTTCTCTCTCCTCCACTCCGTGTGTCTCCACATTTCTCTCTGTTTAATCCTATGCAACGGTCTTGAATAAATAGGTATATTTTCCGGTAACATTTATTTCAAATGTAAAGCTACACGTCACTAGCCAGCCTGCCATCTTGATATAAAGCGGTAATATATTGTCAGTATTAATAATATTTGAAGAAAATTAAATAACACGCCATGTAGTGTTGTAATTGTAAAAACTACAGCGGTAGTTCTGAATGCCGTGTTACGAATTAATTACGACAGAATTTGTTTTTTATTTCTTTGAGGTGTAAATAGAAAAATGAATTGATCGCTGGCATATTTGCATACGTATTGTGCATTTATAGAAATTATAAACGCAACTGGGACACGTGTCCGTGATCGGTATATGCTTTCTTGAATGAAATCTGATCTTACCGACGACGTTCAATTTAGTTTTGTCACGGATTTCTGTTTATTGAAGTTGGTTTTTATTCCCGTACTTTAGTCAGTAATCTGTAATAAGTGGGCTTTGAATCATTGGTTACGCAACTTCTGAGGTGGTTCATGAATAACTGCATAATAGATAAGTATTATTCTGAAATTTTTCTAAACTATAATACATATTGAAATGTGGTAATAAAAACTCTAAAATGACTTTATGACTTCGTAGGTGCATCCTAGACACAGAGGAATACAAAATTTATCAAGTATGTTTTCAGTGGTATCCAAGTCACATGTAGACTATAAATAGATGAACTAATCTTTTTAATCCGCCTTGTGACTTTTTGTTTACAACTAGGCCTAATGCACGTTTAACAGTACATGCTTCATCGTCAGATATATAAAAAATCTCGTTATACGACATACAAGGTCGTTACTGGTATTTTAACAAGTAAGTGTACGATAGTATATACAATACAGATACCCGTAAATCTGTATTACCGATTGAAAAGGGTAGTTTACCAAAGATGTTGATTACGGACACTATCCTTATCCCTGCTAGTTGTCCAAATAGTAACCAGTAGGCCAAGTACAAATTCTGAAAGTACTTATAGATCTACTTCTCGTTTTCTTTATATAGGCCTATATTCTCATTCTCATCCTCGTTCTATATCTCAACTGTTTACTTTTTCAACATCCCGCATTTTTTGCTATCCGTGTTATGTTGTCAGTTAACCATAATTATCTGGGTCACAACCACGAGGTAATAAATCGATAAAATTCCTCACAAGTCTTGAAAAAAATTCTCCACAATTGAGTTAAAGTTTCGTCAAGCAAGCGTAGGTTAATTTATATAAAAAACGTTCAAAGCGATAATCGAGAAGAGTAAAAAATTGTATTTCAGAAAAGCATATTTTCTTAATTCATCTGAAAGAAAAAAAAATAGTTTCACGATTTCAGACCTGACCCGTCCGACTGTTTGGAGTTTACATTAGTAACAACAATAATAATAATGGTTTCCAAACTGTGGTTCCTGTGGTTTGATGGAGGAATTGGGATGACTATCCAACGTTACGCGAGAAAACTTTATTAACGCCACATAAAAGGCATATAAATAACAAAATATGTGCAGCAAAGTAATGAAGGAATACTAGAAACGCTGAAGAAACTAATGATAAAGGACGAATTGGTTGTTTGAACTCATTTTTATAAACAGACATCAGTTTTTTACTATGAAGTATTTACATATAGCCTTATTTATATCGCACTGTTTTCTTCACGTCTTTTCACCCCTTATGTTTCGTGTTGTACTTTAAAATACGATATGACAGAGTGATTCAAAACTTTCGAACTGAAACTGAGTGAAGAATACATGGAAAATAAACAAAGTTTTCGGTTGATTATTTTCTTTGCAAAAGGACAGCTTACTTGAGTTTTATAATTATATTCAGTTTTGCTAATTTCTTTAATGAAGGTCGTTAAGATTAACATCACAATAAAATACAACCATAATAGGCCTATGCTAATGTAGATTGAGGATTAATTTTTAAATAATACTTAATTTCTGTTTCTTACTGATACTAAATGAAGTTTTATAATTCAATTTAAACTAAAAATACTTCACTTAATGTCTACGTGTATAATTCTCATACTCTTAAGTCTTAAGCAAGCTGTAATTTGTACGTTGTATTCAATATAGGCCTAAACCTATTTATTGTTTATACAGGCTTAAATGATTTTTATTTATGTATAAAATATGTTATTTTATAACTGCTAGCAGTAGTGATATCTAACAAGAATAAAATATCATATAATTAAAATATAGCCTATATCTGTTAAAATAATGTTACAAGGACATCAGGTATAATTAAAACAATTATTAATGATCAATAACCTATACAGCAAAAAAAATAAAATAAAATGTCAAGGAGTTTATTGTGATAGATAAATATATAATTTACAGACTTTTATTTAAAATTCAATTAGGCCTAATCGTCTCTGTGATTATATCAACAGACATAATACTCCAACTACTACTGATTTTATTATTTTTATTATTATTGGACTGCAAAAATTCATAAACTATTTCTTTGGTCATCTTATTTATTAAATGTATTATTTTTTTATTTTACATTTACAATATTTTATTATTCGATATAGGCTAATCTGAAGAGAAAACTGTGCAATTATTTTTAAAGTTGTTAAGTTTTTTGGTTTTAAAATAAAACATAGCAAGTCTAGACAAGATAAACTATTTTCTTTTTTTATAAAATTAAAGTAGTTCTCGTAATTACTTTAAAATAAATAAAATTCGAAAGATGCAAATTCAACATTAATGCTAATGTATGATGCTTAAGTAATATAATGCTGCTATAACAAATAGAAGTTATGGATTTGTCCCTGGATGTGGTTAAACCTCTATTTTGATCAACTATAAACGATACATTTTAGAAAAATGTTAGTAACAGTAACGAGTCTGTACATTAAAAGGAAAAAACTTTAACGGTAATATTGGGAAAATATTAAAAACAAAGTTTGACGAGGGTAAGTTTGCGTTCTTGACAGGAGGGTAAAACCCAGTAGAAATCTTTTCCCTGTTTGACACGCGGCCATTTTTATAGAACACAATAATAAGATTCCGTACACGCATAACCACTTCTGAGAAAAGACGCGCATACACGTACGGCACAACTTTCTAAAGGAAAAAACTAGTTCAGTGTGGAAGTGACATTGATGCTTAAATTGCGAAGAATGGAAGACGGGGATGATTTGTGACCCTTATTTTTCATTGTCAAAAAAACAAGGCGTCGAGGAACAAAAGAAACCCCCTGTCAGTGCTGGCCACGCAAGAATTGTGCAATTCTGGAGACGGGTCGGTAAAACGTTAGACCTGTCTGGCCCGAGACGCTAACGCAGACGCCGGCACCAGTTTTCACCGGCTTTCCCCCGGTTTCAAACGGACAACCGTGTTCAATCGAATCCGGTAGTTTCAAGATTGTAAATGGGTGGTGCACGGAGACTATTATTAGTGTCAACCTGTGTGCGTTTTGTTATGGTTACCTTTTGTACGTAAAAGCATGGCCAAACCACGTAATATGGTTACCTTTCTGTTCCTCCGCTACCTAACACATTAAGTAACAAAACGAGTGTACCTTTCTTATCAGCCGATACATCTGTCGTGGTTGCAAACCGTCTTTACGCACCTCACGGGTAGCTAGAATAAAGAGTACTTTCACTAAATCAAATACATCAAGATAAGTACAATCATAATTTCCCTATCATCAAAGATGTTATAATTAAATGTGCTATAAACGTTAGGTCGTTTGGCCTAATATTACCCTGTGCGTATTTAATATTGAAGTTTTTATGAGAAAACGTTTAGTTTTCTCATAAAATATATGTACATTTGTGAGTGAGTGTGTGTGCGTGTGAGCGCGAGCGCCTGTGCCCGTGTCCGCATGTACATTACTATTTTTATTTTAAAAACTAATATTTTTAAACAAAATATTCACATGGGTCTAACAATGACAATTTTTTTATGGTTTAGAAGCTCGGTCACTAACTTGAAAGTACAACAACATACGACCTCCAATTAGAATATCCAATATTTAATAAACCTAATATATCAATAATATTTAATTTAAATTTGTTTTATGTAATTTAAGTAGCCTACGCTTAATTTTAAGTCAGTTAATAGTTTTTATTTAATGCGGAGTTTTCGATTTCTTACAAATTTTTTAAAAATCTTCTTACATTTTACGTTAGTAGGGCTACATATTCTTTTAGGTGTCACTTTACATGCCTATCGAATAGATTTCCCGTAATTGCATACACTGTAACTAAAAGAATTTACTAAGTAATTTCTCTTGTATTATTTCCTGATTACTTAAATTTTTATTACGCCCCGTGGAGTGGATTTTTGAAGGAATAAATTTACCGTTTCTACGCTCTATAGACCTATAATATATTATTTTTCTTATTTTCCTAACACAATGTAGGTAGCTGTTTCTTTTAAGCTGTACTTTGATTAAACAAATAAGCATTAAAACATAGACAATATGTTAAAATAATTAATTAATGTGTGTGCAGGCGTAGGAAATTACTATGAGCGCACACATGACGTGACTTGGTAAAGTTTTTGTTAACGTGATTTTTTAAAATTCCCACCTTTGTATACTGTAGGTTTACAATGCCGTCAGTAAAATATTTATAGTTGTAAAGTTTTCTACACATAGGCCTACGCTTTCCCATTAACATAGTTTAATAATAAGTAAAAACTACTATGATGATGTTAGCTATGAAACTAATGAAAATACTCTTAAAAATTTATAAATTTAGGCCTAACATCTTTGCGATCTGTAATGTATTGTTTACCCTCTAATTTATCCTCTAAACAATACATTTGATATGAAAATAGAGCCCATGTACGTATATACATAATGCGTGCGGTTATTTGATCACACACGCGCGCGCGCGCGCGCACACACACACACACACACACACACACACAAAATGTGTTTCAAAAAGAAGCGGAATTAATTTCAGGACATAGCCTATTCTATTGATAAAAATAAATAAAAACGTGTATGTAAACATAGGTCCGAAAACGCTTTGTTTTCTAGTTAGCACTATCAAAAATGTCGCCGTTTTTATACAGAAATGGAAAAATTAGGCTATTCTTAAATTCTGGAACTCAAGTTTTTTCGTAAAATTTGTGTTTTTATATATATTTGACCTGAAATGTTTTTTTAAATGAATCCCAGAACTGTATCTCTAGTAGTTTCAGAGAAACGTTTTATAAAGCCTAAAAAAATTGAAATAAAAAGCATTTGAAGTAAATTTGGTTTGCTGCTAGACAAATCAATATTTAAAACAAAATTTTGTAAACGCTTATTTAAGTAAAGTCAATTAGAAACAAATGAAAGTTGAAAATAATTAAATTATAAATTTTTCTACACCGTTTGATTGGTTTTCTTCTAAATAAAGTCAAATTTCCTTTTATTTATAATAGACCTATATAAAATATATACTAACAATAAAGTAATGTCGGAATAATTTTATCGGAAATAAATAATAATATTTATTATTTATCGGAATAATTTTTCTATAGTGGTGTGCAACAGTGATAATTCTGTTTGTGATTATAACCACTAACACAACTTTCTTAATTAAACTTCTAATAAAGTAATATTATAATAAATATGAAGCAATAATATATATTTCTAATTTATATTATTTTTACATATTATCTTATCATATGTTGTATTGATACATATTATTTATATTTTAACTTTGTCATGCACATATTATGTTTTGCACAATGTCATCAGATTTCTGCTGTGTGGCTAAACCAAATTTCTTTGCATAAGTTAAGCTATACAGGCCTAGTACTCACAAAAACAACTGACAGTTGGGAATAATAGGCCTATAGTGTGAAACTTTACCATGATTGTTATTTAAAGGGGTTATAATGAAAAAAATAAATTACGTGTATACATAAATTATATGAATACACACAATGTAACTTCGTGGATTTACTTTTATTGATGTCAACAAATTAATATTATGTAAATGCATAATCAAAAATTTGTTTGCTTATTTGTGATGTCTTTCAAACATCGTAGAAACCTCATCGTCAGTTACGATAAGTACATTTATAATACAGTTAGTTCAAGTAAACATCATTCAGTTTAACACACACACGCGCGCGCGCGCGATGTTTTTGTAAGTAACTAGTAAATATTTCTTGCAGGTTTCAAATATTTGAATAATTCTTCAAATATTATCTATTCCTGCAAGTAAAATTATTTTGTATTTTCACATTGAAATTTTTCATCAGAGGTTTATAAAAATGATAAATCTTGTATAAATGTTTTTATAAACCTCTGATGATGCTGATGTTATCAGTGAAACGTGTGCAAGGTAAAAATACAAAATAATTTTACTTGCAGAAATAGATAATATTTGAAGAATTATTCATTATAAGTTATATAATTCCTTTGTAAGTAACTGGTAAAATTTCCTGCAGGTCACCCATGTAATATCTTCAAATAAATACACGGCAAGTAGGTTTCTTTTCACGTGACGTACGTTTCACAGAAATTATTCTGTAAACGAATTCAGAAGTTTGTTTGAATTGTAACTGAATGTTTCGCTTACAATATAGTTAACGGGAAAGCGAACTATATTGTAAAGTATTGAATACTCTACAATTTTTAAAGTATTGTACAGTATATATGTTCCTAGTTGTATATGAACTATGTTGTATGCGAAACATTCAATTACAATTCAAAAACCCTCTGAAGATACAGAATAATTTCTGTGAAACGTGCGTCAGGTGAAAATAAACCTACTTGCCGTGTATTTATTTGAAGATATATATATATATATATATATATATATATTTATATATGTATATATAACTTAACTAAATTGGTACTGGTGTAGTTCATTCGTCGTTGGAAAAGCTGAAAAGACAGGGAACAGGCAAACGATATTTGAATTGTAATTTACTAGAACAAAACTGTTCGGGTTAGATAATACAAACATAGTGTGTGTGTGTGTGTGTGTGTGTGTGTGTGTGTGTGTGTGTGTGTGTGTGTGTGTGTGTCTACGAACAGATCATAAATAATATTATGAATATTTGTTGGAATCAATATAGAGGTCACGGAAGCAGCCGCGTTCCTCTTGCCCGTGAATGAAAATGTAGGTCTTTGTTGACGTTCCAGGAAATCATAATTTAATTAAACTATGGATATATGCTGACAGTACGCCGGGTCCGGCGGGGACATTCAATTCCACACACACACATACACAGTGTTCATATCGTACACATATAATTCAAACGACGTCAAACTAAAACAGGAACGAACTGTGGATACAGACCAGAAGTGTTCGCCCGGTTGAATATAGTTTGCGCGACGAACAAAAGCGCCCTCTATGTGTACAGCATGCCGTCATGTACGTTTTTACAACTTTGGTGATTTAATGTCGGGCCAAATCTAAGAATCGTGGAATGATATTATTACTTTTGGGCATACTGTTTCAGACACTTATCATAGTCGGGAAGCTCTCCAAGTTGTGGAACTCGCTCATTCTTTTCAACGAAATACATGTATTATTAGGTATATTACGTACAATAATAAATAATATTCCTGTTATCAAAAAAATTGTGAAAACGCTGATTATTCTATCATACTTTTTAGTAAACAGAATTTTTTGTCATATATTACGTCACTAAATAATAAATCGCTTCTGCAAGTGTAATTTTTGTATCACTACATTTTAAACATTTTTTCTTGCCTCCAGAAACGATTAAGACTATAAAATAGGTTATTTACCTTCTGTCGACGTTTCTTAAAATCCTTTTAGGATGACTCGAGTTTCAACACCATTTGGTGTCATCATCATATCGGTGAATTAGGTTAAAACATTTCGATGCATATGCATCTCGTTAGATATTTAAAAGATTAAAAACAACACATAACATTATATAAAACAATAAATAAACTATATCACAATAAAATAACATTAATAAAAGAATATAAAAACAACGCGGCCGCAAACGAACCTGTACAGGAACGCACCCCACGGTAAGATTCTACCGTGGTAAGATTCTATCCCATCATGAATCTTACCGTGGGGTGCGTTCCTGTACAGGTTCGTTTGCGGCCGCGTTGTTTTTATATTCTTTTATTAATGTTATTTTATTGTGATATAGTTTATTTATTGTTTTATATAATGTTATGTGTTGTTTTTAATCTTTTAAATATCTAACGAGATGCATATGCATCGAAATGTTTTAACCTAATTCACCGATCTGATGATGACACCAAATGGTGTTGAAACTC
The DNA here is from genome assembly GCA_034769895.1 of Magicicada septendecula. Classification (NCBI taxonomy): domain Eukaryota; kingdom Metazoa; phylum Arthropoda; class Insecta; order Hemiptera; family Cicadidae; genus Magicicada; species Magicicada septendecula. The sequence continues at coordinate 369,366,510 of CM068373.1, read as the reverse complement.
GAGTCATCCTAAAAGGATTTTAAGAAACGTCGACAGAAGGTAAATAACCTATTTTATAGTCACTACATTTGCATCTGATGTACTTTGTACAGATTTGATCTGTATGAAAAAATACAAATTACTCTTGCAGAAGTAATGTATCATTTACTAATACAATACATAAAATAACGATCGTAAAGCAGACAGTCATACAATAAACACTAATAATTCCAAACGACTGCATTGGTTAAATTTACAGTCATAATGTCTAAATGACAAATAATAATTAATCCTACCTTTTAATTTTATGTAGGCACACGATTCGATAGATATCTACAGACCTACCTAATACTTTTCACAAATGTAGGCCTACATAACAGATAACAGCATGCAAAGTTTTTTTTACAAATATATCTTATAACGTTTTGAAGGAAGTCCGAAATGTACAAGGAATGCTAAGGTATAGGCTATTAATTCAGTAAATATTAAAGACATGGAGTTTGAGATTTGAAAAAATTCGTCATACTTCTTTGTTCCAACTTATAGACTTTTACAAATTTCTTAACACGTTGAGTTCTATTTTTGGCCTTTGGTGCCCATAAAGTCAAAACAATTTATAGTAAACCCCACATTTGGATTTGGTTTATTTGGTTATTTGGTAATCTCGCTAGATTTTTGTAACTTTTGTCAAATTTTTTATTCATAATTTTTTGGACTCTGGTGTTCTAAAATTTTCTAAATTTTTAAAAATGAACTATATTTCAGAATTTGGTTAAAGTTACCTTTAATTTGATACCACACACGGATTTTTTTCACACTTTGGCCCCTCACATTTTTGCCTCCCGGCTTCCGATTTTTGTGGAGATCAATCTCAAAAATAATATGAGCCTTTAGCGTAAACGTATTGACGGGCGTATAAAGATTTAAAGAAATCGGTTGACACATGCAAAAGTTGTCGTGATTATATATGATTATAACTCAAATATGAAATAACTCAAAGAGACAGATAGACAGGCAAATGGTCGAATTAAAATTGAGAACTCGTTTCACTCGTTGAATAACACAGGTTTTCGATCATTCATAATATGTGTGAGCATGAAATCTAATAAAAATTATACAGTACAACAAACAGAAATAACTGTCGACAAAAGACACAAAAGTACGATCGTATAAATAAACATTAATTAGTCAAACATTCTGTTAGTAAATAAAATAAAATAACTTATTATTACAAAAACACTTAGCTGGTCATTCTGACTTCAAAATTCTAAGTTCGTCTTAAAAATAAAAATATCGTATTCTAAAATATTTCGCTTGTGTCTGAAAGTATTTTATTTTACAAAATGTTGTCGCTTTAGGTAGCTTAGTACAGCGGTTAACTTATTGTCCGTTACCTTCAATAAAAGTAATCAAATAACTTCTTGGTAGTTATTATTGGTAGACATAAGTCTGATGTTATTGTATTATAACTTAATTGATTTATTGTCAGTTTGATTACTTTGTGTTAATTTTTCAACGATAACTTTGTGTTCTTTACATATAACCTGTTGTACTATTTAATTTATCAACTAGTCTGAAGGAGTCTACAGATTGAGAATGGCCGAATGATTGTCTCTACTATACTGTAAATGTAGGTAGTAAATACATGTTTAATTTAAATACATGTGTTAATTTAAATACATGTAAATACATGTTTAATTGAAAATTGTCGTAGTAAACGAGTTTTCCTATTTGTAATTTTCATAAAATTTTGCGGTTATTTTTTACAGAATTGTTTTTGCGACACGATATGGGCTCCAATTGAAACAACCGATGCGACGACAATTCTTTTCGGGTGTTAATACATTCAATCTTTTTTTAATAGAAGATTTGTAGGTATGAATAGATCACGCGGATACAACATGGTGGCTTCGGAGCCTGTAAAAAGGGTTGTGATGATTAAAAACATAATTGTATATTATATTTAAAGTTCAAGTATAAAACGTTTAGGTTTAAATTTCATGGAGCCTGCATGTCTTTAGAATTTGATAGATATATATAGATATTTACAATTTTTATCAGTACCGTGAAAGTGCTATTTCATTCAGATCAGTCGGTTGTAGGCCTACTTGAAACTGTTAGTCTAACAACCATCGTGAATGAAACGCGTTGTTAGGTTCTTTCAGTTACTTGACGCAATTTTAAAACGTTTGTTTGAACATTTCAACACAATTTATTGGTATTATCAATTGTCTGCATTATGCAGTATCAGGCGAAACAGAAAAAGTATAGGCCTACATTTTTTAGCTACTTGTGTGATTATACGTTGCATAAATAATAATAATAAACTTAGCGTACTACACGTTTATTTTCATTATTATATTAGTAAGATTAGTCATTATATAAATGTTAACATTTATTTTGTGCGTATTAATTATTTTTGTACTCCCCGTATAGAGGGCATGATGATGCAAATAAATTTCGAACCTCGACAACAAATTGTTTAAATGTCGACAATAGCTTTTAAATTTTTGTCTACTTAATAAATGAACGTTGGGGTACCGTACCTTTCACTATTAGAAGTTATCAAAAATTACATTTTTTGTCAAGCGATATATGGGCCAATCTGAATAGTCTTTAAAAAAAAATTATTACACTTCACAAGTTGTTAAAATCATAAATTTAAAAACTAATCATCTCGGTATGATCTAAAATTCTTGTTTGCCGCTTGTTTTCATCTAAAATTGTGTCAGACTGCTATTGGAACACTGACGGTCTTGCCGTCTGGTGTTAAAATTATCAGAGACGACAAGATTTGTAGAATTTTAAATCTGACCTACGGCTCTATAAATTATTTAATCTAAAGGCGCGCAGGGTACAGAGTTACGCGAGTTATTTCCGTTACTGTGGTGAACAAGGATGGTGAAACTACCTGATACTTGGGAGTTAGATAAAAACTGAATAGCCCATAGATTTTAATTCTCTCTGTCCGTTCAGAAGATGAGTACTCTCAACTGATATATTTTTGGTTAAAAATCACAATCTTAATTTAAGGTAAACAATATTGGCCTACAAATTTAATGTTACTCTTGTTGTGTCTTTGGATTCGTTACGTGAATTTGCTCTGAGTTTTTAGTTATTTAGTAGTAAGCATTAATAACACTTTTACTTTTGTAGACAAATTTTAACTCTTCCAGTTACACGTCTGAGTATACATTGACAGCATGCATGGTCTGAGTGACAGAAGACTGAATGTACCTCCGGCCATGATGTTAACATCAGTATATTTTTTCAGCGAGCAAAGGCCTATATTCATTGTTAAGCTTTTCAGACTCGTTCTTTGATTCTTTTTGAATGACTTGGTCTAATTTTAGTACTGTCTGTCAGTTTTAGTTGGAATTACCATGTACAAAAACAAACATGTGTCTTCACAAGTCGTTCTTTATTTTGGTGGGGATGTTTGTGCATATCGACAGTGTTAGCTTTATTATTGTGTGGTGTATTTTCATTGTTGGAAGATATGTTGTACTACCTACATAAAGAACAAAAAAGGAGTAAAATTCACAACAAAGGACCCAAAGTCCAAAGCTCAAAGTTCACCTGCTACCACTTTTTCCAGATTCGTGACAGCGTCGCAAGTGGAATACAACCAACATCGGATCAGTAACAGTTAAGGAACGCACTGAGCAAAAGAGCACGGTATGTAGCTCGGTGCTGTTCAGACTCCTCGTTACAACTGCCAAGCTGCGAAGTTAAACATAAAACGTGCAGGCCAAGATTCACGCCGTTTAATAAATGATCGGGCTAATGAACTTACAAATGGCGCAGAAGACGCAAACAGATGAACCACAACTGTAGTTCGCGCGCGTAAGACTGATGTTACCCACACGCGTAGAAGACAAACAGACCATAGTATCTACAGCTTGTTACTCTCCTTCGCTGTCAAAAAATAGCCGCTGTCAAGTGGAAGACGTACGGTGTCGGGCTGTCATCGTCGGCGATGTGTCTCTGCCGTGTTTGACTCCGTGTACGACTCGTGTCGCGCTATCTAATTTACTACAAGTGCTATGAAACACAAAAGTATTAGGCTGTGTTTTTGTTCTAAATTACCAATGTTCTTCCTACGCTATTTGGTATCATATTATATCCTATTACAGCATTAGGATTCACCATTAAATTGAACTGTTTACTCGAAGAAGTAAAAACTTCGCGAATGAGAGTAATATCGTAAATTGTTTATATCAACTAGCGTATTGAATGTTGTTTTTAATATTACAGTTGACACTTATTACTGGTTTCGTGTACCTAATAAACCATGCTTCTGGTTAGATACTTATCCATGTAATTATAGTTTGGTGTAAGTAGCTTGTGTAGTCTTTTCCTGGTTGTATTTATTGGTGTTGCTCAAATCAACATCTTCACAATACGGCCTAGGCAAGGTGCTGCCTGTTCTCTCATGGGTCCTACAACACACACATGTATCCTATAGGTTTGTATTTCCAGACTTGTTTGGCCAGTTTGGAATGTGACATTCTTTCTAAGCGCTCTTTCCACCGTTGTTTGTAATCTTTATTTTAAATTTTCGTTCAAGTTAAAAACTTGTAACTCTTCCCTTATGGGCTCATTCTTTATACGATCAAGTTTAGAACACCTTTTAATTCCTCTTAAGAACGCCACTGCTGGAATAAGCAATAAAATTTTTGGATTATTGGTTTCAAAAGGTAGTTGTTCGTACAGGTTAATTAGTCCCAACAGAAAATTATATGAAAATCGTCAAAAAAGGAAACGTTAGCGAATTATACAACTAACAGAATATAAAGATAGGAACATCCTAAATTTTCAAAAAAAAATGCATTTTACTTAATATATGAAAAATATATTATACTAACCGTCTGACTTCTCGTTGATGTCCCTTCATATTACGACATGTTTCGAGACTCTTGTCCCATTGTCAAGCATAAAATTTGTAGCACATATCAGATATGTTTGTCAAACGTTAAAAACCATGTCATAATGACCACAAATAACGGATTATTAAAATAACGAACTATACTAATTTGTAACTTGAATACGCGCATCGGGCGAACAGTGTACACTGCACAGCGACCCACCGCGCATTAACCGCAACTGATTCTTGTTATCTCAATATCTCAAGGCGGTGTCATACAATACATTATACTTGAATAATAACTGGTCGTTCAAAATGTGTGGCTTGGTATTAGTGTCCCTGAACGCTTTGTACACCTCAAATTCCTCGAGTGTGTTCATATAACTTCCTTTACTGCAAAAGTGGAGGGGTTTTAAATTAGTTCTGAAATCAGTATAACTATGATTTTCATTAATAAGATGTTTGGCGAAACTTGATTTGATAGTATTATAGTTACGACAGATAGTTGGTGGTTTGTGTTCATTGAATCTTTTGAGAAAACCACGGCCCGTCTGCCGTAAAGTGATTACGTCTACCGTAAAGTAAATTGATTTTACTTAATCAATTGACAGATTGCAGAATTACAAATAATAATAGGCTTTTGAAAACTTTAAACTGAATTTATTAACTTAATACAAATTTGTTTTACTTTAGTCATCCGTAAATTTTAGTTATATATATTTTTTTTTATTTTAAGGATCAATTTTAGTAAAGGCGGAGTCAATTACTTATGTAATTTATGTATTTTGATAGTGTAGTAATGCATAGGCTATACTTAAAGAGATCTCGGTGTGTTATCCCTGTTATTGCATGACTTTAATCTGGTTTTTATATTATACTTTAGACTATATTGGAATTAGTGGCAGTATGTCGCAATGAATTAATATAAGAACTTAGCCTATACATGTTCATTATGCAATTAATAAATACACGATGTTTGTGAAAATTACAGATATAAAAAAGTGTAAACGACAGTTTTTTTTAATTTTATGAAAACAAATTTTTTGGTGTACAATCAAGTGAAAAAATGGATAGACGTCAATCACTTCTTTAATATAATTCGCATTAATAATATAAGAATAGTAATATTAATGACGAAAATAAAAATAAAATCGAAGGTTTTTTAAATATGTTAAAACTGAAAACCGTTGCCGTAAGGTATGACAAAGAATGACAGAAAATTTTGTTTAACATATCATAAACTTTATATGCTACTAAATAATTACGCAATTAATATGTAATTAAAAAGTTGGAAAGAACCTAATCATACTTTTAATAAAACTGAACCATCTTATTTTTAAATACATTTAGTAGAAATAAATTTTCAATTAATTTAGGTTGAAATCATTCATGATAAAGTTGTTCATTATTCATTTAGTCCTTCTATCCTTAGTTAGTAATTCACAGATGGTTTGTAGCAGTTTTCCACACCTATCTTCTCTCTGCTTTCCGTTTCATCTCCACATAGGAATTACAACTTACATAACCAATAATCTGTTTTATATATTAGAGTCTAGGTCTTCCTCTTCCTCTTTTCCCTTTAATGTAACCTTCAATTATTGTTTTTATCAAATTCTCGTGATGCATAATATGGCCAATAAGATCAAATCTTCGCTTCACAATATTTTGCCAAGAACTTCTTGTCTCTCCAACTCTAGCCAGAATCTCATCATTGTCAATCCATCTTACTTTTAGTAACTTCCTATAACACCACATTTCCAGTGCTTCAAGTCTTCTCCTTTCCTCTGTTCCAATTGTCCAATGGCAATTATTCACTTCAGGAACTCTCTCTTGTTTGTAGGGCTATTTCTTTAGAAGTAAATTCTAAAAAAATAACAATTCTAAAAAAATCAATTCTAAAAATTCATTTAACGGTAAATTTCCATTTACTGTTAAATGCAACTTTAGCCTGTCCGATCCTACTCAAAATGTCTCTTTTACTTCTTCCGTCTTCTGTTAATTTATTTTAGTACATTATTAAAATAAATTAAAATTTAAATAAAGGTAATTAAAAGTTTGTATAATGGAACGGAGATACGGATAAAAACTAACAGATTATACGAGCCCATTGGAATAATTCAAGGGGTTCGACAGGGTTGCAGTCTTTCTCCTACTTTATTTAATATCTACATAGGTGATGCCATAAGGAAATGGAAATTGGACGCCCGCGAAGTGTTATACTTGGGGAAAGGATTCTATTTAAATATTTTAATGTAAACCTACGCAGACGATCTTGTGATCATCCAAAATAATGAAAATGACGTCCAAAGATTGTTGTTTTACCTTACTAACAATTTAACAGATTACAATCCATATTCAAAACAAAAGTTATGGCTTTTTCTCGGCCAAACATATTAGAACAAAGATTGTCATACAGGACTCGCCAGTATAACAGGTGCCAGTATTTCAAGTATCTAGGTTGCAGCATCACATACCAAGATGATAAGGAGGTTGAAGGCAAAATTAGACTCTTCCAGTCGCTTTGTTGCTGTATCATTAAACACTTAAAGAAAAAACAAGGAAAGAGACGCAATTCAAATGAGGTTCTTGAGGGCTGTAAAGGGTTGTACCAGGAGAGATTTTATAAGAAATGGTCACATTAGAATGGAGCTAGGCATAGCTGAAACCTTAAGTGAGAAAATCTCCCAGTACAAAACAGAGTAGTGGTTACACGTAGAGAGAATGGATCCAACTAGATTTTTAAGAAGAGCCCTTGACTATCATCCAAGGGGGAAGAGAAATGTGGGAAGACCCGTAAGCTGTGGTTGCATGACTTTCATTGAGACTGGAACAGACTACTAGCCTAAGCCGTAAACGATTACGACTTTATTAAAATTAATAGTAACAACTACCTGTACGTATAAAATAATCGTAAATAATTCCAAATACTTTCATAACAAATAAACTTTTAACTTGTGCCGAAGGCTTTCACAATATGTTGTTAGTTAGTAACCGGGTAACTTTTGGTAAAACGGTATCATCGTGTCGACGATTAGACGCTAAAAACGCAATAGCGCATCTCCTGCGTGAATAGTCGCCTAAACGTCACCTCAACGTGGAATTTGCTTCAACGGGATACGGACTTCCCACGTTATAAAGATTTCTTTCAACATCGGAGCTGACAATCGCCAAGCCGTTACTAGTGTCAGTGACATTGCCGTTACTGCGGTCTTAAAGATAGTTCTATATCTCCTGTTACTGACACACTCCGTAGTCATAATTGGATCTACGTCTTCCACTTCGTCACGCTATTCTTCCTTTCACTGGTGTGTTCGGCAGCAATACGGCGTTGTAATTGTTACTTAACAAGATAGCGCAAAAGAGCGGTGTTTATACGCTCAGTGATATTCACTTTTCACATTAATTCGTGCAAATTCGTTAGTAAAACGCCTGTCACGCTTTGGGCTCGTTAACGACAGTAGGATACGCTCAATAAATTCGTAAAATAATCTTCGAAACTCTCAACGTTCTCGCGGAGTCTCCTCTTATTGCGAATCGCACCCCGTTTTTTAATTTATTACCTAACTTTTGTATTCGGTCTATGCTAAGACAAGAGATACTTTAAGCCTTGAGTACATGAGTTTGTTGCTTTTAGTTGTTAAAACTACAACTTTTGATCGCCACGAATAAGTTACCGGAGAGGTAAAACAACTGTGTCATTAGGAGAAAGAAAGGATTACAAAACGAAATTCGCAAGCGATTTCCTGAATTGAACTGTTGTCTTTTGCGTTAAATACCTAAATAGAGTGCAATTTAAAGTAAAACAAAATAAATACTTGAGATTTTAAAGGTAATAAAATGATGTTTACTCGTTCTGTTTGCTTATGTATTTACTAAGGCTCTGTATTGCAATGAAACTCTGCAGTGTTTCTTGTTGTAAACTGTTGTGAGAACGCTAAGGGCCCAAAATATTGATAACATTATATGCCTTTCTGAACCGCTGCGTATTACTATTCTTAATACTGTATTTGTTGCAATTAAATAATTATAAATGAGTCAAAATACGAAGGTAAATACCACGTAATCTAAAGTGGATACCACTCCCTCAATTAGAACCCTTTTGTGTTTCTATAGAACGATGAACATATGTCCAATATAAAATGTATGTGTTGTTGTGCCACAAGCTTTGAGTGTGCACACATAACTTGAATTGATAAGAATCTGTCTTCTGTATATTACTTTGGATTCACAAAATCAAAATCTGTGTAGGCCTACCTATTTATTCCCAAATCTAATCAAATGTAGAATTTATATTCATTCCAGAATTATGTCAACAGATATTGGTAGCACAAGTGCATATGTGCTTCATCTACGTGTAGATCTACTCATTTAAATGTACTTACTTTTCTGTGTGTAATATGTACACACAAAAGATCTTTACCCATGTAAAGTTAAAAACATCAAGTAGGCTACATCTTTTATTGTGTACATCTGGAAAACGGTGTAAGGGGAATATTTATATCGGAAAGGTCGTTATAACGTTTTGTTTTATTTTGTTCTTACAATATTTGTAATCTACTGCTTTCAAAGCTTAGGCTAAATACTACTAACAGCCTCCGCGCGACGTCCGAACACTATGTCTTTTCGATAAGTGCGTAGATTAAATAAAAACCATTTAAAGGAAGTGGCTGTAAAGTTCGTAGACGTAAAAATATTTTCAATCCTATATCTGAAGGTAATATTGACACCAGTTATGTATGATCAAACGGCACCGCCGAGTCCTTGATGGCGTTCGCCGAAATGAACCGGCAACAGCTCTTCTTTAGTGCTTAATGGCTATTGGATAAAAGTGCCGAATGGATTTAAAAGCACCAACAAAAATTATATATATATACACACACACAAATAATTTTACAACTTACACTAGTGTTGCGAGCGAGAAAATTAATCGTTCAGTCTCTAACCGAATTGCTTTTCGATTATTTACGATTATTGGAGAAACGATAGAAAAGACTTAAACCTAATTTATTTTGGATATTATCCAGTGAATAAAAATGTGTAGCCTATAAAATGTTTATTAAAGTTTTATTTTCATACTGGCATAGACATTTATACTGAGAGTCAATGTTCAATGGATAAATGAACGGCTGAGATTTGCAGAAAATCCGAAACATTTTGTGGCATTAACTTAGTCCTACTTACTTATTGAATCCCTTCGTTGTGAGCTACGTCAAGTCAGTTATCGCTACTTACATTTTCTTTACTAGAGTACTGATATCACTTATTTCTTAATCATTTTTGTAGCTGTTGAAAAAGCAATGAAAATACGACTTTTATGGTCTCAACTAATGTGTATTTCCGTGAGTGTGGGCGAGCGTGAAGGAGTCAGCGAAATATTGAAAATATTTCACATTAATTTTTAATTAATTTTTAGTCTATAAGATTATCTGTCGACTTTAATTTTAAATGTGCTATTTTTATGTTAAGTAAACAAACAAGATTACAATGTAGCCTACCTGCTCGCACAAACAAACGCAGACAAAATTAGTATACCTGGCAGTTGGCACACTTTCTTGAAGACAGTCTAAGAATAACGTGTGACGGTCTCTCGAAGTCAATAACTTTATATAAATATAATCGTTGAATCGGCAGCTAAAATACAGTGGAATAGCTAAAAATGATAAGCGGGCAACGCAAATAGTTAATATGTTCACGTTGTCAAGAATGTTGTGTTAGAATACAACTGACAACTGACAATATTCAGCAGAGGTGCTTATCCGCCGCCCCCAAAGGCCATGGTGCAATTCCCCCCCCCCCAAGTATTCCGAAATCCCCAAAATTTGATTTCGTAGGTAGGGGGGATCACATTAGAGAGGTATGGAATAACCCCCAGTTAACGGTGGATTTTGGGGCTTTATCCAAAAATTTTTGAAAAACTAAAACCATTTAAGCAATTATTGGAATTAAAAAACTAATGTTATTTGTTAATGTTTTTACCAGTACCAAAATGTTTTTTAGTATGCCTAATCAATAACTAAATCATGAGAAATGTAAAAGCCTGGTCAAACCTGACCTAACAAAATTAGTAGTACATTAAGCGTTGTCAAGATAATCGAAACTGATTTTGTAATTGCATTACTTTTCTTCAATTGTTTGATTTGAAAAAGTCCACCCCCAAAATTCTAGTGGTGCGACTTGCACCATTGCACCATGCTGTGGGCATCCGTGATATTCAGCGCAAGTATCTAAGTAGCCGGTGTGGGAAAAGTGGCGATGAGAAGTGGTTACGGTATTCTAAAAACACGGTAACGAAAATAGAAATCAAACATTATGAGACGATGGAATTAAATCATGGATAATATTTAATTAGATTCACAAGAAATGCTTTAACTATAACAAAAATGGTTCTACCGGGTACATAAGGGCGAAGGAAGGCGGGCTTCCACTGTCAGGTACGTAAAGAGGCCAGTCCAAGGGAACCCGGTGAGTCCCGTCAAAATTACTTAATGCCGTCTGAAATTCCATTTAAAAAATATCATGAGCATTGATTCTAACTAAGAGATGCCGTGCATGTTGTCCTAATTATTTGCGTTAAAGCCACTTATTACTGAATAGCTAACGTTTACATGTAACATCCTCAATGGTTAATACATTGTGGTACGAATGTACTGTATTTAAATATTACTGTACTTATTGCTACTTTGTGTAATTTAATTTTGTAATCAGAAAATACTATCCAAGTGAGCAGGAGCGTATTTACGGGGGGTTATTAATATGGGGCGTATTAATTTAACGAGTAAATTAATAGGCTATTAACTTTAATGAAAGGTGTAAAAACTAATGGAGGGGAATTCGTACTACTCTCGTTCCAAACTTGTTGGCCTAAATAACTAAAGACACGCATGTAGCTACATACAAACTAATAGATTGATTCTAAATGTATGTCAAAGTTTAGATAAACATCCCCGGCCGTCCAAATCCAAATTACACCTTAAGTGTCTTCTCCAATCCTACGTATGTGACACGCACGCCCCGGCGTGAACGCACACCAACACACTTTAACATAGAAATACCAGAAACATGTAACCTGATGCAAAACACTTTAGGTCCACAATAAAAGGAGACTTAAACAATCGCCGTGGGTTGGAAAGAATGTAAGGAAAAGCATAATTACCGATTACAGCATAATAGCAATTTTAGCGGTAACGATTTTCATACAAATAAAATTAATTTCAATTTTAGACTGTTGCACACCACTATAGAAAAATTCCCGATTAGCGCTTTCAAGATTCACAGCTAATCATCTATCGAAAATATTCGATATAGCCTATTTCCGATCTGATGATGAGCTGTGAAGCTTAAAAGCGCTAATCGGGAATTTTTCTGCAGTAGTGTGCAACAGTGTTATTTCTGTTTGTGATTATAACCACTAACACAGCCTTATTAATTGAATTTAAATTTAATTATAGTGTAACGGTGAGAACAAATATTAATACTTACAGTGTGTATTGTACTAAATCTGCTAAACAATCGCGAATCCTGTTTTATAAAACTGTCTATTTGCCGTCAGTAGTAACGAACGCCTGAGAACTATGTACGCGCGTGGAAACCATTGCGACTGGCGCGTAAGTGCAACAACAGGTTAAGCGTACGTTTTGTTTCGGCGTCCTTCAGGTGTCAAACAATTCAAATCAGGCGGAAAACAATTTACCTTTCCCTTTCTGAAAACCCTTTCACAATTTTGCCAATAAATCTTGTTTGCCAACAAACAGACTCGGCCAAACAAAACCTGGCTACAGGTAAGACGAGCAAACCATTTGTTACCATTGTTTACTGCGAGTGTGTGTCAGTGTGGGTGCAGGGTTAATTGAACCCTATACTTCTTCTTTCAAGGTTGTGGAAGATTTTACCTTGAGTGTTCGAGATACGTAATGGTACTACTCTTTAGAAGAAGGAAATGAACTCCACCAGTTAATTGACTTTCACGATTCACTTAGTTAACACGGCTCTCTTTCAGAAATACATTTCTGTGTTTTAAGTAGCCAGCCTATAATTTACTCCTCTCATTATGTCCGCGCGCGTAATGTGTTTATCAAGAGAGAACAACGGATGGCGTCTCAAAAATGTATTAATTTTTTTTTTTAATCGTTTAATTTTGTTTTATCCGAACGCTACCGTTTCCTTCCTTCTTCACTGTGTTCTCGTCTCACAAACAGTATATCACCGTGAGTAATTATAAACTGAAGTTGATACAAATTCTTTTGTCTGTTGCTATACTTCTATACACACGTTTACTTACCCCCCCCCCCATTGCATTCACATGCGTCACACGCTTGTAGATATGGGCCTTATACCTTCCCCCACATAGATATGGATTTGTAGAATTCACGAATCTCCACCTAAATCTACACAGACCTATATAAAAGGTTATTATAAACAATTTTCCGAACTAAACGATTTTATTCTGGTTCGTCCAAGAAGTTCTGCCCCATTTGCCACGTACATACACTTGAACTAGGCCTACTAGCAATCAGCGATTCACACGGGAACTTTTAAAGTAATAATTAATACTAATATTTTACTTGTTTTAATGATATTGGCTATGATAGGACTTACGATAGGCGTATTGATTTTGAGATCGGTAAGTTCCAGACGACCTGTGGGACCTTCAACCGTATTTCTAGAAACAAGGTACGTCGAGATACAAACTTAAAGTTCTACAAGGTTATAGCAATCCCAGTATTCTCCTATGGGCGTGTATTATGGACAACAACAAAGAAACAGTAAAATACAGGCCTAGAAAGTGGCGTTCTTAAGAGGAGTTAAAAAGTCTTCCAAACTTGACCGTATAAGGAATGAGGCCATAAGAGAAGAGTTACAAGTTTTTAACTTGAATGAAGAATTACAAGATTACAAACAACGGTAGAAAGACCGCTTAGAAAAAATGTCAGATTCCAGACTGGCCAAACTAGTCTGGAAATACAAGCCTGTAGGACAAATGTGTGTGGGTAGACCCAGGAAGAGATGGCTGATGATTCTTGAAGGCGGAACAGGCAGCACCTCGCCTATGCAGTGTTGACGATGATGATTTCACTTATATTGACAAAACTGTCAGTGTTCGAAGTTACAAAGTGGATCAATGTTATCTACATGTGTCTGTGTTAGCGCGCGCGCGTGTGGGCGCAGTCGCTCGCGCAGGCATATACCTATAATATAAGTATATAACTAGTATGAGGATATACTTACGTTAGTATATACTGAATTATATAAGTATGGCTTACGTTACTATATTAGTAGAAGTCGTTATCACCATCAGCACTACATCATCGGTTAAAAATAAAACAATTAAAAGAAATAAGTGCAAAATATAATGTATGTGTAAATTCATTAACAAAAGTTTAAATCTGTTTACAATTAGATGCGCGAATTAATATTTTACTTCACTGATAAGATAGCAACTCCCAATTATGTCATAGCTCTCTCCATTGATATCCGAAGGGACTCGTATATTCTTGCGTTTTTTTAAGAAGACTAGTGGTAACATTTTCATCGTTATAAAGTATATGTTTCTGAATTTCTTTAAATAATTAAAGTCAAGTTATATCGTTAATATTGATAATATCGTATCGTATAATTAAAATAATAATTAAACGTTGTATCGTTGCACCAGAAGATTGAAGACCACAGAAGGAGATGGTGTGAATACTTGAACCGCATGGCTGATATCCGTCTACTCGTGGCTGCCTTGGGTTATCACCCTCCTGGGAAGAGAGATATCTGTAGACCGAGGAGAAGATGGGTTCCGGAACAGGTCTAGGGCCTAATCCTTGGAGTGATGATGATGATGATGATAATTAAAATAAAATTTATTAAATGGATTTGGCCGTTCCAATGTCAGAAATAGTCTATGACAAGCATTCAGTATTAGTATGAGTAAGAAGTTGTCTGTTCTTTTTCGTTTTGTCATATGGGCGAGGAGCTGTAAGCGGTCAAAAGGGCGACCGAACGTAGGATATTTCTAGGAACAAAGTTACTTTAAAATCTACGTGTCCACTGGGCGGAGTTGTACAACGAAAACAATTTCGCAGCCTAGCGTCAGTTTTCAAGAGGCACGTGCAATTCATTTCGTTTAATGACGTGAGCGAAGTAATAAATTATAAAATATTTAGATTTTTAAATTCGTGTTACTAGTGGAATGAAATATTTATAGTTTTGTCGTGATCTGGTCCAACGAATTTGTCATGTTGACGTCGCGTCGTGTGTATTCGCCGTATATTTCGAGCTAAGGTCTCTTGTTATTTGCGACAAGGTCTTCTGTGCTTATTATTACACCTGATGACCCACCTCAGCTGGACTTGATCCAAAAGAAAAAAATTACTAAACGAAGATTTAATAAAAATATTAAAGTACAATCCCTTTGTTAGCTGTAAGTCTACATAGACCTACAAGGACCGTTACAGTTATGACTTCTATAATTCCATAGTAATGAAAACCGAACAAGTGTAATTTCTCTGACTCTAGGAGATACCCTGTTTTTGATTTTTTTTAGAGACAATGGAAGTTAAAAGAAAACGTAAAAAATATACCGATCTTCGAAAATAAAATGTAATTAATTATGAGAGAAAAATAGAGGTTTCCAGATTAGTTAAACTTAGTATTCACTGGTTCCCTCCTCCATCAAATTAGGAATGAAGATATAAGGGTTGAATTGGGTATATAGGTACAGCATGAACGATGGGGTTAGACAATGGTCATTCCAATGGAAACAGCATGTCGAGAGGATGAACGATGACTGTCTAACAAAACGGGTAATCAATTATAGGCCCAAGGAAGATGAGGTGCAGTAGGTCCAGAAGAAGATGACAGGATAGACTCTAAGCTTAGACCATGAGTTGAAGAAGAAGAAGAAGAAGAAGACGACGACGACGACGATGAGAAAAAAGGAAATATTAAAATTGCAGAAGTAAAATTTTATTCCCTGACGGTGCGAAGATACTTTGATTTGACATACGAATCGTTACATAAAACGCGACGGTGTCACAGCAACAAATATATCCATGGCTTACCATCCTTCACACACACACACACACACACACACACACACACACACACACACACACACACACACACACACACACACACACACACACACACACACACACACACACACACACACACACACACACACACACACACAGGCTCGCTCGCTCACTTGGACAGCAGTTAATATAAATCATGAAGACATTTAAAAAAACTATTAAAAATCAATAAACATAATTAGTTTGTAAACAGGACCGTGTTTAGTGTCGTGTTATAAAAACGTTCAGAGGTAATAAACTACACACACTGGCACACGAACAGAGAGACAGAGATAGAACGAGCGAGAGGAGAAGGGAGGGACGAGAGAGAGAGTGAGAGGACACAATTTATTATACACTAACGTATAACGATGATGTTTCTTTTATTGTTTTAAAATTTACGACCTTACGGAGCCAAATAGAAGGGATGGCTCGGTCGGTGTGTGTGTGATTTCATTCATTCATTCATTCACTCTTCATTGCTCGTAATGTAAACAAGACGAGTGCGCGCGCGCGAACGATCCGACACGTTATATTAACCGCGTTCTCTCCAACCCATAAACACTAATGAGTGCACTCTTAAAGTTTATGGCCCGACGTATCCTTACGTAACCCCCCCCCCCTTCGCAAAGAATGGAAGGGTAACAAACGACCGCAGATGCTAACCGATTCTATGACGTTGTTGTTGACATTTATGTGTTGTTTAAGAGTAGCCTCCTTTCTGCCGCTTTCCTATTAATACACTCACGCGCGCGCAGGAACGTGTCATCTTTTTCTGTTTTCACGCACGCTTTTCTTTCCTCCTCTCTCAGTTTCTTCACATATTAAATTTTGTTTAGATTATGGGTCATCAGTTTTGGATTTATTACATTTTCTTAAAGATGAATGAGCGATCATGACTTGCATGCATAATCGGTTTTTATAAAAATCTTATGGAGATCAGTGCCATATTTACGGGGAGGGCAAACGGGACCGGACCCCACCCTCAGAGGGTCGACAAAATTTTCTTAATTTTTAGGCTCTTTTATTATTTTTTCAGCTAGTAACAATTTTTTAAAAACAGGTTTATTAAAATCATTTGCGTAGCCTATAGGTTTGAAATATGAAATATAGGAAAATCAATACCGGTAAGTATGTTATAAACAATATTTCAGTAACGCGTATTTTTATTGTGTTATTACCGTTTATTTTAATGAAATTGATTTCAGGATGTTATCACACGTTTTTCGGCCACTTTAATATAGTAGGCCTAATGCTTTTGTATGAAGCCGACTCGACCGGACCCGAACCACCCCCTCCCACCCAAATTCTAGATACGCCACTGTTGGTGATCGGTCAAGTAATAGGGCTATAAGCCTATGTTTCCGATGAAACAGAGTGCAATGATGTTTTAACATTGAAAATGTTTATAAGGACGTGTCGCACATTTGCGGCCGATCGCTGGTGCGTGATCGAAATGGGAACCGGTGAGTTTCCATAGAAACTACTTCTTTGTTGTCAATAACGTAGTACACATATAAAACTTCGCTTATGAATGCGACTACATTTAACTTATAATCTGTACATTGGTAAATGATGAAGGAATTCATTGACTGGTGAATGGACATAAATATATATATATATTTTAGATTTATTGAAGCATTTTCAATGTCCTTCTCTGTGCATTGCATTTGTGCAATGCCTGTAAATTTTTATGATCATCTTTAAATATTTTTATGACCACTTCTTGACATATTTTAAACTGCAGTCTTCGTATATAACCTTACGCTTCTCAACATTTCTGTCGCTCATGTTTTATACGTATTGGTAACCTGTCTCTTCTGACATTCCACAGTTGGGATTTTATTTCGTCTCGTCATACGTATTAGAGACCATGTTTCTACCCCATACGTCACTTGTATGTTTCCTCTTGTTCTGTAAAATATACTTTCCTTCGTCCATTTTGGCTGATGCTTTAATTCCAGACCAATCCGTGCAGAGACTCGTTTGCCAGTTGTTACAGAATCCCTCACGTTGTTATAATATCCTCACACATCGGTTTGACTGACTAATGCTTACCATGAAAATGTGTTACTTCTGTAAATATTCGTCTTTAAATATTAGTTAAATATTAAATAATATTTATTAGTTACTGTAATATTAATGATAAAATTTTTGTAGAGATTAAGCCCTGTAATGTAGTCTTGATATTGTAGTGTGAGAGTCTCGTTCTTTAACACAAAAACCGACTTGAATTAGGGACCTATAAATAACTGGAAACGTTAAGGAGCCGTATTATTAAAATATAGAGTACTAACAATATATTAACGCTTATAACATTCAAAAATATTTAAAAAATATTAATAATTTTTTTATATTTACATAATAAAGCTAGAGTTTTCTTAATGATGACAATCACTCAGAACTTGGTAATTATGATAATTATGACACTTATGAAGATGACATTATAGAAGCCTGTCGACGCAATGTAACAAAAATTAATAAACTTTTGTTCTTGTTAAAAAAAATAAAATGTTATTTATTGTTAATAATTCTGAAACGAGAATAATTGTAAGCAATTCTATGAATATAATATATTTTTATATAGGCCTAATTACACATAGGCCCATTTGTGAAGGCCTAGGCTATTTCTACATAGAAGAGAATAATAATTCTAAAAATAATGAAATAATATAACATCGTGTGCATTAGGGTGCGAATGTTGCTTGTGTGAGTGTGTGCGTGTGTGTGTGTGTGTGTGTGTGTGTGTGCGCGCGTGCGTCGCAACATACACGTCCTTTGTAAATGACCTGATACCATATTATCAGTTAACCTTACATTACAGATATGATTAATGCGAATTAATGATTTTGTACGGCAATAAATGTACTAGAAGACGTTATCACTTTGTTAAATAGCCTACTTTCTTTTACAAATTTAGCCTCTATGTTTAAGAGTATATTATCGAAATTTATTACCATTTCTAATTTTTAAGTTAGTTGTCTGTCGTTTAACGAACAATATATGTTTCTGTATTCAGGTAAAATCAAGAAGGCACTCCAATTACATAATCTTATGTACTATTTATGTTTTTTTAATGTGATTAATGCTAATGATTATGTTAATAACAAAGAAAATTAACAGTATTCCTAGTGTTTGCATTAAAATGTTAATTAATTCTTTTGTTGTTTTTGAAGGACAGCCTTGAATGGAACGGTGTCAATTTTTAAAATGCCTTTCCCTACTAAAGAAACATTACTTTCCTTTAAATGTAACAGTTAAATTAGAGAAAGGCCTCCGCATTCTGTAGTTGTACAAATAAAGACGAGACAGCAACACTAATATGTTGTTCGTCTTCGTCTTTGCCCCCTAAAAAGTGTGAGTGCATGACAAATTAAAGGCACTGAATCTTTCTAATTGTTACATATGTCATTTTATATTATTTTATATTATCCTCAGCAACTAAGGATTCGACAAAACAGTAAATACTTGTATGACGAGTCGTATTCATCAAACAAAGAGGTTACTGAAGTCAGCCAGGGAAAGTATGTTACGCTTTGACCCTCTGATCTGTAAATCGGAGGCGTGATTTGTTTGAGAACAAAGCGAAGTATGAGACAGAAGCGCGTACAATTTTACGCACACTTTTTTGCCGAGTCGTTCAGGGGAAGGTCTACTTCTTCGCCCCCGACCCTCTTCAAATTTTGTTTTTCTCAGTACGTTTGACCTGTTTTTGTTACAGATTAGATTCGCTCTAATTTCGTAAGTGCTGCCAACATCACACGATTTCATTGTGCTCGGTTGAATACATTACTTAAAAATTATATTAATGGATATTCATGAACAAATAACTTATGAGAAGCGCTTTTCCATATCCCGCATGACTTAATTACACCTAAATAATATTTTCATTGCATTACTTCAATATTTCTGTATTGCTACTGCTGCTATCAAAACCCATTCAGTATTATAGCTGATAACATATTTTGTTGTTACATCTATAAAATAATGAGTTTCCTTGTATTGTTTTTACGCACTTTAAAAATGCGACTCCAAGGTTTCTACTCTGACGTCTAGAGATCTAGAGGTTTGGTGTATAATAGTTAAAAAGAAAATTATCATACATACGATATATCTCGATGCGTCCATTCTTTATTCCTTCTTAGTATTTACCCTATGGGCCTCCTTCATAAAGAGATGTGTTACTCAGTTCTAGTTTTGCTACCTTCGCTATTCTTACTGTGTATTGGCAATTTGATTTTGAAGGTTTATCTGTAAAGTTCATTTTAAGGAAGTGGACTCGAGCAATCTCCAGCACTATTAGTGGTTTAAAAATCTTAAAAGGCTCACATTAAAGTGGAATATAATATTTTGAAAATAAAGGGCAGTATATTTGTTGATATGAAATCAGAAATATGTGCATTCTTGACTAGCTTGACGGTCCTCTTCATAGCTTCTATGATTTTATTTTTCATAACGTCTCTGATCCTGTCACCTGTTCGATAATTTCACGTGCGTCTGTAGTGAAGGTTGAAGTCTAAACTTTAGTCAATCCCTTGAATATTTTGTTTTTAATGGCAATATTTAATACTGTTAACCGTCAAGATATTCAAAATGTTATAAAATAAAAGAAATTCAATATTTCAAAACTTACATCACAAAAATCGAATTAGTGACTATTCAGTATTTCATTATGGTTATGACATCCGAAGTAGCATGTTCAGTTTCACAGTTTTCTAACGGGGTCATAAATTGATTTAATTTAATTTTCTCTTCTTTCAAGGTATTGCTTTAGACGTAAGACGGGTTTAACAAACAAACGCGGTATTTACAGATGAGTAACGAATTTACCAAAGCATCTACACCCTTTTATTCGGGCTCTGGGATTTTTTACCTGAACAGTTTCTCAGATTCTTTTTTAGCAGTATAATGAATAGGAACTTCACAGTTGAAGGAAGAATATTATAAAGTAGGATCGGATGTAAGTGTCAAAGAAAACGTGCACTTCGAGTTACTGATTATAATTAAAAACCAAACACGTAGAGAACAACCTAGAAATTAAAGGAATGAGGGAATTAAATATATTAGTTTCATAATACGGAAAAGTGAGACCACGGAGGAGGAGCTACTACAGAAGCTGAAGCATTAGCAGAACCTGTAAGCCTATAAACAACTACAAAGTTATTGTAAGAGACACATTATGAAAAACACAAAGAAAATACATACAAAGTAGATCGAAGAATGCTGAGATTCTGAGAAGGTTTGCATTGTAATTAAAAACAGCCTACAGAAAATTCTTAGAGTAGAGATCTAGTAGGCTACTGAAGCAGATGCTGGACCCAAGCAGAAGAGATAAAGCAGCGAATGAAAAAATCATAAAATGATGGGTTTGCCATGGATGTAATTAAATAGTCATATAGGATGGGAAGACACGAAGGAATGGAGAACCTAAGGGAGATGATGGGCACAGTTGTAACAATCCTACGACGAAGAAGATAATGACCAGAGAGATAAGGATCCTTTAGTTATCTAATATACTGTGCTCTTTCACTGTCTACCTACAAAACTTTATTGCGAAAATTTTAGGACGTAGGTTTCTCCTTCTACCTTACTGTCCAAAAACCATTGGATATTTGAATAACTTTCTCGCCATAATAACCGCCTTAGGTGAATATATTCAGTAAGCTCTAAAGCTCAGAATACAGTTTGTTTCTGTTTGTCAGTTTAAACAACATTTTTCTGAAAATAAACCTGCTTCCATAAATTTCTACCCCCTTTACATATGTGAAAGAACCAGGTTGAAATTTTAAGTTTATATTATAATGTTTTTTATAAGAACACTTGAGTTCACAGTCTAAACTAAAAAAATCCAAATATTTATCGAAAAGAATAAAAAGAAACCGGTTCATTTACCTCCGAAACGGCGTTATGCACCGTCAGGGGAACCAATTCGTGTCAGAAAATTGAGTTATTTTATTCCCAAACGTAATAACAGTTTTACAGAGTGAAAATCAACACTTGTTATGAAGTAAAAAAATTGTGTGGTTTCACAACGGTATAACTTAACATGTATTATATGAAGAAAGAAAAGAATGGTGCGGTTTTGACTTGCAATTGAAGCTAAGGGAGGCGGCCTGATCTTTAATGGCAAACAATCCTGTACGGGCAGTCATTGAACCGGGGACCTCGAAAATTGCAGATGAGCGTTTGCAGTACACGGCCGTCTTGATATTAACGAAATAAAATAATAGGCTCATTATGCGGCCTCAGTACTTGGAAGAAAACCTCGCATAAAGATGAATAAATTAGCCACGATTTGTTTTGAACGAAACACCGTTACTTTCTGAGCTGATGGTTGTAACAGTTTTTATTGTCTGCACATTGTTGAATCCAGCAACTGGTTTTTGAGCTCCAGAGCTCTCTCTCTCTCTCTCTCTCTCTCTCTCTCTCTCTCTCTCTCTCTCTCTCTCTCTCTCTCTCTCTCTCTCTCTCTCTCTCTCTCTCTGTCAACCTTTACACACACACACACACTTAAATGTACATGAAGATACACAAACACAAATTAATATAGACAGATAGACAGATAGACAGACAGACTGATAGGGGATAAATAAGATAAATAAGAGATCAACAGACAGACGAACAGAGATAGACTTTTCTGGATAATTAAGAATTATTTAAAACCTATATTTACATTAAATTGGTTCATATTATATTGATGAACGAGCAATATGAAAAATTATTTTTTGAGGTGATCTTTTGACGGCTGGACATTCATCAGTAATCACAATCGTTTCAATGCCAAAATCGTATAATTTTAATGCCCGTTCGTAAGATGACGTACGATTCTCAGAATCATATAGGGCAAATTTTAGACCTGAACCAAAACTGTTCTTTCACAATGGAAGTTATCTTTACAGGTGCCTTAAGTCAGAACAGTCAAAACACGTCAAAATACGTTGGCCAGAGATACTCGAGTTTTACAAAATGTAGGAAGTATTAAGAATAAGTCGAGTAACACCCAGGGGCGTATTTACGGAGGGGGAGAAATTTTGTTTACCTCTTCATTTTTAAAGTTTTATTAATTTCTGCAGCAATAACGTTTTTAAAATATAGGTCTACAAACAAGTTTATTACACAGCATATGCTTGTATGTTTGAAATATGAAATACAGGAAAATAAATTAAGTCGATAATTATGCCTATCTTATAAACAATGTTTCAATAGCGCTTAGACCTATTTTTAATGTGTTAATACTTTAATGGGATTGATTTCAAAAAAGTATGTTATTACACGTTTTTCAGCCACTTTAAAGAAATATTGACAGTAATTTTGATTCAATATCAATATTGATTGTAACATTGATGAGTCTTAACTTGTTTTTTCTATTGTATGAAGCCGACACCCCCCCCCCCCCACCGAGACCAAAATTCTAGATTCGCTAATGATACAGTTCCAGTCTTTTAAACATCTTTTACACTGGGAGTATTTAAATGACGTTTACGATTTATATATTATTATTCAGGTCCTAGTAAATGTAAACACCGAGCAGTGATCCACTCTAGACAAAGGAAACCATACGATCTCAAAACGAATTAGTGACAGGATGTGAAACAACGTTTTAAGTCTTTGATCGTGTTTACCCAAGCAAAAAGCAGGACAATATATATATATATATATATATATATATATATATATACAAGCGCGCGCTCACACGCAAACATACGAAACAAATATGAAGAGAAAAAAGTAGCCGGGAATAATGCGGGGTTAGTTTTGTAATCCATTTCAGCTGCCAAGACCAGGTTTGCCAGATGAGTGGTGGCGGCGGGCGACGAGAGGTGAAGGGGGTAGGTCCGTAGTAACAAAATATAACCAAACGTTTCCTATGAATAATTACGTTTCATTTATTTAGCCGTAGCATTTTGACGTGCACAGAGAGAAATTTTGTGTATAGGACAGTTCGGTTGGTAGTGTTGTACTAACGGTCTCTAATGGTGTGAGCTATTCAATGATTAAAACAAACGCGGCGGTGGTAGCTGATGTGCTAAATGAATGAGTACATATTTCTACATGAAGGAAAAGCTTTCATACGACGGTGTGTGTGTGTGTTTGCGTGTGCGTGTTTATGTCACATGATGCTCTGTCACCTGCTTGCATACGGCTAATGGAATTCACAGAGAGAGCACCAGCGAGTGAGGTATTTGTTCATCCCCCCACCCTTAGCGCACAAAACCACTTCCCGCTTCGCCCAGCCACCCCCCCCGACACGGCTGCTACTGCTGCTGCTGGCTCTTGTGAAATGTTGCAAACTATTATGTCCTCAGTCTGAATACGATGAAATATCAGACATTTATCATCGCCTGCTTTTGATCTAACATAACACGCTTTGCTCTCCTGTGCCTGGTTCTACTACAACCGACGCCTTCCAGAACCTCCCTCCGCTTTCTCTCTGCACGTTCTCTTCTCTCTCACCACTGTCTTGCTCCAGTATTATCTTGTTTCAAGTAAACATCTAATACTAAAGTATAAATGAATTATGTGTTTTTATAATAATATTTAAAACCGTATAGCCGAGCTATTAGTAATTTCTCACTTTGGAATATTCTGTTCATTAATTGTGTGTAGGCCTATACATGTAACATAGATCAATTGTTGTAGGCCTATATAATATGTTGTTGGTCTGCGCACATATGTTACGAACACCTATAGTCAGAAGTTAAAAATGCCCACAACGTAATCTCCATAGACCATCATCATCACCTTCTAGAAGGATTAATCCGAAAATGGTTTGTTCTAATCGCAAGCAGATAGGTTAGGTTAGTGCTGCTTACTACATAGCTATTACGAGCGTCACACACCTCTCCGTCCGGGGATGCGGCAGTCATCCATTCGGTTAAGATGTTCCAGCCATTTGAGCCTATATTGAGCAATCCTATCCCAGTGTATTGGGATATTCAGATACTGCCCATCCACATACCTTCCTTTGTTCTGCGATCTTGAAGAACATACCTTGCCACGTGCCTGAGAAATCTCATTTCGGCTGCTTCACATGCGACTGACCTGGGATTTCGTTAAAGTCCAATTCTCAGACCCATAGAGAAGTACGGGGAAGTGCCTTGTAGAACTTGAGGGGTAATTCTTTACTCGTTGATTTGAGAGTTCCCGTTTTGGTCCCGCGTATATGGTTGACCTTACGTAGCTTATTCACCACGTCATTGTTTGTAGCATAAGACACACTATAGCCTAGATATGTCTTTCACTCACTTGACCAACTACGGGTATAAACAAGATATACAGTTGGACCACTCTTGTATTTTCTCTGTAGGTTCTTCATACTTTTGTTTCTTCGGCCTGTTACATTATGCTCCCAATATTGAACTCCCTTAGAATTTTTTATCTCTCGACTCTCTTGTATGACTCACATCCATTGTCCCCGTTCGCTCTCTTCATACCACACGTCATTATTGGAGCCACCTGAAGTTTTTCTACCCTTCCCATCGTGCCTATGCAATGTCCACATCTTCTAGTCAGTTGTCTTTATTTGTGTTTGTACTGAGAATTCTCATTTACGTATTCTCCTTTTCTTCTATCGCACTTTTTCTTTTTTCTTTATAATTCGCACACTTCTTGTCTTGTTTCTTTTTTAAAGTATAACATTGACCTTTAAATACTACGGATATTCTTTGAGTAGCCTCTTTGAGCTGCCAGTAAGTGTCCAGGGTCCAGGTCCAGGCAGTAAGGGAATACATATCGTTGTGTTCCATTTGTTTCGTAAACTCAAATTATTACCAATATGTCACGGTTATTTTTTCCATGTTCTTAGTAAGTTAGAAGGTTCTATCTTCCTTTACCCTAGCACAAGCACTTCTTTCATTGTTGTAGTACGTCTGTACGGTGTATAGATGGGGAAAACTAAGGACTATCACTATTTCTTTCTCTGTCTTGTTGTGTCCTCTTCTGCGATTGCTGTTATAAAAGGCTGAATAATGCTTTTGACTTTAATTCACCCACCTCTGTCACCGTAATCCTAGATGTATGTCTAAGAGCGCTCGCTTGAAGGTATTTCCTTAACAATCGTGAATATCCAGAGTCGTTGCGTGTAGCCTACCACCCGGCACCTGCAATCGGTTCTTAAACAGCGTGTTCTTTAACAACAATGGTATTTTGCTCGAGTATTCGATCTTCCGTTGTTCTGATTCAGCTAACAGTCTGCTAAATCACGAACCCATACACGCGCGAGGGCGCGTACTCATTTTAGCGGAATACGACGTAACATATCGCTGTTGCTACCGTGTTCTCTCTTGGTGAGAAGGCCTGAGGTGTGTACGCCAGCTGTTTGGTGTGTTCGTATAAAAGTTTATTTTATGAATAATAATGACGTGACACGTGTGTGTGCGTAGGTTAGATGCGGTTTGTGTGTCGCGCTGGCGGCGGCGGCGGGTTACACAGTTATAACATCAATGTTAATACGCGGCCCGCAATAAGTCATCATGACCATTTGTCTCCATCATCGTCATCGCACGTGTGCGGGGTCCCTGGATCCTAAAATAAGCGAAAGTACAAAGTCGTACGCCGCGCCGCCCCTCTTTCGTAATTATAATTTGCAACACTTTCAAATTAAACTAACACGCACTCACGCGCGCGCACTCGTTTGTTTGGTGTGAAGTTTACGCGCGCGCATTTTACTTTCATTACTACGAATATAGTTCACGACGACACGTGTGTGAACGCAAGGCATACAATTTTAAAACTGATGATTTGAAAAAAAAAATTGTTCAATCTAGTGTAAAGTAACGTGTAATCTCAAAAATTACATAACTTGTTCAAGTGAAAACATAACATTTTTAACAGCATACAAATAATTCACATAAAATCGTAATCAAAATGAATCCACTTTCTAAACTCGTAGTAGGCCTACAGTTCTTCTATTATTAAACATTTTTCTCTCCTTCTATCGCCGTCATACGCTACGTCCTCAATTCCGTGCCACTTGAATCCAGTGTCGTATCTAGAATTTGGTCTTGGGAATGGTCCGGATATCTCAGCTTGATAGCCTACAAAAGGAAAAGTAAGTTAAGACTAATCAACATGATAGTCTTCCACGTGGCTGAAAAACGTATCATGACATACTGAAACCAGTCCCATTAAAATAACGTTAATAACACAATAAAAATACGCGTTACTAAAATCGTGTTTACAAGATAGTTAGTGACATTTAAAATTTTAAAATGATAACCCTAGTTTCAATAAAAAAAAAGGTAAAACAAGAACATTATGTACGTAAAAAGATACACTAAAAATATTTTTGAGTCTAATATCTCTTTGCCTTGATTTTTTGGTCATTTCATTAAGAACTTCTTCCGGGGTCAGTGAATTGATTTTCCTATATTTCAAGTTTCAAACATAATTGGTTTACGAAAATGCTGTGTATTAAACCTGTTTGTGTATTTAAAAAAGTGTTACTACTATATTAGCGTGCACATTTAAAATATAATAAAACAGTCTAAAAATTATGAGGTTAACAAAATACCTCGTCAACTTTTTCGACCCTCTGGGGGGGGGGGGTCTTTGATCCTATTAGTCCCCCCTCTAAATACGCCCCTGCTTAAAGCCTGTCTTCTCAGCTTCTCTTTAACATTCTCTATCAACTTTCTCATTCTCTTTGCTCCTTCCTTTCACGCTGGAATCATATATACTTATTCTTGTGATTCCTTCTGACATACGACACATTTTTATGTCGAAATAGTCTCCATTGTTCTCCCACTATTTTGGGTCTAATCTTAAGGTATTGTTTAAATATCTAGTTTCTTGTTCTATCTCTACTTTATTTGCCCTCCTTTGTCTCAGTAATCTCATTTTCATGGCGTTTATTCTTTACATTCTCAGAATCGCTGCTACACATTTATTATTGCCTTAATTACTTTCTTTATTACTCCTGCTTTTTACATTCCATTTTTCCTCAGTTTGCCTTACATTCTTTTCACAAAAGGTGAAGTGCAAAGCTTGTATTGGAAATGCGTTTCAACTAAACTATTGCGTCTCTGTTCTGTTTACGTGTATCTTGGACTCGACTCAAATATTATTTACACTACTATTACATAGCCATTCTGCTGAAACCGCCCTGAATTCCATTTGTTTAATACGTATAGCTTCCTCGCTCAGAGGGATGACAGTCAGCATCAAAGCAACTGTTACCAGTGGTAATTAATTCTTTATCTGTCATCAGTATAGTTACGTTGTTGACATATTTATGAACTTCATTAACCAACGGTTATACGGGTATCGGAATGACTATGACTCGACGGGTCGGCTCCATTGAAAATGATAAGCTGCAGTTGATGAACACTAACGTGGACTCAAAACGGTAATATAATCTTACTAGCGGTGCAATTGGTGCAGAGAGACGATGTCGGGAACACATTGTTACATCGAAGGCTTCCGAACATAGGACTGTACTGTTGGTAAACATTGTCTTTAATAAAATCCGCACCAGTAACTTTTTCAATCGTTACACTGAAGGTGGCCTCCAATGGTGGGGCCGAAACGTATGTTCAAATTGACAGCATTAGACCACGGCCTAATAGCCCGACAACGAATCATAGCTTTAACCGAATAGGACACAGGCTTGTTACATGGGTGCTGGCCGAGGCCGTAGCTTATTCATTCTTTAATTGTTATGTAAATTATTAAAATTTTTCGCCTTATATAAAAGTGCAAAACCAGTATATATTACTGTATCGCGGAATATTACCTTCCGTTTCTTTTGAATATACGAAGGGGACGTATTCGTTTACTTCCTTCAGTCGGGTTTCTTCTACGAAACGTTACTCGAGTTTCCGTCTGAGGTAGCAGAGCTTTACACTATCTATCCGCCTTATATTGCGACCGTTCCTTTAAGCTTTCCGACTGTACGCTCTTTGATAATTGTCACACATGAAACAAATTTCCAAACTTAAACAACTGAAAGCCATGCAATTTTCGATTGCATCGCATTGCAAATATCAGCACGAAGGAACAAACGTTTACAGTTAGCAAACACTTTTTAGATGTTTTATCTTCATTTTTAACGCTAACGTTTTCTTTTGTGTTGTTTTGTTTTGACACTCTGTGTGAAGAGTTTCCAAAATGAAACGCATTCCCGACATTGCGTAGTGTTTTGATTGCTTTATCGAGTTCTTCGTTGTAGTATATAAAAAAAAGCGCATTGCAAATTTGGTTTCCCACCGAATCATCGCCAGCCGATAATGACCTCTGTCTTAATGTCTATATTGCCCGACCACAAAATCAATTTTTGGTACGTACCACAGACGCGTACAATTTCAACAAAGTATTTCAGTTTATTAAGGGTAATATTGCTTTTGTGGATCTGAAAGAATGTCGGCAGTTTTTGCCGAATTTTATTTTGGTTTTACATCAGACATTTGCAATTCGTGATTTTTGATTATGCAGTCTGCAGAGTTCAAGGCAGTTTATGTTATGTTAACGAAGATCAGCGCGTTGTCTTCTACGAAGGTCAGTTGTTGTTTTGATAGAAGTATTTTGTGTTACATGAGAACTGTAGGGTTAACGTCTCATAATGTTAATGTAAAACTCAAGGAGTGTAAAGTGACGTCTCCAATTAAAGTCCAGAATAATCAATAACATACGTGAAAGCCTATATAATTACTGTAGTCACGGAATAACGTTTAATTTTAAGGAGGTAAATAAAAACTATGGATAAGAATTACCATTGAAATTGTAAGAGTAGAACTACATCCGTACTGCCAAAGTGACACCACATAGGCCTACCTGTCGTTAGAAGACCAAATAGCCTACTTAAAAAGTGTTATTTCACATTTTCAAACTTTAGGTCACATTATTTCACTAAACAGGAAGTTTAGTCGCAAACACTTCAGGCTTAAAACGATTGTGCGTATAGATGACCACCGCGTGGTACGAACTGTGTGTGATGATTTCGCACCACGTGGTATGAACTGGGATTTTGTTGACCCGTTTCCTCTGTCGTATATTATTCGAGTCTCCGCCCGTGCTAATGGGTCGTTGTGAACTGAACATTAGGATCAATTCTTTAAAAGTATTATTGTATGTTTAAAATAGTTCTCTTATAATTTTTGTTTCATTCCATAAGATGTTTTCGGAAAACAATTTGCGTCTGTTTATCTTATATGTTTCGTTTCATTCCTTTCTTTCTGTGTTCTTCTTCCGTGACTTAATGGCGTCTCACCTCTGAGGTCAAACTCGACACTAAAACGACTGTTATGTTTGTAAGTCCCTTTATCGTGTGTCACGTTATTATACGTAACACGACATTATCCTCAAACTGTGCTCCGCCAAGCATCTCGAAGTGGGAAATTATGAAAAACGAGACTAATTCTCAAAATTCGGTCGGAAACCTGCTTTTAATTCATTCTAAAACGTATTTTTTTAACCACTTTTGTTTTGTTTCTCGTTCAAATAAATTTACTTCTTCAAGTAGGACTAAATTCCTTTTTTTTCGGGAAATAAGTGGCGGAAACAAAATATCGAATAGAATAAAACTTAACCTGCCAAATATTTGAAAATACCTACTACCTTCCGTACTGATGTCATTCGTTTAATCCCTGCACAGGTGTCAAATAAAAATTAATGCTGTGTAATGAATTTCTCTTGTGTAAAGTTCACTTTGAAAATGTTTCGGAAGCACCGAATTGGAAGTTCCAACAATGTTTCCCTCAATCATACAATGCATACATAATCAAATTAATGACAAAACGTCACTGCACACTTAAATTTTCAACTGAACGAATCTTCGTCGTGAGGTCCTCTCAATTCAGTGATTTGTCTCACTTCACTTTCTCCTTCTTCCGTCTGGTTACTGAGCATTCTATAAAATCTAACATTGATAATCACCTAAAGTTAGGTAGTGTCTGTCACTCTCTGCCCGTCATTTATGCTTGTGTATTTACAAGCCTACTAATTCGACACAGGAAAGCTAAGAAGTGACTGAGAATTATTGCACTCTCTTACCTTTGTTAAAGTCGTTGTTCCTTGCCGGGCTATTACGCCGTGCTCCCACAATCCGTACGTATCTTTACCGCAGTACTGTGGGAACTGGTGTATATCTTGACAGTTAAACTTTAAACCGTGCAATACTGAGGATGTCCTCCAATGGTAGGGCCGAAACGTGTGTCGTTATAAACAGTATTAGATCATGGCTTAATAGCCCGGCAAGGAACAACGTCTTTATCAGAGAATGTTTTAGTGGGTGGTTAGTGAGGATCGGTCAATAATACAACTTTTAGTTATTTTGCGTCGACGGTTCGACAATATTTCAGGACCTGTGTATGAAATACAATAGAAATATCAAACATAACGAAACAATTAAATATTTGGGTGAACGTGTTGGTGATGTGAGTGTGTGCGTGCGTATGTATGTATCATTTTTTTTTTTATGTGAAGACTTATGATAGTTTGTTTACAACTTCAAATCATCTTTAAGAAAGCGAGCAAATTATAGTATGAGAGAACTTAATTTATACAGTATTACAATTTAAATTACTAAATATAAAGTTATTTTAATTAATTAAACAAACGGTAACCAACAATTGGATATTAGATTGGTACATAAATTGTTTATACCTACAACAGTCAACATATAGCAAAGTAATATATTACCTATAACTAAAACAGATTAGGGGATGTTCACTACGTAATTATTAAAAGTTATTTTTGCCATGTTTCACTCCCTACTGGTGTTAGCAAACAATCATAATTTAGAAACATACAATTTACACAATATTGTAAAACATTACGACTTAAATCAGATAGTTGACAAAGGTTACAAACAAAAGTTTCTGGTAAATTTTACTAACAGGTAAACTTGGATAATACGGTAATTGTAATCATATTGTAAAATATAGTCAAGAGTAATGTAGAATAATGTAATTTATGTATGTGTCCACATTCTCTTTCACCCATGCTCCCCCCGCCAGTCCTCACAGCCTCTCACTCTAACCTGAAATCGATCTACCACTCACTATCACCCCACTCACTCACTCTCTCTCTCTCTCTCTCTCTCTCTCTCTCTCTCTCTCTCTCTCTCTCTCTCTCTCTCTCTCTTCTACATCTCACTCACTGTCTCCCTTCTTCCCTCTCTCACTCTTCCACCCTTCGCTCTCACACTCTCTCTCTCTCTCCCTCTCATTATCTCTCTTCATTCACTCTCTCTCTTTCACTCT
This sequence comes from Magicicada septendecula, assembly GCA_034769895.1. Classification (NCBI taxonomy): domain Eukaryota; kingdom Metazoa; phylum Arthropoda; class Insecta; order Hemiptera; family Cicadidae; genus Magicicada; species Magicicada septendecula. The sequence goes on along the minus strand of CM068373.1, from coordinate 369,334,408 downwards.
CTCTCTCTCTCTCTCTCTCTCTCTCTCTCTCTCTCTCTCTCTCTCTCTCTCTCTCTCTCTCTCTCTCTCATTTTATCTCTTCACTCACTCTCTCTCCCCCCCCCTCTCTCTCTCTCTCTCTCTCTCTCTCTCTCTCTCTCTCTCTCTCTCTCTCTCTCTCTCTCTCTCTCTCTCTCCCTCTTTATCATAGTTGACGCAGACCGTGAGAGTCTAAGACATCTCGTAACTTTATGCCTGTCTGTGTGTGTTTGTGAATGATCGTGTGTATACGATACTTTCTGAAGTAGTAGTTGACCAATATTTTGATTCGGTTGTTTAGCTAACACGCGGAATCGCATCACATTTCTCCAACACGTCGGGCGTATAAATTGCCAATAAATTTGTGTCAGACTGCGTATAATGCAGACATAATTTTGAAAATGACTGACTACGGCCCGCGCTTCAAGCGTGGTCGCCGCGCGTAAAAATTAAACAAATTCAGACGTTACCCGGACCGGAGCAGCGCCGGTCACGTTGTAAATAACAGGATTTGGCGTTCTCGAAATTGCTCAATCCGCTGTTAAATACGTAATCGACCGACTGCGGCGTATAAATAAGTATAATACGCGGCCACAGGAAGGTGTATATAATGCAACAAATTGGTTTAAAAAAACTTGTCCGAATACATGTTCCGACCCGACTTGCTGCACGCACGCATTTGATCTTATCACTTACGTAATATTATATTATTTTAGGCCGCGCGAGATAATTTCCTAAACTACTACCACGGCGCAATGAACACATACACACACGCACGCACACCAAATTGTAGATCGGGCGAAGAACAACTTCATCGCACCTCTCTCTGTTGTTGTGTTGTTGTTTACTACTAAACTAGGAATCGCGCCAATAACTTGGCCATAATTTTCATTAAAAACTATAATAATAATTCAACTCTCCGACATTATTATTGTTCGTGAAGTAAATGACTTTTTAACGGAAGTGACGCTGAGAGATTTCGAATTATTAAGGTTTTAAAGCCACCAGACTTGAGTTGTTAAAGAAATTACCGTCTTATGAAGTCACGATCTGTAACACGACAACAAGAGCTGGAAATATTACTGGCTAAAAGGTCGACTCTGAGGATTAATTGTTTGTGTTTAACTCAAAACGTACGCTGTTTGAGATTACGAAGACTTTTTTTGTTTCTTTATATATTTATTGCAATCTGATAACAAAGAAATCTTGTAGTAATACAGTTAAAGGACGCGGCCAGGCGTATCTATCCCAATAGAGTGCATGTTTACAACGTATACAAGTCACTTGAATGAATAGACAAATTAACCTTATTCAGTCCGCCTTGTGACTTATTTTTACTTTTTATTTAAGTTAAGCTATAGAAGACGCCTTTCAAAGTACGAGGATTGTTAAATAGCAACACGTCTAGAGGCTGTAAAGCATTTTTTATTCAACGATTTTAAAAGAAGTCTCCATTAACATTAAGGCATGAGTCCCACTGTTGCACTAATCTGTAGATTCCCTGCTGGTAAAATTCTTACTGCTGTTTGCGGAACCATTCGCTAGCACCAAACTCTACCTCAGCGTCCGATTTCAACCGCCGTCCTTTTAGTGATTTTCTTATTGGGCCAAAAACATGATAATCGCACGGGGACAAGTCGGGACTGTAAGGTGGATGTTGTAAGACTTCCCACTTTATACGATCAAGCAGATATTGAATCGTCTGGGCTACATGGGGTCGAGCATTAACATGCAGAAGAATAACGCCATTCGTGTGCTTCCCGGGACTTTTATTCTTGATGCTGACCCGTAAGCGTTTTAAGCTGTCTGCATATCACTCAGAGTTGATGTTGACACCAGGTTATTTAGGTTATTTAAAATCTAAGAGCAGCACACCCTGATAATAAAAAAATACGGTCACCATTACTTTTTCTGCACAAGATTGGGACTGACATGTTTCGCCTTCGGAGATTGTGCATGCTTCCACTGCATACCAAGACTCATCACCGGCAATAATTTGGTGTAGAAAGGCATTACCTTGTTGTTGATAGCGCATCAACTGCTGTAATCATAAGGCCGAACGCAAATTTTTCTGCTCATTAGTAAGCAGTCGTGGAATCCACTGAGCAGCAATTTTGTGATAGCCAAGACTATGAATGATGGAGTGAACATTTCCCACGCTGATGCTCAAAATTTGAGTAAGTTCTTTAACTTTGATGCGCCTATTTGCGAGTAAAGCAGATTCCAGCTGTCTCACATTTTCATCTGATGCTGCAACACGTGCAGGTCCGGGACGGGCCAAATCTTTAGTGGATTCTCTTCCTTGTCGAAATATATTGCACCATTCAACCACTGCTGTATGAGAATAACCATAGTCACCATATACAGCTTTCATTCTCGTATAAATTCCTATTGGCTGACGCCCCTCAGCGGCCAAAAACTGACTAACGGCAAGCAGATTATCTTTGGATGGATTTTCTATCATAGATGCCATTTTTCAACCCAATCACAATGCTTAGAAAAGAGCAAACTGTAAATATTTTTGACAGACGCGTCACTAGCACTTAAACAGATAATATAAACAAATGAATACCGTTGCTATGGCGACGAAGTCACGGCTGCGCAGATCAAACGTGTTTCTACTGAACAATCCTCTGACCAAGGGGCTGCGCGGGACGAAGGGCATGCCCGTCGCCTGCTCGTGTGGTGCGTCCGGAGCTTCAAACAGAGCTAGATAGTGCTGGATGTTTAGGGTGTGGCCTGCTACCGGCCGTGGAGAACAACCCTCGTATATGCTTCATCGTCAGACCATAAAACATCGGTCAAACGGGGAGGGGTTTTCTTAAACGTTTCCTTGAACACAAGCCTAAACTATGCTCGCCACCTGGTCTCACACGACCACAATTACACGCATTTCAAGTCTAACTTGGAACCATTACACATTTGTGAAAAGGGTCGAATCGTGAACACCTTGGAGGAGTTTAAAATTTACAGAGCATACACAAACATAATCAGTCCCGGATTCGTATAGAATGACCATCTGAACTTTAAATCCAATCCGCTATACGATACTGCCTTGAACCTATTTTGTCAGACAGAGACGAACAACCTCTCAGAGGTCGACCAAACGCGAATAGGTGTGCACCTACTGACGCGTATACAGTATTATTGGATTTTTTCACTGATGTCGACCTCCTATGATGAATATTTTATGCTATCCATAACGCGCCTATCCATATTATATGCTATGTGCCTTGAAACGCGTCTTCAATATAATAATGAAATAAGTCACAAGGGGATTGAAAAAGGTTAGTTTACTCAGTAAACTGTTTATGGGGCTATATTCATAGGTCTGGTAGTCACGTGACTTAATGTACCTGATTTGATGTCAGGTAAGTCAGATCACGTGACTTAATGTCAGCGATAGCTTACTTTTCAACTGACGCATTATCTAGATATAGGCCTAAAGCTATGAGTTTGTTAGGATGCGTTTCTTTTTAATGTCCGGATTTTCTTTCTAACGAAAAGCGTCTGTAGATCACGATAAATACCTCTGTCCTTGACGAACCGTGGCGCCCCAGGATTTATTTTTAAAACCTTTGAATGAAACCTATATATTATTTCGATATTAAAGTTGGGAGCAGTCTACCAAGATCGCATGCATGAAGCACATACTGGCTTTAGATCATCTTATAAATGATAATTGATTTTCAGTGTCGATTTTTGCTAGTACAGTTGGTCTTACTTTCATTCCAGTTGTTTTCGTGTTATTTTAATTTGTTATTTACAGTTCATTATTTTGTGAATTTCAAGATACTTTACTTCATTAGCTTGATTACAGAGAGTAAGTTTAATATATCGATATACGTAAATAGGCCTGAAGTAGACCTCTGGATTCCTGTTAACGTTTTAACCTGGACTGTCTGAAATGAAACTACAATACTGAGTTTTCAGGAAGTTATCCATTGGCCGAAAATAGTTTTATCACCCTCAGGAAACGTTGACTTCTAATCGTTTAATAAAAATGTTATAATGTTATCACTCACTATGGACTAATAAAATGTATTAATTGTGGACTCTGTAACATATGCGGTTATAGAGCCTGTTATTCGACCTTGTGCGCACTTTTTTTTTTTTTTTTTTTTTTTTTTTTCTTTCTTTGCTGTTTGAGACCGACCAGTATGGTCGGACTCGGGCTGTTTTGGAGACGAGCTCCCTTCAGCCGTGTGGATAAGGGGTTTTTGGGGGGACGTACGCCAGACGATCGGAGCGCAGAGAAGGTGGAGGCACTTAGTTGGGAGAGTACTGTTTGTTGGTTATATTGTGTGAGGTGTAGTGTGTAGCCATACTCGAGAGGGAGAGGTAGATGGATGTGGCCGTTATAATGTTTCTGGGGCATCTTTATTTAAGCATTTTGTTGATTTAGTTTATTTCTTCTTCATATTGTTCTGCGACGTTCTTGCAGGGGGGGGTGGCCAAGACTGGGACGTGAGACGCTGGTCGCCAAAGCTGTTGGGTGGCGACAGGGAGCCGTCAAGGGAGGCGGAAGGAACAGATTCGGGTTATGTTCGGGTACGTAAGTGTGGGGAACTAGAGTGTGTGTTTACTGTGAAGAGAAGAGAGTGTTTATCGCGTGTTGGGTATTGAGGCTGCTTTAGGAAGACAGGTCGCTACTGCCTGGGAGAGATAAGTCCGTGGCGGGGGAAAGGTATGTGTTACTGCTTAAATCGGTCTGTGTCGTTGACGCCGGCGTGGTTGGAGGCGAGGGGGAGGACCATTGGCTATTGCGAGGAGGCGATTTAGTAAGTAGGAAGGTCGGCTTGTATTGCGGGTTGTGCGCACTCTAATCTCCACTCCCTTATATACATCTTCTACTAGAGGTGCCTCTGTCTCTGCAGAGCTGTCCTCTGCATTGGTTCTGCTATTCTAGAATTCAAGCCTTTCTCTTGCCTTCACCTAGAGACATCCAGAACCATAATTTTTTAGCCAAAGTGATAGGATCATTCGTCGCAAAATGAGATCTTTCATCTCAATTAAAATCTAGCAATACGGCATGGACATTCATTTGTTTCTCTACTCGTGTCACTGCGTACTTTATTTCCTATAGTAATATTGAAAATATCTCCGCTGTTGCATCATCTAGAGCATCTATATATATATATATATATTTTTTTTTTTAGCTTCCCTAAGGGGTACGCCTTAATAGATCCCGTTTTTTTGCTATACAAGCCGATATAGCGAGGAGCCCATGACTTCCGTTGCATCCCGCATCTCAACCGTCATAACGTCTTGTAACAGTCTGTTTTCCCGGTAGGCTGTCTTGTAAATTCTCCAAGTTTTACGAGGCCTACCTTTTTCCCTGCGATTGAGCGGATGATACTTTTCTGCAATACTTCTGTAATTTCTTTTACAATAATTAAAAGTATCAAACACAGTTTGGATTCTGTAGTGACTTGAGAATGGTTTAACAAACGAAATGTGACATAAAGGTCGACTATTTGTATCTGAACAGCAACTAACTTTTTTTGGCAATTTTTATAAACGATCTCTAACAACAAATTCTGGAAACAAATGAATTATTTATTATATAGATGTGTATTTAATGTTCGTATTTTGTAAGTTGTCAAAGTTCCTGACAGTGTAATTTAGGTCCTCTTTTTACATATCTTTGCCATGTCTTTCTGTGCCGCAGTTTTCACATTCTGTCGTTAAAATATCTTCAGCTAATCAAATTCACTTTCTCCAAGGTCTTTATTTGTTTCAACTGGTCTTGGCTTCTATACTTCTTAACTTGTCTCTCTCTCTCTTACTCATTATTATTAGTTGTCCAGATGACATAAATTCTTTGATTTTCACAAATTTTCCTTATTTTACTTCTTATCTTTCCCACTCGTCTAACAGTTTTCTAAAATATTTAATTTCTACTCTTTGTAGCCTTTCCTGCCATCGTTTGCAATGGAGGTTCCAGCCTGGAGCCAAGGGAGCCCAGCCCCTCCCCCTCTTAGAAACCTAGGCTTCTCTTATTGCATTTTAAAATATGTACTGTTTGTTGTTGTGTAGTATCAAGTAATTGACTTTATGTTAATTATTAATGTCGTCTTAGTAGATCAGGGGGTACGCAGACCATCTTTCCGATCAAATATTGAGTTTGTATTGCTAATCACGTAGTCTGTAATCGGGGATAAATTTTCGACTACTAGAATCTCTAGGTAGGTCTACATTTTTTTCTGCGAATTCTTTTCTGCAACGGCAAACACAGCAAAGCCACCTGCATATGCAGTTGCCTTGCACTATACTTATTTTTTGTTACTATACAAGTAAGTAATGTGTTCTTCCAGCAGTTGCCTCTAGAAAGATTTTATATGTTTCGACTAAATAATTATTAAAAAATAACTCGGTTTCTAATGCTTTACTTCGTGCTGTATATTTTCTGTTTGCATAGCCTATGTACGCAACTAGAACCAGTGAGTTTCGTTCTTAAAATTTTACCCCCACCCTCATACACACACCTCACACATTCTTGGCATTAACATGCGTGGAGTAAACTTTTTTTTGTCTTCTCTGGTTACGGTATTCTGGTTTCGCTATTATTTTTGTGGGCTTTAGGGGTAGAAAATTACATAAAGTCGTCGTTCCTCACTCCTTTCGGTACTAATGTTGAATAATAGTGCCCCGACATTTTATGCACGGTTATTACGAAAGCGGCTTTCTTTGACGTAAACACCTCGGCCGTATGATGGAAACAACCCCAACGAAACAACATTTGACGGTGGAAATTTTTAATAAACCGTACGACGTAACAAACTACCCGCTTCCTCCTCGTGTTTCATAACGTTTCACCTTCGTGCTGTCGTTACTGCATCAATTAAAATAATTTGTTTAATTTACGCAGTCCAAAAATGTCACGTCGAAAGCCGAAACATCTGTTTTAATTTTTGCTACCAAAATTTTGTGTGAAAGTTATTTTTAATTTGTATTATTAAGTCTACAACGTAAACGTTCGCTAGTTTTTGACCAGTTCTGTTTACGTTTATAACAAAGAGAGATATAACAGTGCCATGCGGCCTTTATGGCAGTGAGACTTGGGACACTGAATGCAAAGACCCAACGCCGGATACAGGCTAGTAAAATGAGATTTTTACGATCAGTACTAGGAGTTTCACGGAGGGACCACCTAAGAAATGATGATATAAGGAACATCCTTGGGATATAGGCCTACAACCTAAACGAAAGGATAAAGCAATACAGAGAGGATTGGGCAGACCATGTTGAAAGAATGCATAAGAACAGGATACCAAAACAAATTTTGGCTTATAATCCGTAAGGACGGCGGAATATTGGAAGACCAAAGAAGAGATGGTCAGACCAAAAAGAGTTCGCAACGGATCGTAAGGCCTCAGACTGAAAAGTAAGAAGATTTAAAGTTAGTAATGTTATTAGGCCTATTGATGTTCCTGTTTCAAAGTATGTCCGCGAACAAGTGTTTGTGTGTACCTGTAGCTATATAACATAGCCTATCGTTTCATGAAACTAAAAATTTACCCTTATCATTTTGGTGTAGGCCTACATAATTTGCGGTTTTGTAATACAAAAGTCATCAAAATACTGCGCGCTCATTATAACTGCTCCTGAATATCCGATTGGAGAACTATTTTCCTTCTAAAAATCTGTTTTCTTTTGTGGCAATTCAGACATGGCATTTCTTTTAACGAAGTTCAGACATGTGGCAATTCCGTTAGAATTGAAATACGAGAAAGTTAAAGTCGTTAAAAGGAGGAAGATCGACAAATTAGAAATACATAAAAATCAAAATTAAAATTGAAGACCATTCGCAGATAGTATACGTTCCAGTACGGAATGTAGATAACAGAGTAAGCGGAAACGTCCGTCATGACCTCTTTAGTTATAAATAAATAAACTGAGTTTATAGTAACAGCATTTACGATAGTAGTAAGAGACAGAATAATAATGCTTAATACGAGTAGTAGGCCTAGTATTCCCACTGTTAGTATGATATTAGCCTACTTTAATAATAATAGTTTAATAATTTCTTCATCATCATCACCACTCCAAGGATTAGGCCATAGACCTGTTCCGAAACCCATCTCCTCCTCGGTCTGCCGTCATCTCTCTTCCCAGTAGGGTGGTAACCTTAGGCAGCCATGGGTAGGCGGATATGAGGCAAGCGATTCAAGTGTTCACACCATCTCCTCCTGTGGTCTGCAATCTTCTGGTGCAACGATACAGTGTTTAATTCGCGTCTAATATCCTCGTTCCTTTTCCAATCCAGAAGAGAACAATCTTGTGTCCCTCTTAGAAATTTTATTTCAGCTGCCTGAATCCTCTGTATGTCCCTTTTACCAAAAGTCCATGTCTCATTAGCGTACAGGAATGTGGAGAATAGCCAACGTTTTGTAAATTTTCATTCGGGTATCATTCCGTGTTTCATTTTTCAGGTACCTATGAATCGTTCCACAGATGCGTCTAAATTTTGTTAGTTTACTATCCTATTTACTAACTTTAATATATTAGTTAATACTTTAATACTATAATAGTTTAACCTATTTTAATATTAGGTTATAGTACACAAATTTGTTGACTGCATCTACGGCTACTATTATTTACATATTGTTATGATGGCCTAACTGATCGTCGTATGGTACAGTGGAAAACAAAATACAAGACACCAACGAAACCACTAATCATCAGCTTTAATTCAGTTTATAATCAACTTGTAAAATCATCCGAACAAAGTTTGTCCACACGCAATAATAATGTCAGCTTATAGAGTCCCGCAAAATTATAAAACAATAACACTTCGCCACAATACTTCGAACCTTACTTGAATAAATCGCCACTTAAACTGATTCTAAGCGGCAGCTGTGGTTTGTTTAAGTAGGTAGCACAAGTGTTCCAGAATAATCAAAAATACGCGTCAACACTATAGGCCCGCCAGTGATTCCTGAACAGTCATCGGCGCAGACCCAATGTATGAATTACCCCCACTCAAAAAGTACTCGAGAGAGGAGAGTATGCGATAACAGCGTCTCTCTAACACGTACAGTCCCTTCAAAACAAAACTTGCACGCTTATGATGTTGTTGCCAGAAATCTGTATTTACATTTTAACTTTATCTATTTTGTTACTTAACATCACTGATGTTACTTAGTATGTGTAACATAGTACTACATTTACTCATTACTTTGAAAACAGTCATTTACAGTTTTTGATATATTTGTTATTTGCATTGTTTTTAATGTACGTAACCAAATTTATTTTAAAATTATAAATTCGAGAACATTTTGAGTTATTCATATATAATTATTTGTTTAATATTATTAACAATAAATACAACTTTTCTTACAAGAATATATTTTTTGTATTTTTTTAATAAGGCACTGTTTTGATAGTATAAACTATCATCATCATAGTTTTGATTATGATAATTTATACTATCGAAATAGTGTTATATATTCAAAAAATACAAAAAAAAATATAATGTAAGAAAAGTTTTATTTATTAATAATAATAACAAATATAAACAAGAATAACTGAGCAAATATTAATTATTATATTTAATTAAATATAAAAATGTTTACTACATTTAAAAAATAATATTGGAGTTATTTAACTACAAAAACTATTGTACAGTACTTACGTTTGAAGGAAGTTTTCAGTCGCTGTCAGGCAATACCTGTATTCCAGAGATATTACCATCTTCCTCTTCAGCAAAGTCGTCGGAACTGTCTGAACTACTCTCTCCTCCAAGATTAATTATGAAGCGGTCTACTGTTTCATCAACAATAGCTTCCTTTTCCCGATATTCTTTTTCAATGCTTTCTACATGTTTGCATCTTTTTTCCCAATCGTCAGCAGTCACAGTTGAAATTTTTTCTTCACATAAGTTTTTCACATCATTTAAATTAAACGTTACATTTTTTCAGCAACACCCCGCTTAATTTCTGCCCACATCATCTCTATAGGATTTAGTTCAGGGTGGTAAGGGGGAAGCCTTAAAACTAAATGTCCTTTGCTTTGCAGAATTTGATCTATTAAGTATGTTTTAAAGTTTGATTTATACATTTTAACAACTTCATAAAGTTCTGCTTTAACCATATTAGGACGGAACGGTATTGCGTGTCGTGTTTAGCCAGTCTTGCATATCACGTTTCGTAGAATTAGACGTAGGTGTTTTTACTAGCTGTACATTATGATAGCTGGCATTGTCAATTACCAACACACTGTTGGCGGGCAAATTCGGGACCAATTTGTCTTCAATCCAACGTCTGTAGTTGTCAGCGTTCATGTTATCGTGGTAATCTCCTGTCTTTTGGTTAGATTTAAAAATCAGCAGTGCGTTTGGAACAAACCCGTATTGACTGCCGGCGTGAACAATAATTAATCTTTGTCCTTTCGCAACTGGAACAGCGTAGCCACCAGGCTGAATCTGATCGTTCCAGGTGTACGGAAGTGTGTGGCTGCTATGAATGTATGTTTCGTCCTGATATACTACGGTTCTGCCTTCTTCTCTAAATTTTTTTATGTTTTGTAAATAATGTATTCTCATAGCTCTTATTTCGTGAATTTCTGTTAATACAGGTCGATTATTTTTAGTTTTTACCCACCTAAAGCCTATTTCCTTCAAGATAATTTTTAGGCTGCTACTGCTGCCTTTAAAGTTGATAAATTCTTTTAATTTTTCTAACAGCTTTTTTACCGTTGGGTGACACTTTTCTTGAATGTAAAAATTCCGAACTGTTCTCCTAATTACACCTTTATCAAAATCGTCAAGCCCGGTTATAGGTTTACGAACGCGGTGTTTCTTTCCCGGTGTGCTAAATGACGTTCCCGTTTCTGCATCTGGACTGTGTAGCTGTTGACCTTCCTTTATTATTCTCCTCACGGAGCTATGAGAAATACCCGTCGCTTTTGCAACACGTTCTTGTACTTTATAGAAATCTAAGAGAGGTTTCCCACTTTCAGCCTCACTCTTCATGAAATTATACACATTCCACACTACCTCACGAGTCTGGCTATGCAGAGTTTTTGAACTCAATTTGGAACTTTTGGGGGACATATTAATGTACGTTTCACACTAATATTTAAAACATATACGCGCAATTATGAAATAGTTTATTAACACTTTTCTAAAATATAATAATACGTTCTCTAATAAAATGTAAATAGGTAGCCTACAACTAATTTCACTGATTAACACAAATAGTTTTGTCGTCACAGTATAATTTGTAAATGACTATACACCACGTTTGCAAAGCCCGATGTGCACATTCCGGAACACTGCACAAAACTGTTCTGCGCATGTGCGAACTGAAAGAAAATTTTGTTAGCCTCGCAGCGAGGCGTTTGTCTATTGCGCATCGAGACCTTAGCGTTCAATTTTCACTGTCCGGCCTCTACTCGAAAACACTAGAGCGTAATTGATTGCATCCTTGAACACAGTACGCCAACCGGTATGGGCTGGAATACCCTCGTTTGTTGACGCATGTTAAGTGCCACGTACGCACACAAACATTACAGCTGGGCTCTGCTGGGATAGCCGAGAATCGTGTAGAACTTCTGTAACGGCGTAACAATATTTTTGTTTTATTACGTTAATTTCTATTGTCGTTAATTCCTAATTTCCAATGAATTGTCACGTGTTTTAACGTGAACAAAGAAAGATGAACTGCTCGTCTGAATAGGATGCCAGATGGCCGGTTTCTTCAGACGTTCGGCAACATACTAGCCTGTTGGAGAAAGAAATATAAGGAAGCGTCGGTGTAGTGGATGTATATCCCTTGATCGGAACAAACGATCCATCTATTCCCTGCTAAAAAAAGAAGAAGAAGGAAAAGAGTGTTTTAACTTGTATTTTTAAAATGGATTTATTACTATTTTTTGGCTTGTACCGTAAACATGTCGGTGACACTACAATTAAGAACCACTGTAGAATTACCGATTTTTAGTCAAAAAATTGCTAGAGCTTTGTTGAGAGGAATTGAATTCTCTTAACAAGACAGGCTGGTTGATAGGGAATTTACGTTTTCTGAAATCATGGTTTTCTAACCATGTAACAACCTACACTATGCGACCGGATCTAGTCATTGTTTTGTTAGTTCATTTTGTTATAATAATATTGTCATCGTTGTTATTATCATCATTTTTTTTTTTTACCATTGTGAAGTTTGTCACTGCACGTGGTTAAAGGCAGACTGACTTCTCTAGAACGTTTACGTAGCGTGATTTGGGACGCAAAAAACCACGGGGTTAACGTCTGAGGGGGTGTCATGATGATAATGACGATGATGATGATTAAAACAGAACTGACGTCGAAAAGATACGAAGAAGAAAAAGGGGAGGATAGGTTATACCTTAAGGAAACCCGGATAGACACCTGTGGCACAAAGAAACAGGCAGCGATCGTCTGTGAATGGAGGCGGATAATCTACTGGAAGTTCGAGAAGTTTGAAATAACGTGGAAGATCAGTGATGGCGACCGTCCGCTTTCTAAATGTAAACACAAATGTTCTACGAGCTATTAGGCCGTGGTCTACTACTGACATAGCTTACATACTGACGGTTCCCTCTCCGTACTGAGTTACAGAGAGACTGTATCCTCTCTGTACTGGATACTGAGGGATCAGTGCTGAGGGGATCAGTACTCAGGGATATCTGTACTGAAGGAATTGGCGTACATCTTGCCAATTACTCAATCGTCCTGATAAACTGAAGGTGTCCTCCAATGGTGGGGCCGAAACGCCTGTAAGCTGTCAGTAATAGACCACGGCCTAATAGAATGATAGCCCGGTAGAGAATGATATCAACACTGTTGGCGCCGGCCGTGAAAACCTTAGGAATATCACTGTTTACGTTCAAAAATACGTAAAGAAGTGGCTGATAAGGAACAAGAAAGAATAACGCTTGCATAAGAGCAAATTAGTGAATAAGAAAGTGAGTGTGCCTAATGTAGATAAATTATAATATTAGTGAAGCCTAGAAAAAATTAGGTCTACATCTGTATGTACAGCCTATGCGTATTCGTGTTTAGGTCTATCACATTATAGTAACAGACGAACGTGGACGAAATGTTCCTTTCTTATCGCGGACTTTTTATTCTCCTGTAACAAAAATATGTGCATAAGGGCGTATTTAATACCGAGAAATAATACAGCAGCCGATTTTTGTTTCTGATTACGTTAAGATTTGACGTTGAGACCGTGTCTATCGCCGTGTCGTCTCGGATGCAACCCCGACGATTCCTCAAGACGGGAAAAGTCATTACTTTTTTTTTTACTGAAGCCGATAGGTGTGCGTTTGAAGTAAACAATTAATAACAACGCCCTATACTAACGACACGTCGAAATTCAGTCTTCAACAATCGAGATGTATTTGTGATAAGAGGAATAGAACTTTCAGCCCAAAAATTGAAGGAGGGTAGAAGGCAGGGTCCCTTAGGAGGGTGTGTTTGTAAATGGCCGGTAATCAGTCATGCTTCGGACTGAGACGTCATTAGTCATGATTCAGTATGGCGTCACACAACACACACACACACACACACACACACACACACACACACACACAGACGCGGCTCGGAAGGGATGTCATACAATGATGTGTCAAGTTTGTCTTGTCATTTCGTAAGGGAAATATTTAAATTATACATACAGGCCTGTAAAAAAGTCTTCTCCTCCCTACAACACAATGTACCCAGCTTTGTATTCCTTGCGAAAATTCACCAACGATCTTCCGATCTAACCATATTCCGATGATTCTTTAATCCTCTCTTTCCGTTTCCCCGCTTCCATGTAAGGAGTACCCTTCGACACGTAAAATTCGAATCAAGTTCGTTGTCGAGAGATTTGACTGTTGGGAGTGATAAAGTCGTCGACGTCAGCGTCGGTCGTCTCCGTCGTTGTTTTGGTTGTTGTTGGTTGTTTCTTTTTGTGTGTGTCTGTTTTTTTTTTTGTACAAACAAGATAAAAACGTCTTGTGATGTTAAACTTGGATAAAACCAGTGTTCAGAGTTCAATATATCACTGTCAATGCGCTGCGTATGCCCGCTGTGTGGCCTCTCCTTGTATATATGTGTCTTACATTTCATTCATTCTTTCTTCTTCTTTTACTTTATGTTTGTGTGTGTGTGAGTTTGTCGTTAATATTTAATTTCAAAATAAAGTTAACACACAGTGTCCGAAGAAAAATGTGTACAGAAAGATAAAGCGAAGTGTCACAGTGTCACAGTCCGAGTTAGAAATCTCGGAACAAACACACGCACACGCACGCACACACACACACACCCAGAATAGAGAGGAACAAGCGCAATCTGCGTTCATTATTCCAATATTTATTCATTATTATTTATCCGCTTAGAATAAGTAAGAAAGTTGTTACAACTCGACGTACAAATTGTGAAAATCATAAATCGTCTCTGTGTTACTTATAGTCCTGTTATTCGTTTCAACGTCTGAGATTCAGAGTACGAGTAAATTAAGTTACTGAGGACAACGATTTATGGAATACTCATTCGCATAGTCCTGCTAGAACTCGAAAGACACGGAGTAAAAACTTACGAGGTATATTCACTTTAGGCGAAGGTGCACAAGTGGGATGATGTGGTGAAGACTACGATTTGGAAGGATTTCATTCTTCCATTCTGTATTTTTACTCTTCTTGTTTGTTATCAGTCAAAAAATTAAGAAGTTTTATACAAGTTAATTTGATTTCTCAAATTATGATTCTGAAACTCAAATTATGTTCTCCAACTGTTGCTATATTACGGTAAGGACGTGGTGGAGACACCCTGTGGTATGGTATCACTGCTTATTTCAAATTTATGTGCGGACGATTTCAAGATTTCCGCAGGGTTCTTCATTGATTGAGTTACAAGACGTTCTGATCATCTCCTTTTTAGTCTTCTTGGTAGAGAATCCGCAGTGAGAGGAAGACGTAATGTGCAGATGACACTGTAAGGTAAGAAAGTGTTTATTGGTCTTCTGAGCAATTATGTGCGAACATACTAGAAGTTAAAGCCATGTTCTAACATCTGGTTTCATACACGCACGGGCGCGAAGGCGTGCTCACAGTGGGGCATGGATTGAGGCTTTTGATTGCAACCATTATTCAGAGTTTCTTTTACAGCACAGCCTCAAGAGGTGTAGTCATACGATCAGATGTGGTGGATTTCGGATGGACCTGTACTTGCGACCGTAGTGGCCACCTCTATGTTGCCCATGTTCTACACATTTTACATATAATTCTTTACGCTTTTCTTATTATGGCTATCCTGTGCTAGCCACCAACTGTTAAAGTGTAGCCCCCAGGACCAAACTTTATCATTATCTACCAAACTGTGGAATAAATATAGGTATACTTGTGTCCTCACAATCTGCGATTTAAAGGCCCCTACTGTTCGTAGCAGTTTCTGCACCACTGGAATATAACTGTGAGATACGGTTGTTTATAATTGTGACAAGAGCACATTTTAATTTTTATTAAACTGTAACATGCTATTTATTTTGATTTTACACTCAAACTTCACTCGTGTTCTTGTTGCAGCCTCCTAGGTGCAGTGACTGATTTGTTGTCGATTGCCACTATTGATGTACAGCATCTACAAAGACAGGGGCGGATTAGAAGCGCGTGGTGACCTATGCTGCCATCATACTGGTGCCCCCCCCCCCCGATTCAAAATTCAATCTTTTATCCATTATTTACGCTGATAAATGGCATACACTATTTCGAAAGTTAACAATTATTTTTATTAAACTCTCAAATTACAACAAATATTTAGGTAAATAGTGATCAAAGAGCATAGTAGTAAGCCTACTTAAGCTTAGAAAATATTAATCGATTAATGTTCACTTGATTTTGAATTAACGAAGTCTTGTATAATTTCTCCTAATCGAGCGATTCAAGTATCTGGCTTTCAATATTCAACCTTGCTAACGAAGATAATCTCTCATACCCCATAGCTAAACTCAACATATCTTTAATGCGTTTTAATACAGGAAATGATATTTCAGATTTGCAGTTAACTATTGGAATTGTCAAAAGCAGACGATAAGCAATACATATATTCGGAAATACATCAATCATTTTACAATCAATAATCCAGTTTAATAGTTTAATACTTTGAGCGGACAAACTGTAGTAGCCTATAATGGAATCTATCTTCTTCATTCAAACGATTAAAAAAAAAACTCTTTCTTGCAATTTTACTCGTGGCACAAAGTGCTTAAATTCTATTAGAAGATCGTTATTCAAATCGTTCGAGTAAACTTCTATAAGAGCTTTCGCTTGATTTTTCTACGCTCTCCATGGTTAATAACTGCGTAAGAAAACGAAACAATCGCGTAATGTGATCATTGCTTTGCTTCGCTTAATCAATTCAACTGCCTCTGACAGTTGAGTCCTTGGTGCCCGGTGCTGCAGTATACCCTAACGTTATGGATAATCCCCCACTGTACAAAGGTGTTGAAATCTGTGAAATATCTATAGGCCTACTTGGTAGGTCAGAAATGATAAAAGATAACATTAAAATTCTGAGAATATTGTGGAACTTCCGTCTTCATGTGTTTTAGGTAGGCGGTTGCGTCTCAATTTCTGAGCTTAATACATTTTGTAGCGTTCATGATTTGTCTGCCAGTACATCAATGTGGACATTGTTATATTTGAAACCTTCAATTTGTCTTCTTTTTTCCTTGCCAGTTGGCCTAAACCAATTTCACCTAAACCAATTGGCCTACTTTTCGTTCACTATAGTTATCTTCTGTGCAAGTGATACTGCTGCCTTAGTGTCTGAATTTCTCTGATATATTAAAATTAATTAGGCCTATGAGTTTTAATAGCCTACATTGTATCTCCACATTTAAATCAATAATTTATCAACATTTTATCAATTTTAATATCAATTTAGTTATTAATATTATACCAAACATGGCTAAATAAAAATTTGCAAACACTGTTTTAATCAATCTTTCAAGACGTAACGTTTTATGTTTAATGTAATAAGCCTATAAATGTTTAGGTTATTTAGTGTTTAATACTTGATAATGATCGTCGCAGAGTCATCATAAACATGTTTAATAAGTAACTGTTATTCAAGAGTTCTAACGGTCTTGTAAGTAATGAAATTTTTAACTGTTGCTGAATATTTACTATGGATTAATACCATCTGTAATTCCCAGTTCCACTCAATAAAGAAAAGACGTTTCTATAAACCTACGAAACTTAATAACGCCGTGTCTAACCTGCCTTCTAGGCTCTCATTTTTTTCATAAAAATGGGTATTAAATATTACATACAAACAAAAATTAAGCAACTTTAACAGTACGTTTATCAGCAACAGTTTTTTACTTATTAAATACGATAATTTATATATAAAAATGTAAATACTTTTTTACAGTTATAGGAATGTAAGTAAGCAAGTGCCACCGATCTTAATAACAAAGGCAATCTAACACAGAATCGATTTTTTTTAATTCAAGACACCATTGTCTTCATAAATAAAGACGTTACAGAGAACAGAGAAAATCGCCAAGGTTTAGAGGAGACAAAAGAAGGAATAAAATAAAAAAAATAAAAAAAGATTGCTGCTGAGTTTTCTTCACAAAGAGATCAAGAGTTTCTGCCACAAAAGGATAATGTGTGCTCGCTGCCTTTTTTCCCACCCCTCGCTCGCTCTAAAGTTTGGTTGGTCTTTCTCAGGACTTAGTGTGAGCCGCGCAAAGCTCTAGAGGTGGGGCTGCCACCCCTAAAACCTTCCTTCCTCTCTGTTCAACCCTCAGCATCTCTGTGTGTGTGTATGTGTGCCGTGTATCATTAACCATGATGGCAGATGCCAAACAACATGGACGGACCAGATCTCTTACTTCTTTTTCCATTGTCCTTGGTTCTGAAATCATTGGGCAAAATCCGTTTCATTTCTACAAAATCAGATTTAATATTGAATGTTTTTGTCACTAATATTTTACATTACGCTACTAATTTCCGAGTGTATAAGGAAGGGACGGTTAAGTAAACCAAATATTTACTTATTTACAAGCATTATCTACGCTGTAAAACCATTAAACGTAGAATGGAAAATCCCATAAATTAACACAAATCTACGCATATAAAGAAATTATTAAATTTACTGTGAGATAATTATGCCAATGGAAAAGAATGTACGCTTAGTAATAAATATGATGGGATAAATTAAAATGTAACTTGTACTTTCTATAAATTAAATTGATAATTTTACCGGTAGGCCTAATAGTGTTGATGGTAAACGAAATCGAAATAAATTTACAACTAAAAGAAATTTGCTATTAGAATAAATTTACTACTTCTTCGTGTAGACCTAGTAGGCTCATAAATGTAGACATATTACGTTGTTTGTTAGCTTAACAAAATTTGTTTTGTAATTTGTAAAAATATTACAGTTTAAAAGGAATTAACACAAAATGGTAAGTAATTGATATAGAAGGCGTATTTAAGCCTGATAATAAGAATCGAATCTGAAATTTATTTAATCAGTTTATAGCCCTACACACGCATGTAGTATACTTAACTATAAATATTATTAAACAAAAATAAGATTTAGGACATGAATTTACAGACATTAACAACATGACTCTAACAAAACATTTGGCCTACCGCACAAAGACTTTATTGTGAACACTTTGAAAACCTACGTGTAACAGCGTCAAACATAAAACATGAAAACCAAATAAATTAAGATCAGTACATGAGACGACCCAATTTATAAAACACTCATGATATTAAAAATGCACGTAAAACAAAAGTATTGAACAAACCCATTCAACCAACAAACCCATTAGGGCTACAACTAACAAGCATCAATAACTAACCCAAGTACTAAACCTTCCATTAGACAACAGGTCAACTTGCTCGAAACATATCTAACGCAAGTTAGGGAAATGCCTAATGTTGGGCCTACATTTTAACCGTGAATTTAAAGCCTATTTAGATAATAAGAATAACAATAAACAGCAAAATATAGATGTCGCGAATAACTGTTGAAGAAAAATTCCAGATAGGCCTACCAATTGTATGGAACATGCAACTGCAAACGGACAGAGCTGTAGCAAACCAGCTATAATTGTACGAGATCAGCAGAATACATCCAATACATATAACTGTACCATCTGTTTATAACATCTTACCGAAGGAGGCGGAAAATTAAGAGAGTTTCAATAGAAGACTAGAGAGGACGCAGAAAGGATGTGGAAGGTATGAATGCCGATAGTTCCCATCGTAATAGCAACAACAGGAGTAGTCAGTAACAACATTGTTATGAGCATTTTATTTGTTAAAATGAGCATTAACAGAGCTTATAGTCCGTGGTCTCATGTTGGTAAATCCAGGCGTTCCGGCCTAACTGTCGGAGGCCTCTCTAACACTAAGGCACAAAACTATCAGCACTGGGGAATTTTTGTCCCAATGACTGATGATTTTGTGCCTCAGTACTTGGGTACTTGGCGAACAACTGGCAAACGTTTGTAGCACTGAAGATGGCCTCCGACAGTGAGGCCGAAAGGTCTGGCTTTACGAACATGAGACCACGGACTAACAGCCTCGCTAATGCTCATTTTTACAGCACTGACGCCGGCCGTGAAAGGTTTAGGGCAACCACACATTCAAGTACACACCTTACTGGTACAGACTTATTTCAGAACATTCAGAAGACATCTGTCTTAAATACAGCTCACACAGTTAGAAAGTATGCAAGCCTACACAAATGAACAGGCGGAGAAGCAGTAGCAGTACGTTAGATTTGACGTTGAAACTTGATGACTGCCACCTAATTACAACAACAACTGGGGACTGGCGAACGTTTCCATCCATTCATCCTGGCTGTGAAGTGTGATGAGATAATAATAACAATAACAATTACAATAAAAACAATAATAATAATAAAGTAATCGTCATCGTCATCATCATCTTCAAGGACTAAACCAAGGATAGTTTGTTCCGGTCTCAAATAGGCAAAGATTAGAGCTGGTCGCTCCAGCGCTTCCTCGGACGTCCCACACCTCTCCGTCCCCTCGGCTTATAGTTCCATAGTTGTTTGGGGATGTGGCAGTCATCAATTCGGCAAAAATGTTCCCACCAAATCAGCCGATACTGGGCGATCCTGTCGATTATACTCATAATATTCAGTTCCTGCCGTATATCTGTTTCTTCTATGATCATGCACCCTTCCACGTGCCTGAGGAATATCATTTCAACCGCTTTGATGAGACTGGCCTGGCCTTTCGTTAAAGTTCAATTCTGAGATCCATAAAGAAGTGTGGGAAGAGCCATCAACTTAGAAAATTTTAGGCGTGTTCCTTTACTTGCTGACTAAAGGATTCGCCTAATGGTCCCGCACATAAGGTTGTACTTATGCAACTTATTCACGACGTCGTTGCTTGCATTATAAAACACACTGTAACCCAGGTAGCCTATTCAAAATTACTAACTTGTTCCAGGACAGAACCATCTATAACAATTTTTGCCCGTACGGGATCAGTTCCACGAAAAGCCAGCACCTTGGTCTTAAGTGTGGATATTTGCAATCCAGAGTCTTTGCAGATTCGATTTAACAAATGTATACCCAATAATAATATATTTAATATTTGTAATAACTTTACCTCAACATGTTTTTTCCTTATTTTGAACATGTTTCGGGAAACTTAATGTTCCAAATAAGGGAAAAACGTCTTGAGCTAAAGTTATTATAAATATTAAATATATTATATACATCAAGAAATATATTAAATATTATATATTAAGTATATACGTAGCAAAAAGTGTTTGGACCAATAATAATAATAATGACAATAATGATAATAATAAAAATATGCTAGTAGTTCTATAGGTCTATATAAAACATGTATGTGGAATCACGGTAAATTATAGGCAGAAAATTATCCCGAGTCAAGAGATACTTGTTTGCTTTTGCATGATTAAAAATAGCCTACATGTTTTAAAATGATAGTGACACTAATATTAGTATATTGGGATTACATTAATTTATTATTTACATTTTTAGATCTAATAATTACATCTTCTTAGGAGGCTTAAACGAATAATAACGAATTAACACCTAGTATGTTCCTACAATAACACTCATCCTACATATAACCAACTGATAGTGATCGAAGTATTTATAAATAGGCCGCTGTTATGATACAATTAAATTGTTTAGTTTTTTTAACTGAGTTCATAGGCATTCGGCGTCAGTATTATTGAAACGGTTGAATGCCGGGCTATTAGACCCTGGTCGCATGTCCTTAACCACATGGTTTGGCTCTGTACTGGAGTGTTTACGGCGAACATCTGCTGGTACTCTTTACCACTGAAGATGGTCTTCGCTGGTGAGGCTGAAATGTTTGCTTCTTGAAACATGAGACGACGGCCTCAGAGCCCGGCAGTCAACCGTTTCAATAATATTTCATGTTTCTCACTCTCTGTTGGGTAATGTAGATTCAAGTTTAGACAAAGAACTATCTAATTTGTTGAACTTGACGATTCATATTATATTACACTATCAGGTGTACCAGACTATCTTACTGAAATAACAGCAATCAGATAACGTTATTTCTGGCTGAGACTGATAAATGGTGTGAACGAAGTTTGACGAAAACTGTTAAATTTTTTTAACCAAACGCTTGTTACCAATGAAACAATTTTTCAATTTTACTTGGTCAGACTACCAATAAAATGAAGTGAGCATAATTGAAAAGTCCTAAAACCTACAATCACTGTCTAAATATATGAAACAGCGCTCGGTTTAAAAGAGGTCAGCTGAACTAAGAACTAGGCCTAATTAGGTCTATAACTTGCTTAAAGAGATGAAAGTAGTTATTACTTTAAAAATGGTCTGTCAAGAATACAAAATTAAACTGGTAAATTTTAGGGACGGGATTTGTAAATTATTATTGCAGGCCTCTATTCGTAGCCGCCTGTGATCGAAACAGGTGACCCCCAGTAGGCCTAATCTTGCTCTTTGTGTGCGTGTGCGTGAGCGCGCGTGACGGTACTATTCGGGCTGTCAATTATGCTGTAATAGACAATTACTGCACGGACATATCGATTACGCCGAGACAGACGGTAATTACAAGTAATCCGGACATACAGGATAATGGACGTTGTCATGTATCAAGTGTAAGGTCGCGTACGCACTAAGCCTTGACAGGGTTTATTCGTATAGTGATCCTTTCTTAGTAGCGATAGTGAATTAATATACGATGAAAGCTTTAGTGAGGTTCAGTTAGTTAACTGGACGCAATTTGAAATGGCAGTCAATCAATACATTAACGATGTAACGCATAGCCATATGAGTGACATTAATGATAGTATATTGGGATTGTTATTAATTTATTATTTATATTTATTAGACCTAATAATTACATCATGGATGCAGTTTATCACCCACGTTATTTAATATTTATATAGATGATATAATCCGAAACTGGAAAGAATAACATAAAGAGGGAATATATTTAGACAAAGGCACAATATTAAATATAATTTTATATGGTGACGACTTCACACTAACTGGGAAAAAAGAGGAAGAATTGCAAAAGGGATTATACAAACTGCAGCAAATTAGCGAAGGATAAAATTTAAAAATTTCAATTCCTAAAACAAAAATAATGGCATTCGCAAGAAAAGAGCCAAAATCATCTTAAACGATAAAACACTGGAACAAATAAAACATTTTAAATACCTGGGTTGTGATATTTCCTTCGATTACAGGAAAGATATTGACCAAAAAATTAGTACTTTTAACCGTATTTGCGGAACTATCAGTCGATGCCTGAAAAATAAAGCCAGGAAAGAGACAATGTTGAAATTTTATACAACAATGGCTGTCCCCGCACTTATATATGGCAGTGAAACATGGATAACAACAAAGACACAAGAAAATCGAATTCAGGCACAGGAAATGAGATTCTTAAGACAAGTTAAGGCCTGTAGTCGAATAGACAGAATAAGAAATGAAACGATTAGACAAGAACTTCAGGTATTCAACTTAAACGAAAAGATAAAATTTAATAGAATCAAGTGGCAAGAACATTTAGAAAGAATGCAACATTACTGGATTCCAGTAAAAGCTAGAAAATACAAAGCCAGAGGAAGAAGAAATTTAGGTAGACCAAGGAAAAGGTGGGAACCGTAACAGGCAGAATGCCAAAAACATGAAGTGGAGAAGAAGAAGAAGATAATTACATCATCTTAGGATGCCTAAATGAATAAGAATGAATGTGTATTAACACCTAATATGTTCCTACAATAACACTAACCGTATGCGCGTAGGCCTATTCTATGAACTGTCGTGTATAGAAACTGAAAATGTCAATACGTTTTGTAGAAACGTCGACACGAGTATATTTAAAAATTCTTTCCAGTTGAGCGAACCTCACTACACTGTTTTTTTATCATAAAAGTTAGCTCCTTTCGGCCGTCAATTCACAGGGCACCAAACACTTTACACACAGGGCACTGTGTAACAATTTAGGACTCTGTAACACAAAATCATTAGGACTATATTTAATGAGATTGATTTTGACTATTTTGCTTTAAAATGTTTTAATAAAAAAATATTCGTTTGCATAGTGATCTATATCGATTTGTACACTACTATCTATATAGGAAATTATAGGCCTACAATATTTTATTTCATAAGGTAGGCCTACAGCGTAAAACGTCTTGTACGATGTAGCGGCATAGATATTAAATACAAAAAATCTACCACCGTAATATTAAAATCTAAATTTTATTCCACTGTAAAATCAATAAAATATCACCTAAGAGGATTTAAATATGCTATAGTTCTGTCAAAATATAGTTGTTCAAAATATATATAGACACAGTATTGTGACAGTGGAAAAGAAAGTGCAGAGGTATGGGAATTCCAATAGATGGAACCTATATTTTCACATTACAATTCGCGGATAACCAGGTCTTAGTAGCACAAGACAAAGAGGACTTAGAGTATATGACTCGGAAGATCAAAGACGAATACGAGAGCTGGGGACTGTCAATAAATCTAGATAAGACCAAGTATTTATGCGTGGGAGGTACTGAAACCAACTTGCAATTGGAAAATAATGAAGAAATTGAAAATTGCGAAGCAATGTACTCTGTATTTAGGAGTACAGATAAAACAGGATGGCAGAGATACAGATGAAATAAAGGAGAGAGTAGGCATGGGACGGAGGGCTATGAAAAGGCTAAATAGTATATGGTGGCGTGACCAGATAAGTAGAGGAAGGAAAGTACAGATATACAATACTATCGTAAAGAGTATTCTGTTGTATGGTGCTGAGATTTGGAGAATGACAGAAGTGGACAAAAGGAAAATACTAGTTGTAGAGATGGATGCACTAAGGAGATCATGCAGAATATCCAGGCGAGACAAAATAAGAAATGAACAGATTAGAGAAATGATAAATGTGAAACATACAGTAGTAGACGAAATAGAAAGAAGAGACTTAATTTGGTTTGGACATGTTAAACGGATGGGAGGAAAAGGTTGCCAAAAAGGATAATGGAATGGTTACCCCCGGAGAAGAGGAAGAGGGGAAGACCCAGACGATCATGGGGAGAGAGTATCCAGAAAGCTCTAAGTGCGAGGAATCAGACAGAAGAACATTGTCAGGACAAAAAATATTGGAGAGAAAGTCTGGAAATCGGACAGCAACGACAGACGCTATAAACCGATGTATATATACATCGGTATATATATATATAGTTCTGTCAACTGTACCTATGAAATTTCTGTCCACTACCCAGTTTTTGTGATTTATGCATAATGCTTTATGCTCTCTAGTTAGGGAAATTACTGATGTAATTTTGAAATTATCTGTTTGTCTACTTAACAACGTTAAAATTTCATTCTTCGTATTGTTTAAATTAGCAGCCATCCTTACTATTTCTTTTATGAATTTGCTAACTGCTATAATTTTTTATTGTTCGACTAAGCTTTTCGTCATTACTGACATCTTCAGGTCTTAAACAACAACCTGTTGTTTAAAATTTCAGTTACAGATTTAATGCTCATTTTAATGAAAAAGTATCGTGGCTCTATTTTCAAAATCAAGCATCACGCTTGGATACAAATCCTGGATGGATTACCACACGACGACTTTGTTGCCGCCAGACATACAGACATAGGTTTAAGATTCGATTCTGTTTTACTGTTAGAGTTACAACACGGCTCTATTTAATGTTCAGATAAGAATTAATGTTCAGAACAAATGGTTATAACTTACATTCGTTACTTTCATTCTAAGTTAGACCTACATTAAAATAGGTTAATAAAAAAGGTTTTGAGACTTTATACTTAGCCTAAACTAGAAATCACTCTGATCAAGGACGGTAGCCAACCATTCTGTGATAAATTATGAACAAAAATTCGCCGCTTTCGTTCAGATTGGCTTGTTTATGTTTATCGTTACCTGGAAACCAAAACCGAACGATTCAATATTAGTATCCAATTTGAACTTAGCAGTACACTACAATACGGGCGGGGGTCAAACCGACCCTTAACAAAGCTATTTAAGGGTACACATTCCTGGTATGTGTTTACCAAATACTTGGCGTGTTGTAATCGATCTGGAAATCGCACCAACCCGTTTGAATAGAAATTCCTAGCGTCGCGCGGCGTTAGTGGTTTGAATAGCGCCCACGACACGGATTAATGGGGGGATGTAATTGTATTAATAGGGGTGGGGAGTACATGCCAAGGGTAGTGGGTTCCGACTCACACTCGCCGCCGCCCCCGTAAAATTTATGTTACAATAATTCGTTGACAATGAGCGAACGGAACACATCCTGTTTCAAATATTATCCCGAAATTGTTCACTTGTTTTTGTTTTGCAAACAAAAGCGCAGCATGTGCGAAGAAATACATCTGTCCGGTGAAGTTTAGCAACAAAAATAGTAAACTGATACACAGCGTTAGCTAATTGTGGCGATGAAGTTAACAGCTACACAGACTTCAGTAGAACTACTGCATATTTGTATTAGACCTACACTTTAGGTCTGTCTGTCTCAAAATGACGCGTTACCAGCTCTCCTGTCCAATCACGTATTACATGTAGCCTAAAAGGTGAATAGGGCCTACCCACGGTTACATAACTATTAAAGCAAACAAATTGATCCTCACACTGATGACATTGTTATACTGGGTCGTGACTAAAATAAGGCTAATAAAGGGGAAACGTATATAAAACTGGGAGAGTAGGCACAAAGTGTCGGATCAACAGTAAATATAGCTAGCGTGAAATAAACTATACTATTAAGAACAAGTAGTCTATAATATCGAAAAACGAGTATCACGGTCTCGAACAAGTAGACTCTCATCTACCTAGGACCATCTCTAACCACTCGAACAGAGATGAAATCACGTTAACGGCAGAACAGAGAAAACACTTTGGAAAGTAAGATTCAGGCCTCGGTAATGGCGTTGTTAAGAGGAGTTAAAAGGTATTCAAAACGTATAAAGAATGAGGCTGTAAGAGAATAATTACAATTTTTAACTTGATTGAAAGACTGAAATATTATAAAGTACTGTGGAAAGAACACTGATACAGAATGCCAGATTCAAGACTTGCCGAACAAATTTGGTTTGTAACCCTATAGGACACAGGTGTGTGGGTAGACCCAAGAAGAGATGGATGGAGGTTCTTTGAAGGCGGAACAGGCAGCGTATATGCCACTATGTGAAGATGATGATAATGTAGACTTTGGAAATGAGATGTCCTGTCCTAAATCATCACTAGAAATTGTAAACTTTGAAATACCAAATTCTACAAACGTCTAACACTACCTATACTGTCTTACAGCTGTGAGACGAGGACCAAGAAGGAAGAAGGAAGTAGAATGCGAAGAAAGAACATTTCTAGCGAGAAATAGGCCTCTAGAGGAAACTTTTCTGTCCAGTAAAGGAACATATCCTGTCCTAAATCATCACTAAAAATTGCAAACTTTGAAATACCAAATTCTACAAACGTCTAACACTACCTATACTGTCTTACAGCTGTGAGACGAGGACCAAAAAGGAAGAAGGAAGAAGAATGCGAAGAAAGAACATTTCTAGCGAGAAATAGGCCTCTAGAGGAAATTTCTGTCCAGTAAAGGAACATATCCTGTCCTAAATCATCACAAAAAATTGCAAACTTTGAAATACCAAATTCTACGAACGTCTAACACTACCTATACTGTCTTACAGCTGTGAGACGAGGACCAAGAAGGAAGAAGGAAGAAGAATGCGAAGAAAGAACATTTCTAGCGAGAAATAGGCCTCTAGAGGAAACTTTTCTGTCCAGTAAAGGAACATATCCTGTCCTAAATAGTCACTAAAAATTGCAAACTTTGAAATACCAAATTCTACAAACGTCTAACACTACCTATACTGTCTTACAGCTGTGAGACGATGACCGAGAAGGAAGAAGAATGCGAAGAAAGAACATTTCTAGCGAGAAATAGGCCATTAGAGGAAATTTCTGTCCAGTAAAGGAACAGAATAGCGCATAGCGAATACGAATGCTTTTTTAACTTAATGCTTTAATTAGTATCGAATCTTTATTAATGATTATTAGGTCGAAGAAAATTAGATGGGCTCCGATGCGTTGAATTGGTTTACTGAATTTGTACAATTTTCGCGACGTGCTTACAGAATGGATGTAAATAGAAATACGAGACCTATCTCAGAGTGGAGACTCGTTGGGTCTAGACCCAGAAGACCAAGAAACGATGGATGAAGATCTGATTGAAACTGGGAAACAGAAGAGGATGGTGTAGAATTGTTGAAGAGACAAGATCCCACGGACAGATAGAGAACTAGAAGAAGATTGATCGTTTCGAAAAGATTACAATTTGTTGTCCACAGTACAATAGTTCCGTAAGTTGCTTTATAAGACTATCAAGTCCTGACTACCATCATACCAGTAGGCCTAGGCTTTATCAATATAGTTCTATAGCCTACTAAATTGTATCCTGTGATCTTATTACTTATTACTTCTTTAGTGAACAGGCACAGATCTTCTTTTGCTTTTATTCCGTAAAATGAACTTATAATCCTAAATTTATAATCCTAACGAACTTATAATCCTAAGCCTATAGCCTATACGTATTTTGAATCATTAAGCAAACGTAGGAATCACGTTCTAATTTTTTTCAATAATTAACATACCTGGCTTGTAACCGTAAAATTTTTATTTTTTTTCGTGTGTACAATGAAGAAAATTGGAGGTTTTAACCGCTGTACCCTTAATTTTATAATGTTCAGGGGAGTGTGAAAGAAAATGATTAAGTAATGGGTACTTCCCACATAGATCTACATTCAACGTTGAGTGACTTAGTATAGGCTACTTGGAGTAGGTAAGTTATGCGCACAGACCTACGTATAATCCGAGGTTCTAATGCTCGTAAACAGCTCAGTTACTCAGTTACATGGCGTTTAATTAATATTGTTATAGAACTACTTCATCGCTTTGTAGGCCTATTTTAGTTTTAAAAGGAATTTACACTCAGCATCAAAACATTGGACTAGTAAAGGTGAGATTTAGTGTCTCATTCATTTTCATAACTGAAGTTATTAAATTTTACCTAGTTCACAATATCCTGTAAAAGATAATATAGGCTACCGTATTTTTCAAATTATGTAGGCTATTAATTTTATGCTTAGCCGTATAAATGGAAAATAAATTAATTAGAGCTCCAAATTAATTACTGGTTTTCTTACAGTAGAAGGTTGTTTTGATTAAAATAGGCAATAGGTCTATTAAGGTTACATATCAACCAAAGTAAATGCGAAGTGTAATTGTTTTTACACTGGACAGTGTTAACGTTTAGGCCTAGGCTAGCTGTTTTAAGTGTACACAATTATTGTTTTCACTTTGTTATTGTCCGGCTATTCTTTATTACTCGACTATCCGGCTATTATGAGTACGCTATACTCGACAGGATCACCCAGTATCGGCTGATTTGGTGGGAACGTCTTTGCCGATTGGATGACTGTCGCATCCCCAAACAACTATGGAACTAGGCCTATAAACCGAGAGGACGGAGAGGTGCGGGACGTCCGAGGAAGCGCTGGAGTGACCAGCTCTAATCTTTGCCTATTTGAGACCGGAACAAACCATCCTTGGTTTAATCCGTGAAGATGATGATGACTTTATTATTGTCAAATATTATTACCAATAATGGTCTATGGACATCCTGTAGAACAAGTATCACATTTTTGCTATTTAGGATCGGATGTCAGCTATCTAAAAGGATATGATATATAAAGAAAACTTCAGAGAATACATAAGGGGCACGATAAATAGAACGTTGGGAAATAAAACGCGTAAGGAGACAAGATTAAAGTTGTATAAAACCATGGTTGTCCCAATTCTGACGTACGGCAGTGAGACCTGGGTTCCTTCAAAGATTCAGGCAGCTGAAATGCGCTTTCTGAGAAGAGTCAAGGGCTGTACACGATTAGATAGAATACGTAATGACGACGTCCGGAATGCGCTAAACATCTACAATTTGAATCATCGAATAGATAATTACAAACGGAAATGGCGGGAACACATCGACCGCATGGACAAATGTAGACTACCACAACAAATAAGATCTTATAAACCAACGGGCAAGCGTAACGTTGGAAGACCTTTTTCAAGATGGGACCAACTATGACATTGTGGAGACGGAACAGGCATTTCTGCCTATACCATGGAATGTAGAAGAAGAAGAAGAAGAAGATATTACCTTTTAATAAGCTAATTAAGTCTGTAAGTCACACTATAAATAGGCCTAGTCTTAACGGATTGTCTTTTTTATTCAGGTATGGAAAAGAAACAAAATTATTACAACACAATTCTAGTTTGGATTAGTTAAATAAATTTTTGTATCCTTTTATTAATTTATGTTAAAGAATTTGAAAGATAGTGGGTACCTTCTTTACAATGAGCGTCTTACGTTTGAAAATAGTGACGAATAAAATTTCCACGATATTAATAAGAATTATTAATTCGTCCTTAAAAACGTATAATTTCATTTTGAATTTAAGAATATTAAATTTAAATATTTAGGGCTACTTAAATGAAAACGGCTTTTTCTAATAGTGAAATTAGGTAAAGACTACACGTACTCTTCAGCGCGTATTCAGAATCCTTTATGAAGAGGCTGATAACATAATTCGATATAGGCCTACTGTCAATTTGTTCTCCACTTTGTATGAATATGTACGATTATGTTAAATGTAAGACGATAATAATAAATAGTCCTAAGCTAATCATTAGAGATGTGTTAGGTTAATAATGTTTTTCAAAAACAGAAAATAAATTTATATTTAACATAAAATTTACTTAGTCTATTTCAAATATTTTCCCAAGTAATAAATTTTTCATAAAATTTCGGGACAGCTGCAGGATATTACAAACAAATCCAGTACGCGTTTTCAGTGTTGTGTTCCAACAAAGCAGAGGATATCAATAGCCTCGATCAACAGGGTTACATTTCAAGAAGAATCTGTCACCTGCATTATCCAAGAATAATCGTGTCTGTAAATCAATAATTTAAGCCATTAAGCTGATTTAATTTTTAAAACACACTATTTATAGAATTGTAATTATAATAGTTGCAATGTATGCAGACAGGTAGAGCTTAGTGCAAAACATGGAGTGAAATTTAAGGTGGGAGTGTTAGTAAGATTGTCAGTTATGTCAAAAACTTAATTTTGAAGTTATTATGTTAACAAATAATTATTTATTTATGGTTTTGCCGAAAGTAAGAAAAATTGACCAATTTTTGTAGTATGGTAGGATACCACATTTTTTTCACTTCAAGTCCTACTTGAAAAATGCTTTCAGAACTTATACTATAGGCCTACCTTTGAAGGTTAGAGTTCTGGCATGCTGTTAGAGTTAGTCTATATTTGGTATTACGATAAGCTTATACTCTATCTACATTAAGAACCACGACTTAAAAACTAATGATTCTGTATATTACACCTGCAAACATACGTGTAACATTATCATATAGGCCTACATGTAACATAAGAAAGTTGTATTTCCTGATTCATGAACGGAGCATATCACAATCTGAGCGCCTGACACCTATGAAGGCAGCATCTCGTGTTAGGAAAGTTACAAAGCCAATAGCATGGTCTGTGAGAAAAACCTGTTATTTTAAAATGTGGTGGGGGCAAACAAGGTTGTAAGTAGGAGGAAAATAGTTGTTTTGTCGAGGTGTTGGGAGGGGGAGGTACCAGTTTTGTGCTGCTATCTGTTGGATTTGTTGGTACTTAACTTTATTAATATCGTTGACCTTGATCCGATTTTTTGTTTTCCCGTTTGGTTAGCGAAGGATGTTAATTCGTTAAATTAAAGAAAAACGTTATCTTCCAGACACCAGTCTTCTTTAATTGTGTCTTCCCATGGTCACCAGAGTCGTTCCCAATGCTTCGTCCACACTCGCGCGCGCCTAGGAGTCAAAATATACAGACGTGGATAAAATTTATGTTGAATATTTCAGTTTCTTCTGTTTAAGTTTCAGTTCGGTTACTTTTAAAACATTACAAATAACGGAAATGTCTGTGTAAGCGATGAAGAACTTTTGGTAATAGTGTTATCTTCGACTGGCCGAAGTGTTTTCCGTGATTGAAGAAAGATGTAAAGATAAACATAAAGACGAAATTTTTTTCAACAGAAACTCAAGACAAATCTACATAATGAAGACAATGAAAAACGGAAGGATGCTGTTTACTAAAAATGGTTTCAGATTTGATTACAATTTGTAGATTTTAGCCGACTTTTAAAAAGCAGAAAATTCTGCCTCTTGTAGAAAGCAAAGGGACACTCTCCTCCCTGAGAACTATTCTCACAGTCGTAACCGGGATAGGGAATTACTTTAGGAATTGCAAGATATAGACCTACTTCACTCATATCGTTACTACAAGTCATAATTGGAAGCAGTGGAGGAATTACTATTAGGCATAGTAGGTAAATGTCCTGGGGTTTTGCCTCGTTGCAAACGTTTTTCACACACACACACACACACACACACACACACACACACACACACACACACACACACACACACACACACACACACACACACACACACACACACACACACACTTTTCTCCATTTAGATATAAATGTTATACCAATACCAAAAAGAATTAATTTTGTTTAAAATTAATATTAATCCAGTTGCCATCTGTCTGTGCTGTAAGCTCAGAAGAAAATTTCAATGGTGCCATGTAAGAGTAAGCATTTAAAGACCATTCAGCACATTACTTTTTGTAAAATATCTTCACTCCACTTACGAGTGAAGTCATGTGAAAGCCTGAAGGTGGTGTTTCGACCATTTGAAATACCTAGGGATTCATCGAATTGCAGGGACTCTTATCTTTATTATCATTGCTTAATTTTAGTAACTGTTACGGACAATTGTTTAATGAGCACTAAATTTTTACTGCATAAGATTAAGTATTCGACATATTTGTGATAAATTAGAAGTCTACATGAGGGAAATATATAAATTCACAAAATGTAATTAAGGGAATAATTGTTTATAATGTTGTGTATACTTTACTCAAAATTTTCTATTAATTACTCTCTTTTTACCACTCCTTTCTCTTCCCAATTCTCCCTTTTAACCGTATCCCTTACTTTTACCAGACGAACACAGAAATTCCTCATCTTCCTCTAGAATAAGTGTGTAACCCGATGGAAAAAGAGATAATTGCGTTCGATCATCACGTTAATATGTCTTACAACGGCTTGTATTTATTATTATTTTTTTATCAGATCTCTGTCGATTTCATAGGCTACATGACGTCAAAGCCAAAATACTTGTTGTCTCTCAGAACTATTTCCGTTCGAAACGCCTCTTCACTCTAATGTGCCATTACCATTGTCTTATCTGTAGATATCCTCCTGCCTTATTTTGTTACTGTTTCATTTAAGTAATATATACCGCCTTCTGTAAGGCGCGGTATTTCGTTCGGCGCGAAACAATATGGTCTCGAAGTAGCAACGAATTCGAAATTTCACCCCTCATAACATTGCATTTCTTCCTTTTACTCTTTTCCTATCAATGTTACTAATCCAGAAGCGTTCGACTCTATTTTGACACTCTAACTTCGAGTCGTCCCTGTTAGAAAGGCCTTCTAATAGTGTTTTCGTGGTATTTCCTCCAACGTTTTAAGAGAATTTTATGACCTTTCATGACACTTTTACACTACATTCACAACTACAAACGTTAAGAGTGGTAAATCAATATTTTGTTGATAATTCCCTCATCAGAATTTCCTGTACGCCCTATAGTTCTTGTGTAATTATGTACGCCTATAAGACGTTACGTACCATGTTATAAAATTAAAATATCAGATGCCTTTAAAATGTCGTATGGCATTAGAATTAATCCGTAAGTACAATAATAATAATAACATTATTACTTTAACTACATTATTTTTATAATATTCTTAATTAAATGATACAGTTATTAAGTTCACAAATGCAAAATTTCAGGGATGGATAGACATTAAAAATGTTGCAACATATCACAACCATAATTTCAAACAGTATCGTTATAATATTACCTTTATAATAATAGGTAATAATGTTGACCAGAACAACATAATGGACAACAGTAGGCCTAATAATAAAAAAATCGGTGAACTAATAAATACGATATACAAATCTATTATAATAGTTACAATGTTTATAATAATTATTTACTACATTAATTATAACATAAGACTATTGTTATATCGGTTCCTACGTATAATTAATTATACGCCGAACAAGTAGTAAAAGATGGCATAGTTACCAGTGGTCTGCAAACGAACGCCACGTGGATACAGAATTGGGACACAATGAATTAATTAAAGCTGTTCAGTTATTTTTCAATATCAAATCTAAAGGGAACGACATCTAATGCGCGCCCATGTTTTTAGACACTGGCATAAAAAACTCTTCAGGTAAACATTAATATGCGGATATTATTTAACAAAACTCACCTTCAACTTGTTTAAGTCATAAGTCTATGAAAAATGACTTCAAACTTGTGAACTACAGATAGAAAAATCTGAAACACAATTAATTTGCATGTATGTAAATACAGATTTAAGTTCATACATTTAATATTCTTTCCTCACGTCTTAAATTGTGTTTTAATTGAATTTTAAGACATTCATAAACCTTAAGCAGATAAGCCAAATTTACTATGTAACAACCAGGTATCTTCACATGCAATTTACGCGTCCAAATTTCATTCAAGTGTTAAGCATCGATCTACGCCCACATAAAAGTGTGACGATGAAAGATAAGCTTCTTATGATATACAGGATCAATTAAAAAGTATTATTATCACCTTGGGTTGACATTACCTTCAGCGTCAGTCAAGTAACAGATAAAAGAATGACACATAATCTGGAGACACACACATCTGAGTTGCGTAACTTATGGTAGTGTTTCTTTTTCTAAAGTGCGGCAAGCTAAGGGATGTCCAAGTTTGATTACAATTATTTAAAGCCATAAAAAATAATTATTTTGAATATAATGGGTAAAAGGTGGTAATTCAGTATTACCTAAACTTAAAATTAGAGTTCTGAGACAAGGTTGCTGTATGACTCCCACTTGCTTCAAAATGTTCTCGAACGAAGCATTTTAATACTGGGGGACAAGTTGTGGAAGAATGTGAAAAAGTATACGGCACATTATATTCACTGAATATCAACGCCGACGACCAAGTCATTCTCGCAGAAGACGAGAACGCTGACTATTATATGTTACAGCAATTCGACTATGAGTATAAAACATGGTACCTCCAAATAAAGTAGTTTAAAAACAGTAGTACAAGGTATTGCATTGTACTGAACACAAGTGTGGGTAGCACAGAGGAAACACAAGAGACAGTAAAAGGAAGGGGTTAATTCTGAAGAAGTAACTATCGTATAAAAGGACAGATAGAGAGCAAACGGGGATAACGATAACTTTTCTGAACATTATTAAGGATAGACATTGAAACCAATATGGATACTACTGAAGGTAGTAGTAGTAGTAGTAGTAGTAGTAGTAGTAGTAGTAACATTTATGGGTTAGTAGCATTTATTACAATTATAGGTGGAAGTGAACAGCTGTTAAGCGAACAGTTACTTATAGTGAATGAGGTTTTGAGCAAAGAGTACAATTTAAGAATAAATGTTAATAAAACTAAAGTGATGATCTGTATTAAGCACGGACAGTCCAGCATGAATATACAGAAAATAGATGAGCTCGGAGATGTGAAGGTCTAGTGGCAAGAAAGACAAAGGTTATTGAAGAGGATGTTATGCAGGAAATTAAGAGTGAACAAGGAAAGCAAATATAATTGAAAAAGATTATTCGGGATTGTCGAAGAAATTGCTCTGGAAGTGAAAAAGTGGTTTCGAGAGTCAAACGTAATACAAATAAAGTCGATGTCCCAGTTTGAGACGAACAGGCTTTAGGAGGAGCAGTGATAGGCTGAGGAGGTACGTAATATCCGTGGCGACTAGTGTAGATGACTGTTTGAACGCGTTGTGTGAGCAGCAGGATGACACAAATCTCTCGTTTGCCGTATTTATCTACGCCTTCCATCTGGTCGATCTCATAGTGTTACTGCGTCACGTAAGCGGTTTGTAAAATCGGTATTTTGGAGCAACCGGGCAGTTGAAGTTGTGAGTTAGAGATTGTGAATCAAAATGATAAGAAATGTTATTAGCCGTCTTTGTCACTTGTGATTCGCTGAGTGTCTTGACGGTTTAGTGTAAAGTGATTATTATGTGAGGTCATCTGTAATTGGCGACTTGTATTATTTAATGCGATTGTGTCGATTATTGACATTTATGTTTATGTATTGATATTTACTGCTTGTTACATGACTGTGAGTTGGATAATCTGGAACTTGATAAATCTTTGTATAGGATACCAAGGTCTGCTTATTGGATCTAATATTAAAATTCTAAGGAACGAAGTCTCTGGTGTTCAATTATTTTATTCCACTGTTTAAAGTCAACGATCCGTACATTCGGTTCGGCATAATTATGTATATGACTTTATACACAATACATTGTATAATAATTTATACTCTGTGTATCGTATTTATAGATAATACCACATATTATACTTAATTACCACATCATCATCTGCCCTCTGATGAGCAAAAACCTCCCTAGTCATACTGCAACTACTTCTTTATTCCTGTACAGTTCATTGTATCACAACGGTCCATTCGATCGACTTCTCCATTTTGTGAAGGATGGTGGAGGGAGCGATGCGTTGTTCACGCTCTTCAACTGAAGGATGCGCGGGAAGGAAGATACCCCGAACTTTGCGAACAGATTAATTGGCAGGGATCCGGCGAAACACGGGAAAAATAGAGAAGCACCGATGGAGAACGTCATTTCTACCATACCACTGAACGTAGCCGAGGAACCGGAACGCATAGATTTGGAATGAAGCCAGCCTACGCTCGTCGTAGTCAACAGAAGAGTCCACCTAGCGAGCGCCTCGTACATGGTTGCTACTGGTCAGAACAACAGATACAACGATGCTTTGATACCGAGAGCCAGGCGACGATGGCATGGAAGTGAGTTTGGCTTTGAGCCTCAACGATTTCTCAGAGTTACAGTTTCGTGTCGTTCAAGCTCAGGCGCCAGTCTAGCCGAACTTCCAAGTAGTTCTCCGATTTCGGTCCACTGAATAGGTCTCCCCTTCGAGGAGAACGAGATTGACATTCTTAATGGACTTACGGGGTAAAAAGAAACTAAATCTGTAGACATCAATGAATCTGATGGGCCGGATTCCGAGCTTATGAAATATTGCCCAGCCTTGTATTCAACTCTATCAATCTGTGGAGGACCACTGGTTAAATTCCCGAAAATCGCTGGCTGGCAAATGTAGTCCTTATATTCAAGAAAGGGATCGTAATGACTGTGATAACTATAAAGGAGTCAGCCTGCTTAACACGTCTCATAAATTGTATGCATCTCTCTTAGCAAAGCGACTGAATATAATAACGGAGACAATTCTCTCGGAGCCCCAGTATGGTTCCAGGAAGGGAATTCATGTTTAGGTTGCATCTTCGCAATATTCCAGGTCATTGAAAAGTACAGAGAATATCAATTGCCCACGTACATAGTTTTCATCGACTTTGGAAAGGCATTAGAGGAAAGAGATCCCGTAATACCGCATTAGAGCCATAACAAGTCTTTATGTGGAAAACAAAATCTTAATTGAGACAGGAAGACCGAGTATAACTCCTAATGTGGGCCTGATCAATTGAGGAGTACGAAAAGGGTTCCAATCTTTCCAATTTATATTTAATTTTATTTTATTTATACGATACGATATCATCTTATATTTTTAATTTATACGTAAAGGATGTTGTACTTAATTGGCAGATGAACTTTCCGTAGCATTTCATGATTGTCGACTGTGCAGTTGACACGTTGTTGTTTTCTGATCACCACGTTGTTCTATTTAACACGGAAAGTAGCTCGCAGATGGCTGTACACTCATTGCATCGAATCTGCAAGGATTTCGAATTACAGATGTCCACATTGAAGGCCGAGGCGATGGCTTTTCATGGAGTTGATCTCATACGAGCAAAAATTGTTGTAGACGGTACTGTTCTGGAGAAGGTCACTGGGATATAATGTGTCGTTTATTACGGACAATGACGTGGTGAATCAGCTCAACCATTTGTGCGGGACCATAAAGAGAACTCTAAAATCAACGAGTAAAGAAATTCTTATGACATTCCTCAAGGCGATGGCTCTCCCCAAGCTTCTCTATGGGTCTGAGAATTGGGACATTTACGAAATCAAAGGCAAGTCGATTCAATCGGCCGAAATGAGATTTCTTAGACACATGGCAGGGTATACTCTTCAAGAAGGTAGAAGAAATGCAGACATACATAGGAACTTAATGTAGTGAGTATAATTGATAGGATTACCAAAGGGCGGCTAAAATGGTTGGAACATCTTAATCGACTGCCGCATCCCCAAACAACTATGAATTGTAAAAGCCGAAACGACGGGGAGGTGTGGGGCGTTCTAAGGATCGTTGGAGTGACCAGCTCTAGTCTATGTGCTTGGGACCGTAACAGGCTATTTCTGGTATAATCCTTGTCGAAGATGATGACTTACGGATAAAGCAAATCGCTTCGGGTTTGTCGGGTTTATAAACACCGCCACTTCCCCAGCCAGTCCGGAAGAATGTCCGAAACTTGCGCTGCATAGGCTACTTGCTTGTTGCGAGAACCGAGAAGCTGCAGTGCAATCACAGTGAAACAGGACGTTCGTACACTCGTAATTGGTCAGTTACAAAAAGTTGCTCTTGAATAAATTTCCGCACTATAAATACCGTAAAAGGAGTTGTGCACAATGCGGATTGAATAAACATTCAAAGGCTCTGAATTTACAAATAGGCCTATCTGCTTCCTACTCGCTAAGTCCATCCTAAGACTTCCTAACTTCAAACTTTTGACCATCCGACTAGTACTCACTATACGGAATTGTAAGTAATAATGTTCGTACTCATATAACTAATTAATTATGCCGTTCTACTTACAGGACTATATTTTTATCAGTAAAACTTTTCGACATTTTATGTAATCCTTTGGAGTGGTTTTTTAACTCGTAAAACCTTCCTGACTATGCCAATGGTAGAAATAATTGCATCGCGAAGCGGGTGTTGTTTTAGATATGCCTGTGCGTAAAATGAGTTTATCTATCTATTTATTTTACATTACTTTCAGCTAACGAATTCGTATACGCAAACGCAAAAATTATTTCGGAGTACGTTTTCCGACACTTATGTGGCTGAATAAAACTTACTTAGGCCTAAACTTTTGTTCTATCTCTTTCGTATTACTGTTTTTGAATCTGAAGTTACGTTTTCTTACCTAAAAAACGTTGGTGCAACAATATGGCCTCCCAGATGTGATCTCACATCAACATATTTTTTTTCTCTGTGGACACTTGAAAAAACTGTATTAGTGATAATTCTCATATTACTGAATAGCTGATACACAATATAAAAATTGAAACTGAGAAAATCATAGGCGCTACATCACTAAAGTTATCCAAAAATACGATGAAAAAAAGTAAAAGCTTGTCTCCAAGTAGGTAGTGGAGATTTTCAGCAGCTATATACTTCTGTTCTACATGGAACCTGCATTGCTTAAATAAGTTATAGGCCTATCTTCAAAATAATACTGATTATTAACTTTCCATTTTTATTACATTGTTTTTATGGGCTCAGCGACTTTTCGATCACCAAGTACTTAGGGCTATAGTGAAGATAACGACGACTTAACATTTTATTTTTAATCCGCAAATTTTAATGTCAGAGATAATTTTACAACTTGTCAATTGTTGCCAACGACGCAGTCAGTATTGCTTTCTCTAATAGATCTATATAGCGCATATGTTTACATAATCTGTGAACGTAAGAAGCGAAAAAGAAAAATTCAGGAAATATATCGTGAAATGTAATTTAGATACACAATATCAAATATAATAAATTGCCATCGATTCCAGCTACGGTAGAAAAATTCTATGTCAATTTTTCATAAGGTTTTATAAAAGTAGTAGAAACCTTTTCTTGGAGAGTATAACGTTTACACTTTGCTGCAGGAGGGACGTAAAGGGGTGTGGGAGGGAGACCTAGAGTCCCGTAAGGGTCATCGTATCCATTTCAGCAAAGCGGTTTTTGATCTCACTGTTGAGCCCCTTCCAACCTTGCCCGCTCAGTTAAGCCTTCATCTTTTTTTATAAACACATATCTGTCTCTTTCTTGCTCGTCAACACTGTTATAAATAATGCATTTATATACGTATATAAACGCGGCTATCTTTCTGAAGACGCCACGCTATGAAATACTACATGTAACAATAACTTTCTATCTGAATATGTGCATTTATATGACGGCTCAATGTGTTTGACTTTCTTGGATTACACGAAGACTGTGATATTGTTTTACTGTGTATTGCATATTGACTTATTGATTAGGTGATTTTAAATTTGAAAATTTTGAAATATCGTACTTTTAATTTAAGATCATTCACTTAGAATTCATTAAGGATTTTTTGGTCAGAGGTTTAGATTCGTCGTTCGGGAATTTTTATTCCTATTACTCTCCAAATTCGATTTTCAGTTTTAGATGTGAACAAATTTTCTTTTTCTTTTTCCTCTTATTATTATTATTATTATTATTCTGCAGTAGGCTCAGGCCTGTAAGTACACGCCAATGATTTCCTCTATATCTTCCTTGTTCTTCTTGGCTGCCTATTGCCTGCTGCTTGAGCATCTCGTACGATTTTCCCTAATCCGTCATCCGCCATTCTACTTATGTACGCGTCTCAGTGTTTCGTATGGCAGTGTAACATGGAACACCTAGAAGAGGGAAGAAATGTACCTAGAGAGCTTTGAAATATGGTTGTGGGCAGAACGATTAAGGTTAAGTGGATTGACAGAGTGAAAAGCGATGATGCGTTGACGAGAACGAGAAAGAGAAAAAAACTTATTGGTTGGGGCACGTATTGCGTAGAAACTGTTCGCATCAAAGGTTCGTAGACAGAAAGGTGGAAGGAAAGAGAGGACGGAGAAGAAGAAAAGTTGAATGCTTGATGACATCGGATTCGGAAGGATCTCTAGACAAATGTACAAGACCGAAAAAAGTGCAAAACACGCATTTGAAACCTCACATGAGGTCTTTGTGAAGAAGAAGACTCAATGGATCACGACGTTCAGTAACGAACAACGATGAAAAATAATCGAATAAAGTAGATTGAGATGGATTGAACATACTTTTGAAATGTAGGAAGACCGCTGAAAAGAAAAAATAGAGAGGGAACAAGGGATACCTCCTAATACAAGACTGATGAAGATAGTAGGCCCTAAAGATAGTATACCAATTAATAATCGTCCGGAAAAATGGATCTGTATGGAAAAAATCATGAAAAATAACTGTTAAATACTCTATTAACTCTTAAATACTCTAGGTTTTACCGCCTGTCCTGTTATCTTATAATGGCTGGCCACGTAGTTTACCAACTACGTGTTATTAGCAAGTTTCCAGAAGTAAGTGTTGTGCTATTTTGTCTCTTATGTTATGTACACATAAAAGACATACTTCTCATTTTTGTAGATTTCCATATGAATTTTATACCTTGATGATTTTAGGCTAAAGTTGTTCAACAGTGTCCGACGTATACATTTTAAACTTTTTGTGTATCCTCTGGCCTGAACGTACAGCTTCCCGAAGTAAATGAGTTGATAAGATCTTCGAGATGCAAAATAAGTAAATATCTCCAAAACATCTGCGTTTCGGGATTAGTTTCTTGTGTTACAGAAATACAGAATCCTTTGCGGTCATCGCTAATAGTAATAAAGACAAAATATACTTCGAATAATTATTGTTTGAACCTTTCAAACTTAAGTACAGGTACCTGCTCAGAAAGATTGTTTCTCGGCTCTAGAAAGGTAGAACAGGGAATAAGCTACACAACAAGGGCTTAAATTGAATGTGTCTAATAGTATGTACAGATCGCAGAACTCGTTCAAGAAGTCTGGATGGAACCGGCGTAAATAAAAGACACGAAACAGGAGTCAGCAACAGCGGTAGAAAAGTTTTGTGTACCATAATGTGGAAGACTTTTCGAAGAAAACTCGATGAGGAAGTGCTAGACTATTTCAACACATTGATAAGAATTTTTATTTGGAACTACCCTATATCTTAAATTCATGGCGTCTTTGTTAGCAGCGTTCATAAGGCACCTACATTTTACGTAGCCTACTTCTCCAAGTTAAACTGTTGTAGACAAGGTTTACTATAAGCATTATGTGAGATAAAATCTGTATTTTGTACTTAGTAATACAATATCAACAAATCATTATAACATTGCATCATTCAGTGGCGTATCTAGAATTTGATCTTGGGGTGGAGGGATTCCGATCGAGTCGGCCTCATACAAAAGAAAAATCAACTTATGACTAATCAATATTTCTGTCTTTAAAGTGGCTGAAAAACTTGTAACAACATCCTGAAATGAATCCTATGAACCGTAAACAGTAATGACACAATAGGTTTACCCGTTACTGAAACCTGTTTACAAAATATTTATTGACTGCATTGATTTTTCTATATTGCATATTTCCAACGTATACGCAAATACTGTGTAATAAATCTGTTTGTATATTTAAAAAAGAGTTACTACTATATTATACATCTGAAGAAATGATAAAACAACCTAAAAACTAAGAGATTAACAAAATTCCTCGTCAATTTTTTTCGACCCTCTGGGGGGGGGGTCTGGTCCCGTTCGCCTCCCCCCCGCGGTAACTAGGCTGCTTGCATCATTACAATGTGTGATTAATAGGGAAACCTTATATCTTGATACCTGTTAAGCGAACCGTATTTACATGTAGGCCTATAGCAAATGAGACATTTACAATGTAAG
Source organism: Magicicada septendecula (assembly GCA_034769895.1). Lineage (NCBI taxonomy): Eukaryota > Metazoa > Arthropoda > Insecta > Hemiptera > Cicadidae > Magicicada > Magicicada septendecula. The sequence goes on along the minus strand of CM068373.1, from coordinate 369,291,928 downwards.
GCATGCTTCTGTTAACATGAACCGGGACCCTGTCTATTACTTAGAATCCATCGGTGTAGGCCTACTGTATAACTTCATGAAAAAATTCATTTTCATTTTACAGAAATGTACTGGCAACCTTGCCTGGGCGCCTGCGCGTGTGGACAGTTTTAATTTTTTATTTAATAAGTAAGTTTGTAGTTCTCGGTGGAGTCTACTGCGAAATGAGATAGGGCTGTACACAAACTATCAGGCTGTCAGTTCTTTTGACACAATCTTGACGTGTTCACTGCTGAATGTTATTAAAATTACTCACAGGCCCAACAAATCTTAAAAATTTGTTTGTGGTTTCACACCAAGTATTTCTCATTTAATTAAAAAAAAAGACTGTTTCATTTCCAGCGCACTAGATTTTTCTAATTTTTCACATTATATTGTCTAACAAATTTGGCATGGATTACAATAGTTACACAAATTGTTTATTTTCGATTATCGCTCTGTACGCATAATTCTGACGCGTAGGTGTTGTCATAGTTTTAAAGCAATAAAACTACGTGAAATTCGATCCATGCTCCATATTTCGATCAGAAGTCCGTTAACCATATTCATCCGAAAACCGTTAAAATTATAAGAAGCGGATGCATCTCGCCTGATAAATATGAAAAAACAACAATTTTACACTGTATAATGTGAAGGAATGAAAATAATGTTATCTAATTTATGTATTTGAAAAGAGAATTTGAAATGAACGTTTCTTGTGTATTCTATTTATAGTCTATATGAAAACTTCCTGACATATGTTCATAAAAAGAAGACATTATTCGATTCTTGTTTCTAGAGGTAACTTGTTGTCTTTACATTACAAAGACATAAAGGGAATTATAAGCTTTATAAATGTAGGCCTATGTATTTGAAAAACAAAGTAAATGTGATTCTACAGGTGATAGGATTGAATCAGTCATGAGGTTTTTGTAGACTACCACTTATGAAATAAATTTACTAAATGAAAAATAAATTTAGAAGAAGTAAGGGAAATGAGGGAGGGAACTTGGTTATTTGACATATCATAAGACCAGAAATGATGAAATGAAGAAGGACACTCTTAGAAATTATTTTAGACCTTAGACACACAAGGGCGTGGAAGATTCAAGGAATCCATCCACTCTACTTTTTTGAGTTTAATTCTCCCAAATATAGTGGGACAGAATGCAAAAGTGTAAGGGACAAAATTATTTTAAAAAAACGTAAAACTCCATGTGCGGTATCAAATTAAAGAAGACTGGTATAAACATAGTGTTCATTTTTTTAAATTTAAAACTTTTTGGACGCCAAAGGCTAAAAAAGTGTGTTAAAAGTTTAGTAACATCGCAAAACTCTTTTACGATATCAAATTAAAGAAAATTCTAATCGATATATGAATGCAGTGTTCAGTTTAGGATATTTAAACAATTTTAAGACAGTTGAGTTTAACAAAGGGTTCAACAAGAGATTGTTATTTTAATAAAATTGTAAAAACAATTTTACAAGATTGTTGTCAACCGAAAGGGAATTTTAACTAAAGTCGGAATGTAGCGTTTACAATGAAATTTTTTTAACTTTAGGACACCACAGGAAAATAATTTAACTCAAAATTTCAAGAAAATTGTAAAAGTGTAGGCCTATGTAGAGAATCAAGTTATGTGGAATTTTATTCAAAATACAAACTTAGTAACTTTGATAATCTGACAGAACAACTCTTGAACTCTTGCAGATTTTGGACCGCCTTAAAAAATATCTGTATGATAATGATATGTTTACAAGCATTATGTGTTGTTACCAGTTATGTATAGGCCTATAGATATCAGTGAAAACATTTGTAAAATTAAAAGCTAGAACTAAATTGTTGTCATTTAGGCATTACGCATTAGGCTTTACAATCGTTATTTTACTAAAAAATAGTAGTGTAATTGGTTTTTCTCGTAATTTTTATGACAATTTAAAACTATCTAATATTGAAAATTATTTAATAATAAAAAATATTGTTTCGTTCAAAACAGTGAGAGAGTTCTGCAGCTCAGCGAGCTGACTACTAATACTAATGGTATTGTTATTACGGAATTTCAGTTACTAATTACGAGATTCTCTGTCAGAAGATATTGGAAATTAAAACAAACATTGGAACATAATTTTTCGTTATCTGAATCGTATCGTATACTAGTACTTTTTACTAACTGCTCAGTACACATCGTGCCTCTAAATTTGTGAAGAAATAAATTGCTATAAAATAGGTCTACCTCAATACACATCGTGCCTCTAAATTTGTGAAGAATTAAATTGCTATAAAATAGGCCTATCAAAAGCATATCGATGGTTATACAAAACTACTCGGATCTAAATTAAAATTTTTGTAGTCATAACTTCAAACATTACTGATAACTGATCTGTTTGTTTAGGACGTTACATATTGCATATTTTTACATTCACTAACGTACATACAAACACAAATACTCGGAAGGACACAACACACAAACATGCATATGTTATGTGTAAAAGCTTATACACAGAACTTGCAAAGGTATTTTACAAGATTGAGAATACATAAAATCTGTTTATTACAGCAAATGTTGATACAGAGACACATCGAGAAACGTAATATGAGACTGGGGTCATGTGATCGAGTTACATGATCAGGAGACTGGTACTGAACCTTAACCTCCTAACTTTTCACAACCTTATTAGAACATTAAATATACATTAAAGGAGAAAGAATGAACACATCCCAGAGACACAACCCTAGTTTTAAGTTTATTAATACGTTTCCGACTAATAATCTGTTATGTCTCGTCAGGTTAGAGCCGACTTCGTTTGAACAAGTAAGTAGCTGAAACATTAAAAAGCTGATCCAACTGGTTCTCGTTCTTCGGTGATTAATTGAAACCGTTGAAACGGTGATGAATTATGTTGAAACGTTGGAGAAGGGAAGTGGTTTCGAGAAGGCGTATGGAAATGGAAACGAAACCTACTGTTAATTGCTGTTTAAGTGGCAAGGGCGCAGGACCCTGTTAGGCGTACTGCATAATCTAGTGGTGGGCAATAATTAATGTTTCTTGTATTCTCTTGAAAGAGTAAGGAAATTTTTTATCTCTGAAAATAAAACACCGTGTTGAAAACGGTAGCAAAACAAAATTAAAAACAAATGCGTAACCAAACTGTGAAGATTAACGAAATTTTATTTCTATTTATTTTTTTTACAAAAAGTAACTACTAAATTTTTGCTTTACGATATTGTGTAATCTGTTTTAATTCGACGTGGCTGATATTAATTTAGACATTATACAGTCTATGATTACAGTGGATAATGGATTACTAACAGATATGATTGTGATCACGTAAACGTACACGGGCTTGCATGTATATACACACACGCGCTCGCGCACAACGGTCTTATAACCTTTTTCCCACCAGAACAGGCTACCTAATTCAATCTTCAACTTTGTCCCCTCCCATTATTAAATGTTAGTCTTCCAAAATTTCTGTCAAATATTTTATAATCTCTATTCTAGGTTGTATTAGGTCTATTATTAGGTGAATTATAATAAATTACTCTGAACACGCATCTACGAACATTAAAAGTACACATTCTTCTGAATTAAATTCTTAATCATACATATGATATTGACCTTCAGACTTCGCACACACAAACACACACGCACAGGCTAATTGAATACTCATAGAACTGGAAAATGTAAAGGCAAAAACAGTATCATGACATTAAACGCTTTGGAGTATAAGGAATATAAAAGAAAAAAAAACACATCAAGAGTATACAAAATATAAATATAGAAGAACCGATGACATACTACGTTACTAAAGTAATGACGGCCATTAGGGATAATAATGTGAATGGAATAAGAGGCATAATGGATCATAGTAAACTGTAAGAAAAAATGATATCAACCTGAATACAGAGCAACGAAGTTAGGCTAGCCATAAATATAGATAAAATCAAAAATGCTCATCCAAACAAGAAGGGACCAGGTTCATAACAACATTGAGATAGAGGACGACACAATTGAAGTCGTAGACAATTTCACGTATCTCGGAGGAACCTAGCCAAGACTGGATCAGAGGAGCCGGCGATCCAAAGACGTACCACCATGGCTAACAAGGCATACTTCGCATTGCTGCCATCATTTAGGTCTGTCTGGGGATGTGCACAGGGAAACAAAAATGAAAATATATAGGACTGTCATTAGACCGGTGTTATGCTACGGTGTGAGGCATGGACAATCACACAGAAAACAGCCGACATATTAGACACCTTTGAAAGGAAAATCCTCAGACGCATTATAGGCCCAATACAAGAAACAACTGTATTGTTATAGGAGACTGAGATACAACAATGAATTGTATCAAATATATAAAGAGATACCAGTCTCAAAATTAATAAAAATGCAAAGATTGTGTGGGGCCGGACACGTTATGAGAATGGAGGATGGCAGGAACCCCAAAAGGAATCTGCTGGGTACATAGGAGGGAACGAGACCTAGAGGCAGACCGAGGAAGAGGTGGAAAGATGGCGTTGCAGAGGACGCGAGGGACATGGGGATAAGAAGCTGGAGAAGGGCTGCAATGGATAGAGTAGATTGGAGGCGGAGATTGGTGGAGGCCAGGGCCCACCAACATTTAGCAACAGTCAGCTAAATATTCACGTACATAAAATGCCAAAATGATACAGGCCTACAGTAAACTCACGATTATTCGCGGATTTTTTTATAAGCGGAAATAAATGTCAACTGAATAATAAAGCTTCTGTTCTACTAATCTCAGTACACAATTTAGTAACGACCGTAAACAATATTGTTTTTAAATTATGTAAGTTAAGCAAAAGTATGTCCAAGGGATGTGTGCTGTCCACATTGTGTCACCTCTCATCGACAGGTAGGCCTTACAGTATTGTTTGTCGCTCGGCAGCTATCGTTACCATGCGCCATCCAGGCATATGCGTACTTTACTGTGACTGTGGGAACATTTAAATTTTGCAAAGACTTATGTTTGTCTGTATGTTTACGCGGTACAATTGAAAGCCGTTGTAATCTACTAGCTTAATTAACGGATGTAAAATGTTAGATATGGTGGCGTACGGATACCCATGTAAATAGTATAGGCCTACGGATACGGATGGAAATAGTATATGGTGTCATGACCAGATAAATAGAGGAAGGAAAGTACAGATATACAATACTATCGTAAAGAGTATTCTGTTGTATGGTGCTGAGAGTTGGAAAATGACAGAAGCGGACAAAAGGAAAATACTAGCTGTAGAGATGGATGCACTAAGGATGCAGAGTATCCATGCGAGACAAAATAAGAAATGAACAGATCAGAGAAATGATAAATGTGAAACATGCAGTAGTAGACGAAATAGAAAGAATACAGTTAATTTGGTTTGGACATGTTAAACGGATGGAAGGAGAAAGGTTGCCAAAAAGGATAATGGAATGGTTACCCCCGGAGAACAGGAAGAGGGGAAGACCCAGACGATCATGGGGAGAGAGTATCCAGAAAGCTCTAAGTGCGAGGAATCTGACAGAAGAACATTGTCAGGACAGAAAATATTGGAGAGAAAGTCTGGAAATCGGACAGTGACGACCGACGCTAAACATCGGTTTATAGCGTCTGTCGTATATATATATTATATATATAATTAGATACTGACGTTGAACGCCACCTGTGATCTTTACCGACAGGTCAGCAATGACTTCACTGACATGTATTTTTCTGACTTTAATAATTCATACGTGTAATTCACTCCTAAATCTAATACCTGCTGCTCATGAAATCGTGGGAGACGTTTACTTGGACTTTGTATAGGCCTATATAAATTTCGTACGTAAGCCTATAGCCTATAGGTAGTAACTTCAGAAATACTCAATGTAGATGATACTCCGATGATACACATAAAACAATTTATCAATATTTCTTATGACGAAATGCCAGTACGTGTGATTTTTGATTTAGTATTTAAACGCCATGTAAAAAGTGATTATTAGTTATACAGTTTCAGTATGTATACATTCCTACTTGCTAATATCACGCTTACTACACCGTTTCACGAGGTTCCTTGATGAGCATTTTAACGGGGGTTTTCCTGTATTGTTTTACCTTGTATAAACAGCTAATATTAATAAAGTATTTTCATTATTTCCTGCCATTTTTTGGACATATTGGGAATTATCCGCGGATCCCGTTATCCGCGGCTATCGCACCCCCAATTCAGCGGATAATCGGCATTTTACTGCTTATGAATTAGCCAACGTCATTCCAGACATTCTTCAGAAAGTACTGAAAAAAGAACGGATGATGATAGAATGACAGATGGAAATATTATTATATAAAGAAATTACAAATGTTACAAATGTGGAAATGTCAAGAGGGATTTATAATGAACGCATCGGAATAAAAAAAATCCGCAGAGCTGGGAAAACCGTAGACTATAGAGCGTCCTAATACACGAGCTAGCAAATATGTAGGTATATAACAGCGTTTGGGTGCCACGTGACGGAGGAGTTTCCGCGTAAGGTCTACAAACGAAGTAGACGCAAATCTGTAACGTCCAATCGTTTGTGTAATATGCTTTATATTCATAGTAAATTGATGATTTAAACACCGAAGGAATCGAGGCCGCTTTAAGTCGCATGCACGCGTAATCTCACCAGCGAGAGTAGGCCATACATCCATCCGCGCACGCTAATGCATAATGTGTTCAGGCAAATTAGAAACGTGACAGTCGAGCTCCGGTTATACAGGGCCGGATTACCAGGAGCGGGTCGGAACAGGACAGAATGCAAGCAAGTTAACTAAAAGTACTACGAAAAGAATAAAATCGATGATGAACAGAGGGGAAACAGGACAACGAGAATCTGTTGAGAAACAGCGCTATTCACGTGTATCTTCAGCGAGATGAATACGATCAGTTAGTCCGTAAATTAATTTTGGAAAAATTGTGTGGCTCGTAAAAATCGTAAACGGATGATGTAAAGAAAAGTTGAAGAAACTTGAAAATTACACATTATTGTAATATTGTGAATTTCAGTTTGTGTGTGTGTGTGTGTGTGTGTGTGTGTGTGTGTGTGTGTGTGTGTGTGTGTGTGTGTGTGTGTGTGTGTGTGTGTTCAAGAAAACGCTTTATTATGCTGTAGGTCTAATAAGGTAATTACGTTTAAGCCACTTCATTTATACGAGTTTGCGAAAATTCCTTGTGTTTAAGTGTTTGTTCTTTTATAATTTAACGAACGAAGCGAGTGCTCAGTTTTAACCCTATCGTTTGGCATTTGTCTGTCTGTCTGTCTATTTGGGATACGTCTGATGACATCTTTTGAACGCATCACCGATTTTCGTAGTAGTTGTCCATACTTTTACTCTACATAACCCTGTTCTTTTTTAGATTGATTCCTCCAAAAACAGGTGGCGAGAGGCAAAAATGTGAGGGGCCAGACTGTAAAAAAAAATAACAGAACTCACGTGGGATGTAAAATTAAAGATAATTTTAATCGAAATGTGGATATAGTATCCATTTTGAAAACCTCAAAATTTTTGGACGTCAGGGCGCAAAAAGTGGGTGAAAATCGCAAATCTTCATGTGGGGTATCAAATTACAGTGAATTATTAAATACATCTGAATGTATTGTCACGTTTTGGAAATTTCAAAATCTTGGAATCCAGCGCCCAAAAAAGAGATAAAAAATTTGAAAAATTATGAAGATCCAGTAGGATGTTTTGACTAGTCACCAGTAGGGTGACTAAAAGAAATTTGTATCCCAAAGCGGAATGTTTCGAATTGTTGATATTATTGTATGATTGTATGCTCTACAATTGTTATATTACTAAAGATGTAGTGGAGTTATCGAGATTTTTACAATTCTTCCCCTAGCTCAAAAATTACCTAATTCCAAAATTAATGTAATAATAAATGTACTTTGATCAAAATACTGCAGCTCAGGGTACATACTGGTATTAATAGCCTATCATTATTGGATGATGTACCTGTTAAAAAAAACGTTAGCGGATTATACGTGGTGTCAAATTAATCGTTGATCTAGTACTTTCCGTTATTCCGGATAGTAGACTGGATTTATACCCTATATCTATGTAAGCGAGCGCGCTTTTGTTCATACCATGTTTTCAGTGAGATAATAGTGAGGGCTGAATTTTATACGTAAAGTACTGTATTATTCGAAGCTAATAATTGAGGGGCTTACCTCGTGTCAACAGCTTGTCTGAACGCGCAGACTATAAAACGACGATACGTGAAGAGTGCAAGACACACGTTTCACTCCAGGTTCTGTAAACAGACTGAAGCAATTCCTTCTAGAAACGCCGTTGATTTTACAACAGTCCATAAATTTACATTAAAGCGGAAAACCTGGCGCACATTAAAACAGGTAGGCACCAACCCGTGGAGAACAATAAAGTACAATGCAAGGTTTTTTGTTTGTTTGAAGCCGAGGGTCATCAATCGTCATATTTTTGTTTTGCGGTCTGGTAATTGTGCAGTGTCAAAACATGACCTTGGCTTCGACACTCTGCTGCGTTCCGTTTAGCCGAATGGTTTATGGGTCTCGGATCCTCGGACCCTATTGTCATTTTCCTTCCTTCTACCCAAAAGCGCGTAATATTACAAGGAAATGAGGCAACGTTCGACGAGGGCATAAGTATTCCGTTCACAATAGGTTATTGTTCGGACGGAACAGACGTGTGTATGATTTACAGTGACACTTCCTGTTTAAGAAGTGCCTGGTCATTTAAAACTATAATACAACGCAATAAGCACTTTTCAGTCGTTCAACAAAACCTACGTTTTGACTTTATGCTGGGCAAAATTGTATAAGAAACTTCGTACTAACGACCGTGAATTGAATGGACGGCGGAAGGTTAAACGAGGTTCGGTCACTTCTTAAACTTATTTTGTAATATTTGCGTCCATTTTTTTAATTTTTACTACTTAACTGCTTTAAATGATTATGTTTAATTCATTGGCCGAATTATTAGAAAAATTATTTTAACACATGTTCTTGCAAATGAGTGTGAAATCGCGACAACTACACCTCCTTCTTACACCGAACACGGTTTCCTCGAACTTTCCTTCCTAAGATTTTTCCTTCAAGAATGTTGGTGAAAAGTCATTACGTCGTCTTATCGTTGACTAGAATAATCCGGAGGATAATTCATTTGATGCAGTTAATAAGTTCAGACGCCTGAGTAACATGATAGATAACGAAGGGTCCATAAACACGACGTTACATGACAGGATACAAATAGGAAATAGGGCAGTATTAGCCAGCAGTAGACTGTTGAGAAGCAAACTCATTACCCGTAGCACAAAAATAAAAATATATAGGACACTAATCAGACCGGTTGTTACTTATGGAGGCGAGGCATGGACGTTAATAAAAAAGGAACAAGAAAATACTAAGAAGGTTTGAAAGAAAGATTGTAAGATGTGTTTATAGACCAGTTAAAGAAGATAATGAATGGAGAATAAGAAATAACCAGGAGATAGATGAGCTATTGAAGCAAGAGTACATTGTAAGATTCGTAAAGGCTCAACGAATACAATGGCCTGGTCACCTAGAGCGGATGGATAGTCAGCCAAATAAAATTCTGATGGCGCGAGTCCACAAAAGCAGAACAAGGGGCCGGCCTGGGTATAATATGGAAGATCTATGTGAAGATAATATGGAATGTGAAGATTATGTGTATGGATAATATGGAAGAAGAATGAATGTGAGGGGTTACATTGAGATGGAAATGCGTAGGAGACATTGAAGAAGATTGGTGTCCGAAGGCAGAGCTCACGAAGGCTGTAGTGTTAAAGAAGAAGAAGAAGAAGAAGAAGAAGAAGAAGAAGAAGAAGAAGAAGAAGAAGAAGAAGAAGAAGAAGAAGAAGAAGAAGAAGAAGAAGAACAACAACAACAACAGCAACAACAACAACAACAACAACAACAACAACAACAACAACAACGCACAAGACGGATTCTGGAATTTCAACAGTGGGCGATCAAGAGACGGAATTTTAAATATTATTAATCAAATCTTTAAATTTTCCCGGTCTTAAAAGAAAAAATGCCCGACACCTAATCTTTCTGTGCTGACAAAAAAGTATTTTACTATTAATAAGTGTAACGTATTACATTACAGTGTTACATGTTTTTTAAGTGTAACGTAAGTAATTTTTTTATTAATAATAATGGTTATTGCGCGCGTGCTATATTAGAATGATGGTCTACACATGATACGTATACTGAAACCATTAGGCTGCATAGCGAAAAGTTTAAAATTTTAAGTGCTTTAATAAGTATTAATTTGACCTATTTAACTACCTGCACTTCGAGATCGAGAATATTTCAGCAGAACAGCTTTTATCTCGAAAATCAACAACCGAGTAATAAGTTGTCATTCATTCTTGAGTTAATCGAACTATTCCAGTTAACTAGAGCGTAGGTAGGGCCTATATGTGTTTTGTAAGAGAGGCCTGTAATAGTTGAACCCTAACTGCTGCACCTCTACGAACCTAATATTATGCACGCAGCGATCTAGTGTAGACTGCGGTGAATCATTGTATACCGTCCTAATTTAACACAGACACGGCCGGAAGGTTAGTGAAAAACAATGCGTCAGCGGAAAACAGTGGCGGTGTTCCGTTGCCAAATGTGCAGCGGGGTGAGCCGCCCCACGGTGCAGCGATAAGTACAACTGTACCCAAGTGCATTACTGGCGTCAGCAGTACCACCATATATTATACTGTACACACTTACCTGCAAACACAGGAAATTAACCTCAATCTAAGATTTGCAGTTTTCTCGAAAATCGTACATAAAAGGGAATGTAAAAGAGGTACTACTATTGATATTGTTTTTGTACTATATTTTTGGATTGTTAGTTTCATATGAATGTATAACGGTTTATGACTTAATAATATTAATTATTTAGGTAAATCTAGTTATATCTTTGAGACAATTAAGTGAATATTGCACAGAGCAGTACACAACTAATGGTTTTGCAAAGTCAGGTTTGTTACAATTTTAACGTCTGGTACGATTCTTCAGAAAAAAATCGTTGTCTAGACGACGTCAAGCAGTATTTAAGATATTTTCACTTTCAGAAGGAAAAATAGAATTAAATAATTAATGAGGGACGCAGATAGTCATGAAGTAGTTCTCAGCTGAAATCCAGTTCGTGAGATCAGATCGTGGAGGTCGTAGGGTCTGTGGTCTGATTAAGAAGAAGGTAAAGGCGAAGGATGCGACCGAACAACATTCAGGGAGTGTTTCTCTAGGGGAAGCGCACAGTGGCATGTACTTCCTCTACCAGAAATCGAAACTGAAAAACTAGATATGAGTACAAGAGGTTGGTCATTACGCTCGAAAATTGTTTTCAAGGGCGGCACTCCCTGAAAATTGTTTTGCAGTCGGATGTTTTCAGGGTTGCAAATTACGAAAAAATCTGTAAAACAAAAATTATTTGTGAAAGTAATATGAAATTGCTACATACAACTAATCCGTTCTCATGGTTTCAGTCAGTAATCAGTTTCATATCCCCGTATGTTACAAATTTCTTTCAGTTAATTTTATTCTGAGTGAAAGGCTTAGTACGTTATAACGCACTGCCACTTAAAAAACGCAGATTAAAAGCCTGTTCTATGATAATTCTATTGTTTGTGCTGTTAACATTCTAACTGCACGTAGCCGTCTGTCCTTCCTCGTAACTTTTCCTATTTTTCCCACCATCATGTACCAAAATACTCTGACTGTCCTTTCTTCATTATCGCCTTATCTAGAAGATTAATTAACAATCTGTTAATTAACATCTTTTTAGGAATGTTCATTTAATACTATTCTTGACAGGACTACTTCGGTAGAACTACGTGAGTTAATATTTTTACGTTTTATTTGTATATTTAAACCCATGCGTGTATGTCGTCAATAACTATGTCTTTCGTGTTTACGTTGTTGACTGTTTTATCTCCGACTTTACCTTTTTTTTCATTTATATGGAGAGTACCATTTCTTTTCTGTACATCTCTATACTGGTAACTGGTTTCCCCATCGGCCTTCTATTTTTATTCATCTAAGGACTTGACACAAAATGTAAGTTCTAATTTGCCATCGCATTTCTTCTTCTGATAGTTCCTATCCGTTTCCGATGTTGGATATCATACAGGCTATTTTTAATTTTTCCACCGCTGTACCGAATAAGTCAGTTGTATTCATGCCAAACCAGGTCCTTAAATTTCTCAGCTATGATATTCTTGGTCGCCCAACTCCTCTCTTTCCAAGTGCTTTTCCTGTAGTATGGACTGCAATAAGTAAAATCTCTGTTCATTTCTCATGAGATGTCCCAGATATAGTGAAGATTTCTTATCTTCACTGTGTTAATAACTTTTCTATCTTTCTTCATCTTTCTAAGAACTTCAACATTAGTTATGTGTGTTGTCCATGAAATGCTCAGTATTCTACGATAGAGCCACATTTCGAAAGATTCCAAATTCTTAGTTGTGGCTTCAGTCAAAGTCCAAGATTCTACACCGTAGAAGAGGACCGAGAATACGTAGCAGCGTAGAAGTCTCACCTTTGTGTATTTTGTTAAATCGTGACTTTTGATTAAACTGCTAGTTACACTACTCTACATTCTAGTGTACACTGCTCTCCATCACATTTGGTTCCACCATATTTTAATGAAATCTTAAAATATGGTGGTTTACGTCTGCAGAGAGAAAGATAGGCCTATATTCTAATTCATCAGATTTATAGTGAATCAACCGTACACGAAGAATATAAAACATGTATTGTGATCCCGATATTCAAGAAATGCGACAAAAGAAACCCACATAATTAACACGGAACCAGTTTACTGGCGCACATCTCAAACTCACCATAAATGTAATAACTAACAAATTTAGCGATATGATTAGATATCATGATGAGCAACAAGTATTCACAAAGGGTCAGTCTTATGTCAAAACGTTATTTGCAATTAAACAACTCTCGGAAAAAGTTTTAGAATATAATAAACTAGGCTTCTTATAATACTTGAATTTAATAAACAAACACTTGGTAAGTTTTACAGATGATTTTATTTTCCTGACAATTGTTTCTCCAGTTACGGCAGCTGTTGTGAAATCCAACCTCTGAAGCTCCCGTAACTGGTGAAACAATGTGAAACAATTGTCAGGAAAATAAAACCATCTGTAGAACTTACCAAGTGTTTGTTTATTAAATTCAAGTATTAGTAAAATGTTCTACCAGTGCCAAGCGACCATTCGATCAGTGTAGCTTTCTTCTGTTTTATTGATATTGAAAGGGCGTGTGATAAAATTAAACTTAAGGGGACTTATTAAGGTTAAAATAATTTTTTTTTCAGATTTTGTTTATTAGTAGGCCTATTCTCTGGTTATTTCTGAACATTTTTATATATCATATATAATAGTTTTCAGCTTCTGAATGTGCTTTATCAAATATTTTGAAAAACACTGTACTCCGACTTTTTGCCCTTTGTGAGCAGACAGCGTTGTTGACTCAACATAAACAGATCCTAAACATTCTGGAGAAACACGATGTGACGAATAACCTAATAAAACTGATACAAGACTGGGCAGCTATGCTAAAACTAAAATAAAAGGAAAACTTTTAAGGAACTTCCAAGCCAGCACGGTATCAGACAAGGAGATACTTACGCTTAGTCCAATACTACTCAATACAATAATGAACGAAATAACTGAATATCTTAAACACCTCTGAGGTTAAAAAATCGGAGAAGAAAACACCACATTTGTGTATTATGCGGACGACGCGGCACTGTTAGTCGCATATGAAAACTCTTCGTCGGCATCTCACAAATGGTCGTAACTAAAAAAAATCGAATTTGGAGATACATCGTATGCAGGCTAAGTTAGGCGAGAGCTACAATTCTCTCGAATTGTCGTGTCGCTACCTTTAACGCTTCGAAAATTGTCAATGGTTTTTGTTTTGTTGTATCTCACATTTGGTTACTTAGCTCAACTAGCTTTAGCTAATTGATGTGGTCAGTCGAATTTCGATGATGTCTAAAAGGATACCGAAAATGATGATGTGCAAAGGAAACCGCATTTACACACTTTGTTAACATAACCAACAATGCCAAAGATCAGGGAATAAGTATACGAACAGGGATGGTCGTTATGGTTCTTCGATATTAATGTATTTCAGTCAGCGTTAGAGCGGACGCAAGTTGACACTGTGGACAAACATTTTGCTTATTAATAGTGTGGCAACAATGACAGCAAGAGCCGGCCGGGCCCATATTGTACTTGCTTCACGGTTAGCTGGGGTTGGGGGTAAACAAAGAAAAGCGTTTCCAGAAATACTTACACAATAGTGTTGCGACGTCGGCCACTTCACCCCGAGATAATTACACGTAACGCAACGTTACTGACCACCCAACTCTCTAACCCGTGTTCTACTAACATAAACAAAAACGTTGTCTCACATCTTCCCCGTTCGTACTCTTTTCCTCCTTCCTTCCTTATCTTCCTCACACACGTTTCTTATATTTATATACATTATATTCATTTATAATGAAAATCCAGACATATGGTGAGAAAACGCAGAAGTGGAGATCTTATATATATAGCAGGCTTACTATATGGGAAGAGAAGTCAGGACATGATGCATGGATTAAAGATATTTAATCTAAGAAATAAAAAATAAAGAGATATATAAAAAACTGAAAAGAACATATAACACGAATGGAAGAAACAAGACAATTGAGAATAGTACTAAAATATAGGCCTAAACAAGAGAGTGGAATAAGGAATAATGGGTCGACCTAGTACACCATGGTTTCATCAAGACAATGATAGTTTAAGCACTGACAATGATGTGACAATTAAATTTATGTAAGATAATTGTTGGGTACATTCTCGCGGGTGGCCCTAGGGATCTACCCTGGGAGGCTAGAGCTTGGCAGCCGATACTGCCATACCTGGTGACCATGTCCATCGCCATTCCCGCCCGGCACACAACCTCATCGCGGCGCGGGAGTGAAACTGGCACTTCGGCTGGTTGGAAATGACGCATGGCAAGCTAAGAGTGTGTGCTTCGCGAGCGGCAACCATGAATGGCTCGTCCCTTGCATGTGGCTGCACGAGCTGCGGTGAACCCTAGCGGCAGAGTGAAAGGAAACCAGGGCTTCTGGCGTCCCGAGTAATCTGGGAACCAGGATTTTTTCCTTGGCTAGAAGCCTTACCGGTTTCCCGCTTTATGGGCTCCTGTGGGTGAACCGCGTAACCTATTAGCGACTCCTACAGGGTGGACGTGGGAAGGACCCGGGGGCCACGTTTGGGGATCACCACCGACTGTGGGTGGTGGGTCCAAGACCACACCCATATACGCTCTGCTTCCGAGCGAAGGGAATACCACTTTCTCGACTGTATCGGAGCTGATGGTTAGGAAACGTGCATGTAACCACGCGAAAGATGACTGCATTTAACCAGGGACGCAAATAGCGCTTTGCTAACGAGAGACAAGGTTGGGGTTCCCTGGTCAGTAGCTACGTCGGGCCTCTGACGCCGGTTCCTTCATGTCCGGTGGAACACAGGCGATCCCTAGTACCGCTCGAGCTCGCCCGCTTCTGTTCCCCTTGTTTGCAGACTGGCGTCCGGGGAGTCGGTGTAGTTCAGTAGTTGGCGGGAAAGAGACAGGACACGGCCACCAGCCGGTAGCATTCTCCTACCTGCGCCTGTATATAACGCGGAGGTCTGGCCAGAAACCGTTCTGGGCGTGCGCATGCGACGTACTCGTTCTCTCTCTATATATACATTTTATACATTTTCTCTCTTTATACATTCTCTCTATGTATATTCAGCTCTACCTACGGAAAAAAGGTAAGCGATAAAACTACAAGCAGATATGTCAAGATACAAAGTTAGAGTTCTACAAAGATATGCCTGTCCCTGTACTGTCCTGTGGGTGAGAATTATGGACAACAACCAAGAAAAAAAACAGTAAAACACAGGCCTCGGAAATGGCGTTCTTAAGAGGAGTTAAAAGGTGTTCTAAACTTGACCGTATAAAGAATGAGACCATAAGAGAAGAGTTACAAGTTTTTAACTTGAAAGAAAAGGTAAAAGATTACAAACAACGGTGGAAAGAATGCTTAGAAAGAATGTCAGATTCCAGACTGGGCAAATAAATCTGGGAATACAACCCTGTAGGACACAGGTGAGCGGATAGACCGAGGAAGAAATCTTTGAAGGCGGAACAGGCAGACCTTGGCTATGCCGTGTGATGATGATGATGATGATGATAACGACGATTAAATTTGTTTAAGATATGTAAGGAACATCTTAACACTTGTAAAATGGTTAACAATAACTAGAAGTATAATTAATCGTTATCGAGCAGTGTATTGAGAAAACATCAAGTCTAAACGAAAAGGGCAATTAGTGGTGACAGTACTTGATATTATTTATTGTTTATCAGCCACGTTTTTACTCGGTCGTAGTAGTTTGGGTGGCACATTATTTTGTCGTTGAAGTTTATTATAATAAAATATTCTCTGTTTGGGAACCACACTATTGACGCCATTGATTTATGATCGTGTTCAAAGTGTGAAGTGGACACTGAGGACATCACAATTTATTACACCCTTATTCCGTCGGATATCGCGTCATCGAAGCTCCAACATATTGCTTTAATGAGATATTGAATATTTAGCCTAATTTCGTTCAGCGTTTTATTAATGGCCGATAATAACTCAATTCGTTTTGAACGTGTAAAGTGACGATGCATGAATAATTCGGTATTCTTCGATTGAGTCCTCACGAACGCTGCCACGTAATAGTACATTGTTTCACGTCACTTTTATTAATATTTTTCCGTTCATTTTCCCTTACTTATCCTACTGATGACACAAAACGTACATGACATAAGCTCTTATAACTCTGATTTCTTTCCTAAAGGAACCGTTTTTGGATACAAATCCTAATCTTTTTACGTTTACTGTTGTTTAATAATTTCCACTTTTTACTATCTTCGAACAACAGAAGAGTTCCCCCGTCCATCAGTATTTTCTTAGACCTATAAACTTCGTTCCTGCCTTCAGATCATTAAACATCTAGTGAACCCTGGTATTGAGATATCACGAGACAGATATTTGAATGTGCTGCTACTTGCTGACGACTTGCTTGTACCTACGTAATTCAAAATACAGTAATGCGTAATAATGCGTCTATACAACTTTTATCTGTTTAAAAGCTTCATCCGATTTACAAACAATACAATATAAAAAAACTACAAAATCGAAATGGGCTTATGCGGAGTTAAGGGTGTTCTAAAGTTGACCATATAAAGAATGAGGCCATAAGAGAAGAGTCACAAGTTTTTAACTTGATGAAAAACTAAAAGATTACAAACAACGGTGGAAAGAACACTTAGAAAGAATGTCAGATTCCAGACTGGCCAAACAAGACTGTAAATACAAACCTATAGGACACAGGCGTGTGGGTAGACCGAGGAAGAGATGGGCGGAGGATCTTTGAAGGCGGAACAGGCAGCACCTTGCCTACGCTGTGGTGTGAAGAAGAAGATGATATTAAAGTTTATGTATAGTCCTCATATAGCAATCTTGCTGAAACCGATTACCTTCGGCTTCAAAGTAACTCTTATTATTAATTTTTTTAGTTCCACCCGTATAGTCGCATTGTTGATACCTTCAGTAATTTCCAGCTGGAAACCGTTTTACGAGCTCCGAGTGACCTTATCTTGGAAACCAATTTAATAATTACTCTATTCACTTTATTAAGTATGTAAGTAGAAAAATATTTTTTCCTGAGAATGGTCTTTCAGGAGAAACCTAGGAAAAAACTTTTCACTGATTCACTCATAAACGTACACTAAATGTCGCATTGTTTAATAGAGTGTGTATTTGCTCTAGGCCTCTTTTTTTTCATCGTATTACAAGACTCAATCTATTTACTTCCACACATCGACTAGGCAAACCACACGCGCTTGTCTGATGTTCTCTGTAGGCCTGCTTGATTTGTAATCAGTCACATTTGTTACTCAAAAGTTACCTGAAAGCGCAGTGTCAAAAGATCTCATTGCACGTGCACTTCTGAACAGCTATAACATTGTGTTCAGAACAGCTGTATGGTTCGTTTGTCACATGGTTGGTCATCTCACATCCCACTTTCTGCACTGCCTATCCTGCCCTCTCTACGATCTGAGCGAAACTTTTCATGTCTTACTATTTCATCTGTACGCTTGTCTTCAAACTACAACTTGGCACATAGATAAGACCCGTTCACCGAGTTTTCGGAAACCCAACGCGACACACATTTTGTAATTTGTAGTGAGAAGCCTACCACACTACAATTACACTGATGAATTCAGGGATCAAACAGTGGGACAGTGTCTACTCGGTGCGACGCCTCAAACGATATATTATTAGGAATTTGGGAGCTAGATTTTATTATTCAATAATCTTAACAAGGATCTTCCCAAATAGTCTTCATAACGATTCTTCATAATGTACCTTCGAAGTACTTTAAACTATACACTGCAAGATAGAATAAGGAACGAGGATGTCAGAGCAGAACTCGAAGTATAGGACATAAATGAAATTATTTCAGCATACAGAAGACAATGGTGGGATCATTTGCAAAGGATGACAGAGTATCGATTGCCGAAAGCGGCACTCAACTATAAAGCCATTAGTAGAAGAGACCTGGGTAGTCCGAGGATGAGATGGGTTCCTGAACAAGTTTATATATGACCTAATCCTTGAAGGGAAGAAGTAGAAGTAGATTTTCATAATATTAATTTTGTTGTCATTTTTTTATTTTTAAAAATCTCGGTAAATATGAATCAAACAAAATACATGGCAATAGGTGACCTTCAGCAAGACTTAATATTGGAGGAAGACAGGGGAAGATTTCATGTAGGCCTACAAAGGAGTGTTTGATACATGTAGGATACAAGTGTTTAGGGGTGACAATTAAGCCCAATTGGAAGCAAGACAAAGAAATACAATCCAGAATTAATTTGGGAAAGATGGCTATATCTACATTAAATGGAATCCTGTGGGATAAGCAAATTACAGTAAAAACTAAAACCAAAAATACATAAAACCATTGTTAGAAGTATCACGACTTACGTCTCAGAAGTTTGGACTACCAATAAACACACAAGAATAAAATTAATGTCAGCAGAGATTGACTTTTGGAGACGTTCGCCAAGAGTATCCAGACGTGAGAAAATTAGAAATGAAGTTATTAAGGACAGAATTAATGTGAAAATTTCAATTGTGATTTTATCCAAACAAGAAAATTACAATGGTATGGACACACGAAAAGAATGGCACAGGAAAGATTGTCAAGGAGAGTTATGGAATGGACACCACCAGGAAGAAAGAAAAGAGAAAGACATGTCACCTGGATAGACGAAATTCAGACTATATTGAGGGAAAGACGAATTGAATATGTTCTTTGGATGGACAAGTAGCAGTGGAAGATTGGAACTCAATCAATTCTGTAATCTTTGGTTCCGGAAAATGTGAAAAAATTGTACGGCTGAAATAAAAACAATTCTCGGTATGTCCATTCCTGTTTTAGTGGTTGCGGCAGATTGACCTCAGTTTTCACATTGAAGATTTTATGTAAATATAAGCCTACACTGTTTAATATCTTTCTTACATCTTCGTTGTTATACTGACATAATACAGTTTGTACAGTTAGATATATGCAGTAAAATATGTTAAATGTGCAAATTATCTCTTTTTACTTTTTTACAAGTAAATACTGACTTTTTTAGTTTCACATTACTTGTCGAAAATTGATCGCTTATTATGCAGCCCGACATTAGATCGCTGAGTTGAACTGTGGCCGTCAGGCTCGTTGAATCTGGAACCCGCTGAACTTTGCACGAAGATGTGCACTGACAACAGAATTACGACGTCACGACGGATAGGCTCCACTGGAAGTGATAAGCTGCAGTTGCTGAATGATAATGGTGACAACGCGTAGTCCACGTGGACAAGACATCTTTATATCAACTTAAGGCAAATTGACTGGCGTAGACGGACGGTATCACTGATCTGAGAACACTTTATCGCATTACAGCGTTCCGCATGTTCACATCGTGTGAGCTGTACACACATGTGATGGTATATATCATATCACGTATACCATACCAATTAAAATTGATTATGACTTTTGTCAGATGTATTATACATTTAAAGATGTGTGCGTTTGTAACCTTTATTTAGTGGATTTTATTATGCCTTTAAAAGTTCAAAAGAGGTCTGAGATTTTCATATAGAGAAAGCTCACAAATGCCGATGAAGTGATAAAGTTATTCCTAATTTAGATCTCTATATGGTGAAGAATAATAACGCTGAGGTAACATTTTTCCTGGATAACGTAGACTTGGGGACGGATTGTGGAATGCGATAGACTTTTTATTATGTTCTTGAATAGGCTAAGGCCATATTGTCCTTGAGGTTAGAAATTACTTTCCAAAGCGATTAAAAATTGATTTTGTGTTATAAAAATCATGGAAGAGCCAAGTCTCCGATTAGACTGGCGTAGGCCTGTACACTTATAAAAGAATAGGACTTTCCCTGTCGACTCATTTGGACGCACTTCGTACTCCTGACACTCTCATTTGATCTATTACGCGTCTGGCCACGTGGACTCGTTATGACTGTCGCAATACATCTGACACGTGTATCCCCGTATGGACTCTTTTATCAGTCTAAATACACCTGAAGCGTGATATTCCCATGTGGATCTAGCTGAAAAGTCCTAACTACACTTTACGTGTATATTACCATATTATGACGGAACGTCAGATGTTGAGTTGATCTACTTGCAGGCTATGGTTCGTATAATTTACCTTAGTCTTCAAATGACATCCGAAGCAAAGAATATCCCAGAAATATATTTTGTTAAATCTATAATTGTATTATTAAAATGACATCTATAACTCATGGGTTGTGAACGTGAATGAAAAAGGAAGTCTCGATACGATCCGCAAATAGAATTCGGACAATTTACAAAACCAATCTCTTAAGCAATTATCATCTGCGGAAACGTAACGCATTTTAAAAAAATTATCTGTGTCATAAAACACTTTAATAAGAATGTATAAACCATACTTTCAGTTATTAACAACTATTGTGTATTGTAGTTTGCTAAGATAGAAATTTTTAGTCCAAAATCCTTGAAGCTTCTGTAATGATTTCGGTAACATATCAAGACTTTTTTAGTCAGCACAATGAGCAGAACCATACAGACTACAGAACTTCAAAGACCAGCATATTCTTATAGGTCTCAATCTGAGTTCGAGTTAGCACAAACGCATTACCCTCCGATTTCACTTTGGAACTTACAAATGCCACATGACATTTGACGTAACATTTTTTTGGCTATATGTTCAAAAATGTGAATACGATAATTTTAAATCTTAAAAAAACGGTTAGTTGTTATTTCATAGTTACTTCTAAATACAGCACAGTAGGCAATTTTAGTATTAATTTTATAGGGCGGTACAAAAGATTTTTGCACTTTCACTAAGTGTTCAAATTGTTGATACTTTTCTTGCAAATAGAAACGTAGAAAGTTAGTTTTCTATCGATTAAACTCTACTACATGTAGTGACTACTTGCTTGTTAATGACTACTGAAATACTATGTTTTGAGGACAAATTTTTTTAAAACGGGAAGATGTCAGTGGCGGCCCGTGCTTAGGTTACACGGTTGCACAACCCCCATTAAATCCCGAATTGTATTTTAAATTATAGAATTATGAATAAGACAATACGTAATAATAGTGTTATCAAGCTAAATCACCGTAATTAATCATTTGCCGATTGAAAAGCGCAGAGCAATTACTAAAAACCGTACACGCTCTTGCCGCGGTGTACAGTACATGGCAAGTGTGCACCAACTGTGACGCGCTTTGTATATGGGGAAATACAATGGAGTATAGTACACTGGCTGACTAGACTCGGTTGTTCCTATTGCAGCGATATAGGCTTGGTGTGATTAGGGACTGCAAAGCCCGCTTGTACCTCACGGCGCCACAAGTCTGTTTGTTGGTAAATAACACGTGTGCGCCGGGTTGGAAGTTCGTTGTTAGTGTCAAGTTAAATGTCAGTCCAGTTCGTCGTTAAATCTAAATAATAGTAATAAAGAATTAAGGTGTCATAGTGTAAGATATTTATTATATTTAACTGGTAGGACGCAATTAATTCTGTTGTAAACTTAACAAAAACGCTGTTCAGTTTACGTCCTAAAGAAATTAAAGGGAGTAGGTAGGCCTACACCAGACTTTTCAAATTTTAATCACAGTGTAAAATCAGGTAACAGAATATTTAATTGTAAATTTAAAAAAGATTCATACAATAAATATTCGTGGTTACGTGGGTGTGACACTAAGATTTCATTATTTTGCTTTCCTTGTGTATTGTTTGGAGGCGAGGAGACTTGGACATTTTCTATTCAGAGAATAAAACAATTTAATACCATCCAACCCAACTGCAACCCCCAAATTTTTCAATCATCAGCCGCCACTGGAAGATGTATACACGGAAAGACGCAGTTTTAAGTAATTATTTGAAACGAACGAGTTTTTCATTGCAAATTTTTCTTTAGATGAGAGTAAAATCTTTGAGTAGAGGTGATTCACATTTTGTGCTGATGCCAAAGTGTTCTCCTGCTGGCAGCTTCTAGCACTGCAAGTAGGTACATTTCACAATGAAAGTGTATTGTTGATTTGATAGAATCTGTTGATATAGAAGAAAGATTACATATTTTAATAAGAAAAATTGTTCTTTGTCTAAAGAAATTTAATTTTTTCGTCCGTAACGTCCATTCTATCAAGGAGGAAAGTGAAAGAAAACCGAAAAAGTACGTGGGCAGAGGAATGAAACAGTGGCAACACCGTTGGATAGGCGAGACTTTCTTGATAAATTACCGCTGGTGAGATTAAAATTTGTGCACGTTGAAATGTGAAAGTGATGTCCAGGTTCCGCTGCACGGTTACGCTCACAAATTAATTCGACAACAGAACGCAGAGGGTGAAGCGTGACAGACGTGCGCGGCAAATGGAGTGTCGCGACGCTGCTGCCAGCACCAGCCACGGTAACACTCGTTTAAACCAAATAACCTGTTTTACCTGTTATATTTAATTAGAGTTTCGATTTATTTTTGCGCGTTTTATTTTAGTGCTTCAGCTTAAACAACATAACACAACAAATCGTCTCTGTGATGCAACTGCGTCAGTGTCTTCAGAACCTATAATGCTCTTTGTCCGCTTGCATAGGTTTCCACGGTCAAAGCCAATTTAATTGAAGTTTCCTGTGCTGTAATTTTAAGCGTTGGACTGCAACCTTACAGCCTTTGATAATAATGCCACGTTAATAATTACAGTAAATAGATTGTCCGCGAAATTGGGTTGCGCGATCGCCGCGGATAACTGAATTCCGCGGATAATCCGCAATGTGTACAAAGAGGGAAGAAAGTAGTGAAAATTCTGTATTAGCCTTAGCTGTTTATTTAATGTAAAGAAATACAGTAAAACCCCGTCATCAAGGGGCCTCGTGAAAACCGCGAATTAAGCGGGGTATTACCAAATAGCAATATAAGTTATAGGTACATACTGAAACTGTGTAATTAATAATCACATTCTCTGTCCAGTTTAAATACTAATTAACAGGAACTGACATTTCGTCACAAGAAGCTGTTCCGCTAAATTGTCTTATGTGAATCATTGGTGTATCATCTACATTGAGTATTTCTGAAGTTACTATACCCATATTCGTACAAAAGGAATATTAGACTATAAAACCTCCTAGTGAACGACACCTACGTTTTCATGCGCAGCAGTGATTAGATTTAGGAATAAATTTCTGCAAACGTATGACTTAAAAATGTCTTCAGAAAATACATGTCAGTGAAGTTACTACTGATTTTCGGCAAACATCACAGGTGGGCGAATATTTAACATCAGTTAACTAAATTAGTATAGTACAATTATACTCCGTAAACATATAAACATAACTTTCTGAGAACATTAAATGTTCGCAGTAAAGTACATATGCCCGGATGACTCATGGTGGCCAGCTGCCGAAGGACAAACAATGCTGTACCTGTCGATGAGCGGTGACACACGCCGTCCCTCGGACATACCTTTCCATTACATAAATAATTTTAAAAGATTGTTCACAGTAGTTAATAAAATAGTGTATCTATTAACATTAGTGGAACAGAAGCATTATTATTCAGCTGAAAATTTATTTCTGCTTATTAAAAGAAAAATCCTCTGGTTGCCGTGGATAATCAGCTAGGCGGATAAACCACTCGCGGATAATCGGAAGTTTACTGTATTTTATAATTCCGCTTTACCTTGCTCAGAAAGTGTATAGAACTCGATTTAAGAGAGTGTTTTTCGTGAGGACACCCCTCTCTACACACAGAAATATTATATTATATAATATGATTATGCAATAGGCTATGTGTACGTCTAAAACTGACTTTACATAAACTGTTCCCGAAGATTGGCGTTAAGTACACTTTTGTTGGGAAACTATTACGTCATCTTTAGCCAATATTTATTTGACCTCTGTGTAAGATATATGAACGACCGTTACTCCTTATTGAGTTGTCTATCAGTGGTTGAAAAAATATACACACTTTTGTTTAATCGAACATAATTTTATCATTCATCTGCCAAAACAAGCTGTTAATATAGAAAGATGTCATGACATATACTTGTGGCGTACAGCTGTGGAAAACTGCCAGTTACCCCAAAATAGGGATACTGAAGTTCTTCCAAAACAAAATTCTGCGATCCAAAACAATCGCTTCACGATATAAGCTCAACAGAGTAATACAAAGAGCTCTACAAAAGCCTTTCGTCACAGAGGAAATAAGGCGAAGGAGTGAGAATTACGGCGACTTAATCCCATCGCCAAGGAGCTTCAATCTAGCAGCAGTGATAGGGCGTAAACTAAAACGTTTCAATTTCACTGATATAATTGACAGATTTTATTATGCTTTGATATACTATGTGGAATGTCCGAGCGTCGAAGAAGACGCGAACCTGGAGTAGGAGATCTTCCGAAGAGAAACCGAGTGTGGTAGCCCAACAAAGTCGCTAGATGTCAGGACACACACCCGAAATCTCAGAAAGACCAGTGCTAGGGAAGGTCTACTCTATTTGGGACAATCACAACCACCACGAAACCATGCCTGAACTCGTGAACATCGGAGAGGGGTGGATACGATTCTCGTCCGTCCTGGTACCGTTTTTGGGTAAGTCGTGTGATGTGCACTACGACTCCGCCGCCCTGAAAGGTCGCTGGCCCGACCTCCCAGGTCGGTCCACCGGATCGCCCTTCGAGGTCTAGGTTTATCCTCCGCCTTCTGGCGGGAGGCAGGGGAACGCTACCCCGCCACGATAGTGGTAAAGAAGGTTACCGTAACCTCCGCATCTCGCTCGGTCCAACTTAGAACTCCAACGAATCAACTAATGAACTGTTCTGATGGATTGGAAGCACCTCCTACATGGCACTCTTTTCTTCATTCACTGATAACTTATGCTGGATAAATAATTTTATAATTAAAAAAATTTTGCGCCAATTTACAGTCTTATGAATGTACAAGATAATAAGTGTGCAGGATGTCTTGAAGGGGGAATCGTCCATCGTAAGGTCATCTTAATTTGAGGCCTGTTAATCAGATATTTTTGTTTCTTTTCACTGTGGACTCTCGTTTGTCACATTCTCAATTAAAATACTTTCGTAGTCGATGATTCGTTCTCTGTACCCTCTTGAGTTTAGTGTGATAACGTTGTTAATAAATGTTACTTTAAGATTTTCAAGGTGGATTTGGTTTTTTCACAAATCTGGGAGCATTCGTCGTAATATACGGAAGACTTATGGTAGGAATTTTTGAAGTATTTTGGTGTTTAATGGTTTGCTGCAGCCTGAATGCAATACTGTATGTCCAAACTTACGTTATTATAGCTTCAAAGTACCAAAAATTAAAAAATGGATAGTGATGTCTGGTTAGGGATAATAGGGATAAAGATGTCACCGTCCTTTCACAGTTTTATTAACGATCCGACTGTTGATGTGAAAAAATTATTGGCTATTATACTTAAGGTGTCAAGAGTACGGTCTAGTATCTAATGTTACATTGTTTTACATAATTGTTACATTCATTTATGTTACGTTATGATAACGTATTAACATTTTATTTGAATTCTTTTAGTTACACCTTCAGTGTTCGTTTGTTATCGATAAGTATTTAAAACGCGTTTCTAACAAACAAACAACTGAATGCGTTTGCACATGATAAGTAATCAACCCACATAGTAACACGTCCTCTACAACACGACCTTCATTATTTATAAAATAGTCACTATGTTTAACAGTATATTTTATATTAAACATTAAAACATTAAAAACCAGGTTGTTGGGCCGGTTGCTTAGATTATAATTGGTGCTATTGTTGGTAGACGTTACCAACATTGTTGGTGCTATTGTTGGTAGTAAGTAATGGTAGGCCTATTACTCCTCATCGGTGAGGTGAGTTCGGCTTCCACCTCTCGAACGTTTTTCTTTTACTGAGGATGGTCTCCGGAGATGTGGCCGAAACATCAAGCGACCTAAGCAACAGACCACGGCCAAACTGTCTGGTTTTTAACGTTTTAAGTAATGTCAACTCCGGCCATTATAGCCTTCGAAGTAATAGGCCTACATCTTGTACTTAGTTCTATAAAATCTATTCTTATTGTACTGTATGCTTACTTACAAATTTTATACTTACTATTATCACTTACAGTGTACAATTAGTTTTTTTATGTTCGCAGGACTGGTCGCCAACTGTGTTAAACGGTCATTGCTACAGAGAGAAGAATCGCCAACGGCTCTCTGCTTAGACACGGCTTATACAGATCGAGCACACGCATCGGTCAGACCAGTATAGTCGGTTTATAGAAACTGGGATTGGGACTGCAGTCAGCGTAGTATGCTGAAACTACGAGTCGTAAACAGATCCGTTTTTATTGATACCTCAATTAGGTTTTGGTTAACATCACACATTGTCACTATCAAAGTAAAGTTTTTGATTCAGGTTGATTATACGAAAGTCAGCCAATAATTAAAGAGACAAATAGCTGTACAGGAAAAACCATTTATTTAATCAGTATTACATTTTTTTTTTTAGTTTTCAACATAATCACTAGAAATATAAATAAATTTGTCGTATCTCTGAATAAGCTTTCTTATGCATTCTGCAAAGAAATCTTTATGTTGATGCCTAAGCTATTTTAGGAAATTTTCTTGACCTCTTCGTTGTCAAAAAAACTTCGTGTCACGTAACAGCTCCTTGAGTGGACCAAACAAGTGGAAATCAGATGGAACCAAGTCTGGATTGTAGGGAGGGTGAAGTAGAGTATCCCAAACCAATTTATTCATGGTTTCACATGTTAACTGAGCTGTGTGTGGACGGACGTTATCATACAAGAGAATGATGTCTTTGTGCGGAAATCCAGGACGTTTCCGCACCACTGCGTGCTAAGGCCTACTTTATTGGTAAGCATGTCAAAGTAGTAGGCCTGTTTATCTGCTGATCTTCTAAAAGAATCACGAAAAAGTTGAAACCTCACAAAAAACGGATCACTGGACATTGTTCAACCAATTCCGAAACTTCGAGAGGGCTCACCATCGTTAAATGAGAATCCAAGGTTATAAAAAAAAAAACAGTTGTAACCAAACAACTGATCAGAACTCATCACAGGGATGCCGACTGACAGTTCTAAAACTATCACTCTTCGCCTACCAACCGTTTTTCCTCTACAGCTATTTATGTCTCTTTAATTATTAAATGACCCTAGTATTTTAGACAGTCTTGTTGTGTTTTCGCTTTTTTAAGCGTAACCAAGAATTTTTTTAAATAAGCTTCCTGAGAAATAATTTTAACAATGGTATAGACTTGTAAACTTTGGATATAGCTTTATTATAAACAGATATAAGAAGTAAGTAAATATATATGATTATATGTATGTAATATAGTGTTCTTAGCTTCCTTTGACGCCTGCTATTCTCAGTTCCATCTTCACCCGTACATTACAATCTCCTCGGTGAAGTTTTCTACCTCCATTCAATGTGCATTTTTGTCGATCTCTTTCTCGTTTGTCTGCGTTATTCATTGTATTACATCGTTTGGTACTTTTCAGAATTTAGTATCCTTTCATCGACCATGCCAGGATAATTGTTTCTCTTATTGTCTGCTGTACACAATTTTCGTTTGCGTTTATGGTTAATCTTCCTTACCTTCTAATTTCTGATTCCGTCCAAGCGAAAGACGTCCAAGTTAATCTGTTGATGGCCGGTAGAAGTCTATTTCGGGCCAGATAAAAGTTACTGTGTGGTTTTCGTTTAACTGGCAAACCTGAGGTACTTAGAGCAGGACAGTTTTCAACATAGCCTTGAAGCAAAGAATTCAGTTTCATATTCCACATAACTTATTTTTTCATCAATTCGTTTTTACATCGTTAGTTATTACAATTTTTACATTTGAGTATGTATACTGCTCTCAACCTTGATATTTGAGTTTTCCACTTCAAGTCTTTCATTCTTTCTCCAACCCACATGTAAGCGTGGATGTGTATATAGTTTGATTATACTAACAAATACGTAAACAAAAGGCCATGCTTCAGAAAGAAGCTCAGAAACCCTCTATTCAGTTAGATTTCAAAGGAATTATGTTTTAAAATTAACATATTCCAGAAATTTTAAAGTCTTGTAATACTGATGTATTAAAAATATCACCCTTTGACGCTTAAACGTTTTGAACACATTTGGCATTAGATGATCAAACGTCAGATATATGAACAATGATCTCATTAGGTAAAACTTTGAGACGCTAGCAAATTCTCAACGTGTTTATTAATATTGAGTTAGATTTTCCATTGACTTTTGCCAACAAAAGGCATTTCCATCATAATAAAATAAATGAGGTTTTACCTCAGATTAGTTAGATTTTAAATGTTATGTACAGATTACAGATGTACAGATCTTATTAT
Organism: Magicicada septendecula; assembly: GCA_034769895.1. Taxonomy (NCBI): domain Eukaryota; kingdom Metazoa; phylum Arthropoda; class Insecta; order Hemiptera; family Cicadidae; genus Magicicada; species Magicicada septendecula. Next base: position 369,262,839 of record CM068373.1, on the reverse strand, counting down.
GTACAGATGTTTTCTTTTAGGTAAAAGTTCGATTTTGTTTTGGAAACTTTCTTACAAACATTCGTATAGGTTTAGGAAGTCGGATGTAATTTGATGATATTGCTAAATAAATCAACCATTCCATCCCATAAAATCGTATAAGTCGTCCTACTAAAAGATGGTTAGCTCCTACTAAAATTATAGATAGAGTTTATTAATTTAATCTTTGAAGACTCGTGTTTTTTTTATAATCGTCTTCAAGTGGTCAGTCTACAAAACGTTTTGAATATTCAGTGTTCAAAAGGTAATTTTTAAACTATATACTTGGCTCAATATTAATTCAGAGCGATAGCAGTACATCATGCATTTTAGCTTCTAACATTCCCTTAGGAAATCTATCTTAAGTCACCCAAATAATATGGCCATACTGTCCGTTGCTGTCTGTCTGTCTTATTTAGATCTAATGGAATTCAGCTCACAATTTATGAAAATAAAATGATGGAGACAACATTAGAAACTGGTTACCCAACCTGAAACTTGCCTGGATCTTAATTTTGTACTCTTCGCAAGTTTTCAAAATTTAGTTTTGTATTAGCAGTCAGAACATATATTCCATAATCTTCTCCTTCTTCAGGCTGTGAACTTTACTATCCGTTGCCCACTCTTTCGGCCGACCATCTTTTCTTTGGTCTTTCAATATTCCGCCGCCCTTTCGGATAATAAACCAAAATTTGTTTTGGTATTCTTTTCTTATGCATCCTTTCAACATGGTCTGTCCAATCCTGTCTGTATTGCTTTATGCTTTTGTTTAGGTTGTATATTCCAAGGATGTAGTTATATCATCATTTCTTAGTCGGTCCCTCTGTGATACTCCTAGTACTGATTGTAAAAATCTCATTTCACTAGCCTGTATCCGGCTTGGGTCTTTGCGTTCAGTGCCCAAGTCTCACTGGCCGCCATAAAGGCCGCGTGGCACAGCCATTACTTTATAAAAATCCATAATCTAATTTGCTAATTATTGTACAAACTTAAGAAATATACAACTAGCCTAAGTGGCGTGATGAGACGTTACATCCAGCGACGTCACCTCTCCTGTTAAGCGAAGTCTTGATCTTAATCTTCTGTTGATTGCAGTATGTGGAAGTGGCAAGAGTAGCGAATATGAGTATTTTCAGAAGATATGAGAAGATTAGTATGGAGTATGGAAGTAAGTTGTGGTTGGACGCATATCACAGGGCATCCGCGATAGTTCGTAGGCCTGTTGATTGTGATCGCTATATGATGGGGTTATATGAGATTTGATGGCGTAGCCCCAAAGCTCGGTTTCTTAAATTATATGGGTTTGAGGACAGTTTTACAGATAAGTAGTTTATTGTCTATAGATAGATAAGACTTTATGCCTATCAGACGGTTAATTTTCTTAAATCTTAATTCGAATTGATTTCTTTTCTGTTTTATGCGGTGTTTCCAGGACACTTTAGAGTCTTAATGAAGGCATAGGTGTTAGATTATTGTTTGTTGAGGTATTTCGACATGGTTGAGATGAAATGTAGAGCAGCTGCTTTTTCGTAAGTTAAATATAACTTAATTTGTGACGATTTCGATTCGTTGGCCTTGATTTTTACTTCCATATTCCTTAAGGAATGGAAGTATGGTGATGGCAAAAAAAATCGTGTTCGAGATTATTGCAGATTCTGATTCTACTACACTCAAAACATGAAAAAAAGTCGTTTTCCGAAAAGTGTCTGTGTGTCTGTGTGTCTGTGTGTCTGTCTGTCTGTCTGTAGATTTTTTTTCTATGGCAAACGATAACTGCCGCAAATTCAAACAGAATCAAATAATTTTTTGCATACAGCCCGGTTTTGCAGAGTTCTCGCGACCTATTGTTTTTGGTGAAGATCGATTGAGGGAAAGGGGTAGTTTACCTGCAACGGTTTTTTTTTAGCAAGGGAAATTTTGTTTGTTTGGCAAACGATAACAGCCGCAAATTCAAACAGAATCAAATAATGTTTCGCATACAGCCCTAAATTGTAGAGTTCTCAAGATCTGTTGATTTTGGTGAAGATCGGTTAAGGGAAAGGGGTAGTTTACCTGTAACGTTTTATGTTTTAACAAGGGTATTTCCTATGGCAAACGATAACAGCCGCAAATTCAAACAGAATGAAAAGATTATTTGCATACAGCCCTAAATTGTAGAGTTCTCAAGACCTTTTGTTTTTGGTGAAGTTCGGTTGAGGGAAAGGGGTAGTTTACGAGCAACGTTTTTTTTACAAGGGTATTTTCTATGGCAAACGATAACAGCCGCAAATTCAAACAGAATCAAATAATTTTCTGCATACCGCCCTGATTTGTAGAGTACTCAAGACCTATTGTTTTTGGTGAAGATCCGTTGAGGGGAAGGGGTAGTTTACCGGCAACATTTTTTATCAAGCGTATTTTCTATGGCAAACGATAACTGCCGCAAATTCAAACAGAATCAAATAATTATTTGCATACAGCCCTGATTTGTTGAGTACTCGCGACCTATTGTTTTCGGTGAAGATCGGTTAAGGGGAAGGGGTAGTTTACCTACAACGTTTTTTTAACAAGGGTATTTTCTATGGCAAACGATAACAGCCGCAAATTCAAACAGAATCAAATAATTTTCTGCATACAGCCCTGATTTGTAGAGTACTCAAGACCTATTGTTTTTGGTGAAGATCGGTTGAGGGGAAGGGGTAGTTTACCGGCAACATTTTTTATCAAGCGTATTTTTACTTCCATATTCCTTAAGGAATGGAAGTATGGTGATGGCAAAAAAAATCGTGTTCGAGATTATTGCAGATTCTGATTCTACTACACTCAAAACATGAAAAAAAGTCGTTTTCCGAAAAGTGTCTGTGTGTCTGTCTGTCTGTGTGTCTGTGTGTCTGTCTGTCTGTCTGTCTGTAGATTTTTTTTCTATGGCAAACGATAACTGCCGCAAATTCAAACAGAATCAAATAATTTTTTGCATACAGCCCGGTTTTGCAGAGTTCTCGCGACCTATTGTTTTTGGTGAAGATCGGTTGAGGGAAAGGGGTAGTTTACCTGCAACGGTTTTTTTTTAGCAAGGGTAATTTTGTTTGTTTGGCAAACGATAACAGCCGCAAATTCAAACAGAATCAAAAGATTATTTGCATACAGCCCTAAATTGTAGAGTTCTCAAGACCTATTGTTTTTGGTGAAGATCGGTTAAGGGAAAGGGGTAGTTTACCTGTAACGTTTTATGTTTTAACAAGGGTATTTCCTATGCCAAACGATAACAGCCGCAAATTCAAACAGAATGAAAAGATTATTTGCATACAGCCCTAAATTGTAGAGTTCTCAATACCTTTTGTTTTTGGTGAAGATCGGTTAAGGGAAAGGGGTAGTTTACCTACAACGTTTTTTTAACAAGGGTATTTTCTATGGCAAACGATAACAGCCGCAAATTCAAACAGAATCAAATAATTTTCTGCATACAGCCCTGATTTGTAGAGTACTCAAGACCTATTGTTTTTGGTGAAGATCGGTTGAGGGGAAGGGGTAGTTTACCAGCAACGTTTTTTATCATGCGTATTTTCTATGGCAAACGACAACTGCCGCAAATTCAAACAGAATCAAATAATTTTTTGCATACAGCCCTGATTTGTAGAGTACTCGCGACCTATTGTTTTTGGTGAAGATCGGTTGAGGGGAAGGGGTAGTTTACCTGCAACGGGTTTTTTTATCAAGGGAAATTTTTTTTTTTGGCAAACGATAACAGCCGCAAATTCAAACAGAATCAAATAATGTTTCGCATACAGCCCTGAATTGTAGATTTCTCAAGACCTATTGTTTTTGGTGAAGATCGGTTGAGGGAAAGGGGTAGTTTACCTGCAACGTTTTTTTAACAAGGGTATTTTCTATGGCAAACGATAACAGCCGCAAATTCAAACAGAATGAAATAATGTTTTGCATACAGCCCTGATTTGTAGAGTACTCAAGACCTATTGTTTTTGGTGAAGATCGGTTAAGGGGAAGGGGTAGTTTACCTGCAACGTTTTTTTATCAAGCGTATTTTCTATGGCAAACGATAGCAGCCGCAAATTCAAACAGAATCAAATAATTTTTAGCATACGTCCCTGAATTGTAGAGGTCTCAATGACTTTCGATTTTGGTGAAGATCGGTTAAGGGGAAGGGGTAGTTTACCAGCAACCTTTTACGTTTTAACAAGAGTAAAGTACTTGAAAATTTATTTAAACTTTTTGAAACAATGGTAATTGTTAAAAATAAAATAATTTTGTTGCCAGGCAATAAAATTATAATTTTTTCATTTTAATGTAATATAATATTTTTCATTTAATACAGCAATAAAAAGTCAGGTAAGACACAGCCTGGTTGTTTGGCTGAAAATGATTTTAAATATAAATCTTAGAATATGGAAGTCATGTATGGTTCTCCATACCGATATTTTTCTATTTTCGTAGCCCTTCTCCAATGAGACTTAGGTGCTTGAAGATTAGACGAGGCGACTGTATGGTCTCCATTAGTTGGAAAGATGGCTGTATCGTCAGCGACTGTACCAACTGTTGTCTCTCTGGTGGTTTATCTGCTGTTTCCCGAATAAAATAGCAATTAACTTCAACGACTTCGTTAAACGCGTCATTAACTAAGGAAATCCCAGCTACCTGTGTGCTACTTTACCATACTTGCAGTCCCCATTGCATTGTTATACAACAGTTTTAATTTCTATTTATACAACTGACTATTACTGCAGCTACCGTAATATGTACGAGTAGTGTCTCGTAATTCACTAGCCTTTCTACAGAACTATATAAACATAATTTTACTTAAAAAATTATTCTTTCAGTGTCTTCAACTAGTAAAAAAGCATTTAAATTGTCAGGTAATTAAAACAGTAATTCAGCCCAGATTTATATAACTAAAGTCAGGAAGAGTAATCTTCTTATAGCTATATTTAGTTATTTTCCTATTTTTAGCTATTACATATCACCATAAAAGAATAATTTTGTGAGTTTAATGATCGTTCCTGTATTCCGTGTAATTTATGTATTATATAATGTTCCTTTAATATTATACAGAAATAATCCCCTAAACAAAGTTAATGTTGATGGTAATATATTCTGAAAAATAACTATATAGTCTGCATGAAATTTAAGTTTCGAGTTTTCTTTAAAATTGTTATCTAGCGTTTGTCGTAATAGCTATTAATATCGTTGCTATCACCGTTATCTTTCGAGAAATGCGTGAGATTGAACATAGTGGATTACGTAACTTGTGTATCTGGTATTAAATACGCCATACTGAGGTAAGAAATGGTATGGAGGCTGATAGAGTTAAGCTATTTCTACAGTGCGAATAGCGCCTGTTCGATCCACTGAACTGTGTATTAGTCTCATATTAGATCCGCTGATTCCAATACGACAAAATTTGTAGAAAAGCATTATGATCCCGATAATCAAGAAAGGCGATAAACGGAACTCACATAACATGGAATCAGTTTACTGGCACACATCTCAGTCTCACCATAAATGAATCAGATTTCATGATCAGCAACAAGGATCCACAAACGGTCAGTCTTGCGTCGAAACGTTAATTCCAATGAAAGAATTCTGCGAAAAAGTGTTTTAATGTATTATACTAGCTTTCTTCTGTTCTTATATAATAATAATAATAATAATAATAATAATATATATCAAAAATCCGCTCGATATATTATGTATATTATATATGTATAATATATACACGCGGAATAATAATACGAGGCTACATACGCGGTGAAATGTATCTTGATATACGCGCGGAAGTCACTTAACTCAGTATGAATGGATTCTACATTGAAGACAGAGTATACACACTTTGTTGTGAAGTGTATATTTTTAATAAGTATTGGATTTAAATTGTGAGTGGCATTAATTTTTCTGCCTTACAAATAAATGAAACATTCGCAGTTGGAAAGGATAAATTATTATTCCTTCGGGGGATGCCATGATACCACAATCATGTACGGAAGCCTAATTGATAGCAGGATGTATATATATATATCAAAAGAGCGCTCGATTAAATTAAACTTAAACATGTCTTAAGTATTCTGGACAAACATAATGTGGCGAATAACCTTATAAAACTGATATACGAGAGCATCCACACTAGCAGCTCTACTAACACCAAAATAGAAGAACACTTTCAAAGAACAGCCCAATCACCAGGGTAACAGAAAAGGTAGACCTATACATTATATTATATATAATCTCATTAAAATGTGTATTATATATTTAACACAATTTATAATTTCAAAAATTATGTATTACAAATAACGGAATTTTATTATAATTTGTAGAATTTTATAATATAACTTATTAAATTCTTAACAAAATTTATATATTTTGAAATCACGATTTACAAATAATAGAATTTTGTTATATTTTTAACTACGGAATATATAACGTTAATTGTTTGTAAGCGTAATAATTATATTTACGTTCATTTACATTAATAAAAAGGAGATTTAATATTTGCATTTTGAATTGTTTTAATTGTAATTCGATAAAATGACGAGTTAACACATCTCAAAACCATGACATACCCCTAAGATGTGTGACAGCTCACGGGCGCGCGTTAGAAATGTCCGTTCTTGTCTTTTCCACAAGACACAATTATCGTTAGCGAGTGCTTACGTCGTAGGAGGGCGTCTTGTGGTTTCGAAGGGGCGGGGGTAATGGACGCCATGACGTCACTGCGGCGCCAAGCCTCCAGCGTCGCGATGCTTCCCATCATCACTAGATGACCTCTCATTTATTATAAAACATCTCCGTTCATACATATAGTCTTCAAGAGCTCTTTTTTGTTCTCTCGCTATCAAACTTTCTTTCATCGCGAGAGTGGAGAAAATATGTTTTCCTTTCGGATTGATTCTTGTGAACACGAAATTAAGCGACTCGGAACATGATATAGTGGAAAGTGTAACTCGCACTTGCACACGTACACGCGTTCAATTATTGTATCAGTGTTAAATGTATTTTTAATTGCTCTGGCTTTTTAATGGCTTTTTCTAGGCCCTTCCTGAAACATTTTAACCAACATGAAATTGAAGACAGTTGGTCTACGTTTCACAGAATTTATTACAATCCTCTCGATGCGTTTAGGTTACAAACACATAACTACACTCCACTTATACTTTTTGCCACAGAAATAGTCCCAGTAATATGTAATCATTTTAGCGAAACGTTATTAACTCTTCTGAATTATGTTACAGATACACAGGTTAATCAACATAAAGTTTCTGTTGTATATAGAATATGTATTTTTTTACTTTTGTATTTTAGTTCATAATTTTTTGATTATTTTTTATTACAATTTTTTTGTACATGAAGTTCCTCAGTCTATGTTATTCGTTCATTCATTAGTTCATTCACTCTTCCTCTTCTTCTTCTACTTATCCTTTCGCGTTTTCAATACAATGATTAGGCTACCAACCTGTTCCGAGCTTTCCTAGTCCTAGATTTTTGCCCTATGATAAGAAAAGAAAAAATAAGATATCTAATCACTTGCAACTCAGTTACTATCATGCTGCACCCACTTTTCTTCCAACGATGTTTCGTGTACATGACCCCTTATATTGTCATTCATAATTCTATCAAATCGCGTACATATCTTCCATTTTACTGGCCCAAGGGTCTTTATTTCAGTAACTGGCAGCATCCATCCTAGTTCCAGGTCTCTTTCACAAATAAAGTAACGCCCTATTTGTCACTTATTTGTTGTACCACACATCCTCTAAAATAGCAGTGTACTGTCCTCCCTCAAATTACAATTAACTTTTGGGCATATATATTAAAGTCGTAACCTTTCGTGAATGAATATACAGATCGATTTTTTCGTTATTACGTTATATTTAAATAAGAACGTGATTGATATAAATTTCATATAAATTTCAAAATTATATTTCTTACGTGTAAGTTGTAGTCCGAAAATTATTCCCTCATCTCTTGCCCGAACGTATTTATTAAAATCTAAACCTAAACCTCCCTGTCCAAGGTGCAGTGTCTCAAGATTCCGGCCTTACATCCCTCTGATTGCCGATGTTGTTTTCTGCGTGTTACCAGTGATCTCCTTTGGTATAGCCTATCCGTTTAGGCCAGTGCTACTCTGGTATCCGCAAGATCTGTCCAAACCACAGTAAAATTTTTCTCTTCATGAAGATGTGGTAAATCATTCTTATAGTCTAATATTAAATTTGTTTATTTTGTACAACCATGTAAATCACCTTAATGATCTTAAACCCTTTAAATCTTAAATACTTTATGTTGCAACTTATTATTTGTTCAAAACAGATATTTTGTAACTCCAAAAAATGGGTAAAGGCCATATTCGTCCGTAAAAAGGGACGAATCTGGCCACAGTGATAAAGATGTAGGATGCGATGCGATTAGATTCAAAATTCTAAAAAAAAAAAAAAAAAAAAAAAACCAAGTGAAAATAAGGTTGTTCACGCAAAGCAAGGGCTAATGATACTTACTACTGAAGAAAATGAGAAATTCTTTACACTTCATTGCAATTTGGCAATTTAAAGTTCTCGAAGAGATTCTGTGTTACAATCAGCGGCGTAATTCTTTTTTCTGGGCCCCACGCAGGAACCCTTTCTGGGCCATCCGACTATCCTTACTTAATTCATGACATTTTTTCCGCTTAAATACTAATCCCTCCTTATAGCTGTGGCAACTACTAAAATTATGTAATGTAAACAGAATAACTGTTCTTTCTTGTATGATGTACACTCAATTAATAAAATATTTATTATTTATACTGAAATTACCTCAAGATATTTTATTTTCCTTACTAGGAACATCTTTCGAGAGCTAGTGTGCTCTCATCTTCAGCCTTCGCGATTCTGCGTCTAGTGAAGTACCTATGTGTTGGTCTGTCGCCATTGTGGTCTCCTGTTTGTTTCTGGTATCTCAAAGTGGTATTTTTGTGTGTGATTGTGGTCTATGTATTAGTATTTTGTGTATTTTCGATGTTGAGTGCTTTGAAAATTGTGTCTTGTTTTGTATTGATTTGTATTTGTTCGGGTATTAGTTTGTTTTGTGTTTTATGTTTGTATATTTGTAAATTTTCCTAAATGTTCAATATGGTCCCTTTGTGTGGTATGTGTTTTATTAGTGTCATATTGGTTATGTCTGGGAATTCATGTCCCGTGTTTATTACATGTGTGGCTAAATTGGATTTATATATTTCTGGTTTTTTGTATGCATTTAGATGTTCAAAATAACGTTTTTTCAGCTGTTTTTTTTGTTTGTCCTATGTAACATTTATTTCAGTCTTGGCATTCAATTTTGTATATACCGTTAGTAGTTGTATTATCTTTGTTGTGTGGGTTATTTAGTTTTTGTAAATTATTTTTATTAGTTTTGTATGCTATTTTGATATCTGTGTTTTTAAATAATTTTGTTAGCTTTGTCATTTTATTATTTATGTATGTGAATGTGGCCCATTTTTTGTTGTTGTTGAATTATATACAAAACTGAATGCCAAGATTGCAATAAATGTTACATAGGACAAACAAAAAAACAGCTGAAAAAACGTTATTTTGAACATCTAAATGCATACAAAAAACCAGAAATAGGTATATAAATCCAATTTAGCCACACATGCAATAAACACGGGACATGAATTCCCAGACATAACCAATATGACACTAATAAAACACATACCACACAAAGGGACCATAATGAACATTTAGGAAAATTTATAAATATACAAACATAAAACACAAAACAAACTAATACCCGAACAAATACAAATCAATACAAAACAAGACACAATTTTCAAAGGACTCAACATCGAAAATACACAAAATACTAATACATAGACCACAATCACACACAAAAATACCACTTTGAGATACCAGAAACCAACAGGAGACCACAATGGCGACAGACCAACACATAGGTACCTAGTTCACTAGACGCAGAATCACAAAGGCTGAGGATGAGCGCACAATAAGCTCTCGAAACATGTTCCTAGTAAGGAAAATAAAATATCTTGAGGTAATTTCAGTATAAATAATAAATATATTATATAAATCAAGAAACGGACTGTAGCAAAAAGAGTTTGAATCAATTAATAAAATATAACTATTGATTCAATTAATAGTTTGATGTTTTATTTAGTACCTTTTATATCTTTGTTGAATGTATAAAAAATACTGACTATCAGACATAGGCTATCACTAGTAACTAATTATAATTTATTTTTTTTTATTATACTTATAAGCATCTTGAAAACAGTAAAAGTTTTATTAAATTTTAATTCATGAAGACAGTGAATGTTTATATTATATTTGATGTCGTATACTTTATTAACTAATCTCATATTTTCAAAATAACCAAAACATCTAGTTCACCTTTCGACCGTTCTGTCATCTGCTTATGGCTTTATAATTTTCAATAATTTTAGTAAGTTTATAGGACTAATATTGACATTGGAACTAAAGAAAAATATTCGGATATAAAGACATTGTATTTTTGAAAAATAGGATTTTTTGATTTCATAACATTACTTGAAATGAAATTCTTAGCTGGTTTGGTGCATTCTTTACTGGGATCGCCGCTCTGTTGTGCAGTAACCAAATAACGTATACTCTCAAAGTGCATCATTAGTACTGTTAAAATAATAGACAAAAATTAAGCGTATTTGTCTTTGATGTTAAATACATACTGGGAAATCTGGTTTTACATAAGTTCAATGGTTAATACCTATTCGTAAAAAAATAAGGGAAGGGTTTTTGCGGGCCCTCCTAGCCCGTAGGCCTCCCCCTGCATTGAGGGCCCTGCGGGGGTATACGTATTGCACCACTGGTTGCAATAAGCCTACGTATACAAGGACTATACATATATGAGTTTATAGGAGTCAAAACGAGCTGTCAAACTGTAAAGATATGACTGAATAAGTAAATGGATTCTCATCGGTCTCTTACAGTGTTTACAACAAATAAAACATAAACATTTAAATTTAGTTATGACTTTTGGAAAAGTAAAACATTACCATACTATAAATAAGATTTCTATTTACTGACATAAGGTTAAAGTTTCATTCTTTGGTTGTCGTCGTCTGCTTTACTTTTCTAGGCACTGAAACTTATTCTTTTTGGTAACACTGATAACGTTTCATCGTTAGGTGAGGTAAATCACGCCAGTTGAATCCAACACCTTTTGTCTCAGCGCGGTGATTAATTTCCGTCCAGCAAGATTTCTCTGTAATTAAAAGGTCAGCAACAGGCACTTAATTATATAATTAATAATTTTACTATAAATGGCAACTACATACGTTGGTGTATTTATCAACGTCTAACCGGTACTTATTTTTCATACAGAAATATTTCCTTCACGTCTTCTTTTCTTTTCTTCGTCTCCGGTAGAACAGAAAAGTAATTAATGTAAACTAGTTAATGACTGTGAACATTCAGTCCAAGCACTGTGCGCGCTTGTGCACAGACATACGAACTTACTCTTAATGTTGTAAACGAAGTATCCGTAGAATGCTTTTCGAATAATTAATATTGCGGAATTCTAATGCGGAAATAATACATAACATAAGTAAAATTTTTAAATCTTTGGTATATCACCTCACAATGTAACCATGCTTCCTTCAGCTTTGTGGGATTTTTAAGCTCGTTCGTTAAAACGTTGGTTCAACTATCAAATATTTGAAGATGTGATAAGCAAAATAAGCACAACATATGTCGTTGTAAATGAACGATTATATTGATTCTAATTACTTAAATTTTATGTCGCTCTAAATGATGTAGGTTAGGCCTAAATCAAGCAAGCAGTTAAACTCCACTGGTAACCTCAATCGTTTTTATTTATTTATTAATCGAACTATTTTTGACGTGATAACGTCTTATAAATTGATGAACACCGGCTGCACGCACGAAAAAGTGTCACGTTCCTTCTGAGCCTGAGCGTGCAAGCGAGAGCGCGCAACAAGCGATAGAGAGGCACGATCGGCCCAAGCGGTGACTATAACTAATTGTTCGTGATTATATTTAAACAAATTATTTAAATTAAATTTGCAAAAACTGTAAATAATATTTGAAAATTAAAAATTAATGTTTTTAACCAGTTTTAAAAATATTTATGTCAAATTATATCAATTATATCAAATTATTATTATTGATAATATTAATAATTATTAGTAATTAATATTAATTATAAATAAATAAATTAAGAATAATTATAAACGATAAATTAATAAAATAATTAATAATAAAATAATTATAAAAAATAATAAAATAATAATAAACAATAATAAATTAATAAAATAATTGGCGTCAAAGCTGTTTTCGTGGACGAGATCAGCATGTTAAGTTCAGCTATTCTCCAAAAAATGAACTACCGACTGCAGCAGATTACCGGCATTTACGACAAACCATTTGGAGGCATCCACGTGATTCTATGCGGCGATTTCAGACAGCTGCCACCGGTACGAGCAAGTCCATGTTACAGCATGCCGATCAACCAACTTGGAGGACCAATTCTGTGGCACAGCATTGACTACTTCCCGCTGGTTCGTGTTGTGCGACAGACTGATGAGAGGTTTTCAACGATTCTGACCAAAATTGGAGATGGACTAAAACTAAGTATCGATGAAATCACACTTATTCAGTCCAGACATAAATCTGAGTCTTGGTGCAAGGAAAACGTGCCTAATGCTGTCCGGCTGTATTATAGCAATACTGAAGTTGATTCGTACAACCGCAGCGCAATCATCAACCCATACAACTGTCTCGCACATGATATTATGCTCAATTATTCAAGTGAGCGAGAAAAGGCACAATGCCGAGGTCAACTTCACAAGATGACGGTAGCAGAGACTGATGGATTGCCCTACTTGCTGCCATTAGCTGAGGGGTATCCCTACATGATAACTTCTAACATAGATGTCGCTGATGGGTTGGTAAACGGAGCTATTGGTGTCTTACGACATATCGAACGCCAGCAATCAAATGTAGATGACCATTCTGCAGAGGCAGGACCATCGACCAGTACAACCTTGCCGGCATCTCGAGAAGAAATCATTACTCTATGGTTCGAGTTTCCGGAAAAAACAACAGGTGTCAGTGGCAAAATAAAATGTCGGCCTCACGTGCAAAGCAAGCCAAATACTCTGTCTCTCAACTGGGTGCCGGTGTATAAGAAAGTGGTGAACATTACACTGACAAAAACTGTCAAATGCAAACGAAAACAGTTTCCCTGCATCCCTGCTTGTGCTATTACCATTCACAAGTCACAAGGTGGGACGTTTGATGTCATTGTTTATAAGTACTCCCCGAAACAACCACAACAGTTGGTGTACGTGGCGATGAGTCGGGTAACGAATATAGACGGCTTGCACATCATCACGGACAAAGATGCTCCCTTCATCTTCAAACACGGTCGAGATGGTAACGACTCCCAGACTACGCGAGATATTCGTAACGAATACGTTCGACTCCGTGGACACGCACTTCATACAATCACTAAGAAAGCAGTAAAATTCTGTGATGATGCTAACAACGCTGGACAAACTATAGTGATAAACCTTAATTCTCAGAGTTTGTCTGCTCATTCCATGGATATTGAAACGGATACAGTGATACCTAGGTCTGATTATTTGGTATTGACTGAAACGTGGATGCGTAACAATTGTGATCCAGTTCCAGTCAATAATTATGAGTGTGTATCCCGGCAGAATAATCGATCGGATTCTGATACAAACGCAGCTGGTGGAGTAGCAATCTATCGCAAATTATCATCGACATCCACGGCCAAAGTTCTCCAATTTGCATTGTCGGACACAACTCGTGTCATCAAAAACACAAGTGACGTGTGCTTGGCCGAAATTACATGCTTCACTGCTGATACAACGTTTAAATTTGTACTTGGCGCCGTGTATATTCATCCTGGAGCAAGTATCCAAAATATTGGTATGTTGCTGTACCAAGCACTTGTTCCATATGTGCACAACAGCCAGTATGTGCCACCGTTCTTCATGGATATTGATGCCGATGTACCAATTCTTCTTTGTGGCGACTTCAACACAAACGTGAAAAATGATGACGCATTCCTCAAATACATGAAAGGTACGTACAATCTCGAATGCGTATCAGATCTTAATAAGTCAACAACGCTGAGAGGAACAACCATCGATTTGACTTTTTCAAGACACATTACACTTGAAACACTCCCCTTGATTTCGTACTTTTCCTATCATCGTCCTATCCTTAACAGAATAACGCAGATTGGAGGATCTTAAATATAACACATGTATATAAGTTGTAAATAAATTGTTAATAGCACATTGTTACTTGTAATTAATCTGTATAATTTAAGTAAAAAAATATTTGAATTAACGAATGTAAATAAATGTTAATTTATCGAAAAAATTGTAATTTTCAATTAACTCCTTCTTTGTATTATACAAAATAATGATAATTCAGTGATAATAATTCAATTCAATTCATAAAAGTATGCAATTTTTCATCAATGTTTCTTTATGACGTTATCACGTAAAACTATCGTCCGTAAACCGACTTTACAGACAACCAAGTATTTTTTTTTTTCTCAGTAATATGCTTTCGCCTGGGAGCATTTTTACAGTTTGGTTCTCGTTGTGGGTGAAAACGTGTAGGCCTATGATAGTGAGACGTTTGTACAGATAAGCTGTATTTCTGGTTACGAAAATGTTAAGCTTCAGTTTAAAATTTAAATTTTAATTGAAAAAAATAAATTTTCTAAATTATAAAAATTTTATAATTATAGAGGATTTGGTATTTTAGATACCATAATAAGGTTTACGCTAGAGTAGTAAATGGGACACTGAAGCCAATAGCTGACGCTTTTCTATCAGAAGAACAAAATGGCTTCAGGAAGGAGAGATCATGCATACGTATGGTAGATGGTATATGCTATCTTTACACTTAAGTTAATAATTGAAAAGAAAAGGGAATTATGACGCATCTAGCATTCATAGATGTGTCAAAATCTTGATAATTTGCTACGTTTTCTACTCTTGAGTATAATGGAACGAAGGTGTTTCCCTTCTCAATTAATATTAAAGTTCTTAGGATCTTATATTACAAGACTTGAATTTTTGAATGGATTCTGAATGGTAAGTTATCACAAGATATTCCTACAAACAAAGGTGTGAAACAAGGGGTGCCATATTTTTCCGACACTTTGTAATATCTACATGGGCTACATATTTCGGCTATGGACAGCTAAAGTTGACTCGGGAATATCACTTCAGCGGAATATTCAGGTGAATTTATTGCTTCATGCAGATGACAAGGTAATGATACAGAATACAGAAGGCCAGTTACAAAGGGCGATATTTATGTTCAATAGCATCATACAAGACCATGGGCTACAGATCTCGGCTACAAAATCAAAAAACGGTGGCATTTAAGGGCAAGTATCCTATTAGAACTAAGATAATCGTGAATAATCAGATTTTTCATAAGTTTTAATTACTTGGGTTGTGATATCTCATATGAAACCGATATTGATTGGGATAGTAAGCTAACAAAATTTAGATAGACGCATCTGTGGAACGATTCATAGGTAGGCCTACATGAAAAAAAACACGGAATGATATCCGAATGAAATTTTACAAAAACGTAGCTGTCCCCACATTTCTGCATGCTAGTGAGACATGAACTCTTGGTAAAAGGGACGTACAGAGGATTCAGGCAACTGAAATGACATCTCTAAGAGGAACCCAAGGTTGTTCTCTTCTGGACCGGAAAACGAATAAGGATATTAGATGCGAATTAAACATTGTATCGTTGGACCAGAAGACTGAAGACCACAGAAGAAAATGGTGTGAACACTTGAACCGCATGCCTGATATCCGTTTACCCGTGGCTGCCTTGGTTATCACCCTACTGGGAAGAGAGATGTCGATAGACCGAGGAAGACATGGGTTCAGGAACAGGTGTACGGCCTAATCCTTGAAATCGTGACGATGATGATTATGGTGGTGGTGATGATATTGGAAAAATGTTTTCAGTTTAGTGATCAATGTCTTGTGTCAATCCCTTTTTAAGTTTCATCTCGTCAGTGTATTGAGGGCAGTGTACTGAGTAGCTGAGTATTACACATATATCAAGTTGGTAAGTAGAGCGTATGTATTCCTCCACAGAATAAATACACACATATCAGATACTTACAGATTAATACTACTGTTTCTAACGAATTCGAATTTTAATTTATCTTGTCTTTTATCTTGTCTTTTAAAAAAGCAATGGTTCTATAACAAAACTGGATTTTTTGTTTACTTCAGGTTTATAAGATATGCAATAAATTACTATGAGGATAAAACCATGTATCTCTTAAACGAGAAATATTAAAACGCCCAAGAGTTCGCCTCTAGGAAAACGTTTACCAAAAAGGAAACACACAGTTGCAACTCTTGTCGGCCGGCACCGAAATAAGCAACCTTGTTA
Source organism: Magicicada septendecula (assembly GCA_034769895.1). NCBI lineage: Eukaryota > Metazoa > Arthropoda > Insecta > Hemiptera > Cicadidae > Magicicada > Magicicada septendecula. The sequence continues at coordinate 369,246,367 of CM068373.1, read as the reverse complement.
AGTTAATAATCACGCGTACTCGATCTGGGGTTCACCAGCTTTGTAAGCTCACACAATTAAAAATGCTGCGGTCATCACGAACGTAAAAACGTTCTCGAGAGCATAAGCGAACCTAATCTTAAATACTGGCCTACTTAGCACGGCCTTACTTCTGTTATTCACGTATCAGCAGTGGCGTAACTATCAGGACCTGCTCCTGGGATGGTGGATGAGACTAGCTTGAAGACTGAACCCATTTTTCTCTGGACAAATGAGAAATTCAAGAACCTTGCCATATAATTTTATAAATACATTTTATAAATTCTTTACGTCTCACAGTTTTCGAGTAAACCGACATAAAGTACAGTTTATTGCAAATACGTACGTTATTCACAAAATGTTTAACGATTGTCATTCTCAAGAAAACTTTAGATTTCTTTTATTAGTTTACATAAAGGCCTATTATAAATCCTTTCAACTCTACAGTTGTTATAAGCTTTATTTTAAGCCTTATTTTATTTGTTAAATGGAATCTGCAAAGTCTCTGGATTGCAGATATCCACAATTAAAACCAAGGTGATAGCTTCTTGTGGAACTGATCCCGTACGGGCAAAAATTGTTATAGTTGGTGCTGTCCTGGAACAAGTTAGCAGTTTTGAATAACTGGGCTACAGTATGTCTTATAATGCAAGCAACGACGTGGTGAATAAGTTTCATAAGTTCCAACCTTATGTGCGGGACCATCAGGCGAACCCTTAAGTCAGCAAGTAAAGGAACACGCCTAAAATTCTACAAGGTGATGGTTCTTCCCAAACTTCTTTATGGGTCTGAAAGTTGGACTTTAACGAAAGGCCAGGCCAGTCGCATCCGAGCGGCTGAAATGTGATTTCTCAGGCACGTGGCAGGGTGTACTCTCCATAAACAAAGAAGAGACACATATATACGGCAGGAACTGAATATTATGAGTATAATTGACAGGATCGCCCAGTATCGGCTGAATTGGTGGGAACACCTTTACCGAATGGATGACTCCCGGGTACCAAACAACTATGGAACTATAAGCCGCGGGGACGGAGAGGTGTGGGACGTCCGAGGAAGCACTGGAGTTACCAGCTGTAATATTTGTCTATTTGAGACCGGAACTAACCATTCTCGGTTTAAACCTTGAGGATGATGATGATTTTTAGACACGCAACTGGCTTCGAAATACGCCTACGTTAAGTATTTATGGAATTTCAATGAAATTTTTAATAGATCTGGAGGGGCGGATTAATCCCCCTGAACTTCCCTCTCCTTAGGAACGCCACAGGGTACGGTGGATTACAATTTCAAAATCTCAGTCACTTCTAATCGCAACTAACAACGATTTCCCTTTTTCCGTAGTTTTACAAACTGATACCGACTTGCATGGTTGTTTAGCAAAGTAATAGCCTCTCTATTCATTCCTCACTACTTACAAAGCAGCTCCGGCCTTTGAGGAACTTATTACTGTAGGCGCCAGATTGTCCGATATTAAAAATGCGCTCTAGCCTCACGTAAAGTGTTAAAGTTAACATAATTACTAGCATATTTCCCAAAAGGCTATGATAGGAATTACGATGTTGATGTTAATTTAGGTAAGTTCTAGATGATCTGTGGAACAATCAACCGTAGCTCTAGAAACAAGGTACGTCGAGATACAAAATTAAAGTTTTACAAAGTCATGGCGGTCCCTGTACTGTCCTATGGGTTTTAATTGTAGACAACAACCAAGAAACAAGGCAGTAAAATGCAGGCCGCGGAAAAGGTGTTCTTAAGAGGAGTTAAAAGGTGTTATAATATTGACCGTATAAAGAAAGAGTCGATAAGAGAAGAATTACAAGTTTTAACTTGAATGAAAATTTTAAAGGTTATAAACAACTGTGGAAAGAACACTTAGAGTGTCAGATTCCAGACTGGCCAAACAGGTCTGGAAATACTAACCTTTAGGTCAAAGGTGCGTGGGTAGACTCAGGAAGAGATAGCTGGAGGATCTTCGAAGACGGAACTGGCAGTATCTTCCCTATGCCGTGTTGTGAAGGCGATAATGATGATTTCTCAAAAGCAATGATTTAAGGAATCATTATGTATTTTCTTTAAAACAAGATACACGAACGCATCTAGTCAAGTCTGGCGCAATTCAAATGGACACACATACATTCTATTAGATTAATCTGGAAAATTAATATTATTACGAAGAAATAAAAACCAATAAAAAATAAATTTAGATAGGCCTGTTGGGTTATGCTGCATGAGTTAACTTATCTAAAACATCCAGGATACTAGCCTGGTCAGTGTGGACTACTACTACTACTACTACTACTACTATTACCTACTATTATTATTTTTACTATTACTATACATATTATTATTATTATTATTATTGTACTTCTAGTATTACTAAAAATTTTCGTGGCGCCGCTCAGTTGCCCAGAAGTATGAAATGTGCTCTCAGTTTTAACAAGATTGAGAATACCTTAGACGACGCTGGTAAATGTGCTAGTAAGTTAGCCATCGTGCGAAAAACTATACGAATCGTTAAAAGTTTCTTTGCTCATGATTTGTACACGCACTAATGCAGATTCAAATTTATGAAGCCGTTAACACATAAAGCTGATATTATATTTAAACGCTTGTCAAATGACAGTGCTATAGGATTAAGTTAATTCCTGATTCCTTATTACCCGTGTATTATTAATTCCGCCAGTCTCGTGTAATCTTAAATTTCACTGCAATTTCACTTAAATTTACCTTTCACCACGACAATTACAGTAAAATGACCATTTTATCACAATCATTACTCACTATGATTCCGTAGACTCTACTTAATTGTTCAGCACTTTCTATCGTTTACAATATTTTTTCATACCCCTTATCACGCACATAGAAGAATTTCATTTTCTTGTCTTCATTATTTTACGCTTTGTTAGCTCTTCAAGTTTATCAGTTATTTCGAAAGTCGTTCTTAATACCTAGTATTTGATAATTATTCCCTTCAATAATATCAAAGGTTATTATTTCAGTGAATTATAAAAATAATTCACATTTCAGTAACCTCAGACCGTATATAATATTATTATTTATATAATTAGCAGGGCGGGAAATTTCAAAATTTGTATATAGGCCTACCGAAACACATTCGTACGGAAGTGAAACGTTGATCGCAAAATGTTGGAAAAATCTGTGCTCATATAAACTTAATTCGCTATCATATTGCTACGACAGCGTAGAACAATCTAGGCGTTTATCGAATGTCCCAGAAAGATCTCGACGTAAGCGTGTGGTGTACGTGCTACTAAACGCATGTTGCGAGAATTTTCTCGCACTTTGCCAGCCTTCGCTCGGGCGCTCGGACTGTGTCAAGGCCGCAGCAATTACGTAGTTCGCGAGAGATAAGACGCAGTTTGGAAGCTTCTGGTGTGTGTAGCGTAACTATAAATACATCGCGTCGCGGCCTTAGTTTTTCAGTTCAGTGCGAGATTTTTGACTGTGCGGTTCGAGAGTATTAGTGCGATATATTTACAGAGCGGTTCGGGTTATTACGGTGTACGTTCAAGTAGTTATTAGTGAAGTGTTGCGTTTATATTCGGACGCTATAATTGTAATACAGTTGAGTTTTAATATTAGTGGACATTTTATTACGTATGAACAATTTCATTTGATTTGTTGTAGACACTGTGTTGTTAATTACGAACTGTTTTACTATAACAATTAAAGGTGTGATTAGTGACTTAATTGGTGTCTTGTACTTATTTTGTTTTCACTGTACCTACGACGATCGAGTAGACTGTCGTAACAGTGGTGTCAGAACTGGGATAGAACGGTTAACAGTGGAAACAGTGGACGCTTTGTACAAGACGAGTGTGATTCGTAATTAATCGATAAACAATGGATGCCAGTCAGATGATGGAAAATTTACAGGCACTGCTGTTGCAGACAGAAAGAGGACAAAAAGAAGAACGAATACAAGAAAGAGAAGAAGCAGAAAGACGACAAAAAGAAGAACGAATACAAGAAAGAGAAGAAGCTGAGGAACGCCAGAAAGCACTAATGCTAGAAACAGAAGAAAGACAAAAAGATAAAACGGAAGCTCTCTTTGAAACTATGCAGAAACAGTTGCAAGAACATAGTACCGCAGAATTGGGTCTCCTACGAGGTGAGCTTAATAAACAAGTTACTAAAATATCGGAGGTACAAGAATCAATGACATTAAAAATAGCGGAAGTAGAAAAATCTGTCTCGAGTGTTGAAGAATCGATGTCTACAAAAATATCTGAAGTAGAAAAATCTGTCTTGACTGTGGAAGAAATTATGTCAACAAAAATATCTGCAGTAGAAGACTCGATTACAAATATAAAAGAGCAGATTAAAAATGAAGTCGAGCAGTGTCTGAAATTACAACCAAAACAACTTTCTGAACAGACTGTACCAGTGATCAAGACAGAAAAATACACAGAAAATAAGTTAACAGAGAAAGTCACTTTGCCTGCAGTAGGGACAGTTCATGTCAACCTTTGACGGAAGCACTCACTGGGCAACGTACCTCCGCCAATTTGAAGCTGCTGCATGCGCAAATAATTGGACAGAAAAAGACAAGGCTGTTTCACTTGTTCTTGCATTAAAAGGACCCGCGGCAGAACTACTACAGAAAGTGCCACCTGACAGCCAGAACACCTATGCCGAGTTGATAAAAGCTCTGGAATTACGGTATGGTGATAAACATTTGCGAGATGTGTACTGCACCCAGTTGAGAGCAAGGCGACAACATTCCGGGGAAAGTCTTCAAGAGTTTGAAGCAAGTATCGACAGACTAATTAGACTGGCCTATCCTGAAGCGCCAGAAGATTTTCGAACGCGTTTTGCGATGCAGACATTTACTGCCGGTGTCCGAGATAACGAACTACAGCAAGTGTTACGAATGGCAAGACACCAGAACAGTGCGGACGCCCTGGTACATGCTTTGCAATTTGAGGCCGCCAAATCAGCGTCTGGTTGGACAAGTCATAAAGTGCGCGAGCTAAAAGATCGCGACGGCACAGACGATGAGGAGGAAGAACAAGGAACAGAGACTCGACGGTCGGCGCCACAGAATAAAATAAGAAAGGATGGAAGACCGAAGTGTTATCGATGTGGGAAACCTGGACATCTACAACGAGATTGTCGGGTTAGAATTCAGCAGCAGGGAAACGAGCAATAGTCGGTGCAACGGGGCGTGTGCTGACTAACTGGAGGAACGAAGCCCCTAGAGAATACGCAATTTCTACGCTTCAGAAAAACACCGGGAGCTTCGTAGTTACCGGATTTGTTCAAGAAAGGCCAACCTCGATTACAGTTGACACAGGCGCAACAGTTTCTATTGTGCGCCCCGATGTGGTGAAAGATCTCAAGCCAATCTGGTGCTCTTGCAGCTTGCGAACAGCTACTGGACGGCCTGTAAAAGTGTATGGAAAAGTGGAGATACACCTACGCCTCGGTAGACTTGAGTTTAATCATCAAGTACTTGTTGCAGACATTGTGGATGAAGCAATTCTTGGTGTGGACATTATGAACGCATACGGATTTATAGTCGACTTCAAAAACAATGTCTTGAGAATCGGAGGCGAAGAGGTAATGCTATCAACAATGACGACAGCAGAAAAATCGATGGACGTCATAAACCAAGTGGCCGTAACTGTTCCGCCAAACTCCGAAAAGATCATCATGGTTAGAACTGCGGTAGATACTAGGGGCAATCAGTGCTCTATATTCGAACCCCAGGTAGTCAGCACACCGGGCATACTAATTGCCAGAAGTTTAGTAAAACCTGACGAAACCGGAAATGTACCTATTAGAGTGGCGAATATTTTGGATCAAGCTATCACTTTACAAAGCAATACGCTCCTAGGCAAATTGACTCCTGTGGCCTGGGTAGCCGGAATAACGCAACGAAGACCCAGTTCTTCGGATACTTCTAAATTACCAGAGGAACTGCAAGAATTATTGAACAGATCTTCTAACGACCTCTCAAGTGGTGAGGCAAAAGAACTCGGACAGTTTTTACACGAATTCAAAGATTGTTTTGCAGTTCGGGGACAGTCACTGGGAAGAACCTCTCTTGTGCAACATCGCATCAATACTGGGGACACAACACCGATACGCCAACCTCCTCGAAGGCCTCCATTATCTAAACAAGAGGAGATGTCTCGGTTAGTACAGGACATGTTGACAGAGGGAGTAATTGAACCTTCGTCAAGTGCTTGGTCTTCCCCTGTAGTGCTGGTAGCGAAGAAGGATGGTGGATTGCGTTTCTGCGTAGACTACCGGAGGTTAAATGATGTTACAAAGAAAGACTGCTATCCATTACCTCGCGTTGACGATACACTCGACACGTTGTCCGGAGCACAGTGGTTTTCCACATTGGACCTGAAGAGTGGATATTGGCAAGTGGGTCTTCATCAAGAAGACAAGGAAAAGACCGCTTTCTCGACCCCAAGTGGCTTATTCCAATTTAACGTCATGCCATTTGGACTCTGTAATGCACCGGCAACATTTGAGAGATTGATGGACCTGATACTCCGCGGCCTGACGTGGAAAACTTGCCTTGTTTACTTAGACGATGTCATAGTGATCGGGAAGACTTTCGAAGATCATTTGGAAAACCTTAAGGAAGTTCTAACTAGAATTCACGGTGCACAACTGAAGCTGAGCCCGAAGAAGTGTTCTCTATTCCAGAAGGAAGTACAGTATTTGGGCCATCTGGTTTCGGCAGCGGGCGTTAGCATGGATCCTAATAAAGTAGACACCGTAAGAGACTGGCCAGTTCCGAAGAATAAACACGAAGTTCGGAGTTTCCTGGGGTTATGCTCATATTACCGACGTTTTGTGAAAGGCTTCGCTACTATTGCTAAACCACTACATGAGCTAACGGAAAATAAACGAAACTTCCAATGGTCGAGAGAGTCTGAACAAGCATTTAGAACGTTGAAGATTGCATTATGTTCGCAGCCAATTCTCGCTTTTCCAGCTTCCGAAGGGAAGTACATCGTAGACACAGACGCAAGCAATACTGGTCTAGGAGCAGTTTTGTCTCAAGTGCAGAACGGTGAAGAACGAGTAATAGCGTATTACAGCAAGACGCTTTCTAAACCAGAGAGAAATTATTGTGTTACAAGAAGAGAGTTGTTGGCAATTGTCAGAGCTTTGGAGCACTTCCATAAATACCTCTATGGGAGAGAGTTTTCACTACGTACCGACCATGCTGCACTTGCATGGCTCTTGAGATTTAAAAATCCGGAAGGACAGTTGGCAAGGTGGCTCGAACGTCTGCAAGAGTACAACTTCAAGGTACAACATCGGCGGGGGCGCCTGCACGGTAATGCAGATGGCTTATCACGAAGACCATGCCCGGAAGACTGCCGACATTGCCACAGAAAGGAAGAACAAAACTCAAGTGAACATGTTCGAGCCATCACTGTAGATTTCCTGGCTGATGGCTGGACAACACAAGACTGTCGACAAGAACAGATGACTGATGAAGACATTGGACCGATCTTGACAGCAAAAGAGGAAGGTCGCCGCCAGGATTGGCAAGATATCTGCCATGGTTCCGAAGTGCTGAAGGGCTACTGGGCACAATGGGAATCTCTCACCTTAGAAAACGGATTGCTGAAAAGGGCTTGGGAAAGTGCAGATGGACGAGACGTGGTCATGCAGTTGATAGTTCCCCGAAGTAAAGTGCAGTCTGTTTTGAAGGAGATGCATGATGGAACATCTGGAGGCCATATTGGCGTTAACAAAACCCTTGACAAAATACGGAAGCGATTCTATTGGCTTCATCTTCGCCACGACGTAGAGGAATGGGTTCGGACGTGTGAAATATGTGCTGCAAGCAAGGGCCCACAAACCAGAAGCAGGGGAAAAATGAGACAGTATAACGTTGGACAACCTTTCGAGAGAATTGCCATAGACATTGCTGGACCATTCCCAGTTACTGACGATGGAAACCGGTACATCATGGTTGTAGGTGACTACTTTACTAAGTGGGTGGAAGCCTACGCAATTCCAAATCAGGAGGTTACCACTGTGGCAAAGCAGTTAGTTCACAACTTCTGTTGCCGTTATGGAGCCCCTATGGAAATCCATACGGATCAAGGGAGAAATTTCGAATCAGGAGTGTTTAAAGAATTATGCCGTCTACTTGGAATTCGAAAGACCAGGACAACGCCTCTGCATCCTCAGTCGGACGGGATGGTTGAGAGATTCAACAGGACACTTGAGCAGCATCTTTCGAAAGTTGTTGACGAGAACCAAACAGACTGGGACCAACGTATACCACTATTCCTTATGGCGTATAGATCATCAGTACATGACACAACCGGCATGACTCCAGCAAAATTGGTGTTTGGGCGGGAGATTCGTCTTCCTGGGGACTTGATGTTTGGATCACCTGAGACTCAGTCCCAAGAGCCAAAGAACTATTCCTCGCAATTAGAAAACCAACTGCGAGAAATGAATCGCTTGGTAAGAGGACGGCTCAAGATTGCCAGTGATAAAATGAAAACTCGGTATGACATTCGCAGCAATAGTGTGGGTTTCCAAGAAGGAGATCAGGTCTGGTTGTTCAATCCAAAGCGCCGTCGTGGTCGCTCACCTAAGCTTCAGTCTAACTGGGAAGGACCCTACACTGTAAAAAAAAGGATTAACGATGTTGTTTATCGGATTCAACAGGAAGGACAGCGAAAGTTCAAGGTCGTCCACCTAGATCGCCTGGCTAAATACAAATTTAGAGACGCTTTGCCAGTTCGGGACGAACAGGCTTAAGGAGGGGGAGGTGCTACGACAGCGTAGAACAATCTAGGCGTTTATCGAATGTCCCAGAAAGATCTCGACGTAAGCGTGTGGTGTACGTGCTACTAAACGCATGTTGCGAGAATTTTCTCGCACTTTGCCAGCCTTCGCTCGGGCGCTCGGACTGTGTCAAGGCCGCAGCAATTACGTAGTTCGCGAGAGATAAGACGCAGTTTGGAAGCTTCAGGTGTGTGTAGCGTAACTATAAATACATCGCGTCGCGGCCTTAGTTTTTCAGTTCAATGCGAGATTTTTGACTGTGCGGTTCGAGAGTATTAGTGCGATATATTTACAGAGCGGTTCGGGTTATTACGGTGTACGTTCAAGTAGTTATTAGTGAAGTGTTGCGTTTTATATTCGGACGGTATAATTGTAATACAGTTGAGTTTTAATATTAGTGGACATTTTATTGCGTATGAACAAATTTCATTTGATTTGTTGTAGACACTGTGTTGTTAATTACGAACTGTTTTACTATAACAATTAAAGGTGTGATTAGTGACTTAATTGGTGTCTTGTACTTATTTTGTTTCCACTGTACCTACGACGATCGAGTAGACTGTCGTAACAATATATTGTGTCTGAAGCCTGCAATGGGGATGAGGGTCTCCACAAGAAGAATTAAGGACTCAGAAAAACTAGAAAGAGTAAGTAATGAGTATGTAAAGAACAGGAAGGCAACGCGAGATACAAAGTGTGACGAACAGAAAAGAAAGATTTAAAATTACAGTATGTCAAAATACGAGAATCGTGCAATGAAAATAGAAGAAAGGAACGGACCGCTGAGTAGTGTATACTAAATGCGAGCCACTAATAGAAGAAAACAAGCAGAACTTATACGATCTTGGAAGAGAGCAATGCACAATGCATCACATAATGGTAATCTGCGGACGCAGACGTCACATTAGAACATTCACATCCAGAACATTATATCCTGTTGTACACAGCCAAGTATTTCTACGTAGGCCTATGTGAATTTTACCTTGAAACGAATACTTATATCCGTTTCAAGATAAAATGTATTGGAGGATGAATTTCAAGTGCCAGTTTTAGAATGCAAGAAGCAAATTTCCCTACGTCTCAGCTTTCTCTAGATCAATTTAACCAGGTCAATTTCATGTTTTAGTGAACGAACTATACAATCGTCGGTATTTAAACTTAATAATAAAAAAGAGACACAAAATTGTCTCACAAGTAACAAGCTAAAGAAGTTAAGTATAAACCCGACTGGACATTTAGTCTCAAACCGAAGAAAAACAAAAGTCAAATTCGGCTGCACTGAATAAATAACGAATCACAACTGAAACTCCAAAAGACTGATTCAACTATGTCGAGCTATAGTGATTCTTTACAGTGCCCTGACGTTATTGTAACGTCTTTTGTTACAAGTTTCGTTTTATTTTACTCTTCATTTGTGATTTGCGCATTTTTTAATTAATAATTTTAATAACTATTTAAAAAAAAAAAAACAGGAAACTTATCCAATTACAGTACAGATTGCTACTATGAGCCCAATGAAACATCAAGATATAAATCTAAATCAGAATAACACGGTATCTGTGGAGCAGGAAGAGTAAATATGTCCTCGGAAGCAGACGTATAATATCATCGATAGTTAAGAGACTCTATCTTACCTTTAAGTGAAGGAAATCAGCATATAACGACTGCAAGACCAATACGATCAGCTAAGGAAAAAAGTATGAAAAGTGTCTCCGATGTTATTTTGATCGTAACCGAACTTAACCTCAACGAAAAATACTTGAAGAAATCGGTCAAATTAATAAAGAAGGAAGGGCAGCCGAACAATCCAATGAACGTGACCAGTGCTTGGAAACTTGTCGTCTAACACCAAATGGAATCACAACCCGAAATCATAGAATGTGTTCAGCGGCTGAAATACAAAACAATTAGCAAACGAAGTAATCTTCAGTATGACCAGCTCTTAGAAAACGCCTTCGTTGTGGCTAGGCAGACGGTGTGTGCCTTCCAGAACTTCGGGTCTATCAAAGTGCAATAAGTTACATTCACTGCAAAGCTATCCGTTTTACCGAAGAATATGTCGTCATCATCAGCGTCACAACGCGGCATAGGCAAAGTGCTGCCTGTTCCGCCTTTAAAGATCCTCCAGCCATCTCTTTCTGGGTCTACCCAAACACCTGTGTCCTATAGATTTTTATTTCCAGACTTGTTTGGCCAGTCTTGAATCTGGCATTCTTTCTATGTGTTCTTTCCACAGTTGTTTGAAATCTTTTATTCTCTTATGGCCTCATTCTTTATACGGTCAAGTTTATAACACCTTAAACTCCTTTTATTAATGCCATTTCCGAGGCCTATATTTTACTTTCTTGTTTCTTGGCTGTTGCCCATAATTCACACTTAAATGATAGTACAGGGACTGCATTAACTTTGTTAAAATAATTTTGTATCTCGACGTACCTTGTTTCTAAAGATACGATTGCTTGTCCCACAGATCGTCTGGATCTTACCTAACTTAACGTCAATATCGTAATTCCTATCATAGCCATTATCATTTCCCAAATAGTTAAAATGACTCACCTGTTCTACAATTTATACATTAACCATTATTTTTTATCTTATTGGCTCCTTGTCAACACCTTTGTTTCTGTAGTAGAGATTTTCATATTGGAAATATGTTTCCCATCCCGAAGAATATATTTCCCAGCAAATTAGCCCCCCTAACTTGTCCGTTGCTGCTTGCGTGGCCGAGTCCAGAAAAAACCAACAACAATTTTCTAATGGATTTGATAACCTCTTTTTATGACATCATCTGTTCTCTGAAGAATTCTTCTACCTGGCGCACGCTTGTTCCGGTTTAATTAACTAGTGATGATTTAACAATATCTACAGGTTTATTGCCAGCGGACAGTTTACGACAAGATGATTATGGCAAGCCTATCAACGCTGACCGCCCAAGATTGATTCGAACTAGTGAACTAGTAAAAAGGCCAGCTATGGTTTCTGGGTTACACCGATGCTGTTGGCGACCTATCGAACATGTCACCGTGGATTCATCCAAGATCTGATGCAATTGCTGGAACGAATTATTTAATCGTAAAACGTTTCCGCTCAATCGTATTCATGCGAGAGGCGGAAAACAACCCGAGTAGCGTTTCGCTGCCGAAGAAGTTACACCACCCCACGTTCGACTTCTGTTACAATTCCAAAAGTGTAATAGAAGTTTAAAAATTCCCTCATCCAATAAGGTATGTACAGTCTTTACGCTTAACGTATCAAAACTTTCGGACAACGAAACGATGTCAAAAAGAGAGGAAAAACGTAGTCACTTTAAGGCAAATCCGAAGCAGAAACCGTACTTCAACAGTGTTGTAATGTGAGACGACAGCAAGTGTGACGATTTACAAAGCAAAGCACGGTCTTCCAGACATTATGATTTAATATCAAAATTATATGTGATAGACATAAACACGTTTTGTAGTAATATAAACAATATAATATTTTTGATATCTTCCTCAAATTAATGGCAGCTTTCTAATGTATGTTCAACATATACAAGAAACAAAGACGTTTCTAGTTTGTACACTGGCAGAATTGAACCCATCGGTGGAGTAACCGATGGCAAAACAGATAATTGACATCATCATCATTATCATCATCACAGCACGGCATAGGCAAGATGCTGCCTGTTGATCGTTCAATTATTCTCCAGCCATCTCTACACTCACACCTGTGTCCTATGGGTTTTTATTTCCAGATTTTTTTGGTCAGTCTTGAATCTGACATTCTTTCCACCTTTGTTTGCAAATCTTTTAATTTTTAATTCAATTTAAAAACTTGTAATTCTTCTCAGATAGCCTCATTCTTTGTACAATTGAGTTTAAAACATTTTTAACTCCTCCTATGAATGAAATTTTTGAGGCCTGTTTCTTGGTTGTCCATAATTCACACTCATAGGACAGTACATAGTGCCATAACTTTGTAAAACTTTAATTTTGTATCTCGACGTTTCGTATTTCTAAAAATACGGTCTGTTGCTCCACAGATCGTCTGGAACTTACCTAACTTAACATCGATATCATAAGTCCAATCGTAACCAGTAGATTTATTATTACCCAAATAATTAAAGTCGCTCACTTGTTCTAGAATTCGACCATTAATCATTAATCAGTCATCATTAATCATGTCAATTTTTGTTCTTACTGGGTCCTTGCTTCGAAATGCCATTATCTTTGTTTTTACAGTGGAGACTTTTAAATTGTATTGTTTGTAAATCTAACGGAGGTTAAAAACTGATTTTTGGAAATGAGATTCTGTATTTTGAAGTACAAGCAAGTCGCCAGCAAACAACATCACATTCAAATATCTGTCTCGTGATAACTTAATACCAGGGTTCACTAGATGTTTCAATTTCCTTACCAGATCGTCAATATAAATGTTGAAAAGATAACAATTGATATGATAAATGACAATAATAGGTATGCGAGATATACCTAATGAATAGCAACAGTTTGAAACCGCTTTCAAGAACTCACTATGAATGAACACAAAAACTCAACGGCCATATGGGTGTTGAGCTTTTGTAAGAGAGGTATTCCAAAAAGTGAATATTTGGCTCATGTTGACATTTTTCGTATAAGTAGTTCTTAGTAGCACCATTTCCAATTACTAATATATTTTGTTGAAATAGGATCAGCAAATCTATGTTTAAGTTTACTACCCTAATATTCCTGCCTTAGCGTTTGTCTTTGCTCGCTTTTCTTTATTTCAAAGTTTAATCCAAAGCACCCCCTTATTTATACACTTTTTCATCCCTTCTAGTTCTACTCAGTCACTCAATTTAGCAAAGTGGGTTGCATCTAAGAAAAATTCATTTGCATTTGAGAAAATAAAGGAAAACCCGGCAGCAGCCATTCCGTCTCCCGTAGCCGCGTCCGCGTCGCTGCTCCCTCGCTGTTTGTGAATCATCTGCGTTATTACAGTCTTCCTTGCTTTCCCCCCAGCAAAACTTTTATACAAGATTGGCCTCTATCATTCATTCATTCACAACAACATCCCTTGTAAACAACTACACGCCCGCCAAGACTCATCAACATTTATTTCCCTATCAAAGCACAATAATACTCCATTTTAATATTGATAGAGCTGAAAATTCTTTTTTAATGAATTAAAACAAAGCACTCCATAGTAAAAAAAGATATACATTATCTATATTAAAAAAAAAGTTCCGTGATAAGTTCATTAATAGTTGACGTGCAACAGAATACGTTGTACGGTTGTAAATATTACTTCCATAATACTAATGCATGTAATATAGGCCTGTAGTTAGTATGCTATGTGATTATTATTATCTACGTTTACGTAACATACAGTTAGCATAAGTGTTAAGTTGTATTGTTTTAAAGTGTTCAAATAACATAAACACGCACATGCATAAGTTGATTCACATAAATTAATATCATAAATAAAATATGTATTGAAGAAGTAAAAAGTGATCAAGTGTAAGGCAGTTTATTTACTACCAATGTCAATAAAACTGTGTTACTGTCGATGTCATAGAACTACAATGAATATGTATTAAGTCGGAATATTTTGTGTATTCCTTAATTCTAATATTGGGTAAAACATAATAACAACTTTTAATAATATACATATTCAAACATCCCTTCACTCTGTATTCAGGCATAACATATTTTTAGACAGGTATTCCTATATTACTAATTCCATTATACATTCGATTATTATTATGTTATCAGTATACTAATTGGTAATAATGTATTGTAACGACGGTCTCACTGATCGTCGTACGGTACAGTGGAAACAAATTAATAACAGTTTGTAATCAACAAGTTATCAACAAGGTCATACTTGTACAATAATTCAAGTTAAATTTGTCCACACCCTGGAACAAGTTAGCAATTTTGAATAACTGGGCTACAGTGCGTCTTTTAATGCAAGCAACGACGTTGTGAATAAGTTGCATAAGTTTAACCTTATGTGAGGGACCATTAGGCGAACCCTTAAGTCTGCACGTAAAGGAACACGCCTAAAATTCTACAAGGTGGTGGCCCTTCACACACTTCTTTATGGGTCTGAGAATTTGGCTTTAACGAAAGGCCACGCCAGTCACATCCAAGCGACTGAAATGAGATTTTTCAGGCACGTGGCAAGATATACTCTCCATGATCATAGAAGAAACACAGATATACGGCAGGAACTGAATATTATGAGTATACTCGACAGGATCGCCCAGTATCGGCTGAATTGGTGGGAACATCTTTGCCGAATTGATAACTGCCGCATCCCCAAACAATTATGGAACTATAAGCCGAGGGGACGGAGAGGTGTGGGTCGTCCGGGGAAGCGCTTGAGTGACCAGCTCTAATCTTTGCCTATCTGAGACCGGAAGAAACCATTCTTGGTTTAATCCTTGAAGAAGAAGATGATGATGATTTTTCCACACGCAATAATAATATCAATAGAATTCCACACTAATTATAACACAGTAACACTTTCCCACAATACTTGGTCATCCACTCGATCCGCGCAAAGGAAACCCCTCAACACAACTGACTCCAAGCCGGCTGCTGTGGTATTTTATAGTAGCGTACGTGTTCTAGAATGATCTTTCCATCCTTAATGTGGTGTGCAAGCTAATGCGTATTTCAAGTACTCTCCTGAACAGTCTGGAACATACTTGACTGAGGCTACACCCGCACGACAAGCGGAGGACGCTCTCGGCTGTTCGATAGGGTTTACGTTACAGTATTAATAAAATTTTCGTTACCTAATAAAGTTATCTCTACCTATTTAAGTATAATAATGTATAAGAATAGTAAATACTTTGTTGATGTAACACAAACTGCCTCGGCACACAAACACACAAACATTCACTCAATTAATTGATCTGTTTATGAATTTAATTATTTGTCTATTACACATATACAGATTCTGATTGTGTCAATAAAAATTGTCGAAATGTCGACACGAATGGTGTAAAAATTGTGTCTATACTTATTGACCGATTCTCGATAAACCTGTCATCATCCTGTCAACCTGTCTTTTTATTTTCGTATTTTGTTAGCATCTAAGCCCACCTACAAAAATACATACATATTTATATTATGCTTATTATACATATTTACGCGCACAAAAATATATATAATTGCAATTGTATAAATTATACTTTTTCTGTGCACGCCTTTCGTAATATATTTTTCATCTTGTGCCTAAAAGGAATTAGAATTACATATTATTCCTACTTTCCTCTTAGTCTTATTAATACAACCGCGCCTCACTGCATTGAATACACCGGTTACTTTGGAGTAGGCATATTAATTGTAAATTTCACTTTGAGTAAACATTGTCAAGACTAAGCTGGTGATAACAGTATCGGGAAAATTAAGAGAAGAAAGATTTCATAGAAGAATGTCAGTAGTTATTAGGGAAGCTCTGGGGCTCTCAAAGTATTTTTTGTGATTCAGTTCCCAGAGTCAAGTTATACGTATAAAGATGCTAGAAAAAGACCTTGGTCTTTTTAAAAAGATTAAAGAACTGTGTGAAATAAATGACTCCAGTGGCGTATCTAGAATTTGGTTGGGGGGGCGGACCAGTCAAGTTCTCTTCAAACAAAAGAAAACAAGTTACGACTAATCAACGATACTATTTTTGAAATGGTTGAAAACCGTGTGATAACATCCTGAAATCAATTCCATTAAAGAAAAATGTAATAACACAAAAAATATGCGTTATTGAAACACTGATTAGAAGGTAGGCCTACGTATTGACTGAATTGATTTTCAATATTGCGTATATTCCATATTGCAAACGAATTCGCAAAGACAGCTGACAAAAATATTAAAATGGCATAAAAAATAAGAGATAACAATTTTTCGACCCTCTGGGGAGGGCCCGGTCCCGTTCGTCCTCCCCCCCTCGTGAATACGCCCCTAAATTAAGCTTACCTTAAAATAAACACTCGATTATGAGACATTATGTTTGCTTTTAAAGCTCTAAATAGGGATGTTGCCTATCCCTACATTGGTGAACATCTATTTGGCAGTTAGCCCCAAGAACTGAAAAATTGGAAACCTCGGTAGACGACGGTTAGTCCAGGCTCCAACAAGTTAGGCAGTAACAGGCTCCAAACCTAATATGTGAAATGCAATAATGATAAATAAATGAGATTAAGAAATTAAGATAATTTTTTTATATAAAAATTAAAAATTGGGAAAACATTGGATCACCATTATTTAGTTGTTAATGATAGAGTTATAAAAACTATTATTGTATTGGATGTGAGTTAATTAAAAATATATGTATATAGCCTATGCCTATAAAAATGTAAATGAGCATATAACTAACTGATTAAACATGTTTAAAAAAAGCTTGAAACGTATTATTAATTCATACAGGAACACACATGTTAGTATAAAAAATTAGTGTAATACGATGGTTGCATGCTTTTGCTAGTAATAGCAACAACGTAAAATAATGCTGTTAAATATTCACTACACGTAAACAATATAACCTTTTGAGTTAAAAAACACTTCGAATAATCAATACAAAGCTGGTTTAAAACAAATATCCGCATTTCAGCGTTTAATTTATCATTGCTTTCAACTATGCTGAATCACAAATCACATTAATGCTGATGCAACGGTAAAAAAATATCAATATATATCCGTGAAACCGTACACCGTAACATGTAACCCGAAAGAGGAGTCCGTAAAATTGATGAATCGATATTTTACAAGACGGTGATTATTTCCGCATTACCATATAGATGTAAGTGACGGACCATAAGTAAGAGGATGGAAAGTGGAGGCTGCAGATTCATGGTTCTTCAAGTCTCTTCAAGATTAAGAAGTTCGACTCTTCTTCCACATGCAGAAACTCCAGGGAATGCATTCAGATACATATTATTAAATGTGTACACTTTAAATAGCAGTATTTAAGGACTGCAGGAGGTTATAGTACAGAGAATTGAAGAGAAATTTCTTGCACCCGATAGGCTTCAGAAATTTCTTACTAAACAGCAAATATAGGCTTCATGAAGTCAACTAAAGTTGTAACAACTGGAATAATAATACAAGAATACGTATGCATTGGAGCCATAAGGACATGAGGCACGTACTTTTTGTACTAGTTAAGTAATAGGAAATTTAATTTACGCTCTTTTACTCTAAACAAAGATTATTTTCAATAATTTAATCATATTTTAGCTAAGTGTAAAACTGTCGAAAAGCAATTTAAGAGACTGGAATAACACGGACACGTCAGCACAAGAAAGGAACAGTGCGTATTGTAGTTTGTTGTTTCCAGCCGGCTGGAAGAAAATGGGGCAGTCTTGGCAGACAATGATAGCGGCTACTTGTCTCTTAACAAACAGTAGGCGTACGTTTTGAAACGAAAGTCGTAGCAGTCTTCTGAGAGCTAGTGAGTTATGTGAAGTGACCAGGAAAGAGATAAGCCCGAGTAGTAGACGAAAACTAAAAAGCTGTATAGTTCTATGGTTTCCATTCAACCATTTGCTCAACTTAGTAACAGTTAATACACCACATTTCTATATTCAATTCAAGAAGGAAAAATGAAATACAGTAAACTCCCGATTATCCGTGTCAACCCTAGGATTTTTTTATAAGCGGAAATAAATTTCAGCTGAATAATGAAGCTTCTGTACCACTAATTTTAATAAATTATTTTAATAACTATCCTTAACAATATTGTTTTAAAATATGTAAGTTAAATAAAAGTATGGCCGAGGGACGGAGCTAGTACCGTTCACCGACAGGTACAGTATTGTTTGTAGATACCGGGGATATGTGCTTTACTGCGACTATGGGAACATTTAATTTTCTCAGAATTCTATCTTTATGTTTACGCAGTATAATTGAGAGCCGCTGTACTCTACTAGCTTAATTAACGGATGTGAAAATTAGATTTTGACGTTGAACGCTACCTGTGATATTTACCGACAGGTTAGATGTGAGTTTACTGACATGTATTTATCTGACAATTTTTAACTCACACGTTTGCGGTAATTCATTCCCGAATCGAATCCTTGCTTTGCATGAAAATGTGGCAGAAGCTTACTTGGACTTTGTATATAACTTTTGTACGTAGGGTATATAGGTAGTAACTTCAGAAATACTGATGCATCGATGATACACACTAAGACATTTTATCAGTACAAATTCCTCAGGCGAAATGTCACTTCTTGTGAATTAATATTTAAACTGCATAGAAAATGGTGATTATTAGTTACTCAGTTTCGGCATGTATGTACATTGCTACTTGGTAACATCCCGCTTAATACTCGTTTTCCACGAGGTCCTTGATGAGTGTTTTAACAATGTTTTATTAATAATATTTTAAAATTATTTATTAATGTGAGAAAAATTAAAATACACTTTATATAAACAGCTAATATATTTTCACATAAAGTACATTATATAATAAACATAATATACATGTATATAATAACGTACTTTCACTACTTTCTATCCTTTTTTGTACATATTGCGGATTATCCGCGGAGATCGCGCCACCAAATTCCGTGGATAATCGGGGGTTTACTGTAAGCCTATTGAAGTTTAAATACTGAAAAATACTGCCATAATAAAAGTTAACTAAGTCGTGATTCCAGCACAATATTTAAGAATCATAACGTTATAGTTAGGTAGGAAGTATTCACTGTCGTTTTCCACGTT
Source organism: Magicicada septendecula (assembly GCA_034769895.1). Lineage (NCBI taxonomy): Eukaryota > Metazoa > Arthropoda > Insecta > Hemiptera > Cicadidae > Magicicada > Magicicada septendecula. The sequence goes on along the minus strand of CM068373.1, from coordinate 369,226,856 downwards.
TTTTTTTGCCGCCTGCTGCCTTAGTGAGACATCGACTTTCAGCAGAAAATACGAGTAGTTTTCGCTAATGGAGATGTAATTTCATGTTGTAGCGCCTAATATCGTAGCAGCATAGAATTTTAACATTGAACATGTTTATAAGGACGTGTCGCACATTCGAAAACGACCGCTGGTGCGTGATCGAAAATGGGAACCGGTGAGTTTCCATAGAAACTACTTCTTTGTTGTCAATAACGTAGTACACATACAAAATTTCGCTTATGAATGCGACTATATTTAATTTATAATCTGTACATTGGTAAATGAAAAATGAATTCATTGATTGGTGAATGAACATAAATATATATATTTTTTATATTTATTGAAGCACTTTCAATGCCCTTCTCTGTGCATTGCATGTGTGCAATGCCTGTAAATATTTGTAAAAATAGAAACGTAAAATATTTAATATTTTCAATGTTTTAGATTTTAATGAAATTTATCACCTAGTTCTAAGCTTGTCCACAGTCTGATAAATGTTGAGAAATTCTTCCAGCTTAGATGATTTTTCTGCAATAGATTTAACTCTTAGGAAAATCATTGTTACTCGTGTGAGAACCAATTCAGCTATAGAATTACGTTCCTTAAAGTAGACCTATACTGCTCAATTTTCATAATTTCCTTTACACTAATCAATATTAAATTAATATTTATCCTGCAGATATGAAGAGAAGCAATCGGAACAATTTTTATATAACTCTAATAAAAATATTAATATTTCTACTAACATGTGACAGAAACTTTGCTTTCGTGAGAAATCATTTTTAAAACCACGTGCAAAAATGTTTTTAAAATGCCGTTCAAATAAACAAAAAATTAAAAGCTATCGAGAAGAGGAAATATTTAAAATGTATGTTTAAAGAATATTTACCTTGGGTTATGTTGTACATGACGTGTCCGAATGTCACTAATGGTTTGCAAACACTATTTCCACGCGGGACACTACTAGTATTTTAAGTAAAAATTAAACAAAAATCACCTTACTGCCTGAACTTGCAAAGAACGAAGATGGCTCAGGGATTAAGGTAAAAAATTGTAATTTTGTCTAAACTACTAGTGTTCCTCATTGAAGAAAATTTTAATGAGATCGGCCCAGAAAACGATGGTTGGACGATCTTGAGGACGACCTGCGCAGACTCGGTGTAAGTAGATACAGATCGGAAGCAGAGGATCGAGACGACTGTAGGCGGATTGTCCAGGTCACCAATTAAGAAGAAGAAGACTCCGCATCAAAATAGGATTTTTAAAATCATTAACATTTTATCTGTCAATTTTAAAATCTGTAAAGTAAGTAATGAAACAATATGAAATTTATTTCCGACAAACAGAGCTACAGTATTTTTAAGCTAACACTTCATGCTTACTAGTATTTGTAATAATTATTTGTTACGTGTAAAGGGCGTTTGTTACATATCTACATCATTATGTACTACTGAAGATTATAGGCCTAGTTACTGGTTATATCTTTAATTACTACTTACGATAATGTATTAACTTACAATTATTATTTAATATAGACAAATTTCATCACACAAATTCGCCTAAAAAAGAGTAGACTATAGGGAATGCTTAACAACTATGCACAAAATGGTAGGTTTTAATTTTGCGATATGCAAATTACAATGTCGCTTCCAGCGGTAATTAATCACGCTTAAATAGGCGTGAATAATTAATTACTCAGTTACCTACTGATTTCCCAATCCATTTGGTTTACAAAATTTAGCAGTTTTCACTATTCTGCAAACAGGAAGAAGTGTACCAGGTGATAGTGAATAATTAGCTGAATGATCCGCTTCCTGAATGTGCCCCGAGGACTGTTCAAGACGCCATTAGAAAAGTATCGTCATGTCGTCTTTGATGAGTCCGATTTTCCTCGTACTATATCTCTGACTTTGAACCTTGTATTGATGTTGCAAGCAAGATTCATCCTGAGAAATATCTACGTATCTCTGTGTGGCTGCCTCGATGAGACTCAGACGTACTACGTGAAAAAAGTATTCCTTATAAACACATTACACAATAGGCATAAAATGTTGGCGAGTTGGCAAACGTTAAACTATGCTTAGGGTGCATTTTCAGGACTATTCAAATCAAGACTAAACGTGAACTACTGATTTTAAGCTGTTTTTGTAGTAGTTTTCCTTATATTATTTTTCTCTATATTTTTTTACTTCATGCCTGTTGTGGCTTCCCAGATTCCAAGATGATATTATAAATTTGTTGAGGACAAGCAGTGTAGTGACAGTTTTTGTATTCAGACTGTGGTTAAGTACACCTCAAACATCTTAAATACGCTAGTATACGCCCTTAGCTGCAGAATTCGCTAATTATTTTGGACAAAGTATCAAGAATTGGATAAATTTTGATATTAGGCCCACATAATTTTTCAATTATCATAAAAATTACAAAAATCCCGATTAACGTACTAATTTTTGTTTTCGTAAAGTAACAATTGTAGAGCAATAATACAATAAACGCTAAAAATACCAAACAATCGAATTTGTAGTAAATTCCTTTGTCCTTTATTTTAGACTGACACCCGGCTGGATGTTTACAGAGCCTTCACTTTTTTTGGCCCTGGGTCAAAAAATGTTGAAATTTCAAAAAACTGTACACTACATTCTGATTTTGGTGAAAATTCTCTTTCATGGAATTTGCGATTTTATCAAACTTTTGCCCTAACTTGTGGGCTCCGGCTTTCAGAAATTTTTAAATTTCATAAATTAACATTACATTCAGATTTTAGTTAAAATTCCCTTCAGCCTGATATTGTGCCAAGTTTTACAAAAATCGGTTGACGTTTTCAAAATTTATCGTGAAACATACCCCAAATAGACAGAAAGTAATATACAGGCCTATCAAACGGTCGAGTTAAAACTGAGAAGCCAAATTGATCTCTATCAACGGAACCTCTGGTTTATCACGTACTACTCAAATGTTGTTTATAACACAAGTTTTCTTGCTTTTATTATACGCCTATATTTAATATTACTTAAATGTAAGTCTTAGAGTGTTCAAAGTAGTGTTAAATATAATGTTATTATAAATGTAGTAAAAATTTTGCAAAAACTAATAAAACGCAAGTAAAGAAACATTTTCCTGTGTTTACCGCGTGGCACAACGTGGTACGAGTACCGCGGGTTGACAACCACTGGTCTAAAATTAATTGCTACCACTAAAACACTGTCTACCATTTCGGCTACATTAACAGTTACAAAAACTGGTAGCCCTAAGAAATTTTATATGTAAGCAGCAGAAAAGGCACGTTTTTAATACTGGTTTCAAGTAAGTTATGTCTGAAGAACAGATTTTCTCCGTTTGTTTTAATTTCCAAATAAAAGACACGAAAAAGAACATAGTGCATTTTTATTTCATACCCGCATAATCATTGTTCGGTTTTGAACACCCTTATAAGTTGTCTTTTAGCCGCTGTTACATTTTTAACGATAAAGTCATGGTCTACCAAGGTCGTATTTACAGGGGGGACGAACGGAACTGGAACCCCCCGAGTGTCGAAAAAAGTTTACGAATTTTGTTATTCTCTTAATTTTTATATTAGCCTATTTATTATTGTTTTTAGCTGTGTACGCTTATGTAGTAGTAACTCTTTTTTGACATGATAATGTCTTTTGGCTGGCCATCATTTGAAAATTTCTGTAACGCTGAAACTGTAACATGTAATGCTGTATGACGTCATCATTGCGTGACGCTTCCACACTTTCGATTCCCCACAGTCTAGAAATTTGATATGTAAACGCATCAAGACAGAAATGATCGCTGCTGACATTGAATTTAAGCAAACGTTTTAGTGAGAATAAATTTGGTTTTACATGCTCTTTTGTCTGTACTGCGTCGTTTGAAACTTTCTGTAACATGTAACGCTGTATGACGTCATCACTGCGTGACGTCATCATTGCATGACGTCACTGGGATTGTTGTATTGTAAATAAAGGTTTGTTTTGATACGTCGCAATATGTAAATAAAAGTTTGTTTTGTGTTGTGGCGAAATACACTGCTGTTGATATATAGTAAACAAACGTGACGACTGACTAAAATACCATTCGACAATGGATAGCAGCGACGAGAAGGCTCAGATCAAGAAACGACAAAATGCCGAGCGAGTAAGAAAGTGTCGGGAACGAAAGAAGCTCGAGAAGGAACAGCAACGAACGGCTGCTGTCGGCGGTGAAGCTTCGGTACCAGCGGCCCCATCGCAACAAAAACGAAAGGAAGATGACTTGATGCGCGAAGAATTGAACGAGTACTTAATAAATACACCGTTCGTGTCGATGATGACTGAGCAGGAGAAAATCGATGCATTCTACAACATGAAACTGAAAGAGAAGCGAAGGGAAACCAACGAACGAGTAAAACGTTGTAGATTGAATAAGAATATTGAGATGGCAACTAAACGCAACATTTACGCAAAAGAAACAATCAGTCAGTTAGTAACCATAATAATGTTGCGTTTTGCTGGCGGCTGAAAGACATTATCATGCTCTTTAGCTTTTGCCACTAGGCAGACGGTACTTGACTCTTTTTAATATACAAACAGGTTCAGTACACGGAATTTGCGTATACGCTTGAAATATTAATATATAGAAAAACCAGTTCAGTCAATAAATAAGCTATATTCTAAACAATGTTTCAGTAACGTGTATTTCTGTTGTGTAATTTCCTTTTATTTTAATTGGTTTGATTACAGGAAATTAATACACGTTTTTCATCCACTTTAAAGATAGTAATGTTGATTAGTCTTTACTTGTTTTTTCTTTTGTATCAAGTCGACTCGACCGGACCCGCCACCCCAGACCAAATTTTAAATACGCCATTGTGCTCTACCAGGTTCTTTTTAAATTTTACTGTTCTCCAAACGTATGTTCGGCAAAGATATTTACAATAGAATTATGAACACGATTTACATTTACAAAGCAAACACAACAAATAAGCGTTGAATCGTAAACCATTTAATTTAATCTTAATAGGTCTAATAAACATGTAGCCGTACAATAAACAAATTATTACCACACAAGAAATTAATAAATATCACTTAACATTAAACGTGTAATCTAGCAGAACTCATACGTGTGGCTGTGTGACAGTTGTAAACAAACAGCATATCGCGCAAAACGATGAAGTGAACTACAGCGCGCCAGCGGCAGAAAGGAGAAGTACGCGAGCTAGTCGTACTTGTACTGCAACATCGATAAGTGTGTTTATTATGTTGGCAGTGGGAAAACTAAAAGGAGCACTTTGTACATTACAGCGTGTTATGTGAATGTGGCTGTTGCAGTTCGCAAGCAACATCCGTGCCTGAGCAGTAAAACTAAATTTGCAGCCAACGCCTCCAACAGTCCGCTGGTGTTGCGATGTTCAATTTAAACTTGTATTTTAAGGCAAGGAACCAATAAGAACAAAAATGATGATTAATGATCGACTTCTAAAACAGGTGAACCATTTTAATTTTGGGGGGAATGATACGGGCTATGATAGGAAATGATATTGATAATTCCAGAAAGTTCCAGAAGGTCTGTGGGACAATCAACGGTATTTTTAGGAAAAACGTACGTCGAGATAAAAAATTAAAGCTCTACAAAGTTATGGCATTATCTGTACTGTCCTACGGGTGTGAATTCTGGACAACAACCAAGAAACAAGAAAGTAAAATACAGGCCACGGAGATGGCGTTTTTAAGAGGAGTTAAAAGGTGTTCTAAACTTGACCGTACAAAGAATGAAGCCATAAGAGAAGAGTTACAAGTTTTTAACTTGAATGAAAAATTAAAAGATTACAAACAACGGTGGAAAGAACACTTAGAGTGTCAAGAAGAAGTCTGGAAATATGAGCCTATAGGACCCAGGTGTGTGGGTAGACCCAGCAAGAGATGGTAAGAGGATCTCTGAAGGCGGAACAGGCAGCGCTTTGCCTATCCCGTGTTGTAAAGGTGATGGTGATGATGATGATGATGATGATAATTTAAACTATAATAATAATGGCTTTTTTGTATCCTTGCTTATATTGCATTTTGAGATAAATAATTGGTTTAATTTTATTGAAAAATTAGGTGTTGCGCAACACTGCAATAAGCCTATCACCCGCCACTCCCTACACTTTGATTGGCACAGGCAAGTTCCAATTGTGCTTCACACGTATAAGTAACTTCATTATTGGTGAAGATTACACGTGACACGTTTAAAAAAAATTACAGTTCGCCCTGTCTTATATTGATCAACGATTAAACAATTCCTGCTCGCGCACTTAGTAGTGTTCCATTCTTTACGTCAGTTAAAGAAGTAAAAGGGGAATAAAAAAAAAGTGTATGGGGATGGAAAAATTGACGCGGGGTTGAGTGAGACAAGAAAGTGATGGATTAGCCTCGTGCGATGTTTCTTACTTTGAAAGGAGAAAATAAAAAAGGACCAGTACGAGGGTGGAAAATGAGATTTTTCAGCGGTTACGCTGCCAGTCTTTCTTGTTTACTCCCCCTCCTCCTCAACCCCTTGCCTTGTTCTGTCTCTACACATAGATTTTAGACTTTTTTATAATGCTGCTGTTTTACTCTTTAAGAACAGAAACAAAATAAAAAAGTTTGAAAATTTTAAATATTACAAAGACGTAAACATCGGTACACGTAAACAGTTATTTTAATCAATACCGCTTTCAATGATCTTATTAAATGAGGAGAAAGTATTAACCTATAAAATGTTAACAAGTCATGAAGGGTTTTCACCTACGTAGACGCTCTGCATATTGACTCCACCGTAGCTTTTAATCAATCGCACTTTAATAAAACATTGATAAGTATACAAAATGTAATTGGCTGATAATTAATAAACAGAAATTACGCTGTTGCACACCAGTATATAAAAAAGTGGTGTGGAACTTTCGAGTCTCTCATCTAAAAAGGAAGATTAGCGCTTTCGAGTCTCTCAGCTCATTATCAGATCAGAAATATACAATAACAACGAGATAATACCTTTATGCCACTACTTGCCCACAACTTCGTTGAGTTCGAAGGATGGTAATGTTCCCGGAAACTCTACTGTTCGCTATTGATTACATACTATCGGAAACTAGGTTTAAAAATCGTAGAATCTATTGAGTCGTGCTCTACGGAAATACTACTCCTGTTATCTTTTTTAAGAAACTTATTTATGAAAACGCACGTTCTCATAATTAAGTAATTAAAAATACCGTCGAATATCTCAAGACCATTTTTGACAGCTGACGATTTTCTCTCAGAAATAATAACTGGTACTAAAATGGTCTCGTCGAACAATAATACTAATCTGTTATTTCGCCGACATGTCAGACCGCGTTATCACATCAAATTCTCCACGTGAACTTAAATTTCTAAACATTCCTATTCAAAAGGTTTTCCATCCACTGCCTCGCGAGTCAAAAGCTGGGAAACGACAGGTGAGACTAGTGGCCACGGTTTGAAGACACTCTAGGTTCGAAAGTTTCTTCACCCATTTCATTTCTTATTAAGAGATAATATTAGTCTTCAGTTAATGACTCTTTTTGCGGTCCACAAAATATTTTCTGCGACCCATAATTTGGGAAGCGCTGATAATAATAAAGTATTCCATAATAAAGTATTGCATTTTTTCACTTCTGGATGGTGTAAAAGTTACCACGTTGTAATTGCGTACATGGCTTCAATAATTCGTGCTCCAGTTTAGTTTCTTCTCCGTACACGTCTATTTGATGGATATTATTCCATGGACTAAAATATTTTATTATTATTATTATAGTTTTCTTAATAATATTAGAACTCTTCAAATAATAATGTAGGAATCCAAGATTCACCTAGCGGTCGCATGACATTTGGTTATCACATTTTATATTAACAAAAAAATTAATGCATGTTAATGGTTGAAGCCATAAATATTGTAATCCATAACTACAACTAACGTATTACTAATTGATAATGATTCGAATATTATGGAGATGACGTATTCAATTATCTATGAGCAAGGAAGGATTAGACCATGTAGAGATTAAAAGGAATCTAGGACGATCATTAAATTTCGTAGGATTTTTAATTCGATACAGGGACCTGAGAATACAGCGCGAAATACTAAAAAAAGAATTCAAAGGGAGAATCTGTGTTGTCAGTGAGGCTGAAAGGTATGGACTTCGAAAGAAGGTACGGGAAAAGACGTCAAGCTGTCGAAACAGACTGCTTGAGGAGCGTAAAGAATAAACAGGTTGCAGAGAAAACGGAATGACGACGCGAGAAGTGTAGCTGTAAGAATAAAAACGGGCGCTCAAGAGGTACAGCCATGAAGTGCAATAGGAACGACAGGCTTGACAGGTGTAACAGCAGAAACTATCAGGAAAACGTGGATGTTAAATGAATCTTGGAATGAAGGCATGCGAAATCAATACGGTAAATTGAGAACTAGAAGGAGGAGATACTTGAAACTATGAGATAATGTTCAAGTATGGGAACGAGGCTACTAGTTATATAAGCATATACAGTTTACAACACTACTGTTACACCAATATGAATATAATCACCGTCTTCACAACACGTCACAGGGAAAGTGCTGCCTGTTTCGCCTTCAAAGATCCTCCTGCCATCTCTTCGTGGGTGTACCCACACACCTGTGTCCTATCCGTTTGTATTTCCAGAGTTGTTCGGCCATTCTGGAATCTGACATTCTTTCTAAGAGTTCTTTCCACCGTTGTTTGTTATCTTTTAATTTTTCATTCAAGTTAAAAACTTGTAACTCTTCTCTTATGGCCTCGTTATTTATACGGTCATGTTTAGAACACCTTTTGACTCCTCTTAAGAACGCCATTTCCGAGGCCTATATTTTACTGTCTTGTTTCTTGGTTACTTGGAAACCATAACTACATCTCATCTTGCCTATGCCGTGTTATGAACATGATAATGATGATGACTAAGATTCTAGACAATTTCAATCCGAATTTACAAAAACAACCCAGCATACACTGATCAACTGTTGCTATAATGTGCTTGATATGTTGCTATCCGGTGACCACTTTCCAGAGATTATGTCGTGTTCAGATTAAACTCCTACCTGAAGATCGTGACGAAGATGGCGAATCGCTCGAAAGCGCATATCGCTCGGTCAAGGTATTTCTGTGGAGGAAGATTCGTTTGAGTATAAAGTTCTGTATGTTCGTAAGTAACTAATTTGTGAATGGAAGTAAGGCTAAGCTTTTAACTTTAAAACAAAAACTAATTTCTTAACTTTTGTTTTTTACCAATAAAAGTATAGGCAACAAAAAATTAACCATAAGAGGGGTTTGGTTACTGACTCGTTACGGAGCACTGTCAGACCATGTTAGTACTTACTTGAAATTATAAAGTTAGATAAAACAGTTTAGAAATCTGTGAGAAACGTCGACTTGCGGCGAATTTAATTTAATTTCCTTCTTTCTTTGTAGTATTTCGACAACAAAACGTCTTCGAAGTTTTTTCACAAGAGAATTTCACCGGTGACCGTTGTCGGGGTCTTTTGTTGCGAGCGGACTTGCGACACGTCGTCTTCATTTAAGTAAACAACAAATGTGCGCTCGCGCGCGCTCGTGTGACTGCTCATTGTAATAAGAGAATACACGGTGCGCCATTAATCGTACACACGTTGTTATTTCATGCCGGATGACTTTGTGACATTCATTTCAATTACAAACTGAACATGTTGTTTACGTTGTTTGAAAAAAGCACATCCTGTTCTCCTGCGCGCGTATGTGTGTGTTTAAATAAGCTAAATACAGTGCAAGGGATTTAGTTAATAACCGGTTACCGAAAAAAATTAATTTAAAACAGAAAATTGTTTTTAGTTACGTTTCCCTCGGCACGACGTTTCCAGTGCGCCGTTTGCCGTACATTGAGGTCACTCAATCGTAATTAATTGCCGAGTGCCATTGGCCAAGAACACCAGCCAAAGAAACAACGTCGTCTAAGCTTGGTTCATGCAAGACGTAGCTTCGCATTTTTTCTTCTTCACGTCCAATATCCACGCATATACTGAATCTTGATCAGTTCCTCAGTTCCTGTGTTACGTTCTGTAGGTGTTCGACTCTGGTTCACAATATAACACTCAATCGCGTTTTGGATCTCCCAAAATTTCTTCCACCTTTCTCCCGGTATTCTAAATATCTTCTTAGCAGCCTTCTGGTTCCATTCTACTGAAGTGATAAAACCTTCTTTCTTAATCATCCATTTTCTCTTGCTAGGTTTCCACATCGAGGTCATTCTGTATGTCGTTTCTTGTAGACTGCTAATAATCTTGCGCTTTGGATTTTTGAACTTTGGATTCTTCGTTTATGTTGAACGATTCCTTTACTTTGACCTTTTATTCTTCTTTCCATTTTAGTCAGTTTCACAGAGAAGGATTGGACGCTACATTGTGGAATTTTATTTTTGTTTCTGTAAGAATGTTTGAAATCTAATAAAACACTCTTTACGATGTTTGGTTTATGTTTAGTTCCGTTACAGTCTAGTCTTTTAGTGTGTCAACTGACCTGTTTTACTGTTTCGCTATTTAGTAAGATTTTTTATGTTTGGAGTTCTTCGCTTTTAAAAGGCATAAAATACATCAGAAAATTGAAAATTTAAGTTGGAACTTTTCATTTATAAGGACCCGACCGTCCGTACGTACAAATACTCCTATCGTTTTCCTGCAACTTTGGAATTGAAGTAATCCTCACAAAAATTATAGTGTAGTCTACTTTTTGTGTAGTTCTTCAGTGTAGAGATCTGTATACATATAATGCTTTTGTCCGAGACCGAGATTGATTGTCTGTTAATTCAGACTTAATACTTCAGTAAACACGTTAAAAAAGTTAGTGGCAACAATGCATTCTCGCCCTCTTCACGCGCCGCGGATTTAATAATAATCTGATCAAATGAACAGCAGGGATGGTTAGGATAGACCCTAAGAAAAGAAACGGATAATGTTAACGTTAAAAACGACAAGAAAGACGTACGTATCAGACAACAGGCAAAAGTAATCGGCGACGTAATCCAAACAACTGCATTGTTCTGTCAAGTGGAAGTTGACAGAACATTACACACTGCATGAAGGGGGGACGATAGATGAACGTCGAGGATGAGGCCAAGAGTATCTAGAAGACCTAGTCGATAACAGCGAGCATTAGATAATGTCAGAAGATTATGTCGGAGGGATTTGCCGAAATATCTAGAGAGGGATATGGTTAGAAGCGGTCTGAGAGAGGCCTGTGTACTCCAGTGAAGACATAAACTAATATGGTGATGATGATGATGATGATGATGATGATGATGATGATGACAACGACAATTATGAATCTTTCAGGACTGGAAAGCCTGACGTAAACGTCAAATCAGTTGTTGTATTTATGTCACGATATCAAAACACATAGCAGTCGCATCAGCTGAATTGACGTACAAGAGATTATCACGGGTTCTGAACGTAGTTTATTTGGCAGACAACGCTGGCAAAAGTGTGACACGATGACGGGCGACAAACGGGCTTCATGCTACAGGAGAAACAAAAATACAACACTTATGACATAATTGTATAGAGAATCAGTGTCACCGAAGCTTCTCTCAGCGTATACGATAGCGCACACACATTTGACTTTAGTGAGTAGTTTGAAATGTGCATTGCATCTGTCTGAAACCACCATTCATGTTATTTTTTTACTTCGTTTATTTGGAAGTATTGCTTCTACTTTGTTTAATGTTTTCAACTGCTGAATTATCTTTGGTATTAGAAGACATAAGGAATATCTTTAACTAACTATCAAATGAAAGACACAATTTGTAAATGTTCTTAAATCTCCATAAAACTGCTAGGTTAAACTGTTATTAACGCAACTAGCGTTTATTATTCAAAGAAGCAAATCACCAATTTAGGCATTGATCACTGAGAGTAAATCAGACTGAGAGATCGTAAATAGCCCAAGATGAATAACACAATATTCATCGCGTAACTTACAATGATAATAAATAAACAATTAAATAAATAAATAAAAATACATCGTCGTTAAAAATTATGAAATCATCCTACACCATCCATATAACCACTTTAGACACAATGGATTCCGCTTAAACACTGTTTTTGTGACGTTAATATGTAGCTTTCAATCTCTGTGTTTTATTAGTAGTTCATCAAAATTCACTGCAATATCGACGCCGAGGAAACACTGACATGTTGGTCTTCAGCGTAGACGAACTAGGCCTAAATTTGTAACGGAAATTTATGGATCAGCTTATCAAAACAGTAAAAATATAAACTTTAGTACACCAACTCAAAGTCACAAGCGGGTCTTTTATGAGAATAAAATTTTATTATAGCGAGTGTACGCTACAATATTTTGTTTCATTTTGTTATGCGCGTTTCTCCGTCAACATGACCAATAATTCGACGCAGTATACGAATGAGGAGACCCAAGATTGTCGTAGTTAAGCTGGGAAGATGAATGATAAAACTGATGGCCAGATAACATGATCAGAGACGCGAAATTTCGGAAAGCAGGAGACAATTGTGTCTGCCTCGTTTCCGCATTTCGAACTCGGCATCACGTACTCAAAAGTACAAATCCTTGGACACCTAAGAACAAAATATTCTTATCTGTATATAGTCCAATGTGGAGATGATTGTTTGCATAATCAACTAATACGCTTCTACTTACATAAACGCATGTCTGCCATAATTCAGCACTTAATATCACACAAACAGTAGCAGTATAAAATCTGTCTGTTTAGCCACAAAGGACGATAAACCACAAATGACTGCGTATATACTATTGACTATAGACTATGTAACTTTTTGTGTCGTTTGTTTGTTATATAGAATAAGCAGAACTTTAAAGTAATCAAGTAGGCCTACTTCTGTAATTAGAACTCATACATTACCACTGGATCAAAGTATGATTCTACTGTAGCAAAAGTTTATGGTCTCATATTACTGAAATTTAGATTGTGAATCAAAAACTACATATCCCAATTCAACGTTAAAACTGATAAATTTACTTCAAACATTAACCATGTTTTAAAATAATTTTATTATACACGCAAAATAATTTCATTGTTATTTTGATGTAGGAACCCGGTTTATTTGATGTTTAACCGGTTATTAGGCCTATTATTTTTATTATTCGTTAGTTGATTACGGACAAAAACTAGTAAGCTTTTAATGAGCTTACTCTGTAAGTCCTACAACGATACCTTCCATTATTGATACGTAGTTAGATAAACGCGACACGGAGATGCATTTCTTACGGAGATGAAACTGATAATAGATGTAGACTATACAAAACAAATACTGATAGATTTTCCAAAGCGTTGGGGCTATAACAGACTAAAAAAAAATACACGTCAGGGTTTGTGAAATAGATTTCAAACGCACGTGCGCGAAAAATATACGGCATTCATTTCGTAATAGTACATTATAATTAAAGAACCGTAGGCCTATAGGCTACACACCCCAATCACGACTAGAAGTGGCATAAATAGGCAGTTCTTTCGTCTGTCTACAAGTTGTGTAACAGACGCTGATAATGGATTAGGAGAGAATTAACGTGATGTCAACAACAGGTTTATTTAGAAATACAGCACAAATTACACAATGTCTGTGCTGTTGGATAAATGGCGAATTTCACAAGCAGCGCTGAAAGCCGGCGAAACCGACCGGTGGCGTATTCTCGCGGCGAGCTCACCAACCACCCAAAGCTCTATTTATAATGTATTTATTAATTCTTTTGTCAACGCTGAACGTTACAGAACAAACGCGACACGATTTTGTCCATTAAAAGTGTACGACATTAACGCAATTGGTATAAAGTACTTTGTACAGGGAAACGTTTATTGCTATAAACACTAATGAATTCGCGTGTCTAACGCTTCAAGATTTTAACACCTCACGTATACGTGCGGAGTCTGTGCAGTATTCATTATATTTTTGTTAACGAAATTATTGTGTTTTATTGAAGACGTCCGTTCACGCCTTTAACTCAAAATAAAGCAGAGTTTTTATTTTGGGAGAACAGAAACAAACATTCACTTCGTAAATAATAAACATAACAATAAAAACTAATTTACAAATTAAGAGACGCTTTGCGTTATGATTTGTCCCTTCGATAACTTATGATGATGACTATTATTATTATCACTGTCGTTATTAAAAACTATGTGTTACACTACGTATGATTAGTCCTCATCGCAGAGAATTATTTGTTCTATTGGTGTAATTACATTTAACTTGCGATAACATTAAAGTTATGCCTGCATAATGAAAATTATAAACCTTTTATGTTTTTATTTACACACTAACATTTGTGTGGGTGGGGATACATTTACTTTTTGACCTAAATTAATTTAAAAAAATTAAATAATTATTAAAGGAAAAGTAACAGAATTTGACAATAGTTAATAAACGAATACAATTTTGTTTATATAAGTGATGCAAGAGTGCCAAAGAAATTTACACATTAATATCTGTAAATTCATGTTGATTTGTTTATCAATTAATTATTGACTACTGACCGGTTGTAGGATTTACAGAACAAATAAAATAGTTATTAACATTGTGTCAGTAGCCGGTATAAGAACAAAGACTACAGTATTTTCAAGCGAGTTCAAAGAGAGATCCGTTCAGGTATCATTTACAAACGCCACAGGTGTTCGGATTTTCCGTGATTTTGCGAGGAATTTTCTACGCATTCGGGGACATTATAATCAGCAGAAATTGTAAAGACATTACTTAAGTTATTATAAACAAGATATAGGTTACTTGTAGACTTGTGAATCGGAAATCCTAATAACCACAATTGTTTCTCTTGTATAATATTGATATTATTAGTAACACCAGAAGTTTCGCTGTCGTACGATATGACATTCTCAGGCAGTTGTTTCCGCTTTGTCGAATTAATGGAACTTTTTGTGCCATTAAAAGTAGATTAAAATCAAAATTATATTGTTATTTATACTTGAAATTAGAAAAGTATGTTAACTTCCTCTTTGAGTTCAAATGTAATACACAAAAATACGTCTTCGTGAAAAAGTGAAATATATTAATCGAGTTTATTAAGTGCAGTTTAAAAAATACAAGTGGGGCTTTCGAAACAATTTTGTTAGTTCGGAGTAGGGTTAAGTGCAATGAGGAACGTCATATCACGTTTTACGAAGTCGGTTAAGATTCTTAGGGAAGTAAGAATTCTGTTTCCATTACAAAAATTATTGTCATTTTCGATTGGATAGAGAAATTTTAACCAAGTAATCTAGGTTCCTATACGACTGAGCAATTTTTGGAGTTAAAAGTTCTGATAAGGATGCGGGAGGAATCTAACATCGGATACGTAATAAACTTAATGTTACTCAATAAAAAAGGCCTTTATTTGATGTTATGATAAGGCTGACATTTATGACTTTTCATGACGTTATTGTTTTTTGTATGTAAGAATTGATGTACTGTATACATTACAAGCAAACAGTTCATAAGAAAGTATGCAGTTTCAAAATTGTAAAACGGACGTTTGCCATTGATGACTACATATTTTTCAGGTCCATTTAAAACCAGGTTTTTTAATGGACGATTTTTCAGATTTAAACCCTAGTATTCCAGCACTGTTAACATTTAAAAGTACCCTATAGTTTTAATCTGTTTAACTAACACAGCGTTTAAGCTAAACGTAATTAACATATAACAGTGCGAGTTGAAATCCAAATTTATTCATTTGAGAATGTTAGTAAATACCCATGTTCTTCTCCAGCCAATAAAATGAATATATGTATAACTACAACAAAACATAAAAGTTTAAATTTCAACATGTTTGTATATAGTTCCACTTTGAATGGTTCCTTCGGTTAGAAATTTATATCCATCTACCTTTCGAATCTTAATTTGTTGGGTCGCGAACTTTTCAATCATACGATTATTTACGATTGTCTATAGTTAACAGATCGTCCTCTTCTATTCCGTCCCGTATCATTACAATTCTGAATTACCTTAGGTAATTCCATCCCACCAGTTTTCTTATGTATCTGTACCATCGCAGTCTCCTTTGACTGACTTCATCTATTATAGCCTACTTTTCAGCTACTATCTCATTAGTTCTAACCTTTTCTCTTCTGAATCTGGCAGCCGCTATTGTTTATAAATCCATTTCTACTGCAGTTAACCTATACGCGTTAATTGTACACACATCTGCTTCATACACCACTACAGGCCTACTGTCTGCTATTGATGTATAAAAAAGTCAGATGTTTAGATCAGTTTGTAGGCTAATGTTTCTGTCTCATAGCACTGAGTATAAATTGTGTGTTGTTTTTCTGGCAGTGCCCAGCGTCTTTGCAATTTCTTTATTTCTCGTTCCGCCCGTGTCTACTACTGACTTCAAGTAGCAACAAAAATTTTGATCAAAAATATTAATAGCATTTTTATAGTATACATTCTAAATTCTTCCTCCATTGATGTATAATCATAATCCTTTACAATCACGTGTGAGATATTCTGATTTTATAAAATGTATTGAAATTATTGTAATAGTTATTACAGAAATAATAGTATTTATATTCATGTTTCTATATACCACTATTCTACAGACTCGTATTGGGTTATATTCTCGGTAGAGTTTGGTGGTTTTAGTGTTCTTTTTCCTTACTGAACGTTTATCCCAGGCAAATTAAGGCAAATTGAATTCCTCGTACAGTGAATATCCTATTGTTTCCTTTAGACCATCAGCTTTAAATTAATTGAAAATCTCATCGTCGATGGTAATTCTGGCCGAACACAGGGATCAGATGAACTATTATCTCCACGCTATCCGTTCCTTGTGATGCGTCTTTAAGGATTCTATAGTTTTGCCCCTTTCATCAGCACACCATATCTTCTTCTTCATCTTCCTTGCCTCCCTTCAGTCTTTCCTTCTAACATAAATTTCTGTAAACAACCTTTTCTCAAAATGTAATCATCCAGTTCGCTTCCCTCATTAACCACTTTCCTCTTGTCATGTTTTCAATTTAATACTTCTTCGTTTGTTGTCTTCTCCCTTTAGTTAATATTTTCCAGCCGTTATTCGCCACTTTTACATTTGAAGTCTTCCAAATATTACCTTTATTGTTATTGATAGCCCATGTCTCTATTGCATACAGCATAGCCTTGCCATATTGCCATAATTTTTTATTGACCAACAGGGACACACCTGTTCAGTGGGGGTGGGATAATGCTGGCTGTAATTAAAATATAAACATTACAGTGTTTATTACATTGCTATGCTGTTGTTATTTTATTGGGTGTACATAATGTATAAATATAACGATTAATACATATTACAATGTAAATAAAATTTACTCATTACATTAAGAATTTCCAAGAAGTATTTAACATAAACTTGTTTTTTACACCAGTCATGTTTTTCACTTGAATGCACCTTTCTCAATATGTCCTTTCTGTTTTTTAAGTTGTCAAAACATTTGTTACAGCTATACTAAGTGTAAAATTTACTTTACACAGAATCAACGCACGCATTACGCCTCTGTCATCTTCCCACCCATTGTTCATCAATGAGAACACTCTCTCAACACTCTCCCCCATTATTTTTTCTAGGAACCAAATGAACCGACCGGGACATTTCGGCAAGCGGGCGGGACACCGGGACTGCACTCTGAAACCGGGACTATCCCGGTTAAACCGGGACGTATGGCAAGCCTAATACAGCATAATGCTACATATAAAATGCTGAAAAAATCGCTTTCTTAACTCCAAATTTCATAACTTACTTCCTCTACTACTAAGAGGACGCTTAAATGCTCTAGAGTTTTAAGCGTTTTATCAAATATTATTTTATTTTTTATATCCTCTTTGTACAGCTTTAAATCAGATACTTATAATTTCAAAGAATTTAAAAGATTCTACTTGCTCCAATTTAATCACTCTTAATTATCAGATCTGTTCTTGTTTTTCTGTAGCGATTTTAGTCGCTTTAGTTTAGGCATTATTTATTCCTACTTCACCTTTTACAACTATTCCATCTACCACTCTCTGTAATTTGCCTTCTGTCTTTGCTATAATTTCCGAGTGTATATAATCGCTTATTTTATGATGTTAGTTACAGTGCTCCAATTACTATTCCACTCATTCCTTATAAAAATTCACACATTCGGTCTTCATATGGTTACTGAAGCTCTATCTATTTTACTAATTGAATTCGTTTTGCCTCTCCCGGCATAGGCTTAGCTATGCACATTGATTTTATAAGTTATAATAATATTTTTTTTTTACTTTGCGTCATAGGCGCCTCATACTTAATTTTGTTTAAAATATGTGGACAGATTATGTATCAGACAGAACTCCCGCTGCCTAGTTTCTATAAGACGATATGAGAGTAATACTTCGCTCTTACAAAAATATTTTATGCTTTTGTGGATTCATATAATACCAATAACATTTACCTTATTCTGTAATGACTGACCTTCGAATTAGGTCAGTATTTACGAAGTACGCCTCCCTTTTTTTACGTTACTGCTTGTAATAATTTTAATATAACAATATTTATCCGGATTAAAAGAAAACAATGTCGCCTATATTTTAGTTTTTAAAAACTTTTTCACATTACGCTTACTTTACCTTTAGTCGTTTATCCAAAGAGAAGGCGTTGACATCTTGAAACGATCCACGCTATTAAACTGCGATCGTCACTTTATTTATAAAACGATAATTTTTATTAATATGGTGACTCAAGTTTATTTGTAAATATGTTAAGATTAGTTGGAAGTGTTTCTAACAACACTTTCCTGTAACACACAGGCTGTAAATCATTACTGGGTGAAATATGTTAACAGACGAAGGACTTGAAGCGAGTGCATAATTAATTTAATTTCCAATTAAGCAACATATCTTTGTTATCTTGAAACAGTTCTGTTTTATACTCAGTGCAATCATTTATATCATTATTTATATCGCATTGATTTAGTATATAGGCTAGACTCATCGACTTAACATTACTACTTAGTTTTCAGTTATCAACACACTATTTATTAAAAAATGAAACAGTGTGTGCGGTAATAATGTAAAAACCTAGCCTACCTTTTTTTCTTAGCTAAGCTAGTGCACAACGGAAACAAGAAAACAAAAAAATGGATACTGTTTTACGTTAATGTTATTGTTCGAGTTTTTAGTTGTAATATCGACCAGTATGTTATAGTCATGACACATTAGGTGGCATAGGAAACAAACCGCTTGTCTTTTGAATGGTAAGTTGTGAAGATTAAGTATATTTCGAATAATATTATCAAGTAAGAAATTTCATTTTTAATGTTAAATATCATAAATATATTTATTAATATATAATTCGGCAGATGAGATGTTCTGTTCTGATTAGAACAGAGATATTTTGTCAACCACGTCTGTTTTTTTTTTCAGTAAATGTGCAGTTTAGTCAATTTTTATCGATGAACTATATTAATCTAATCTAACTTACTGTTTAAAAACTACAGCTAGAAGTTTTTCGTAGGCCATTTAGCTTCCCATATACGTATTTAAAGAACTTTTCTCTTATGTTCGTGTCCCTTTAGGAACAACATTTGACACTTAACAATGTATGCGTTGGCCTAGGCCTACACCAACTCAACGGTTTTCATCTGTCGTGTCGTCGCACCTTGCATGAGTTGCCTCTATCAGACGGTTTCAGCGTTTATGGTGATGTAGTGTTTTTTTCTCAGTTTTCCTCACAAATCTTTAAATTCTAGAGCTCTGTGAACGTCGTTATTAAAAATAAGTTCTAGGTTAATAAACATTTCTCTTTTTCTTCAACCCCAATGTTTCATACTACACCTCAACATGGAGTTTTAAAACTGTTTGTTCACACCGTGCTTGATAAAGAGGATTCTCTTCTCATAAAAATACAAAACTGTAAACTTGATACAGGGACGGTATCAAGAGGTGTCTGCTAAACTTTTCATGGGTGTTACTGTGATAAATATAACAAAAACCTTTGTATAGATAGGGCTATTGGTCCAGAAACGCTTTGCTTTTGAGTTACAGCCAGACAAAGATGTTCTCCCTTCCTTTAGCGTCAAATGTAAAACAACGTTGTAATGGATCTGTGAGAACACAACTAATAAGGCTAAATTTATGAATTTAGATGCATGGAGATTTAAAATATTGGTATCGATATTGAACAAGTTTTTAGAAATATCACGAAATATAGTAAAAAAAATAACAAAGAATCACTTCACAGTACTGTAAAAAAAAAATTCAGAATAATAAAATGTTTGATCCAAATCTTGTAAATGTTTTAATTCTGATCAAATTCTGTTTAAAAAAAATCAATGGAAACACGCCACGAGAGTAAAAACGTTGTATTTTTAATAAAAACAATAATACAGAAAAATTAGCTTTAAGATGCTATTTACAGGTATCAAAATAAATCCACAACACATACAAACCAGTTATTTTAATAAATAATTTTGGCAAAGTTAAATTCACCCTTATAAACTGTGTTCGCGTAATACCTAACTATTTCACGTTTCAGGCAAATAAAGGGAAAAATTTTAACTGACTGTAACCCAAGAACAAAGCGTTTCCGTATGTACGTTTATATGAACTTTTTAAAAGTATTTTTATCAGAGAAATAGTCTTGCAGGTACACTCTAAATAAAGTATATTTTCTCTCTTTAGTTTGACAGTACGCTTGAGAATTGTTTTATTATTTATGCCGAAACATTCGAGTCTTCAGGCCTACTTTAAGAAAAGTTAAACAAATACGTCTTCCCTGCAGACTGTAGGCATTTTAGAACCGCTTGTGGAATACTTCTCATCGGCCGAGTAGCCTACGTTCCTGTGAAATCTGCTATGGCATGTCATACCCATTGCTGTTAATCTCCAGTTCACGTCTTATGTCTACATTACTCACTCTATCAAACATAATACAATCCTACACCTTCCTTAAGGATGTCATTTCTGACGCCTCACTTGATCATTCTTCTTTCTTCAATGACCAAGCCTCACATGTATTATTAAAATATATAGTCTTGTAGTTTTACCATGGTCTTGTAGGTCTGCCCTTCTGACTTTACCTCAAAATAGTCTATAGACAACCACAAGTTCAACTGAAATTTTTGATATTAACAGCGCCTCAGCCGTAAGCAATGTAAAAATGAAAATAACTAATTTGCTTTATTGCTCTACTACCAATTTTAGTTTGTGTCCAATGGGTTTTGATCCTAGAAACTCCATTAGTTCGTTTTATTTGTTGATATGGTCATATTCCACTCGGCTGATAACCTATGCAGCTTTTATAAATATAATCAAAAGTAATGTTATTAACTTCATAGAAAGTAAAAACAATATGTTAATATGTTAACGAAAACTGTTATCTTAGAGACGCATGTTGATGTAGAAAGTTCGCGTTTATATTGAAGTGTGTCAATTGAGCCTTCAGTATAACAAGAAGTACGTGGCCTTCAAAAAAAAAAAATTCAATTCTGTCTCGTGTACTCCGTTCAGACTTTAGAAAAACATCTAGTTTTCGACATTTTTTTCGTATTGAATGTAGTTTTCCAGTTTGTCAGTAGACACGCAGATGTGTGTGTTGACGTTTGCGAGGACGACAAGGAAAACAACACAGTAAAAAATAGTAAGTACTATAAAAAAGTGACTGTTGAAGGTTTGCCTCTCCATGTGGGGGAGTCGTCAGTTTGATGACGTCATTAGGAGAGCAAACGAGAGAGAGTGTGTCTCTTCAATTCGTTTGATGGCATCTTTCATTCAACGTCCTGGCGCGCTCTTTCTATCTCTGTTTCTCTATATTTTACGTATCTGAATGTGGTGTGTGTGTGTTCGCGCGCGCGTGTAGGCGTGTCGTCTTTTTCGGTTTCAGATTCTCCGAACAGCGTTAGTAACAGGATGTTTAAAAAGAAAAATATTGCTTGGCTTTGTCGATAAATGTTAAATTTAATTCCATGTTTGTTAACAAAAAACAGGTTAAATCGTAAAATTTCTTTAATTTACATTTATAAAACATAATTTTACGTAGAAAATTTATCAGAATATATTTGTTGTTCTTTAACAAAGTTGAATGTAAGAGATGATTAACAAAAATTACTGTCACTAATGAATTCAGGATATACGCCATTTCAGGACATACGCCTGAAAATGCTCCACTCATTTTGTTAGTTGCTTTTACCGTTACGGACTTTTAAATGTACTACTTTTGTCAGGTTACTGCCCAGCTGATTCATTAATAAATTTATCTGTAAAACCGCTATTCCATCTGCCTCCATCGTATTATTTTAAATTGACCTTTCGGTCCCTAATATCTGGCATCGTCTTCAGAATCTGTGAATGACTGTTGAAAGGCTCTGTTGTTAGGTCTTTCAAAATAGCCTTTTAACCGTCATTCACAGCTTCTGAGAACGATACCAGATTCCAGGGATCCAAACGTCAAGTGAAAAATATTAAGGTGGAGGCAGTCTGAATAGAGTGATTTATCTGACAAAATCTAAAATAAGTTCGTCAGAAGTGGACTGTTTAAGGACAAGACGGGAAAGTAGTGGGAAAGAAGAAGCGGATCAGAATAGGAAATTGAAATGTAGCACTACTAAAACAAAAACCTGTAAATAAAACAACTTCAGTGGTATGGACATATGATTATAGAACCAAGATGTACCAAGACAGTGTTTGACATAAGGTACGGAGGAAAGTCCTCGAAGTAGATCGAGAAAAGGAGTCGACGACATCTTTGTAGAACCGGATGGGAAAAGAGATGAGACTTTTGAACAAATTTTGGTACGTATGTTTTGAATTGTATTCAAGTCGCTTGTATGAACAGACAAACTAACCTTTTCAATCAATCGCCCTTGTGACTTCTTGTTTATAGTTGATGACGCTTATAGAACAACTGCTCAGTGGTCGATGAATCGTGACTAGCTGCGGATCTATCGACGCGTACAGTAATTTTAACCGATCGTGTATCTGGGATTTTTCAAGATCTGATGATAAATCATATGATTTGAAACGCGTCAACTATAAACAAGTCACAAAGCGTATTGAAAATATTAGTATTTGTCTTTGAACAAACAAAATATTGACAAAATACAGGAAGGCTTACTGCGAACGGACCAAAACTTGAGAGTTAGTTGGACATTATCTGACATTAATATGGTGCAATGATCACATACTGACGAGTGTTTCTCCACTTCGTCTAACAATATTTCTCTCTCGCAGCTGTTTTTCTTTTTTATGACCACTTCTACAGCGTTTTCATACTTTACTAGTAATAAACGTGTCGCACTGCTTTTGCTTATTTGTGAATACAGAATTCGAATATTTCCAGTAATTACGTTCTGAGCAGTGTTCATTTAGAAGTATTCTTCTTCAGTGTCGTGACAGACTACTTCTACGGAGGCATTTTAGATGCGTGCTTGTATTTTCTTGGCGGTACGTGAGAATTACAGTTTGACGAACGTTCCGAATGGCCATGTAGCAGTATCCCAGGAAGCAGGCAATAAGACCATCTGGTTTGTCGTCACTTCTTGGAGAAAGCGTCACTTGGCGGTACGCAGTTCAGTTCACTTACCACTGTCTGCAAGTCTATACGCATCAGTTTTCATACCGTCATATCCATCATTTTGTGGGAGTTTTCAACACGCCAAAATTTATCTTGCTTGTCACGTTGGTCAGCGATACGAACTTGTTTTCTTGTATTCATCTCTTTGCCATTTGCATTGTCATATGTCCTTCATTGCTTCTTCTTTCGCATGTAAGTTTTTAAACTCTTTTTTTTTGGTCATCCGTTGACAGCAGTTGGCATACAATATAAGCTATGGTATCTAACATATTGAACTTGCCCTGCATGAGTTCTTTAAAGTCTTGGGTTGTTGGGATCACTCTTCTCGAGATTCCAGCCGAACGTCTCCGTTCTTTGTTCCAACCTTATTATCTTCTCCCAAGTTTCACATAGTAGGTATAAATTGTCGTTAACAAAGATTCCGTATATAAGTGTCAAATTTTACCATTGTTGAATGTATTGGACGGTAAGTAAACATGTTTTTTAAACATTAATGTATCTTTCGAACAGTGAAGTGTAAATGGTAAGACAAGTGCGGGAGCTATCCGTGGTTTCGCAGAAGACATTAACGCACAGTCTCACAGCTGCTGGCCACGCAAAAACGATTGGTGCCTAATTCCCGTTACATTAACGTTTAATACACCGCACGTGGAGAAATCAGTCGTTTCATTGTGTTTCAGTGTGACGACATAGCGGTATATGAATTCCAATACGATATACTTACATACGACATCATACCCTGTACGAATTACCGAATATTTTTATTTTATTTTTGAAAAAAAAAAAATCCTGTTATACGACTTCTGCAGATTTCTGTTCTCTAAACTTAAACGTTTGTTTCGCAAATATTTTATTAAGTAGCTTGCTCTAAGCACAATTCGAGTCGATTCCATAAAAAAACCTGGGCTGTTACACTTGATAGTGAATTTTTACAGCACTTTTTGTTTACAGAAGAATCTGAAAATAAAATTATAAATTATTACCTACAAAAGTGCATGTATCGACTTGTTATTGGATTATGTACTTAAGATACTGTTAAATCCATGTCAAAATCTGTCGACGAAACGAAACTGTCACGGTCGAAAATGTCTCTGCATCATGTGTCGGCTAAAAGTGTCATGGCTAAAAATGCCATCATACCCACAGTAGGATATTGTAACAATGTTGCTGAATAATTTGTTCATTGTTTACTGTATTGATTTTTTGTTTCCTTCACAAAGAGATATGTGTTTAGGGGCTAGAAACATCAGGTAACGATTGTATATTTTTAAATTTATTTTTATTAGGCCTATGTTGTGTACTCTATACCTTTAATTTCAATGTAGAGGGTATAGAGAACGGGAACGTCAGGTGAAAAGTTTTTATTAAATTCCTAACAATTTTATAACTACATTACAGTCTTACTGGTTGAAAAAGATGGGGTTTTTGATGTATATTTCTCGGAAATTTTGCCTAGCACGAGCAGCCCAGTGCACAGGTTGCAGACCCAAATGTACGGAGTACTGCGGTAACTATCTAGGAGGCCCTGTATTAACTATCTGTTGAGGTATGGGTAAAAATAATGAATAATTTAAGTACAGGAGCAAACACACGCTTTACTGAAGGAACAGTTTAGTAGCAAGTATACATAAAACGGACACACGAAATACACATTACAAGAGCACATTTAAAACTGAACTGTACTTGTCGAGGGCATCTCTATTTATATAGAAAAACAGCTTCCAGATCTTTCCTTTTATTTAAAACTTCGAGAACATTACTTTTCTAGACTCTCACAGTAAACACGCATGTGTGCGGGTTGAGGCCCCGCCCAGGCAGCTCGACTCCCCACCGCACAACACAAACTTTCACTTCTACAATGACAGGTACACTTACTTAAGAATTAATGTAGAGTTTTCCAGTATATTCTCAACACTATCATCGAGATATTTGCTCCTTTTTATTTAAAATTTACTCTATGGAGAGTGTTTATGACAATAAATTCTTTAATTTTTTTCTAGTTTCGTTAACATTATTTCTGACAGTTTCCAAGAATCTTCAAAAAACGAAAGAAAATATGTAAGTAAGGAAAAAAGGAAAACGAATATAGTGCAGAATGAAGAAACAGAATATTGACAGAATATTTATGGCAATGTAGCCTTCTGGTATTTGCAATTTGGGTACTACCAAACAACGATATTGACAGGCAACATTTTGAGCTACAACGATATTGATGGAGAAATTTTTAGATGGTATCTCCTAAAATCTGAATGATTATTTACAGGTTCACACCTGACGTTTGTTATACCCATATTTCTAAAGTTGTCACAGAGTATTTAAAATTCAGACTTCAGTTAGAGAAGATAATCTGGTGTGAAAGTATTCTTTTGCATTCATATTTGCAAAATTTATTTATGTATTTATTTTAAGTAGTTGATAAAAAACATACGCCTCTGCTCGTGTTAGTGATTAGACACTTTGGGACTGGAAGATCTAAGTATTATGCGATCAGTAAATTATTAGACTGTATTAAATTATCATAAATGTAGTAATTTATTCAAAAGCTATTGAATACTTTATTAATGTAGACCTAATGCGATGTGATATACATTCAGGTAATCGTTCTTTACATTCTTCGTTAAAGATTTGACTGACTCTTTGATCTTTGAAAATAAATTCGCTAAAAGTATAGGTTAAATTAATGTCTGTGCTACAAAACGGCAGACTTGTTTTAATTGAAGCCTATTTAAAAGAACTTTTATACGCTTATATATATAAATTAATTTTTTTATATTAAAATTACTGACGTATGGAGAAACTGTTCTGAGTTGTGTCTTGCCTGTCGGCTCCTTAAGGTGAACATCAGCTAAAACGTTTATAAGAGAAATACACGCTCCTTATAAGGAAAGAAAAATCCTTTGAATCCATAGGCTGTCAAATAGAAGATTGTTTAAACAAGTCAGTTGCTCAACAAGTGTATCATTTTCAAGTGAGCGACATTTCGTATGATTATGATACAGATGCGATAAGTAAATGGGATAAATACAATACCACACACACGCACACACACGCACACACACACACACACACACTCACACACACACACCTGTGTGTGTTGTATGGTAGTGAATATCCTGGTTATTGATTACACAGCACAAGAATTTTTTATAGGTTGTACAGATGAGATTCCTTCGCAGAACCAAAGGCTGTAACAACGATAAATCGAGGAATTGACTGAGCTGGATACTTTTGGCACACAAATTAAAATTAAAGAATATAAAAAGTAACATGGTTGAACATCAGGTCTGGACTGGCAGCGATCTTAGAAAATTAGCGTAGGCGTATATGAGAAAATCCACGGGAAATTCCCTCAAGTGGAAAAAAGAGTTGGAAGAGAAAAGCATGTAGCACGTCTTCCTAGAATGAACTTTCGGGTTGTTTTCACCATTCTGATTGATAGATTGATAATTTAATCCCGTACAAAGTCCATCGAGTTGCGTATTGTTTTACAGGCATATTACTTCCTTAATATTATTGAATTTTCTTACATTTCTGTCAAGATGTGATCCAGAACTAGCTTTACTGCTATCGTTGCTAGAAATAAGTTTATAACACAAAACAAAAATCAAGTCAAACTGTAAAGAATCTGCGTTTATAAAAAATGAATTGGAACAACTCAATTTTTACATTTATTTTGACCGTACATGTTAGCGTTTTTTAAGTAAAACAGAACTCAGCCAAAAACTGTCAGTTTTGGATGAAATAAACTTGTCAGTTTCCTGCATTTTAAAGCTTTAAATCTTATCATTAAAATCCCCCAAGTACCATTGAAAAGTGTAAAAGCTTTTTTAGATATCTGTATCTGTATAGGGTATCTGTACACATGAACGTGTAGCTTACACTCCCTACATAGATTTACTTCTATATTGCAGTTTACGAAATAGGCCTGTGGCTCTTAATGCCTTCATTCCTAATTAATTGTTACAGACTAAATACCGCACATGTCCTTCTACAGAAGTCCATCTCCACTGCACTGACTTTCGGGAGTATCTTTGATTTTTTCTTCTGAGTTTCAGAGGCATAAGCGACCACGCTTTCTACGGAGGCGGAGTAATCATCTTGTCGGTTTGTGGGTTACGTCTCCACTGTGGGTTACTAAAAAGAACCGAAGTCAGCTGCCCCGTCACCGTCTTGCCTTGTTTTATGTTGTTGCTAATATCTTCATCACTTCTACCACCTTTCTTTAATTTTACATCAATATTTAAAAAATCTATTTTCTACATGTGAATCTACCGTCATATCTGGTATGACTGTCAGAAGAGAACTACTGTGATCACCGTCACAAGTTTTTAATGACACCTTCACTACAAGAAATACTCTGGACTTCTTATTTCTCTGGACTGTATTCTTTAGAGAGAACGCAGGTCCTGTTTCATGGGAATTCTGCACAGAGATATTACGTATCCAGTACTGTCAATAAAATAGTAGATTCTTGTTAAGCCTATCAACAAAGAGAAACCTATTTTTCAAGAACCTCTTGAATATATTTTTAATTTGATAATGCTAAAACAATCAACCCCCTAGGTGAGAGGAAAAGGAAATTTTTATTGAGATTTCTCGACAAAACGGGAACACAGTTTCACTAATTTAAATATGAAATATGGAATTTTTTAATTGAAATGGTCAGTGCTTTTAAAATAATTTTTAAATCAAACTTTCCACCACAATTTTTAAAATGTTACATTTCCATAGCAAGCCTGTTGATTCAACGCTTTTAGCGCTTTTACAATAAGATCCGTCAATAGAATAAATCTTCAGGTAGTAATTATCAGGTCCGAAGCTTCGTTTCCACATACACAATTGTCTTAAAAAAAAGTCTTCTAATTACGAACGGTCATAAAAATTTAATAAGTTTCGTTCAATTTATAGGAATTCAAGTTTAATCAGAATTTTAATGGAATTTACTACTTGGACGTGTCGATGACGTGTCCGTTACTAATTATTTCACTACCGACTCGGAACACAAAGTTTTTTATGGGTAAAAGTTTTACCTTATAGCCTTCAGTACTGTGAATTTGTAGGTTTGGACTGTAGCTCATTGGATTTTTACCCATAAAAAACTTTGTGTTCCAAGTCGGTAGTGAAATAATTGGTAACGGACACGTCATGGACAACGAAATCCAAGAATTTAACACAGCAAGACGAGCTGTAGTCCAAACCTACAAATTCACAGTACCGAAGGCTATAAGGTAAAACTTTTACCCATAAAAAACTTTGTGTTCCGAGTCGGTAGTGGAATTTACTAATGTATTAGAAATTGGTAGTTGTGTAAGCCGGTAATATGTATTCACAAATATACTATTTATTATTCAAAAATTGAAACATTCATAGCCTTTAAGTGTAAACAACATGCAATTATAACTAAACAAAAAATATAAGCCGTAACTGATACAACAATTGTAGGGCATATTAAGTGTAACTTAGTAAATATTTTACTAATGACGAAATTAGGCATATGAAAAAACTTTAAACGTGTCTACTGGACATGAAGGAATAAATTTTATCAAAAACGTTTAATTAGCAAATACACTGACAAATTCGCTTTCTGAACTAAACACACTTAAAGTTTACAAGATCAAATTATGGTCCTCATGATATGGCCATATGGCCTCATGTAAGCCTGTCTGCCCGTTTTTTTTTTTAATGAAATCGTCTAATATAGGCCTAAGAATAATTTTTATAAACAGTAAGCCTAATATAGTATGTATAAGATAAACAGTAATTTGGCTTACAGAATACAAGGACGTAACTCTACCGTATTGTCCAGGATAAGCAAACGTTTTATAAATTGTGTAGTACTGTATATTACGTAACTTACAAAGTTAGTATTATTTCACAAAGAATTTATTTGTATCTTTTATGGACGACGAATAAGTTTATATTTTTGGGGGGGGGGGAGACTGATTCCACGATCATCGGAAATTTATTGACTTATTGGAGTCACCTGTATTTTAATGTGAAAGCTTTAAATTAATAAAATGTCGTCTAACACAAATTTTATAAGCAATTAGATAAATTATTTGCTATATACTTAGGTGTGATTCTATTACTACACATACGTCATACATCAGTACTTTTACTGAAATCATATTTTAGTTAACCACATTAGTAAGATTAAAAACCCATTGCTGCAAATAAGAATATGTTACAAACTTATTTTTTTTCAAAGCCGATTTTATGTCTCAACTTATGTACAGTAACTTACAACTTTTTACAGTAATTTACAGTAAAAAACACAAGGGAATTTGGTTTTGTTATGTTATAATCAGGATTGTAAATGATTTAAATACAAAATTTTAAATCACCTACTGCCATATATATGGAACAAAGCATGTGTGTATCACTTTGTGACTTCTAATAAAAATTCGGTAATAATCCTGTTAACATAATTCAAAATGGTATTTACAAGCAAACGTATGTTACTCGAGACGGAACGTACACATAAGAGTGGTTCACTACAGTAGGCCTATGTTATTACTGTAATTAAGACAGGTCACAGTGAGCCTCTTCAGAACATTCCTGGATTAGACATAAGTCTATGGTATGTTAAAAAAATTACGTTGTGAGCGTATCGCGATGAAATAAAGAGAGGCAAGCCGCTCGATGCTTAATGCTCTTTCTCCATTATATATAATTAAAAAAGTGGAAAGAATTTTTACTGAATATAAGGTCTAAGAAAAAGTTGAATATTGTAAATTTAGAACAATATATCAAAGATATACTAAACAATACCTTGTCTTTAATTACAGAAGCGTTTTCTAGCATTGAAAAATTACCTGAAACTTTCCCTCCCCCGGCTCCATTGTGTTTTACATCTGTGACATTGACAAAACGAGCATCATTAAAATTACAATTCTCTCTGTTTTTTAATTTCTCTAACAATCTCAGGGGGTTGGAGGGTGGGAGTCGGTTCTCTTGTTTTGTCTCTGTTCCCCTCTATCACTCTCGAACACAAATTCTACATACTTAACCGTGCCATCCTTTGGGAGATGCCTACCGATGCCAATACTGCGTTGCAATAGCGCACGAAACTATTTGCATATTTTCACTCAATAAAAATACCGCACAAAATCAACATTGAATTTTTTCCAGCAAGCTTTATTTAAATATTCTTTTTGCTTTCCGTTTCATATCATTTTTCTGCTGGGTTTGTGCTGCTGAAAATAGACAGAAAAAGTGAGAAGGGAGACTGAGAGAGTACAAGAGATAGATAGAGAGAGAGAGAGAGAGAGAGAGAGAGAGAGAGAGAGAGAGAGAGAGAGAGAGAGAGAGA
Organism: Magicicada septendecula; assembly: GCA_034769895.1. NCBI lineage: Eukaryota > Metazoa > Arthropoda > Insecta > Hemiptera > Cicadidae > Magicicada > Magicicada septendecula. Next base: position 369,195,972 of record CM068373.1, on the reverse strand, counting down.
GAGAGAGAGAGAGAGAGAGAGAGGAAAAAAGTGTATCAGCCCAAGAGAGCGTAGATATAATCCATCAAGCGCTCAGAGCGTGGCTTCCCCCCTCCTCGGTTCTTGCACAACATTCCCATTTTTCTACTGCCTCAGTTCGTTCAATCATTCTACGTCACATCCGTTCCTCCCTCCCTCCACACCATACCCTTCATCCAATTTTTCCCCAGTCGGAATTCGACAAACTACGAATGAAAAAACACTCACTCATTCCCACCCACTTTTTTCTATATACCAAGCACCAGCAGCAGCAGCAGCAGTAAAGGGAACAGAAAAAGGCAGAGTTAGGGTGATAGAGAGAGAATGAGGGCTAAAAGAGAGGACAAGAGAGTGAGAAAGAGAAAGAATGAAGTAGAGATACAAATCGATCTTTCTAAACCAGAAATCATATTTTTTTGAATCAGTAATGAATAATAAGCTCTCTTTTATGTCCCCGTTTGAATGCTAACTATATACAAAGGGAGAGAAAGAGAGAGTTGTCTGTTTTTCAGTTCTCTGTGTTGTTTGTACTACCCTCTCCGACGTTACAAATGACTAAATTTAAATAATCATGTTTGGACACGCAGTTATAGCAGTAGGAATTCATATTGTGCGTACTCGGAAACACAGTAGCTGGATGTTTTCTTTGTATTAACTCCGATATTTACCAAGATTAATGATATAAAAATATAAATTATTCATAATTTTTTTACAGAAAAATATGCTAATGATACGCTGTAGGCTTTCGTGTTTGTTTAATTCTTCCGATTTTTCATTACGGTAATTATAAAGCAATAAAGTTTATAGTAAAAATTAAAAGAAATTATACTTTATCGGATACAGGATCTCATAGTGTTTTCAGTTTGTTTTAAATATCACTGTTTGCTAAGTGGAAAGAATTTATGGACACACTTAAGCCGCGCTAAACGCTAGAAATTTGTCGAACGGAGTTGTGTAAACAGCTAATTAATTATATCTGTAGGCTACAACTAGGCTATACAATTTCTTGCTCCTACAAACACTCATAACAACGTAAAAATTTAACAGTTTCTTCTTCTTCTTCTTCTTCTGCATTTCACGTGTTAGGCTCAAATTGGCTGTTACGACACCCAACTCTTCCTCGACATTCCAAGACTTCTTCCTGACGGTTTATAATGCCAGACTTGATCTGAAAGTCTAGCCGAGTCCATTCGGTTCGTATGATCTTCCCACCTTCTTCTATTTTCTGTTAATTTACCCTACAAACTGTACTGGTATATGTGTTTGTAATTCATTGCCTATTCCGCGTTTCTTATCCCGTATTCTCTTCTACATCCCATCACAGCTCTGAGGAATATCATGTGCAGCCACACATGATACTTCGGGTGTCTACTTCGGGTGTCTACTTCGGGTGTCTGCACCGCCTCTTGCAGCAGCTCCAGCTTCTTCATTAACTTGGACACCTACATAACCAACATACCAAACAAAGTAAAAGATGACTTTAGATTGTCTAGCGCATTGCCTAATACCATTGTCAGTTACAAGTGCAGATCCACTGTGCCCGAATTGTCCAAGACAGAAAAGTGAATCCACTATTATTGTTACCACTACTACTACTACTACTACTACTACTACTACTACTACTACTACTACTACTACTACTACTACTACTACTATATTGTTACGACATTACAGAACAGTCTACGTGTTTGTCGAATGTGCCAGAAGAATCTCGCTGTAATATGTGTGGCATACGTGACTGTCAACGCATCCGCGAGAGTTTTCTCGAAGCCGCCAGCCGCAATGTCAAGGCCGCAATTAATTACGTAGTACACACTGGCACCAAGACGTAGTTTGGAAAGTTCTGGTCTGTGAGCGGAGGTATAAATACATGGCGGCAGCGGCCTTAATTTTCAGTATAGTTGTGATATATTTACAGTGCGGTTCGAGTTATTATGGGTGATATTACTGTGTAAGATCAAGTGGTTATTAGTGAAGTGTTGCGTTTTATAATCGGGCGGGATAATTTGTAATACAATATTGTTTAATATTAGTGGACATTTTATTGCGTGTGAACAATTTTTATTTGATTTGTTGTAGGAGACTGTGTTGTTAATTACGAACTGTTTAACTGTGAAAATTAAAGCTGGTGATTAATTAGTGATTTAATTGTTGTCTTGTATTTTGTTTCCGCTGTACCTACGACGATCATGTAGACCTAACAATATTATTATTCTCATTATCATTTACACCATACGTCATACAGAAGGAAATGGAAAAATTAAGTTAAGTAAGTTCTTAAATGTAAACAATTTTTGATAGGATTTGAGGAGTCCACATTAGGCCTACTTCAAACATACTGGGAGGACACTCGACCTGGGAACACTCTTTCGTTCTCATGGGTAAGGTAATCCTTGCAGGTTACGTGAACTGCAAACACCACGACTGGGTTAGTTGCTTGAATACAACAGCCGGTAGGGAGCTGCATAGATACGTTTTTGACCACCATCTCCGTGTCTATGGACAACCGAACTACAGCTGTCGTTGTTGACGGAGTTGTCGAGGTATCCGTGTTGACGGAGCTGTCTTCCAACCACTGTCCTAAACTTGTACACGTGGTCACGCGACACATGATTAGGAGAGGAGCTCGGCTGGTAATCGAGAAACGGTTCCGCTGGACTCTGTGCACAACATATACGAGGCACTTGTGCACGTGGTCACGCGACACAAGATTAGGAGAGGAGCTCGGCTGGTAGTCGAGAAACGGTTCCGCTGGACTCTGTGCACAACATATACGAGGCACTTGCAGCGTTCGGCACTTGTGCACGTGGTCACGCGACACGAGATTAGGAGAGGAGCTCGGCTGGTAGTCGAGAAACGGTTCCTCTGGACTCTGTGCACAACATATACGAGGCACTTGCAGCGTTCTATGAGACAGTAGTCTCTTCTGCGAGCCGTGCTTAATCTTTTTCAACCCACCATAAACGCATTGTCCTTTGGATAACCCCAGCCGCTGGCAAGGGTCCTATACCTCTGTTCTTACACAAAGCTGACTCCTGTGCATCACTCATAGCTCTCTCTTTGCATTTGTTACAGGTTTATGACAGCCCACAGAGCATTCTACTGAGAACCGATTTCGATCTTGTCAGTTTCGTTTGAAATGCATTGAGTAAATTAAATTCGTAAAATAAATTATACAATAAGTCATTGTTGAGAATACTAATTAGGGTTATATTAAGTTCCCCGTTTCCGTAAAATTAAAAATCTCCCTGTTACAGATTTTATACAGTTATATGAAGTATAAATAATTGTAATGGTTATATATCATATACATCAGAGATTTTAGGTTGTAATCATTTGCCAAGACTACCTTGCTTTCGACAGACGCTTACATCCAGTGTTCAAGACTCGAACAAGAGAATGGACATGATACTGCGGATAGGAAACTTGCAATTCTTACTATACGCAACAGTTAAACATAAAAATATATACTCTGTAATCAACAGTTTTCACCTCAAAGTCTCAGTGAATGTCATCGTTCCGAACATACCACGGAACATTAACAATTAATTATTCAGACTAACATTAACAATTGTCACACCCGACTATCACTGTGTGGCCAAGTTCCGCCATATCACCACTATGTAGAAAAATTAATGATTAGGCATGTGTGTGTGTGTGTGTGTGTGTGTGTGTGTGTGTGTGTGTGTGTGTGTGTGTGTGTGTGTGTGTGTGTGTGAATATATTTTTCTAATAGGCTATACATATATTTATGTAGGCAAATGTGTTTTTAGAAGGTTGCAAGGATTGTAAGCGAAATAATTCTATAGTCAAGTAGTCCATAAATCCAAGAACGACACATCTATTAAAATTTACAAGTAGAAAAAATTCATGAAAAGAATATCTTATGCTTCTTCTTATTTTTCTTCCCCATTGAAGATACGTGTCGACCTGTCCCGGTTTCAACTACACCCGCTGTTTCTGTGGGTTTCTTCGTAACTTTACTTCTATCCGTTAACCGAAAATAATGACTTAGCTTGGGAATCTTGTCGTTCGGTATTCTGCTTATGTAGTCTTCTCGTTTACATCTGTACGCACGGATTCTAATGTGGGTAGAAAATATCCTAAGATTCAATGGAACACCTTCATTTTGTGTCTGTCTGTCTCGTGGAATCCTTGATAGCCAGTAGAAACGTAATCCTTTTCCTTGATAGGATCCTAGTAGTTCATCACGGTAACGACTTTAGCCAGTGATAACTTGTTCTCTATTTACAGTGGCGTATCTAGAATCTGTCGAGTCGGCTTCATACCAAAGAAATAAGTCATGAATAATATACATCACTATCTGGAAAGTGGTTGAAAAACGTGTGATAACATCCTGAAAATAATCCCATTGGAGTAAACGTAATGACGCAAGAAAAAAAAAATAAAAAAAAAAAATATTGCAACATTGTTTAGAAGATACCTATTTACTGAATAAATGTTCCTAATTTCGTATTTCAGAAGTAGGCCTATAAGTAAATGCTGTGTAATAAACCTGTTTGTATATTTAGAAAAGATTTACTACTACATCTTAGCCCACACAGCTGAAAAAATAATAAAATAGTCTAAAAATTAAGAGATTAAAATATTTGTGAACTTTTTTAGACCCTCTGGCGGCAGGGTCCGGTCCCATTCGTTCCCACTACGTGGATACGCCTCTGTCTGTTTGGACTTTAATATTCTAATTTTAAAAATTGAACGTCAGAAAATGTAATTCCTGCAAAACATACAATATGCCTTCTTTACAAAATCTCTGAAGTGTGGATTCTGTCCACTTTTAAGCAATTCTAAATTATTTCGAATTGCATATGCGGGTCCGGACTTGAACCGTCAGTGGGACCATACTAATATAAATTATTAGCCCATTTGTCCCGTAAGTTCATAGCAGATCTTACTGTATACGCATATCTATTAAGCAGATAAGGTAGCTACTAGAATGTAGGTCTAGTGAATAACTACCACGGCCAAACGTGTAGGCCTACATTCGGAACGCTTTACTGTTACTAATGTGTTCTTAGATGTGCTGTACTGCTACTCTAAGCTAATCATGTTGTCCCGTTAGTAACATCACATCATCATATTTAGTCCGCGTGAATGTGGACATAGTTAATATTCATCAACGCAACATCGTCTTCATTGAAGCCGACATACAAATGTAGTATTAAAAATATCAACGACTCTTAACGATTACATCGATTGGTGACATTACTGGCTGATACGAGGCAGAAATAACTCTTGCGGTTATAGTAATACTCACCATTACCATCTTCACATTACGGGGTGCTGCCTGTTCCACCTTCAAAGATCCTCCAGCCATTTCTCTCTGAGGCTACCCAAACATCTGTGTCCGATAGTAGTTTGTATTTCCAGACTATCTGGGCAGTATTAAATCTGACATTCTTTCAAAGTGTTCTTTCCACCGTTGTTTACAATCTTTTAGTCTTTCCTTCAAGTTAAAAACTTGTAACTCTCTTTTATGGCATCCCTTCTTCCATCCTTTTCCATGCATTTCTGTATTTTTTGTTATACAGAAGCACTGTCCATGCTTCTGTCCCATAAATTATTACAAGAAGTAGGCCTACACGGATTTAATTTTAATACTTTCCTTTTTTAAGTATGAGAGAAATGTCTTTGTGTGTGACGTCCAAAGAGTGACTATTGTAATAATAAATAGGCCTAAATACGTTATGTAATACACTTTTAATAGGCCTTAATAAAATTTCACTTTACAAATATTCATACTACACTTGGCCTACGAGTATGTGTAAAGTAAGAGTTTATCAAGCTAAATTACTCAATGACAATATTAATATTTATCACATACTAATTCTCAGCAACAGGATGTCACACTTACATTAGTGTACCGACTCTTAAGAATTATCCCAGGGCGCCAGTAATAAATAAACACAATTTGATTGTTATTAATTAAGTTTTATTTTGCATTTACATATTACAAAATTTGTAAGTCATTACTTTAATAATTTTATTATAAAATTTGTTCGTGCTTATTCTTGGCTATGGATTCTTAGACTTATTGAGTCACCAAATATGATTTACAAACATTTAAAATTAATAAGCAATAGTAAAATGAGTGTTCGTTTATTAGTATCAGTTATTTTCTCTAAGTTAGCAGTCTTCATAACAACTTTGTCAAATTTTGTTGCTTCCCTGCTATATACACTTTTTCCTCGAACGAGGCCTTTCGGTTTCGCAACCATTATCAAGTTCTTCCTACAACAACTGATTATCAGGTTGTTGTAGGAAGAACTTGATAATGGTTGCGAAACCGAAAGGCCTCGTTCGAGGAAAAAGTGTATATAGCAGGGAAGCAACCAAATTTGACAAAGTTGCATTTATTAGTTACTTGTATGTTGATCTCATTCTGCGATGCGATGTCAATTCTGCTGGTTCCAGGATGGTCGTCCGACGTTGATCGTTGAGCAGTTATCCTTGTTAGTTTGCACTATTTTACACTGGTTTCACAGGTATTACACCATTCACTTAAATAACTTAGTGATAATTACATAGGTGCCGTATACTAATACACTTGTTGAATACTCAGTATATCCTTATTAAAGCTAAGTACTGTGCCGAGTCTAAGAGAGATCGGCGCGTATACGGTATTTAACGTTTTCGCTAAAAGAAATATAGGAACGATAGTTGGCGGTGGCGTTTTGCCGTACTGTGTTTAACACATACGCAAACTATTCTGTAATGATGGTATTTAAGTGTGCCCGGCCAGTGCTGCGCTCTGGTGCTCGCCGCTGTTTGCAAGTGAGAAAGCCGGAACAGGGTTTCTCTAAAAATTGTCTTTCGCTGGTCGCCCAAGCTATCGCTTCGCCTGCATTATTCTCCGACAGAAAGGAGCTTTTCGTTGCACCATCTTCTACCTATGGCAGGCTAAACAAATACAGATCTGCGGTAAGTTACGGCAATATGATTATATACATCAATTTAAAGTAATACGAAAGAAGTTTAATAAGCCCACCAAGTAAAATCAGTTAACCTCACGCCACGTGGTGAAAAGTGAAATGCGTAATTCTGAGTAATTTAAATGTAACTTTTATTGGTAATTATAGTAATACTATATTAATTTCAGAAGTCTTAACTAAGGCACCAGAATTGAGAATAATGTAACTGCAAAAAGGTATTTGTTTAATAAGTACAGGAATAGATGTAATCAGGTAACCGCTCACACCGCGTGGCAAATAAGACTATGTGTAAATTTTATTAATTGTATAACAGACTGAATAATTATATAACCGTAATTGAATTATGTTAACCCACAGGGGTAAAGTTTATAATATGAAATTTAACAAAACTAAATGTTTTCAAGATAGGGCCATGTGCCCGTATAACCGTTGCAAAGTGTGTAAAACTATCATTTTAAGTAGCCCTAAAGCTGTGTTAATATGATATATGGATTTTGGTGCGTGTGAGGTTTCTGGGGGAATTAGTTTTGAGAACTTATCGCTGATAATATGTTGTATGACTAGGGTCCCTCGCTCCAAGCCGAGGAACAGCTCCATTCCTGAACATGAACATCTAGACTCTCTCTCAACTCCATCTGCCGGAGGAGAATAGCGAGGACGAGCCACAAACACCCTATCATGTAGACCAGGAGATCACAGCTTCACACCATGCAATATATAAGGTGACATCAATCCATATTATTTTTACACAGTGTGATGTAACCCACTAGAATCAGTGGACATAGAGTCACTCTACAACAATGACTTTAAGCTTTAAACATTTTAATTGGGTCCCCGGTTAACGGGACAGAATAGTGCGTGGACTTGGGGGGGGGGGGAATCTTTTATACATTTTGTAAATCTGTTGTATAAAATGTGAGCCCATAGGTTGGCATGTATCTGTGGCTGCTCCCCATTCAGACGTGTAAATTTCCTTCTTATTTTCAGTATAAGGGTTACCTTAGTGCTTCTAATTCATTCAATCAACATGTAATTTCACTGGTTAAATTTAGTTTTTATTTTATGCTTTAATTTCTCATTTTTAAATTCAGTTTGGATCATATAGGGATAGAAGTTTCTTTGGTAGTTAAGTCGGGTCACCAGTTTAATCCTGTATAGGTGCATTTTCATGCAGAGTTGAACATGCTCTTGGGACAGGTTGAGTTATGCACTATCTTGCCTAGGAACATGTCGGCCTTTGGGGCAAATTACTTTTAAAAAGGTTATAAGGCTTTATGACAAGTTACTGTTTTCAATACTTAACAACGTTTATCAATATTTAAATTGTTTTAATTAATTATGATCACTGGGGTGTTCACTGTATTCTAATTATAATTACTCCAAGCCTAAGTGCTCAATGTGGCAGCACCTTATAAGAGTATCAGGCACTATGCCAACTCTTGAATTTAGTACGTCCTGGGGCCACTGGTGTTACAAACATAATCTGTTATACACATATTAGGTATTAAAACCTAATATGGATATTTATAAATTGTTAATTATGTACCTCATGGGGTGGAAAAAGGTGTGGCAAGATTTAATTATGGAAAAGGGTGTGGCAAGATTTAATGATAGATGTTATAATTGTCCTGTGTTGTGGACGTGTACATGTATTGTATATTCGTGTGTATTTTGAGGGTTAAACATGTATTGTATATTCGTGTGTATTTTTGAGGGTTAAACATGTATTGTATATTCGTGTGTATTTTTGAGGGTTAAATATGTATTGTATACTCGTGTGTATTTTGGGGGGTTAGATATAGGGCTAAGAGGAGAATATAAAACATAGATTTTATATAAATTTATTTTCAACTAACATTTAAAAGGAGAATATAGATTTTATCTCTATTAATTTTCAATTAATATTTTTAAGGAGAATTAATTATTTTTAATAAACATTGTTAAGGAGAATATAGATTTTATCTCTATTAATTTTCAATTAATATTTTTTAAGGAGAATTAATTTTTTCAATTAACATTTTTAAGGAGAACATAGAATCTAAATGTTATATTTGTTGATTTTTGTAGGTAACAATTTTAAAGGAGATATAATAATAAAAAAGGATTTTATTGATTGTTAATTTTGTGAGTTTTAATTGTAAGTCCCGTCTCACTGGATCCAGCGCATTTTTGACTTCTCTAGGCTTTGGCCTAGTTTTAATTATCTTGTGGCCCCTTTTAAACAAAAAAAAAAAATAATTTTTTTTACAAGTCAAAGTTAAAGAGGGGTTACAGTGCGTCTAACACCGGTTTGATAACTAATATCGACCGACTGTCCCGTACTGTGATGTTTACACCTTAAATTTCGCTATGGAATTCGACATTCAACGATTGATGTTGTACTAAGTAAAACTTGGATATATTATTCGATTTTAATTTATCTTCTCTAATTACTTTGAACATTATTCTTGTAAACGCTTATTAAGTGTTTATGATACGTAGCTTCCACAATGCTTAATATCGCGTTACCGTACTGACTTTCCGTTGCGATTGAAATGTATTTATTTAATTTACCGACAAATTTTTTAATACACTAAATACAAGTCTTTGAATTGTGATCTCTCCGTAGACTAACTTAACTTCTTACACTTCGTTTTTTTATACATTGCTTCGAACTACCCTCACCAACTATATACAAAATACACGCCGATTGGTCTGACATACCGCTAATTTCAAATTTACCCAATCTGTCTAGTGAACACGTCCCGCGTAAAAAATGACGCTTTCCGTTATTCGTCAACTATTTGCGCGTATAAACGTAGTGGGGAAACCTAGCGTCTATCTCCATCTCGCTCTCATCTCTCTCTGTCTAACCTAACGGTTCTTTTGTTAGATGCACTTAACTTTTTAAAATCTTAGGGAAGGCTTCTGACACCCTTGAAAATAATACAATTTTATGACGGTTCGTCCGCTATGTTACCTTTTCATATTTTTAGCCGACTTACGGGCGTCAACTCAAGGTCGTCTTTATGAACAACTACCGCGCCTTACTACAACATTTTAATATTTCTTACTTTGAAGTACCACCGCTCTAATCGGTAGTTTTAGTTTTATTTTCTCCCCGCTTTCTACGAATTTATATTTCCCCCTGGGTATAATATGACTTTGTCCCCGTAAATTTGTTGAGAGTGCAAATTTTACGTTATGGTTATTAAAGCCATATGGTATGCCTAACACAAAACAGTTGCAATAGCACAGCTTACAATAGATTTTGGAACAGAATAAGGGGGCGAGGTTTGACATGAAAATTCTGGATCTGTTTCGGTCCACTTAATAATATGGGTCTGCGGATTTACTTAAATATAACAAAATTATAAATATTTGCTTCAATATACTAACTCTTTTATAAGTAATACATACACGCGCGCGCGTACCAGAAAATGTCTTTTCAGCACATGAAAAGATAGGTTGAATGGTCACGTGGCAGACCCGTAATTAACATGTATATAACACACATTTGTAATCGTTATATATAAATAACGCTTAAAAATATGTTTAATTGTGAAACATGTACTTAAAAATAAGCTATTTTATAAAGTAAAAGTAAAATATGTAGCCTATATAAAAAATACTTTATTGTATAACAAAATTTCCAAAAAATTATTTTTATTTCATTTTAAATGTAATTTTTAGTTCTCATTAACGATACTATCGAGATAAACCACACGTTGTTGCGATTTTATCATAAGTTTGATATTTTTGAAAGTCGCAAATTTTTAAATTTTGAGCCCTGCGTCTCAAATTTTTGAAAGTTCTGAAAATGACAAAATATGCAGATTTTGGTTTAAATTCTTTTTAATTTCATGGCCAATACTTTATTACACTCCATCTATCTATCCTCAGCTCCAGTATTTTCGGGGGGATCATCACAAAAGCAATAAGATTCTGTAGAGTAAAAGTATGGACACGAATGCCAAGTTTTAAGAAAATCGGTTGATGCGTTCAAAGGTTATCGTAAGACATACCCCAGGAGACAGACAGACAAATTCCTAACTCGCTTCACTCGTTCTATTATTCTAATATTAATAACAGTTTTTTATTCCATAAATCTTAGCATTTGTTATATGTGTATTAATTATTTTTGTACTGCCCGTATACGGGGTTTGATGATGGCAATAAATACTCAAAAGTGTCGAAATGTCAGTGAAAATGTTTTAAAAATTGTGTCTAGTTAATGGCCGAACCCTACAAAACCTTTCGGAATTAAACGTTATCAAAAATCGTAATTTTCTCATGCCCAGATGTGTTTTTGATAATGATGGTACAAAACACGTAATACCCAAAATTTTGTAGACTAAAAAAGAAGTATCGTCGTCTTTTTTTACACGCCTTTGTTATCCAACCTCTAAATAAGAGGTCGGGAGTAGAACAACCATAGCGAGTAAGCAATGAGTAGGAAAAAAGAAAGTTTTGTTTAGGTAAGTGGACTAATTAAGATCTGAAGAAGGACTGGTGAAGTGTTGTTTTATATTGATTGTTTTAATTTACCGATGAGAGAAACGTACAACCACAGAAAGGGACAAAGACAAATTTGGAACTCCAGAAATTGGTTTGGAATCGAACGGAAGGATAAAGCCATTCAACAAAATAAGCAACGTACAGGCCTACGTGCTCAAAAGGATTAAAGAAAGGTAGTACACTTGTCAGGCCTGTAAAGAGGAGGAACAGAATTTTATTGAACTGAAAGCAACGGTTTTTGAGAGAACAAGAAAGAAGAGAAAATTTACGTTCTCAACAGGCTTCCGTTCTGTTATTTGTCTTATACGCTCATTCCCTCCAAATTTGTCCTACCTTGTTGATGAACTGCTAGCTAGCTGCTGCTTCGTGCCGAACATCTAACCTGTTTCATTCTATGTATGTACGTACGTGTACCAACTATCTTATTCTCTGAGACTTTAAAAATCACAAAATGTCTACATTATCAACTAAATTCAACGTTTATTCGCATTGTCAAAGTGTATTCTTATTTCACGGACAGGTTCATAAGCTTTCTTTTGTATCTTTCAAACCGTTTGAGACTTCTTCGTCCTTTTTCTGGATGATGTAGGTCTCACTACAACAAATTATTAAAGGCCTTGCAAGGACCCTATACGTCCTTAAACGTTGGGTAACGGCTTAATGTTTTAAAATACTAACTGATTTGTAGCATGGAATTCTTCTTGCTAGTTTCACGCTTATTCCCTCACCAACGACACTGTTATACCTACTACTAACGCTTGTTCCTAGGTAATAGAATGTAACCTCTCTTGAAAAATTTATTCCTTTTCTGTTGATCTATAATTTGATTATCCAAAAATCCTGGTAAAGTTGGTCCTACCTAGCCTAACCTAACCTAACCTAACTTAAACTTACCTATGGTAAGTTAACTCTGCAAAACGTCCTTCACTTTACAGACTAATTGCAAATTCTGCAGTTCGCCACGGCATACATGCATCATCAAATATCAACACATAAACTTATATTTGAAATGCAATCCTAATTTACTGATGATTCCTAAGCTCGTAAAAACTATGTGGCGTGTTTGTTACTGTCCATTGACGCTACCTGTTGGTAGCTTGTGAACAGTATCTTCTTAATTTATCAAAATTATTGAATTAATTTGAAAACTACCTTTTACCTTAACAAAACTTCCTAATAGACCCGTTCAAAATGTTTGAAATTTTCTGGAAATTAAAAAATCCAAGAGAGGCCAAAAAATCTTTAAAATGTGCCAGAAACCACAAAAATAAATTTAATCAAATAAAATAAAGAAGAGGCAGTTTTTTGACTCAGGAAGAGGAAACCGAACTTCGGCTTAATTGAGCTATAAAGTGGCACGGAGCTTATTTACTCTTCTTCTTCTTCTTCTTCTTCTTCATCTCATCTTCGTAATATAAATTCGTTAGTCCGTCTGCTGCTTGTAGTTTAGTTATTAATTTCGTACATGTATAGTAGTTGTAGTTAGACATTTATTATAAACCCACTGGACAAGATTTTGTACAAAATAATTCCTCTGCCTGACGTTGCCGGCCGGTTACCGATAAAGACGTGAAAGGAAAGGAGAAACCAGCTCCACACACACACACACACACACACACACACACACACACACACACACACACACACACACACACACACACACACACACACACACACACACACACACACACACACACACACACACACACACACACACACACACACGAGTGCGCGCGGGCTTGTTTCAGCCTGAAAGCTGTTTTCTGTTGTGGACGTTTTTAGAAGACGAGATACTACAAGTAAATAGCGCAAAGTCTTGTTTACGTCTGACAACGTATTAATCCAAACCGTAGACCGACTTGTTTGGACTCGCAACTCCATATATTATACCCACTAAAGCACGCCTTGTGTACAGGGTCCTTGTATATATGTGAAGTAGCGTGGTCTGCTGACACTCGCGCACAGCCTCTTGCTCGAAATTCAAATGACATCAGGCTTACTTAATTACAGGACACGACTCTTCACCGGTTGCATTTCTGGTGACTGGAAATAGTTGAGATCAATTTAAACGGAGGCCAAACTACTCTCTTCTTTTACTTCCCTTCTAGCATGCTTTGGTTTAATGTTAATCAAACCTTAAAAATCAGCATCCTATTAATTTTACGACTAATTAAGTGGACAACAAATTGAGTTAGTTAATTTTAATTAACATAGTGTTTTAATTATTTTTCTGTGCTATAACAGTCAGTGTGTTGAGTCGCTTGGTCTTATACCATTATTGCATTACACCTGATTGACTGATGCGTCCCTGATTGTTTCACCTCCCGAGCTGTCCGAGTATAGCTCTACGAAAGCCAGGTCATTGCGTGTTCTGAGGTGTCATTTATATCTGTTAGGTTATTAAGATAGGTGTTCTCGCTAAACGGACAAGCGTGTAAACGTGTAATACATAGAATGAAAAAGGTGTAGCACTGCGTTCAGGTGACGTCGTCGACAGTTTCGAAGCCAGCTGTCGTTAAGCATAGAGCCAAGTAGATGTTTTTATTAATTTATTTATTAGAAATCATAAAACACATTCTTTAAGCTAATCTTCTGACTAGTGTACGCACATAAGAAGTGCTCAACTAGATAGCGTGAAAAGGTGTTCCATCCAGCGTTGTCACCTACTGGTCCTTAAAGGTCGGATGGCAAAAGTCTTCTCAATCTTCTATCGATTGCAGGCTGTAGAAGTGGCATGATCAGCGAGTTACGATAGTTGTAAAGTCTTGTATGGTGTCTAGTGTCACGTTCATGAATGACTTCACGGACGCATGAAAAATGGAAGTCTGTCTGCGAAGTGTGATTAGACAAATACCACGGGGCATATGCGATAGCTCGTAGGATCTTTGATTGGAATGACTTACTGTACCAAACTGAGCAGAGCCGACTCAAGCAGTCTCGTCGGCTCGTCTAGCTAATGAAGTTATACTCAATTAGGCTGCTGTGTGTCCCAACAGAGTAAAGTACATCAGGCTTCATCTTTACTCGTTAATCACAAATCAGGCCGTCTGGCAAATCATCTTGGACCTGAGCAGCTCCTATGTGGCTATTGGCCTCCTGGTTAGAGCTTTTGCAAAACACTGCAAAGCGTACTAGACTGGTGGGTTAGGCGTGCGTATGAAGTCCTCTCCCCGTTTTTCTCATCGATTTAGAGAAAAGGTTTTGGCTTTCCCACGTTGGACGATACTTTGAGGAATTTAAAGCTCAAATTCTATGCTTAAATGGTTCGCAGAAACTTGATCGCAAATAATCAAGTTACAAATAATTTTTTGGTTACAATTCCCCTTTTCAGAAAATTGTTTGCTTAGCGTCCAGGTTCATATCATCTGTCCATTTGTGGAAGAAAATACGAAAATTAATCAAAAATCATATAAAATATCATAGCTTGGTGTGGTGTTGTTGACATGCTGGTTATTTGGTGACAGTAGTGTAACTTCTGAAGGGGGGATCAGTGGGATCAGTCCCCTAACCTATTAAAAATTTCAGTGAAATTCTATGACTGTATAACGTAGGTCTATTTCTAAGCCAGTTTCATGTGTTAAAATAAGACTTATAAATAAATGTATAAATAATTACATGTTAAGAATGTTGAATACATAATTCGTCCTGAGACAAAGCACAATAAATTACCATTATAACAAGAAAAAGTAAACATAAAGAAAAAATCTGCAACTAATATAATGGTACAACAAATTAAAACCCCAGAAAACTAAAATTAAAATAACAATAATACCCAGGTAGGATAGGAGCAGGCAAGGAAGATACCCAGACCAAGTAAACCGACAAAGTAAACAGACCAGTATAAACAAAGGTGTATAATAACGAAATGGTACTGAAGAAAC
This sequence comes from Magicicada septendecula, assembly GCA_034769895.1. Lineage (NCBI taxonomy): Eukaryota > Metazoa > Arthropoda > Insecta > Hemiptera > Cicadidae > Magicicada > Magicicada septendecula. The sequence continues at coordinate 369,180,623 of CM068373.1, read as the reverse complement.
AAAAATGAAGAAAGAAGATATCTAAAATAAACAAATATACTTAATGAACAGAGACAAGTGAAGATCACATAGAATAAAGGAAGTTGAACACGACCAATACCCAATAGAAAACCCATAGGGAGAAAACAAAAACTCCAAAAGAAAATAAATTTCACAATAGAAAGTATAACACCCCAACAAACCATAAACTCATGTAGAACAAATAAAAACAAAAAGTGTTTAAAGTGCTAAGTAGAAGTGCACCCAAAAAAAAAGTTATTGTATAATTTATATAGACAAATCTTAACAATTCCCCCATGGTTAAACAATTTAATATTATGGAACTATGAAAGGACTAGTGATAATATCAAGAAATAACCAGGGACAAGTGTAAGTTATTAGATTATAATAAATAAACTTTGAGAAGGTACATGAATTACTGTACAATTAAATAACTTTAAGTGTTTTTAAATAGTATCATGAATGATATTTAATCAAGTAATATGGTGAAGGAGCAATGAATACTCTTTCTAATAAAATGCCACTGTTTATATGAGAACATTCCATAGAATAAATAATATAAATAGATAGCTTGGGTTTAGGACATAAGGTGACGGGGAATACAGCCCTAAAATTAAGAAAAACAGATAAGACTGTAACTAAATAGTTTTAAGGGAGTGTTAAACATTTAATGGAACAAAATGTTAGGTTCCAGTTTCCATATATTAACTCTATAAATAAGATTTAGAAGTAGAGATTAATACTTGTGTTTATCAAATGTTATTTTGTTTAGTAGTTTGAATTAGGAATGCAATATCTGAATGTAGATACCATTCCTAGATAGTTAAATGTTTTTTATAAGTTACTGTAAGTAATCAGTACAAAAAAGGTATGATTCTAGATACCAGATTTAAAATTAAATAATTGTTATGTTTTAATTGTTTAAAATCAATACTCAATGTTATAGTAGTAAAAGAACAAATTATTAATGAATATTATAATAGAATAGAAGGTCAGAAAAGGGTACAAACTAACTGTATTATTAAAAACTTTGCAAGCAACAACAGATAAAGTCTAGGCCAGATAGTAAATTTAGAGTACATTATAATTGACAAATCTAGTCCTATAAACCAATTAAACTGATGAAATTTATGTAAGATAAACCCACAATATAGTAATACAATGTAACTTATACTTTATAAAGATATTGTCAGAAGATAAGTAAAATTATAAATAAAAATGGAATGTAGTAACTAACATTTCAGAGGAGGAGTCATAGATGAATGAATTATATTTAAAAACAATAATTAATGAACTAAATTGCAAGAAATTAAGTAAAAATAGGCAAGTATATCAATCTTAGATTCAGTATAATAATAATTAAATCAGAAAAAATGGCTATTATCTGGGCAAGGACAGGAAACACATATTTGAACCTACTATTCCAACATGAAGGAAATATAACTTTTTTAAATGAAAACTTTGTAAAACTATATTAATTAGTATCAAAATAAGCAAAATAGAATAAAGAAACCGAATATGTATTTAGTATTTCATACAGTTAATTAATAACGAAAATATTTTCCGTGTATAATGTATTCAAATAAAATGTATCGGAAGCTAAGATAATTTGAAACAATGTATAATATATATTAAATTGGCTAAGATTTTCAGGAGACGAAGGAAATGAGAACAGTTAATTATTATCCGTTGAAGCGAACACTTAAACGAGGTTTTGCTCCGTATAACCTGTACTAATGGCGTACGATAATTCAACCGAGTTCAGTACAAATTGTGTAATTTTTTTAATTTGAATTTTTAACTTGTGAAACAGTGAAAACAAACAATAAACAGTGCATTACAGATAAACAGAACCACACACGCCTAAATAATTGAAATAACACCACTACAAATAAATTTGACGGACGAAAAAAAAAGGTTATATACGACATATTTTAACCAAAGTGAGATAGACATAATAAAATACATTTACATTAAGTGAACTAATAAACACTACACCAGGAACACTCATTTAACTCCAGAACTAATATCCATAATTGCTGAAACGAATAAACGGTGAAAGGACATCTTTATTGAAAGAAATATTCGTCGAGGTGATAGACGTTCAACTGCGCATGCTCCTGTCGGCCATTTTGATTTTTCATCATTCTCATCGAGGTGGAGCAAACGAATTTCTAGACTGCATTGGTTCGAAATATATACTATATAAAAATCCTATATTAATTAATAACGTTGTAATTGTTAGTTTTAAGACATTTCTAATTGTAAGTGTTATACTTTCTTGGCCCTACCCTTCTCTGGCTATTTTAACATAACCGTTAAAAAAACATATTTTATATATATACAGTTAATGTAAAGTTTTTGTCGACCGGCCCTGAGTACGAGTCGATACTGTTGTCAAATATCGATTATTATCGATATTTTTTAATAAATTGTTAATAAACCTTCTATTTATGCAATTTGGTTGAATTTTTCTTTAAATATACTTAAAGAATAAGTTAACTCAAGGACACGGACTAACCGAAAGGCGGTATATACGAAATTAAAGAGAGCATTGAAGAAGAAGAAGAGCCGTCTATCGACCGACCAGTACCGGAGTTAACCAGATTAACTTAAAAGTGATTTACAGAAAGAGACACCACTACACTATCAACCATAATATAATTAAAATTTTAACACCAAACAATAACCACGATTATTTCTTAAATACCAGTAATAAAAAACACGAAACAAAAATATTTTTTTTAGAACAACAAAAATTTTAAATCTTGAAAATAAAATTTTTTTTTATTTCATTCTTCAAATTATAACATTATTATTTTGTAAACGAAACGTTACAATATAAATTGACTTAATGAATAATAAATTGGTCAGTTTAGTACAGTTAAACAAATGCGTTCATTATTACTAAAACCCGCATGTTAAAGTTTCACATAGAACACAATTACACGAATATTTATAATTGTACAATTTTCATGTGTAACAAAAGAACGTGATTAATTTACTAAAGAGTCTCTTGTCTATTATGCTAATTGGTAATTAAAATTGATAATTGATCTAACTAATTAATTCACATCGTAATTAGCATAATAACACCGTATGTTACAACATTACAGAACATTCTACGTGTTTCTCGGTTATTCCAGTGGAAACCGGGTGTAATGTTGCGTGCGTACGTGATCTCAACATGCGATAGCCAGACTGTTCCAGACTTCGCCGGCCGCGCGCACTGTGTAAGGCCGCAAGCAATTACGTTCTAGTGTAGCGCTGACGCGTAGTATGGAATATTCTTGAACTTCAGCTTGGTATAAATATAGGCGTTCAGCGGCGCTTGTTGCAGTTTTAGTGGCGATTTATTCCAGTGCGGTTCGAAATATTGTGGCGAAGTGTTATGTCTTTTATAATTGTGCGGGTTTCTGTTACTTGACATTTTTAATGTGTGTGAACAATTTTTATTTGAATTGTTGTAAGAGACTATCTTGTTGATTACAAACGGTATAATTATGAAAATTAAATCTGGTGACGTGACTTAATTGGTGTCTTGTCTTTCGTTTTCCACTGTACCATACGACGATCAATAGACGTCGTAACAGTGGGTCAGAAGTACGACAGAACCGTTAACAGTGGAAACAATGGACACTTTGTACAAGACTAGTGTAATTCGTAATTAATCGGTAAACAATGGATGCCAGTCAGATGATGGAAAATTTCCAGGTGCTGCTGTTGCAGACAGAGGAACGACGACGACAGGATGCAGAGGAAGCACAGAAAAGACGCCGACAGGAGGCGGAAGTAGCAGAAAAATGACAGGATGAAAAACGCAGCTAGGAAAGAGAAGAAGCTGAAGAACGGAAGAAAGCACAAATGCTGGAAACAAAAGAAAGATAAAAAGCATTCATGCTCGAGTCGAAAGGACGGCAAGCAGAGAAACGAAAGCGCGAAACAGAAAACATCGAAGAGTTAATACAGGAGCAAAAGCAGACACAAGAATAAACCGCTGCAATTTGGGTCCCCTACGAGGTGAGCTTAATAAACAAGTTACTAAAATATCGGAGGTACAAGAATCAATGACACTAAAAATAGCTGAAGTAGAAAAACCTGTCTTGAGTATTGAGAATCGATGTCTACAAAAATATCTGTGATAGAAGAATCCATGTCAAATAAAATATCTGCAGTAGAAAATTCAACGGCAAACATAAGAGAACAAATTAAAAATGAAGTCGAGCAGTTTATGAAGACACTACCAAAACAAATTTCTGAACAGACTGTACTCAATGATAAAAACAGAAAAAGACAGAAAATAAGACAATAGAGAAAGTCACTTTCCCTGCAGTAGGGACAGTTTATGTCAAGGCTCCACTCTTTGATGGAAGCAGTCACTGGGCAACGTACCTTTGCCAATTTGAAGCTGCTGCATGGGCAAATAATTGGACAGAGAAAGACAAGGCAGTTTCACTCATTCTCGCATTAAAAGGACCTGCGGCAGAACTACTACAGAAAGTGCCACCTGACAGCCAGAACACATATGCCGAATTGATAAAAGCGCTAGAATTACGGTATGGTGATAAACATTTGCGAGATGTATACTGCACTCGGGGAGAGTCTAAAAGAAGCAAGTATTGACAGACTAATTAGACTGGCCTATCCTGAAGCGCCAGAAGATTTTCGAACGAGGTTTGCGATGCAGACGTTTACTGATCGTGTCCGAGATAATAAACTACAGCAAGTGTTACGAATGGCAAGACACCAGAATAGTGCGGACGCCCTGGTACATGCTTTGCAATTTGAGGCCGCAAAGTCAGCGTCTGGTTGGGTAAGTCATAAAGTGCGCGCTGAAAAATCGCGACGGCACAGACGATGAAGAAGAAGAGCAAGGAACAGAGACCCAACGAGCGACGCCACAGAGTAAAGTAAGAAAGGTTGGAAGACCGAAGTGTTATCGATGTGGGAAACCTGGACATCTACAACGAGATTGTAGGGTTAGAGTTCAGCAGCAGGGAAAGGAGCAGTAGTCGGTACAACGGGGCATGTGCTGACTAACTGGAGGAACGAGGCCCCTAGACAATACGCAACTTCTACACTTCAGGAAAACAGCGGGAGCTTGGTAGTTACCGGATTCGTTCAAGAAAGCCAACCTCGATTACAGTTGGCACAGGCGCAACAGTTTCCATTGTGCGGCCCGACGTGGTGAGAGACCTCAAGCCAATCTGGTGCTCTTGCAGCTTGCGAACAGCTACTGGACGGCCTGTAAAAGTGTTTGAAAAGTGGAGATACACCTACGCCTTGGTCGACTTGAGTTTGATCATCAAATACTTGTTGCAGACATTGTTGATGAAGCAATTCTTGGTGTGGACGTTATGATCGCATATGGATTAATAGTCGACTTCAAAAACAATGTATTGAGAATCGGAAAAGAAAAGGTAATGGTTTCCACAATGAATACATGAGAAAAATTGATGGACATGACAAATCAACTGGCCGTAACTGTTCCGCAAAATCCGAAAAGATCATCATGGTTAGAACCGAGGTAGATACTAGGGGCAACCAGTGCTCTATTTTCGAACCCCAAGTAGTCAGCACTCCAGGCATACTAATTGCCATAAGTTTAGTAAAACCTGACGAAACCGGAAATGTACCTATTAGAGTGACGAATATTTTGGATATACGCACCCGGGCAAATTGACTCCTGTAGCCTGGGTAGCCGGAATGACGCAACGAAGATGCAGTACTACGGATACTTCCGAATTACCAGAGAAACAGGAGTAATTATTGAACAGATCTTCTAACGACCTTCTTCTAACAGAACTTCTAAGTGGTGAGGTAAGAGAACTTAGACGGTTTTTACATGAATTTACAGATTCTTTTGCAGTTCGGGGCCAGTCATTAGGAAGAAACTCTCTTGTACAACATCAAATCAATACCGGAGACACAACACCCATACTTCAACCTCCTCGAAGGCCTCTATTATCTAAGCAAGAGGAAATGTCCCGGTTAGTACAGGACATATTGACGGAGGAAATAATCGAGCCTTCGTCAAGTGCTTGGTCTTCTCCGGTAGTGCTGATAGCGAAGAAGGATGGTGGATTACGGTTTTGCGTAGACTACCGGAGGTTGAATGATGTGACAGAGAAAGATTGCTATCCATTACCTCGCGTTGACGATACACTCGACACGCTGTCTGGGGCACAGTGGTTTTCCACGTTGGCTATAAAGAGCGGATATTGGCAAGTGGGTCTTCATTAAGAAGTCAAGGAAAAGGCCGCTTTCTCGACCCCAAGTGGCTTATTCCAATTTAACGTCATGCCATTTGGACTCTCTAATGCAGCGCCAACATTCGAAAGATTGACGGATCTGGTACTCCGAGGCCTGACATGGAAAACTTGCCTTGTATATTTAGACGATGTGACAGTCATCGGGAAGACTTTCAAAGATCATTTGGAAAAAAAAACCTTAAGGACGTTCTAACTAGAACTCACGGTGCCTATTTGAAGATGAGTCCGATGAAGTGTTTTCTGTTCCAGAAGGAAGTACAGTATCTTGGCCATCTGGTCTCGGTAGCAAGTGTTAGCATTGATCCTAATAAAGTATAACCGTAAGATACTGGCCAGTTCCGAATAGTAAACACGAAGTTCGGAATTTCCAGGGTTATGGTCATATTACAGACGTTTTGTGAAGACCAAGCACTTGACGAAGGCTCGATTATTCCCTCTGTCAACATGTCCTGTACTAACCGGGACATTTCCTCTTGCTTAGATAATGGAGGCCTTCGAGGAGGTTGACGTTTTGTGAAAGGCATCGCTACTATTTCTAAACCACAACATGAGCTAATGGAAAATAAAGAAAACTTCCCGTGGTCGAAAGAGTGTGATAAAGCATTTAGGACTTTGAAAATTGCATTATGTTCGCAGCTTCCGAAGGGAAGTACATCATAGACACAAACGCAAGCAATACTGGTCTAGGAGCAATTTTGTCTTAAGTGCAAAACGGTGATGAACGATTAATAGCGTATTACAGCAAGACGCTTTCTAAACCAGAGAGAAATTATTGTGTTACAAGGAGAGAGTTGCTGGCAATCGTCTGAGCTTTGTAGCACTTCCGTAAATACCTCTATGGAAGGGAGTTTTCACCACGCAGCTATCATGCCGCGCTTGCATGGCTCTTGAGATTTAAAAATTCGGAAGGGCAGTGGTGTGCAATTGGAAGCCTACGCAATTCTAAATCAAGTGGTTACCACTGTGGCAAAGGACTTAGTTCACAACTTCTGTTGCCGTTATGGAGCCCCAATGGAAATCCATACGTATCAAGTGAGAGATTTCGAACCAGGAGTGTTTAAAAAATTATGCCGTTTACTCGGGTTTCGAAAGACCAGGACAATGCCTCTCCATCGTCAGTCGGACGGGATGTTTGAGAGATTCAATTTGACACTTGAGCAGCATCTTTCGAGGTTGTTGACGAGAACCAAACAGACTGGGACCAACGTATACCACTATTCCTCATAGCGTATAGATCATCAGTACACGACGCAACCGGCATGACTCCATCCAAATTGGTGTTTGGGCGGGAGATTCGTCTTCCTGGGGACTTGATGTTTGTATCACATGAGACTCAGTCCCAAGAGCCACAGAACTATTCCTCGCAATTAGAAAACCAACTGCGAGAAATGAATCGCTTGATAAGAGGACGGCTGAAGATAGACAGCGATAAAATTAAAACTGGGTAGGAATGTCCAGTAATAGTGTGGATTTCCAAGAAGGAGATCAGGTTTGGTTGTTCAATCTAAAGCGCCGTCGTGGTCGCTCACCTAATCTTCAGACTAACTGGGAAAGACCCTACACTGTGAAAAAAATAATCAACGATGTTGTCTATCGGATTCAACAGGAAGGACAGCGAAAGTTTAAGATCATCCACCTAGATCGCCTGGCTAAGTATTACTTTAGTGACGGTTTTCCAGTTCGGGACGAACAGGATTAAGGAGGGGGAGCAATGTTACGTAATGCGGAAAAATTGTTACATCATTAAAGAATATTCTACGTGTTTCTCGGCTATTCCAGTGGAATCCGCCTGTAATGTTGTGTGCCTACATGATCTCAATATGCGTTAGCCAGACTGTTCCAGACTTCGCCGTTCCGCGCGCACTGTGTCAAGGCCGCAAGCAATTACGTTCTAGTGTAGCGCTGACGCGTAGTATGGAATATTCTTGAACTTCAGCTTGATAAAAATATAGGCGTTCAGCGGCGCTTGTTGCAGTTTTAGTGGCGATTTATTCCAGTGCGGTTCGAAATATTGTGGCGAAGTGTTATGTCTTTTATAATTGTGCGGGTTTCTGTTAGTTGACATTTTTACTGTGTGTGAACAATTTTTATTTGAATTTTTGTAAGAGACTATCTTGTTGATTACAAACTGTTTAACTGTGATAATTAAACCTGGTGATTAGTGACTTAATTGGTGTCTTGTATTTTGTTTTCCCTGCACCATACGACGATCAATAGACAGTCGTAACAGTTTTAAGCTCAGACAAAGTAATGTTTGTTTTCATGCGGGGGATTGGACTAGCTTCAAGTTTGAATCCCCTCATTTTCTTCACATCAATGAGAAATTTAGGATTATTACCATATAATTTTATAAATATTTGATTACAATTAACTTTTTACACAAAAAAAGACATTTACAGCCCTTAATTTGTTTAGTACATTCAACACTTCTTTGGCGGTATGATCACGAATGAAACTTTTACTACACCAATATTATTTTCACCAAATTATAAGAAGTGTCCATCATTACTTCCAAAACATTTATCCTGAGAAATGCTACAGTGGGAAATAAAATGAGACAACTTATATGAGAAAGGTTCACTTTAGTAATGGTCAACACACACCTGATCAAAAGTCATTTACCTCCACGCGCGGTTGTTGTGTGGCAGATTAGTCACGTCCGTCCTTTGCGATCTGACCCTTTTCCTGACTGCTTGACGGTGTGGCAATTAGATATTTTTCTAAACTCTAAAACGCTGTGGCAATGTACCTTCAGTCCGTGAAACCACACTTGTTATTTAACTGCAGCTCTCCTTCCCCATTCATCTACATTTGCTCTTCCAACGCTGGAGTACTTTTCCTATATATTTTTAAAATAATGTTGGGGACATACATCGTGGAAATGACTCCAAACGAAAGCCCAGAACTTGCACGGATTGAATCGGCCAAATTTATTTACATCAAATAGTAGCAGTCAGTATGTCACACAATTTGTCACAAGTCGGTAACAGTATACACGACCCCACGAAATTGCCCTGGCGTTTTGACGTCTCCGGCGGAGTCGTGCTCTGTTTGTCTTATAGACACGTTGTGATTAATGTGGCTTGATAAAAACGCGTTATCGTAGCGGCAGCTTCAGACGCACACTTAACGGTCCGTGGTGCAATTAAATTACTACTACTGTGAGAACACAGGGACACACTGTACGCATCTTTGATCTTACAGAAGCGTGTTCCACGTGACCTTTGCTTCGCGTGTACACTAATTACAACAAGACTTAATTAAACATCAGAATATATTTACATAATAAAAATTATAAATATTAAGACAAAAAAAAGTCGGTTGTGAGCCGCAGTGACATTTATCTAGACCCGAGGATGGTGTAAACTGTACACTTCACGTAATTAATCATGTCAAACAAGTAAAAGGATGTTCGCTCAAACACACGCGTGTTACGTGAATTAACGTTACGAGAATATTTCAAAAGATAACGAATAACAAAGCGGACGTTTAACGTATTCATTATCGTTGAACATATGTGTTGCACGTCTAGTGTACGTTGCTCTACTAATTACTTGCAACATTGTAGGAGACAAAGGATGTAGTGTTTTTTGTAACACTTACCTCCATGCTTGACGTTCGAAGACCGTCGGGTATTCAGTGCAGTGACTGCGAATTACCCGAAGATACACGTAAATGGGAAAACGAGTGGAAGTAAAGGTGCAGTAATTAAAATGTTCTTCCCTAACTTCAAAGACAGATTAAAAATTTGTGAGATTGATCACTTTGACTTGAAAAAATATTAGGCTACCACTGTAATATGATCATGCCGTGGGTACTCCAAAACGTCGAAACTGTGGAAGACTTAAAACGACCTACGAAGAAGACACAACAATGGCAGTGAACTCAAGAGACCTGAAATCCAATGGAATGATAGCACGGAGTGTAAGTTAAGATGGTCAGGACATCCGGACGTTTGAAAACGATATATGTATTGCAGCATTAGGGTTAAAATTCAGGCGAAATTATTTGGTCACACCGACAAAATGAAAGCTGAAAAAACCAACAGTGCTTCTGCAGTTAGTCTGTGTACCGACTGCCATCAAGTTCGGTAGGTACACGATCCGCGTGTTTTACATACTAATGAAGATTTAAAACCCACCGAACAACGTTTTTATGTTTGTTTTTTGTACCCTCCGCATGTCGTTATCGGGGTGGATAATAAATATGTACAGCAATTACTAGTTCATTTAAAATATGTACAATTAATCTGATCAAAATAAATACTGCCCGGGAGCGGTGTTTTACAAATTAAATACAAGAGGTGGGTGTGTTCTGTGCGCTGAATTTGTAAATCAGTTATAGCTATTTAACGTTGTGTTACTGTTATTTAATGAAGCCGCGGGCAAGGTAAAGCTGGAATGATATGTTAATCCCAGCGCGCGGATCAGCGGGCGTGCGCGTGCCAACGTACGACAGGGAGAAATGAGCCCCTGTGACCCCCTTTATTCTCCCTCATATCCCTTCCTATTTTACAAATCCACTCCGACAGCTCTGTCACAACTTTATATAACATTACTGAGCACACCGTTCATGCCGCTAAGCTTGCCTCCGTGAATTAAAAAAAAAAAAAATAGTTTGAATTTTATAGTTTCAGAAGGTAGACTAAATAGTACCGCTTATAGGTTTTAATGAATTTTCGAGAATTCTATAGACCACTATTTTTTTTTTAAGTGGAAAAATCATTAAAGGGAGAAGGAAACGCCTATTTTTCCATGTTAAATTTTCTACATTCATTTTTAAGTTTGTCTCAGTAAAAAATTTATTCTACTGAATTTTTAAAATTTGTAATTGCCTTCTTTATAAATGATTTAGCAAATATTAAAACAATTTTATTTTCCTGAATGTTTTATATTATTTTTAAACACTTCTCTCGTTTAGTAATAAAAGTTAGTCTTTAATATTTGTTTAATAGAGTTAAAATCCTAATGTAAATAAAACACTAAACTTTTTATTATAGACCTATAAGATTGAGATAATATGATAATATCTTGTCAATACAGCAAATAGTTTTACATAATAAATTACATAAAATTTCATACAAGGAAGAATTTAGCTTTCGGGAAGACATGTTTTAAAGTGAAAACATACTTTATTTTCACACACACGGGCCCACACAGTTGACAACAGCATTCATGACGTCAATTAATGACAGTTAATATGCATAATATTGATCATTCAAATCATGTCACTCGTCTTGTCTCTTCTTATTGAAACGTTCCCTTGTCGGTCTAGCTTTATTTGCCTTGTCGGAAGCCGTATGCTGTGCTCTTGCAATACGAAGTAGATCTGGTAGATCTTGGTAAAGTTTTCATTGCTGTACAACGGTTTTTACCAATTGCCAAGCCCAATTTCTTAAACACCTCTGCACCTTACTATATTTTCATTATTTAAAGTGCTTACAGAATAGTTAAACTTCTGAAGTGTCAGGTATTTAGAATAAGATATACGGTTTTTGGTAACCGAGCCAAATGACATTCTCGTTTATCCTAGCACGTAGACTTTTTTTGCACAACGCATGAGAGCTAAGATGGTGAAAAAGAGGTTTTACTTGTTACTGACTTTCTGGATTTACACCTACTGTTCTAACCTCACCTAACGGGGAAACTTTGATGTCGTGAATGGAAAAAACAGTAGGCCTATTTAAAATACAGTTGTTCGAATTTCAAAATTTTTTACACGTTTCTTTAGGAAAAATCAATGAAAAATTTGTTACGAAAAGCTAAAATTCCATTATTTAAATTTTGCAGATTACTCGAATTCCTAAGAAATCGGCAATCAAAATTGTATTAGCACGGTTGCAAAAATAATCATACTCGTATTGAATTAAATCTTCTGTACCTTCCAGTACACCTAAACACAACTGATAATAACAGTAACTAAGTGGATGAATCACAATATCGCAACACAATTAAACTATCATGAAACTAAATTCTTTCACACTTGCCCTAATGCTTCACTGTAATCGTTGGATAACAAATTCGCAGAAGTAACTGGTCTCTAACTGATAACTGAACTGCAGTCCCCTTGTAATTGTAAAGAAGCCGAAATGAAAAAAACTTCAGTAACAGAGTAAGATTTTTAAGTTTAACTATGTGCCAAACTTGATTACGCGATCTTTCTAGAGCACTCTAGAACCTACGTGCTGGCTGATAACGCTGGAATTTATCGGTTGCTTGAGCATATGCTCGTTATAAATCAACCGAAATGGCAGGCTGTACGTATGCATGTTATCTATAGCGCATCGTATTATTATTATTATTATTATTATCATTATTACAGTGACGAGGTTGAGAGTAACCAGCTTCTCTTTACTACTTCTGCTGCTGCTCCTACTACTACTACTACTACTACTACTACTACTACTACTACTACTACTACTACTACTACTATTACCACCACTACTACTACTACTACTACTACTACTAGTACTACTACTACTACGATAAGTGTTTATGACTGATCTTTTTTTCTTTAAGGAGTTGCCTGTATGATATTAGAATGTCAAAAAGACTATAATGCAAAGGCATGATAGGCCTATGTTATGTGGAGAAACGATTTCACGATCAATGAAAATAAAAATTTGCAATTTCACTTTAGCATTATCTTTCTCAAAGGTAAATAAATACTGTTCTACTTTAACACTATGGATACACATGGTTTTTTAATTGCATTTTTCTAGAGTAAGCATGTTTTTTCATGTTCATAATTGTTTCTGCGAAGACTAGTTAATGTTTCTTACTGACAACTTCTTATTTCGTGTAAAAGATCAATTCTCTTTTGTTACACAGGCATTAAAAAATTACAATACAATCATGTATCGTATTTTTGTATTAATTTAAAAGAAATTCATTTTTACACTATAAATTCACTTACAATATAAATTTTATGAAGTTTTGAGTCAGTTTGCATTTACAAATGTTAGATAAGATTTCATTAAAATTAATGGTATATCTAAACTAGTATAACGTAATAGTTAATCGTCGTATAATAACTCCAGAATTTCATCTTTCGTCATACTCCATGCTTGTAAACAGCACCTCAGTTTACGGAATGGTTGTGAAAACATATGAACATAAAACGTGCCATATACAAGGTGGCACCATTACTAATATTTATTGCAATAGGAATATAAAACGCAGAAATGCCAATACGTGTACTTTTTTGAGTGATTATGTTCTAGTTCACGCAGCCCGCAGCATTCACGTAACTAATTGCTACACACACAAATAGACACGCCCGCGAAAAGCGCGGCCAATGTACACTGGGAGAAAAATGCCCGCCAGCGCTTTTCGCGAGTAAAGTATCCAAAGTGTAGACTTTGACGGGCAGTGTAGACGGCAGCTGAGAAGCGAATCTTCGGGCACGCGCGCACATGCGTTGTCCCACAAGTCGGTTCTAAATACATTTATAGGTGACGCGGTAGCTTCTGACAAAGTAATTTAGCATAAATTTGAAACACCATTTTTAGTGAAAATTTTCTTTTATAACTTAGCAATAAATGTCGGTGGTAATAGGTTTATAATTTATACCTACATTAGTTTAGAGAATGATTTTGAAATTTGTAAAAGGCGTGATCTAACGGATTAGTGTTATTCAATTATAAAATTGTAATAGGCAACGAGATCGCAGTTGCTTATAATGCTGTCACAGTTGTGTAATAGGCAACGAGATCTCAGTTACCTATAATGCTGTCACAGTTGTGTAATAGGCAACGAGATCTCAGTTGCCTATAATGCTGTCACAGTTGTGTAATAGGCAACGAGATCTCAGTTGTCTATAATGGTGTCACAGTTGTGTAATAGGGAACGAGATCTCAGTTGTCTATAATGGTGTCACAGTTGTGTAGGAAACGAGATCTCAGTTGCCTATAATGCTGTCACAGTTGTGTAATAGGCAACGAGATCTCAGTTACATATAATGCTGTCACAGTTGTGTATGTGACTTTACACAATCGAAACGACACGATTGATATGAAAGGTAGGTTACAGTATGCAAAAAATTCAGTGTTACATAAATGTTTTGATTTCTACGAAAATGATGCCTAATTAGCGTTTTTACCAATAGTATGCATTTATAAATAATCTGTGTTTAGCATAATGCGTTGAAATGAGCCTAATCAAGATTTCTTTCCTGGGTAGAAATGTCATGACAAAGAAAGAGATAGTGAGGGAGAGAGAATGATGAAGAGAGGATTTATTGTTGAGTTTCAGGGGATGTTTATGCAAGTGTATGATTGTCAGAGCTATGTGAAAACACTCCCATCGATGAACTGTCAGAACCGTTCTTCAAGTAATACTAATGCAGGACGTGTGCTGTACAAAGCACCTGCGCGATATTTCCAGGATAATCCAGTGCGTAAATGCTGGAGACATAAGTAGCATATGCAGATCGCCTTTAGAACTACCGTTTATGCTAACAAATTCTAAATATCAATTCGTTCTATTATCACGTCCCTTCTAAGGTTCTTAGACGGTTTAATTGATGTAAGTACCTAAACATAGGTATAGAACTTTAGCTCATCACTGCTAGTTGACCAGTATATTATCAACGAAAACCATCAGGCGAAGCTTACGTACAATAGCTGTAAAGGGACACTTTATTTTCTATGTCCAGTGACGGTTTAGGTTCGTCAGTAGGGACATAGGTTTTGAACACTGTTTTATTTGATCTGGGAAACATTTTCTCTAATGCACCTGAGAATACATAGTATTAAATGTTTTTCATGGCATTTATATAGTAGATTAGTAATGTAAGAATACTGAGTTGTAACTCTTTCCTTTTACATTCCACCAACGGCTTAGATGAGCTACGCTACTGCGGACGCAACTAACTTCGTTAGTAGGCCTTCTGTGTATTAACATCACTTTTTACTCGGTATATATTCAATTATTATTCGTATAAGTACATCACTTTGTTTACTATAATCGTAGTTCTACGTAAAAGTGATTAGTAGATAAATTTTAAGAAAAAATGCTATTTTATATCTGTGGCATATTGAAACTTGTATTTCTGTTCCAGGCTGTTACAAAACCAAATGTGAATGCACCGCTTTGAAAAGTATGCGGAGAGTGCAGTTATTGTCCGGATCCGAGACAGCGGTTACCAGTGGAGATTCTCGAGCAAAATAAATAACTACAAACCGAGATGTGGGAAGACGGAGACAGAGGGACCCTCCTTAACAGATGATGCCAATGATAATGATGATGTCATCCGACTGCAGTTGTGCTTACGAGCGCACGTACATACACAGAAATAAATCAGTTTCGTTTAACAACTTCGCTTAGGTTTTTAGCGTGTGTTGAGTATTTACAATTATGAGAACGTTTTCCACCACACCTTCAAGTCCAGGGTGTTATAACTGTTAAGTTAATGTTATGAAAGAAACTGTTTATCTTGGAGTTTTAGTTAAAATGGAAAATTATATGTAGCCTACACACACACACACATTTGTTTAGAAACAAGCCGTCACTAACCACCCTTGACCTTTAAGAAAACTACAAACTTATTGATTGAAACTAACGATAATAAATTCAGTTGTATCTCAGTTATTCCTACTGACGTCGATAAACTAAGTGTATATAACAATTGTGACAAATTTCTTAACAGTTACTTTGATTTATTTAAGTAAACTTACATTTTGCATGTTTTGTGAAGACACAAAGGTACTTCAACACTAGTTGTTGTGAAAATAATTTTATCGTTTATTATTTACCGACACATTTTATTTATAAAGGTTTACTGAAACTCCAGCTTAAGCTAATTATAAGAATTAATTGTCTAATTCTCATACCTCTAATTCCAGTCGCAAAAGTACTAAACGCCTGTTGACGAAATGAGCACAGCCTGGCACAGTCATGTCGACAAGATGGAAGACAGTTACATTTTTACAATCAGATAAATGTTTGGCTTACCTGTGTAATATAGTATGAGAACGTTCCTGAAGTATCTCATAATATTTCTCTTTGTTGTGAATGTATTGCTCATTTTTAGGCTGTATACGGTAATAAAAAAGTGGAAAGTGAATACTGACAAATTTAAAAAAAAACTTTGCTGAATTATAATTTCATTAGATCACAGTAGTTATATCACTTTTATGCGATCATAAGCTCGGGTAGTCTCTCAAAAGATAAGGTGTAAGTTCAGGACCAAAAGTGATGTAGGCTACTTGACGTGTCTTAAGAAAGCAAATTGATACACGAACAGAACTACACATTCTCTAAATTGTATCACATGCCTCTCCGAGGCGCAAGCCTATGAAAAAATAAATTATAACCTCGTGGGGAATTGGTCTTATATTGCCTTTATAATTTTTCCCTGCAGTAAACATCAAATTTTTGACACTTATACACACGTCTACAGTAACAAGAAAATAGTGACAACCACACAACCAACTAGTCGAATTTACAAAACCTTTCTCAGCCTTTCCAACTCATCCCTGTTTAGGGGGTAGACATGCCCATGCTATTTCAGACAGCGTTTGCTTGTACTTATTTATAGGTATCGAGTAAAAACGTGCTTTAACCAAAACATACATAAAATCACGAACAACCTCCTTTGCTCAACCCACAGTGCCTGGAAAAATAAACAGAGATCCATCTCACGAAGGATGTCTAATTCTCAAATAAAAGAAACTTGTCTTAATAAGGAGATAACAAAATAGCTCAGATACATGCTCAAAAGCTTGTTTTCCATATTATAATGTGAGTTTGTAAACTTCAGGAAACTAATTGTGAATAAACTAGTCGTGTTTTATCATAATGAATACCGAAAGTCACAGCGTTCGACACTGCTGTGCTACATATATCACATTCTCCCGTGGCTAATAGTCGCACAGCATATTTTCTTTTCTGATCGTTATGACGATTTTGTACGCGTGATTTATCACGAAATCTTTGACATTCCAAAGACGTGAACGATTAATTATGGATCGTTATTAATTATCTTCTCCTATTCGGACAAAGGTGAGGAGGAGTGAAGAACAGGAGGAAAGAAATATCAGTGAAGTAAAAAAGTTAAGTAGTTTTTTGTTGATGTTGTCTTCAAAGTAATTACTGTTTTCTTTTATATCAGTTGCTGATGACTGTAAAATTTCAAATCTGGCGACAACCAGTAGTGTTTTCATCATTCTGGAATAGTTTCGAATTGTCACGTGGTAGAATATTTCAGCTGGCTGTTTCCTTTAACACATCTAAATCTTCATGTGCAAGTCATTTCTTGTAGACAGTTCTATTCCTATCAATTCACTGTCATAAAACGTAGTAGAAAGAAGAAATACGTACAGCAAAGGTAGTATTGACAAGAATTAATAGACGTATTAACAGGGACTATTGGCAGAAAATGTACTTATATTATGTGAATTGTACCAACTGTTTAAACTAATGTTTTTGCATGTAATATTGTAAAAACAATTATACACGTCCTTAAAAAAAACATTTAATTGCTATACTCCAAAGCTTGTATAACAGGAAATCTGTTACCTTAGATTTGAACGGGATGTTGCCAGCAGATACTCCTACAGGTGTTCGACCTGAGTGTCCTAATTCACCGAAACTTTTTAACATCCATAGAGACGGCGTGTTTCGAATACGAAAGGCACAAGTTAGCTCAGGATTACTACTCTGCAGCGACATTCATTTGAATTTCCACTCTACATGGATGATAATGTCATTATTCAACAGACAGAGAGCGGTATTTGTGTTATGTATAATGTCTTCCAGGAATAGGCGTTGGGAGTCTCTGCTTCTCAGTTATCTTTCTAAAGCAACAGTCTCTGCTTCTATGGTAATAGAATACAATGGCTTTGGTAAGTATCCAATTAGAACGAAGATAGTTGTCGACGACAAAACCTTAGAATAGAATAGATAAAGCATTAGTTTGTGATTTTAACTATTTCGGATGCAGTATTCATTGACTACCACAGAGGTTTGGGATCAGTAATTGTCAAGGTTCAGAGGGATCTGTAGTACAAAGTAGGCCTATACCGCTTTGGAGAAAAAGTTAGTTTTATGATGTTTTATAAAATGTCGGCTGTTCGGACATTTCTTTATGGCTCTGAGGCGTGGATCCTGGGGAAGAAGGACTAACGGAAGATTCAGGATGCGAAAATTAAGTTCCTCAGGGTTACGCCCTCCTGGAAAAGAAACGGAATCAGGTAATCAGACGTGAGTTAGACGAGATAATCTTTAAATGAGTTCTTCAAGGATTATATGACGGATAGTGTGAACATTTAAACTGCACGTCATCTTAAAGGTTACCTGTAGCAGTCTTAGCGTACCAGCTGATTGGATGAAGAAACGTCGGCGGGACCGAGGATGATATGGGTCCCGGAACTGGCCAATTAGGGCTTACTCCTTAGAGTGGAGATGATGATGGTGAACATTATTGTATAAAAACAAACATACATAAAAGCATACATGTTACATTTTAAGCCAACGTGCTTGTGAACTTAACTTGCAGTACGTTTTAATTTTCTATGTTATGTAAACTTCCATTTATTGTTATACCTCCCACGCAATGTTTATGAGTGTGTGTGAGTGTTATCAAGTGACGACCTTTGCTGATGATCTGGGGATAGTAGCTGGAAAAGAGTATGAACTAAAAGAGACAACGAAAAGATGGAAGAATCGGAGCATAGAACGGGCTTATAGTTGCACAAAAGAAAGTGTACAATTATGAGCGTGAAAAAGTGGAAGAATTTAGTCAGGTCAGATGAAAAATTTATTAGTAAATACAAAGAAGAGTAAGAGACTGTGACGAAGTTTAGCAAAGCGAACACAGCTACCGTAACAATGAACCGTTTAACAAAAACGGAACTCTTAATTCTGTCAAGATCTGTCAGGAGTGTGTTAGACAATAATCAGGGTAACGACTTACAAATCAGGGTAATGACTGTACGAAAAACGGGGTGGGGGGATGGTGAACTAGAATGTTCACAAGACATTAAGCCGATGGAACTGAAATTCATTAGAAATATTTTGAGAGAGAGGAAAATTAAGCACAGATGTGTAAGGGTATCGACTGAAGAAATACTTAATACCTGTAGAAAACCGGGAATAGACATTGTAATCAGTGTAGTATTTAACGGTAGCCGGGACATGGACAGAAGGGTTGGTTACATTTATAGCGTGGACAGAACCAGGAGCGTTGGTAAAAGAAAGGACGATCTCGGAACGGCTGGCAGGATGCGATCATGGTGAATTTAAAAAGAAAATTGACTATAAATTGGAAAAGTAAACCGAAGACAGAGAATTTTGTAAAACAAGAACGCTAAAGAGTCTAGACGACCAGGTAAGTGAAAAAAAAATTACATGCATTGCACAAATGCAATGCACAAGGGCATTGAAAATGCTTCAATAAATCTAAAAAATATATATATTTATGTTCATTCACCAATCAATGAATTCATTCTTCATTTACCAGTGTACAGATTATAAGTTAAATGTAGTCGCATTCATAAGCGAAGTTTTATATGTGTACTACGTTATTGACAACAAAGAAGTAGTTTCTATGGAAACTCACCGGTTCCCATTTTCGATCACGCACCAGCGATCGGCCGCAAATGTGTGACACGTCCTTATAAACATTTCCAATGTTAAAACTAATATTAAAACCAGTAACTAACAAACATGTGTCACTTCAAAACAAGAGGCACTTGATTATACTGATCTGAACGCGGTACAGTACAAATGCATGGACTATCTCTTATTTCACAGGCACATAAACACGAGCAATCTACGAAACGGACGACTTTCTTGAGAGAGAAATTTGGGAGAACTCCAGTCGTAGGTGAACACAAAACCTTTTAACGAGAACACCAATAACTGACAAACTGGGTAAAGTGAGAGAGCGATGTGCCTGTCTAGGTTAGAACTGACGTGTTGCAATACATTTATATACACGTAGTTTTTTTCTTGTAAAAGTGCTGTTTCATTAGGTGACTGATTGCCTGTACCCCACGAAACTAAAGACCACAGGCTTTCTGCAAACTGTTAATGGCTTCCTTATTGAGAGACAGCGAGCTTCATGTGTTGCTACAATCACTTAATCTTCTTCTTCATCAACACGCTTCCTTCACCTTCGTCTCTTTCTTTAACTACATCTTAAGCTGATAGATTTCGCTTAGCCTATTGTGTGTTTGCTCATTTTCCTGCGGGAAAGAAACGTAGATTTCCGTTAAAAATATCGAATATAAAACATATGAAAAGTTACATGCAACAAAGGCCACCACTTATTCAGGCCCTTTTTGCTTCAAATGCTCTGTTCGAACTGCTGTGGCTTTGAATGTTTCTCATATAAAGAGATAGCAGTAGTTTTAAAACCGACTAAGTTACAAGGACCTTTATAGGCTCCTGTTGGGCGTTCTGAAAAGTTTTGTATATTTGATTTTAATGCAGTGAATAAAAAAGAAAACACGTTGATTATGTAAATATTTTGCCAAAAGTTTTAGCAGCGACACTAATAGAAACTTAGGCACATTTTTACTTCAAGAGGTCACTGTTACTTTTAGAGCCACCTCAACTTTATAGGCTACAGTAGAAAGCTTAAGAAAAATGACCGTGTACCTTGTCTTTACTATAACGTTATCAATAAAATTGCTAACATAAGTAATAATACTGGTCTACTTAAAAGTTCGAGTCAGGTTTTGTCTCCTTTATTTTACAAAAAGGATCCAATAATAAAGGCGTCTAATAGTGAAAACAACAGTTCACTATTCAGAAGTAATATGAACTTTTTGGTGAAGCTCTCGCGTCGACTGCTTATAATGGAATTTCGAATTCCTTTCATTTGTTAAAATGCTAACAACTTTTTTTCAAAACGTCCCAGAAACAGAATCATTAGAAAGTAGGCTACGTAATGGGACTGTATGTATATCAGAAACTACCAGAGAATTAGTTTTTGCTAAAATCTGATCCGCTTTGCTCTAATGACCAGACTGAAAACTTTCTTTGATGTTCTCGGGTTTTAGTTACTCCTTGCTGCAAAACAGTTCAACCAGGTCTTAGGAATCACATTTTCTATATCTACACTTCGTTTTTAACTTTCTTGAAAATACCAAAAATTTGCATCCGTTTAATGACATATTTTTTATTATATGTCCTAAAGAGGTATGCTACTACCTGTCTGTAGTACATGTATTGCATTTCAATTTAATTTATTTTAATGTAAAAAAGTCTATAGTACTGTATTGTTATACTATATACAATCATTGGCCATGTAAGTTGTATTGTTGTATGCACTATGGAAATAAAATTTTATGTTCTATTCTATTGTATGTTATTATTTAAATTGATTTTTAATTATTTTAATTAAGATAAAGCGATTTTCTAGTTTTTGGGTGCAACACGTTTATAATAAATTGTGGAAATAATAAGAGGCAGTACAATATGGAATGTAATAAAAAGAGAGGATTGTCGAACAATTTTTTAAAAATTTTAAACATTTAGCTTTAATATTAATTTTTATTTGTTTCAAATTTTTTCACAGTACTGGATGGCTCAAGATCCCTTAAAAAGATTGCTGTATTGATGAGAGCGACTTTAAACCAATGTGTGACGTGGTAGTACAAGAATTGTTTCCAGGAAGCATTAACTCTCTGTTAAGTGGTCCTCAAATAACTGACGTTTAACATTTTAAAGACCAACACTGAGTTTTAATCTCATTTTGTTGCTTTAGAAATACTAGCAAACGTTCTCCAATACCAAAAAAGGAACTCATTTCAAAGCACTATTTTTTTTCATTGCCTAAATAGCTCATATTAAGAAAACTGAAAATTTAATGAAGTAAGGCATTTTTTTGGAAAAAAATCGTATTTTGACCAAATCAAAGAAAGGTCGAAAATCGTGTTCCTATAAGCCGATTTAGGGAAACAAGGTTGGGCTTATACTAAAGATTAGCAATATTTTATTTTGTAGTTACGCAGATTGTTTCTCATCTCACTTTTTCGGAAGTGTGGACAAAACATAAATATGTATGGTGGCGCGCGCGCATACAGAACACACACTTTTGGTTATAAAAATATGATTTTCATTTCATTTTTGGTTAATGAAAACTATGATGCTGTGTAAAATTTTCTTTCATTAAATGTGTACGCATAGTAAGTGTTGTTCTGAGTTAGGCAGAGACGTTCATAAATATTGTATTAAGATACCTGAATGACAGTTTGGCAAGACGGAACTATACAACTGCACGAAAAAACGTGATCGAAGGCCTTCAAAAAGACATTACATCACTTGAGGTTATATGGTTCAGCGGTCTAAGACAATTGTTATGTGTACAAAAAAATTGAATTTCACTAAAAAAAAAACGTCGTTGCTATGATCCTGTTTAATTTCGGATTACTGAGGTTCGCAATTATATAAAATTTCCTTACTTGTTTCTACTTTAAGACGAAAAATACTATTATTTACTTTGCAGCAAATACATGCTAGTGGCAATAGTATATATTTTACATGCATGCATGTCTCGTGCTTGTACTCTGGAAAAGTCACGAATAATAATTTCAAGCCGGTAATAGATATTTACCGGGACGTACGAAGGACAGAGTCGCTCATATGTAAATTATAGAAACCCGAACCCCCATTACACGCAACAAGTCATTCGAAACTCCACTGACCGATGATTGCTAATTATTTACGCTAAGGTCGTCTTGAAATGGGTTACAAGCACGAACGTTGCCGGCTTAACAATACTTTTATAGATTTCTCGTTATCCGTGAATATCGGAGCGACACGACCGCTAACGCCACTTTAATATTACAATCGAATGACCGCCGGTGTTATTCCGCGTGAATAATTGACGACGAACAGTTTCTCGTTTTGTAATTTAACATAATTTAAGAATCGATCAACGGTTTCTTCAGTAAATGAAATTTTTATACCATCATACTATTATACCGTTCTCATTAAATTTTTTATAATGTACAGCTGCGATGAATTGTTTTTGTGTGTTCGTTATTATTGACTTTAATAATGACTTTTATCGGGGTGTAAATTCTTTTTTTTTCCGTCTAGTGTGGTCTGTGTTAAACGTCATTAGGCTTCTATGTTAATGAATTTTAACTGTAATGCGGGCAAAATTAATTTTAACTGTACCCTCATTCACTGAAATTGGGTAAAATCCTTGCGTTCTAATATACTAAACGCTAGTAGGCCTATTACTTGTTTAATGTCTGTCAGAACATTTTTCTCTTAACATGTTCTGTTATCCATATGGTAAGAAGGGTTTTGGTTAGAGTTACCAGGCGTTCTTATTGGTCAGGACATGCTCATCATCATCATCTTCACATCACGGCATAGACAAGGCGCTGCCTGTTCCACCTTCAAAGAACCTCCAGCCAGCTCTTCCTGGGTGTACCCACACACTTGTGTCCTATAGGTTCGTATTTCCAGACTTGTTTGAACAGAATGAATTTAAAAACTTGTAATTCTTCTTTCATGTCCTCATTTATTTTAACTCCTCTTAAGAATGCCATTTCTGAGGCCTGTATTTTACTGTCTTGTTTCTTGGTTGTCGTCCTTAATTCACACCCATAGGACAGTACAGGGAGCGCCATAACTTTATAGAACTTTAATTTAATATCTCGGCGTACCTTGTTTTTAAAAATACGGTTCATTGTCCCACAGATCGTCTGGGACTTACCTAACTAAACGTCATCATAAATCCTATCATAGCCAGTATCACTACCCACATAGTTAAAATGACTTACCTGTTCTAGAATTTGATCATTACTCATTATTTTTTTCTTAACAAGAACACACAGCCGGACGGACAAGCTCATAATTTACAAATTATCCCGCCTGTCAACACATAACCATGGAATCATTGGCCAACATATCTTTATGTTATGTAGATATTATGAAGAGTAGGCCTATAATAATATTTTTATTAGCCCTACTTCATATTATCCTTTACCTGTAGTTAACCCTGATTAAATTTATTTTTAATTATTAAGGATAAAATAAGGATTCTTTTACTCCTAAATAGTTACCGTACATGTATTTTGTTGTCCGCGAAAAATTTCAAAGCTTTTGCCTTTTGGCTAGTGTCATAGAAGTCTTGGAAAGGGTGATAGGCTATAGGCCTGAGTCACTGACCAAAGCGTTTCCCTCTGCTCCCTTAGTAGGCCTATGGCTAAAAAAATAACACTAAGTTACCCGTATTACAATATTATTTCTGTAGCCGAAAATGGCCAGCGTTTGTCATGAGCTTCTAAGGCTTTTAAATAATCGGACTCTTATTACGAAAATCGGGACAAAATGATCATTTGCATGTTTATTATACGGCCAATTACAAGAGTAATCATTTTCATTCATTTAGGCCCTCGCTATGCACGTGCGCTCGTGGATTGCAAGCAGGCATACACGTACGTAACAACTTATAATAATTTTCTCTGTCAGACGTTGGTAACAGTGGTTATACGTCAGCCAATCACGTCCAGCTGCAGGCTGCCAAAAGACATTGATAAATTATGATAAATTGTGCGTATACACACGCATGTACACTTACACACACACACACACACACACACACACACAACTCAGCACTTGTACAGTAAAAACCTATTAAAAATAAAAATGCAATAACAACATCCAGTTATTCTGTGTGCGAATAGCTTGTAAAAATCTATTTTTCATCATATAGCCTTTTCCTTGTAGAAAGTTAATACGTTATTATCTTCTGCTAACGAATATGAAGTATTTTCTATTATTTTGTATTCTTGACCAAAGCAATTATTCTTCCGTTAAATACGATCCAGACAACTCGTATCCGGCAATGGAAAACACTGAAAATTAATAACTACAGAATAGAACAACTGTTCTCCAGCATCAGGTTGTATTCATTTACCAAAACTATGTCTGTAGCTGCTTGCTACTGAATCTAGATTACATTTTAATGAACTATGCAATTAAACACTGCATTCTTGAGAATTCAGCGTGACTTGATTAAACGAGTTTAGTTTGGTCAAGTGTTGCTCAAGTCAGAGGTGATATGTCTTTTTCTAAACAGTATTTGCCTCTACGTTTTTGCCTACTGTCAGTGCTTTTTGTGGAACAAAAGTAACAGACAGTTATGTTCTACAAATCAAACATAATAAAAAAGTGAACGATAGGAATGACACAAATTAATAATAAATTTTATGGTTGTGTGAACACACGATCATCAAATAGGCCTAACGAAACTTTCAATGCAGTCATTAAAGAAACATTTTCTTTGTATAGCCCTATAATATATTTCAATCTGTCAAAAATATAGCATTCAGCAGTACGTATGATATAAATCTTGTCCTGCCAGGAATACATCCAGAGATAGGCCTACATTTGACTTACATCCAGTCTTAAGATAAAGGCAGCAACACCTCGCACACGATGAACTGGCATTCGGCGTTACAATTTCCGCCTTGGAGTGGTGTCGTTCTTCTCCTAAGTTCTTGTTGCATCGTTCAGCACACGCTTTAATTCTTTGCTTGACCGCAGGTACACCCAGTTACGTGCATGTCATCGTTACTGACGTATAACTGTGACCAATTTTAGAACATTTGTGATCAAAACCTCTGTACGATTTCTATGTTGGAATGAGATGCGGTTCCCGAAAGTTGCAGCCCGTAAGTCCTACCGGTTTCAAAACAGATTTATAAACAAGTAATTTGTTATAAAGTTTTAATGATTAATCACAAAAAATTAAGCCAATAACCTACAGCTTGTTTAGTTTATAGTAGGGGGAAAATGGTGGTTCTGAGCCACAAAGGAATGCCGCCTTTCTTAAAAAAACAATAAAAAACACTAAAAAACATGATCTAAGAGATGACGCCGCCACCGCTGGACCCGCAGCATCCCGATGGACCACAGCATCCGCGAATTTCCGCGAATAAATTTTTTATTATTTTTAATTTGGTTTTTTTATTTTTTTAATTAAATTGATTTACATATCAAGGGGGTGGGATGAGGTTCAATGGACCACAGCATCCGCGAATAAAATTTTTTATTTTTTTAATTAAATTGATTTGGTAGGATGAGGTTCAATGGACCACCAGCATCCGTGAATATAATTTTTTATTTTTTTAAGAAAGCTGATTTGCATATCAGTGGGTGGTGTTGGGTGGGTGGTTTTTTATTTCATATCAGTGGTTGGCGGTGGGTGGGGGGGGGTTCCAACTCGATGCATTATAGTGCATATTAAAATATATGATCAGGTGTACCAACCTTTGCATGAGTTCAAATTTGTCGTGTGTTATAATGTATATTAAATCTATATGATCAGATGTACCAACCTCTGTATTATTATTATAGTGTATAGATATTTTATATGAGCAGGTTTGTCAACATTTTCTGTGGCGGGGGGAGGGAAATTCAAATATGTGTTATATTGTGTATGTATAGAGCAGATCTGTCAACATTTTTTCTCTTCTGTGGTGGGAAATTCAAACTATATGATCATAATTGGTACTCTCTCTCGCTCTCTCACACGTTGTGTATGTCTCTCTCACTCTCTCTTGTTGTCAAACCGTTCTCCTCTCTCTCTGTGGTCAGTACCGTGCGCATGTATATGAAATTAGAAATTTTATATTTATTCGACAAATATTAACGTCCTCTCTCTCTCTCTCTCTCACTCTCACTTGTATCAACTGTGTCAACGTCTTCTCTCTCTCTCTCTCTCTCTCTCTCTCTCTCTCTCTCTCTCTCTCTCTCTCTCTCTCTCTCTCTCTCTCTCTCTCTCTCTCTCTCTCTCTCTCTCTCTCTCACTCTCATACGTTTCAACTATGCAAGCTCTCTTACCGTGTACATTGAGTAGTCGGTGTGTGACGAATAAATAATTTTAGCGCTCTCTCGTTGTCAAAACGTCGTATTCATTTTTCAATGTATTAAATAATTAATTAATAGTTTATAATGCAGTCAGTGGGATTGATCCTTGTTAGAAATATATATATTTGGCGTCAATGAACTACTTACCTGTTGTATTGTTACAGATGACAAATCCATACGTTAACGGCCTAGCAATCTGGTACAATACGTCTGTTTTAAGGTTGCAGTTTACACACACACATAGGTTCAGTAGTGTATAGCGAAATAAATTAAAATTATACACACACACATGAAAACGGTGTCTGAAATTCATACAAATCTTCTGATGTAACAGTTCACAAAAATAAATTAATTGTACACATGTTCAGAGGTGTAGAGTGAAATAAAATAAAGTCATAATTTGTTTAAATGATTAAATATATTGTAACATTCACAATATAAAATTCACAATTAAATAAATACATTATAAATTGATATTTTTCGAAAGTTTATATATAAGTGTGTGTCGTACTTGTAGAAGAAGCAACCTGCAACATAACAATACAACAACATTAAAATCATGTTAAATATCACACACGCGCGCGCGCGCGCACACACACACACACACACACACAGACGTACACGCACACAGACGCATACGCACACACATACATACATACAACGTGCATACGTTTGACTTGAATCATGTACATGTAGGTCCAATAAAACAGATAACAGATTTAAATACGCAACGTAATCACACACATACATACATACATACATACAACGTACACACGTTTGGGTTACACCACACGCGCACGCACATACACACACACACACACACAGACGTACACGCACACAGACGCATACGCACACACATACATACATACAACGTGCATACGATTGACTTGAATCATGTACATGTAGGTCCAATAAAACAGATAACAGATTTAAATATGCTATAGTCATTGTAAGACGTTACAATCCTTGAAGTGTTTTGTCCTTTCATCAAACTTTGTAAATTAGAATCTGCACTACATTCAAACATACACACACACACACACACACACACACACACACAATGATAAAAAAATTGTTTATTAAAAGTATTTTGTTACCTTAACGAGGTACTATTTCCATATGTACTGTTTGATTCCTCATGCCCCGAAACACGAGATGTAGGTCGCTGGGGCTTATATGACGGAGCTCTTCATCTGTAAAGACGTCAGCATACCTCTTAGGTAGATATACACGATAGCGTAGCTCACCATCTTCCAACGTTACAAGCACAGACTTTCCATATCTTGTGTCCACATGCACCATGTTAACAATCGGATACTGCTTGTTCAATGTTAATTCTGCACACCGTTTGTACTCAATAGCAGAAACTGCATTGAATTTTGTGATAAACGACATTATTTATGAGAAGTGAAGACGTCTGTATCAAACTAGGTGGAACTAAACAATGACTACAAAGAAGACTAGTGAAAGTAATGGTGGTGGTGGTGATGTGGTCATTAGGAAAGTTCACGTTCATCGCCTGAAGCTTTGCATGTACATACACACAGGCAGAATTAGCGCTGTTACAAAATATATATATTAGGAAAGACAAGCCCACAGACTACTAGAAATAGTTATCGTCTGAAAAAAAAGAAACCATACATTACGAACTAATATCGTTACAATAATAACAATACATAAACTTACGTTTACGGTCGTCCAAACTGAAGTATGGAGTGGCAATAACTATAGATATCACAGTAAGAATTTTTGTTGTTGTTTTTAACAGGTGATGTTTTTCATCCCCTGAAGCTTTGCATGCAGAATTATGGCTGTTACATAATATATATATATATATATATTAGGAAAGTCGACAGAAATAGTTATCGCCTGCAGCAAGAATTTTTGTTGTTGTTGTTTTTAACAGGTGATGTTTTTCATCCTCTGAAGCTTTGCATACAGAATTATGACTGTTACATAATATATATTAGGAAAGTCGACAGAAATAGTTATCGCCTGCAGCAAGAATTTTTGTTGTTGTTGTTTTTAACAGGTGGTGTTTTTCATCCCCTGAAGCTTTGCATGTACATGCATGCAGAATTATGGTTGTTACATAATATATATATTAGGAAAGTCCACAGAAATAGTTATCGCCTGCAGGCATATACAAGTTTACTAACGAAATTAACAATGCTATGAGACACTCACATTAAAAATGTTTGTATAACAGAAAAATCATTAATTATAGCCAGATCGGACAATTTCACGTTCTCATGCGGGTATATAGGAACGTAAATTTTAATATGCCCACGACGTTTGATGTTGTAATAGCTGTTCAGACGGTTTGTAAAAGAATGTACGTATTCGTCCATATCTGAAGCTCGTTTACTTCTGTACATTCAACCTCAGCGATGATAGCTGCGTGCGTTCCTATAATAATAATAATAACAGTACCTGCTTCATTATCATATACATTATGTGCTATATATAAATATATACATAAGGCTTTCAACACACACACACATTTTTTTTAAAACAGGACAGCGTATTATCTATATAACGTTCTGTTTCAGATAAGAATAGTTTGAATATAAAATGAAAGGGTACGTTGTATTTTGTTATGAGAAAATGCATTTCTAAATTTCGTTACATTTGTCAAAAGATCTTATTGATCAGACGTATGAGTAATTATATTAATCCTTATGTAGAAAATACGCACGCATTCGTAAAATATAGCACTCAGGTGTAGGGCAATTAATCCTTTTTTGTATTGAACGTATTTAAGTAGGTCTACTCGTGATATCAGTAAATTCTGTCTAAATGTATAGTACATAAACGTACCCAGTAATCGCTTCTTGAGTTACTCGATTGATGTTCATGTTAAACGATTGATGACTCATGTAATAATACAGATTAACCTCGTATAATAATAATGACAGGACAGCGTATTTAGAACACTTAAAATTGGAAATCTACAAACACATCAAAAATATCTGTCAAACAAAAACACCGTTCTTGACAACAGTAACTGACCTAAGCACATGTGCTTCATTAGGCAACAGACCAAAAAATCAAATAGACGACTATAAGCACAATTTAAATAAAATCTGAATATTCAATAAAATTATGTTTTTTTTACTTAGTAACATATGCAAATCTTTTACTTACCTCTTAAATGTTGTTGTTGTTATACACAATAGCCGATTGTACGATGAGTGTTTCATACAAATGAGAAATAGTGACATGTCGTCTTGTGTGTATATATATATATATATATATCATACGGCGGTAGCGTACACGTTTGAAAGTTGATGCACATTAAATTGTCTCTCTCTCTCACACACACATTACAGATATTGATATTAATTGCATGTATGTTCAGAGGTTTGGTGTCTAAATCAATGCATTTTACTTTCACTTTCTAATTTGACACATGGCTTACTTTCATACATAAATAGCTATCGCCCATGTCCGTCTACGAGTGTTGCTTAGCGAAATTAAAAATGTTGCTTAAGTCACAGTACACAATAAAGACAGAACATTGTATTGTTACGTAGGTTAATGATGTATAACATGTCAGATTTTGGTAATGGAAATATAATTTGCATTTTCATGTTAGACGTATAGTTACATGTAGTTTATTGGCATTTGTGTATGTGTGTGCACTTGATATTGCGTAAACGTGTCTGCTCTGCTCTACTTGCATATTCTCATGCAATAAAGGACGTACCTCGGTCATGATCCGACGCACGCACACACGAACACACACAGACGCACACGTAATCACACATCTGACGTGCACGCACACACATACATACGCAACGTAACCAAACACGCACACACGTACATACGCAACGAGCGCACACGTACACAACGTAACCAAACACGCACACGCGAACACACACAGACGCATACGTACACACTGCCGTCGTAACGTTAGATTGCTAATGACGGATACAATCAGTCTGATGTATAGTATTCACGTATAGGCTCCTCATAGTACCATATCAATATCTGTAATGTTATTTATTTCCAACTAAAGTCAGAGACATCCCCAGTAGTTTTTCACCTAGAACGTATACAAAACATCTGATTCTTGTTGGACCTATCACTACCGTTGCGTCATGTACTGATGACCTAAACACTACTGGCTGATCCAAGTTTGTTTGGTTCTCGTCAACAACCTCTTGCATCACTTTGCTCTCAGACGCTTTTCCTACATTTCCATGTGTGTGAAGTTAACATAGCTCAGTCAAAATAACGATAATGTAGACGCACACGTAATCGCACATCCGACGTGCACGCACACAGACGCATACGCAACGCGCGCACACACGAACACATAGACGCACACGCACACACATACATACGACGTTGACATGAATCATGTTACGTTGTGTCGCGCTGACTCGATATTTATATATGACTTCCATACAGATTTAAATAATACTTTCATGCTTTTGGCTGTCCTAAAAACATACCATATTTATTTCATAGGACGTTATGTATTACAACATTTTTAATTTCGTTTAGCAACACTCGTAGACGGATATGGACGATAGCTATTTATGTATGGAAGTAAGCCATGTGTCAAATTAGAAAGTGAGACTTTTTCGTTGATCTGTGTCCTGGACCCGCAGCATCCCAATGGACCACAGCATCCGCGAATTTCCGCGAATAAAAAAACGTAAAACGTAAGACGTAAGACGTAAGACGTAAGACGTAAAACGTAAAACGTAAGACGTAAGACGTAAAACGTAAAACGTAAGACGTAAGACGTAAGACGTAAAACGTAAGACGTAAGACGTAAGACGTAAGACGTAAGACGTAAAACGTAAAACGTAAGACGTAAGACGTAAAACGTAAGACGTAAGACGTAAGACGTAACTGGTGTGTGTGTGAAGTTAACATAGCTCAGACAAAATAACGATAATGTAGACGCACACGTAATCACACATCCGACGTGCATGCACACAGACGCATACGCAACACGCGCACACACGAACACATAGACGCACACGCACACACATACATACGACGTTGACATGAATCATGTTAGGTCCATTACGTTGTGTTGCACTGACTCGATATTTATAGATGACTTCCATACAGATTTAAATAATACTTTCATGCTTTTGGCTGTCCTAAAAACATATCTATTTCATAGGACGTTATGTATTACAACATTTTTAATTTCGTTTAGCAACACTCGTAGACGGATATGGACGATAGCTATTTATGTATGGAAGTAAGCCATGTGTCAAATTAGAAAGTGAGACTTTTTCGTTGATCTGTGTCCTGGACCCGCAGCATCCCAATGGACCACAGCATCCGCGAATTTCCGCGAATAAAAAAACGTAAAACGTAAGACGTAAGACGTAAGACGTAAAACGTAAAACGTAAGACGTAAGACGTAAAACGTAAAACGTAAGACGTAAGACGTAAAACGTAAGACGTAAGACGTAAGACGTAAAACGTAAAACGTAAGACGTAAGACGTAAAACGTAAGACGTAAGACGTAAGACGTAACTGGTGTGTGTGTGAAGTTAACATAGCTCAGACAAAATAACGATAATGTAGACGCACACGTAATCACACATCCGACGTGCATGCACACAGACGCATACGCAACACGCGCACACACGAACACATAGACGCACACACGCACACACATACATACGACGTTGACATGAATCATGTTAGGTCCATTACGTTGTGTTGCACTGACTCGATATTTATAGATGACTTCCATACAGATTTAAATAATACTTTCATGCTTTTGGCTGTCCTAAAAACATACCATATTTATTTCACAGGACGTTATGTATTACAACATTTTTTTAATTTCGTTTAGCAACACTCGTAGACGGACATGGGCGATAGCTATTTATGTGTGAAATTAAGCCATGTGTCAAATTAGAAAGTGAAAGTAAAATGCATTGATTTAGACACCAAACCTCTGAACATACATGCAATTAATATCAATATCTGTAATGTGTGTGAGAGAGAGAGAGAGAGAGACAATTTAATGTGTATCAACTTTCAAACGTGTACGCAACCGCCGTATGATATATATATACACACAAGACGACATGTCACTATTTCTTAATTGTATGAAACACTCTTCGTACAATCGGCTATTGTGTATAACAACAACAACATTTAAGAGGTAAGTAAAAGATTTGCATATGTTACTAAGTAAAAAAAACATAATTTTATTGAATATTCAGATTTTATTTAAATTGTGCTTATAGTCGTCTATTTGATTTTTTGGTCTGTTGCCTAATGAAGCACATGTGCTTAGGTCAGTTACTGTTGTCAAGAACGGTGTTTTTGTTTGACAGATATTTTTGATGTGTTTGTAGATTTCCAATTTTAAGTGTTCTAAATACGCTGTCCTGTCATTATTATTATACGAGGTTAATCTGTATTATTACATGAGTCATCAATCGTTTAACATGAACATCAATCGAGTAACTCAAGAAGCGATTACTGGGTACGTTTATGTACTATACATTTAGACAGAATTTACTGATATCACGAGTAGACCTACTTAAATACGTTCAATACAAAAAAGGATTAATTGCCCTACACCTGAGTGCTATATTTTACGAATGCGTGCGTATTTTCTACATAAGGATTAATATAATTACTCATACGTCTGATCAATAAGATCTTTTGACAAATGTAACGAAATTTAGAAATGCATTTTCTCATAACAAAATACAACGTACCCTTTCATTTTATATTCAAACTATTCTTATCTGAAACAGAACGTTATATAGATAATACGCTGTCCTGTTTTAAAAAAAATGTGTGTGTGTGTTGAAAGCCTTATGTATATATTTATATATAGCACATAATGTATATGATAATGAAGCAGGTACTGTTATTATTATTATTATAGGAACGCACGCAGCTATCATCGCTGAGGTTGAATGTACAGAAGTAAACGAGCTTCAGATATGGACGAATACGTACATTCTTTTACAAACCGTCTGAACAGCTATTACAACATCAAACGTCGTGGGCATATTAAAATTTACGTTCCTATATACCCGCATGAGAACGTGAAATTGTCCGATCTGGCTATAATTAATGATTTTTCTGTTATACAAACATTTTTAATGTGAGTGTCTCATAGCATTGTTAATTTCGTTAGTAAACTTGTATATGCCTGCAGGCGATAACTATTTCTGTGGACTTTCCTAATATATATATTATGTAACAACCATAATTCTGCATGCATGTACATGCAAAGCTTCAGGGGATGAAAAACACCACCTGTTAAAAACAACAACAACAAAAATTCTTGCTGCAGGCGATAACTATTTCTGTCGACTTTCCTAATATATATTATGTAACAGTCATAATTCTGTATGCAAAGCTTCAGAGGATGAAAAACATCACCTGTTAAAAACAACAACAACAAAAATTCTTGCTGCAGGCGATAACTATTTCTGTCGACTTTCCTAATATATATATATATATATATTATGTAACAGCCATAATTCTGCATGCAAAGCTTCAGGGGATGAAAAACATCACCTGTTAAAAACAACAACAAAAATTCTTACTGTGATATCTATAGTTATTGCCACTCCATACTTCAGTTTGGACGACCGTAAACGTAAGTTTATGTATTGTTATTATTGTAACGATATTAGTTCGTAATGTATGGTTTCTTTTTTTTCAGACGATAACTATTTCTAGTAGTCTGTGGGCTTGTCTTTCCTAATATATATATTTTGTAACAGCGCTAATTCTGCCTGTGTGTATGTACATGCAAAGCTTCAGGCGATGAACGTGAACTTTCCTAATGACCACATCACCACCACCACCATTACTTTCACTAGTCTTCTTTGTAGTCATTGTTTAGTTCCACCTAGTTTGATACAGACGTCTTCACTTCTCATAAATAATGTCGTTTATCACAAAATTCAATGCAGTTTCTGCTATTGAGTACAAACGGTGTGCAGAATTAACATTGAACAAGCAGTATCCGATTGTTAACATGGTGCATGTGGACACAAGATATGGAAAGTCTGTGCTTGTAACGTTGGAAGATGGTGAGCTACGCTATCGTGTATATCTACCTAAGAGGTATGCTGACGTCTTTACAGATGAAGAGCTCCGTCATATAAGCCCCAGCGACCTACATCTCGTGTTTCGGGGCATGAGGAATCAAACAGTACATATGGAAATAGTACCTCGTTAAGGTAACAAAATACTTTTAATAAACAATTTTTTTATCATTGTGTGTGTGTGTGTGTGTGTGTGTGTGTGTATGTTTGAATGTAGTGCAGATTCTAATTTACAAAGTTTGATGAAAGGACAAAACACTTCAAGGATTGTAACGTCTTACAATGACTATAGCATATTTAAATCTGTTATCTGTTTTATTGGACCTACATGTACATGATTCAAGTCAATCGTATGCACGTTGTATGTATGTATGTGTGTGCGTATGCGTCTGTGTGCGTGTACGTCTGTGTGTGTGTGTGTGTGTATGTGCGTGCGCGTGTGGTGTAACCCAAACGTGTGTACGTTGTATGTATGTATGTATGTATGTGTGTGATTACGTTGCGTATTTAAATCTGTTATCTGTTTTATTGGACCTACATGTACATGATTCAAGTCAAACGTATGCACGTTGTATGTATGTATGTGTGTGCGTATGCGTCTGTGTGCGTGTACGTCTGTGTGTGTGTGTGTGTGTGTGTGCGCGCGCGCGCGCGTGTGTGATATTTAACATGATTTTAATGTTGTTGTATTGTTATGTTGCAGGTTGCTTCTTCTACAAGTACGACACACACTTATATATAAACTTTCGAAAAATATCAATTTATAATGTATTTATTTAATTGTGAATTTTATATTGTGAATGTTACAATATATTTAATCATTTAAACAAATTATGACTTTATTTTATTTCACTCTACACCTCTGAACATGTGTACAATTAATTTATTTTTGTGAACTGTTACATCAGAAGATTTGTATGAATTTCAGACACCGTTTTCATGTGTGTGTGTATAATTTTAATTTATTTCGCTATACACTACTGAACCTATGTGTGTGTGTAAACTGCAACCTTAAAACAGACGTATTGTACCAGATTGCTAGGCCGTTAACGTATGGATTTGTCATCTGTAACAATACAACAGGTAAGTAGTTCATTGACGCCAAATATATATATTTCTAACAAGGATCAATCCCACTGACTGCATTATAAACTATTAATTAATTATTTAATACATTGAAAAATGAATACGACGTTTTGACAACGAGAGAGCGCTAAAATTATTTATTCGTCACACACCGACTACTCAATGTACACGGTAAGAGAGCTTGCATAGTTGAAACGTATGAGAGTGAGAGAGAGAGAGAGAGAGAGAGAGAGAGAGAGAGAGAGAGAGAGAGAGAGAGAGAGAGAGAGAGAGAGAGAGAGAGAGAGAGAGAGAGAGAGAAGACGTTGACACAGTTGATACAAGTGAGAGTGAGAGAGAGAGAGAGAGAGGACGTTAATATTTGTCGAATAAATATAAAATTTCTAATTTCATATACATGCGCACGGTACTGACCACAGAGAGAGAGGAGAACGGTTTGACAACAAGAGAGAGTGAGAGAGACATACACAACGTGTGAGAGAGCGAGAGAGAGTACCAATTAAGATCATATAGTTTGAATTTCCCACCACAGAAGAGAAAAAATGTTGACAGATCTGCTCTATACATACACAATATAACACATATTTGAATTTCCCTCCCCCCGCCACAGGAAATGTTGACAAACCTGCTCATATAAAATATCTATACACTATAATAATAATACAGAGGTTGGTACATCTGATCATATAGATTTAATATACATTATAACACACGACAAATTTGAACTCATGCAAAGGTTGGTAC
This sequence comes from Magicicada septendecula, assembly GCA_034769895.1. Classification (NCBI taxonomy): domain Eukaryota; kingdom Metazoa; phylum Arthropoda; class Insecta; order Hemiptera; family Cicadidae; genus Magicicada; species Magicicada septendecula. Next base: position 369,143,618 of record CM068373.1, on the reverse strand, counting down.
ACCTGATCATATATTTTAATATACACTATAATGCATCGAGTTGGAACCACCCCCCCACCCACCGCCAACCACTGATATGAAATAAAAAACCACCCACCCAACACCACCCACTGATATGCAAATCAGCTTTCTTAAAAAAATAAAAAATTATATTCACGGATGCTGGTGGTCCATTGAACCTCATCCTACCAAATCAATTTAATTAAAAAAATAAAAAATTTTATTCGCGGATGCTGTGGTCCATTGAACCTCATCCCACCCCCTTGATATGCAAATCAATTTAATTAAAAAAATAAAAAAACCAAATTAAAAAAAAAATAAAAAAATTTATTCGCGGAAATTCGCGGATGCTGTGGTCCATCGGGATGCTGCGGGTCCAGCGGTGGCGGCGTCATCTCTTAGATCATGTTTTTTAGTGTTTTTTATTGTTTTTTAAGAAAGGCGGCATTCCTTTGTGGCTCAGAACCACCATTTTCCCCCTACTGTTTATGTCCAAGTTGCTTTCCCTCCACCTGTATATGTTCTTGCTAATTGAACCTCTAGTTTAAGCTGAACCCAATGTATTGACTTCGTCGGCTTGAAGGATTATTTAGTCTTTAAGTGTGACTAATGGGCACGTTCTGTTGCAGATAGTGAAAGTTATTGTGTTGATATATCTTCGGGCACTATGACTTTTCATTTCTTCACCAAGTCAGTAACGTCAATCGCGTTTGAAGTCATTCTGAAGAATTGGTCACTACAGTCGTGACGTCGGAAAAGTTTGTATCCCACGGAAAAGTCGTGATGTCCCACAATTTGTAAGCAGAAATGCGAAGGTAGAGTAGGGGCCCTAGAACGCTATCTTGTATGGGTTATAAGTCTAAGTACACAATGTGGTTTTAACAATGAATCTGTCTTTAACACAGGACCTGGGGACATTAGCACATAGTAGTTTTTGATTGCTAGTAGACCTATAATGGGGATATATATTAGACGTAATTATATACGTTTGAAGAAGAATCCAATGAGCCAAACTTTGTCAAGCGCGTACTCTATGTCTAAGGAAGCTAACGAGAGAACTTCCCTTCATGGTCACAGTAGATTTTACCATTCACGCGGTTACTACTTTATTTATGGTTCCATGGCTCCAAAGGTGAACATTTTAGATAACCTTTACAAAACAATACAAAACTGTCTAAGTGCGTGTTTTTGTTACAGAATTTGTTAAAATCTAACAATTTTAAATACATGCCATAATTTAGTAATATTGGGTAGCATAACATTATCGCGTAGAAGTTAGCCTACGTAAAGCGACGTATTAATCGTAAACATTGTTGTCCACGTCTTTGGTATTCTCCCAGACGAAACCTTTGTTATGATCCAGTGCTTAGGCTTGCAGTAGGCTTTCCTAGTTTTGGGATTTTATTGTTGTACATTTGCCTTCTCGAGTCAACTGGTTTCAATTAGGCCTGCATGTGCGGTTTTATAATGTTGTTTCTATTGGTCAGCTAATTCATAAATTTTAGATATCATAATTTCTTTTCTGGTTTCTGTTTTTTTTTCTCCGCCCTTTAGTCCGTACGTAAATACACACTTACGCGCGAACACGCGCAATCGCAACCCCCCCAAACACACACGCGCGCGCGCGCGCGCACACACACACACACACACACTGAGGGCTCAGCGAGCACTGAATTTAAAACGCTTCTCCCTAGTTTAGTATTCCATGCGTTGTGTGCCTCAAAATTACTTCTTGCAGTATTTGCAAAGTTACAATTATTATCTGAGTAACGAGAGACAATCAAAACGATTGTGACATTGTATTGTGACGAAAAGTACAATGAATTTACATTGGGCTACAAACGAGAGACTCTTATCCGAGAGAGACCTAAGAAGCAACAGAGGACTCCTCGATATTATTGGAACAGAAGCATTAGAAAATCACATGACGCTTGACAGTAAGGAATAATCAAATTTCCATAATTACGTGGCATTTGAATGGGAAAATTGAAAAAATGTATCCCGAATATAGAGGGCGATCAATCAACCAAAATAGCAGGGAGCTGAGGTAATTTCCTGCATTTGACTCTTTAATATAATCGATGCGCTTCTCCGAAATTGCAATGTTATAAATATATGCGGACAGAATGAGGGCAGCATTGAGGTAGGATAGCGCAATACATGGCGCCTAGCTTCTTCTTACACGTCAAATTTTCTCTCCGTTCATTTGACCTCGGTGTTCTCTGTTCGCAGTACAACGAGACCGGAGGCTGCAAGATACAGGGTTCTATTCTACGAAAAACTAACAGTCTGTTTGCGGAGTGGGTGGGAGGTGAAGGTTAGACACCTTCTTGCCATTGGGTCAATAAACTGTCTCTAAAGACTTATGAATCACCAGAGGTTTGTCAACGGAGATATGATGGAGAAGGTAACGGAAACACTCCATTACAGATCCTAGTGTAAATCCCAGGAAAAGGCATCATGATGATAATCATCATCTAAGCAAAAAGGCCTTCATATCATGATGATGAGGATACGCTACTGCAGGGGTGTTGTTTACATTACGATTAGCCAAATAAATAACTAACAAAACTAATATATTGATCAGATACTAACGTATACACTGGAAACGATTTCGGTCTAAATATTACTGGCTGATAATATTAGAAAATTTTTATTTTGTTTATAGCAACAATTAATTTTTATTCTTGAGTTTTAATATTATTTTGTTCGTAAATGAGTTGCTATTATTATTGAAAATTTGAGTTACAGTCAGACACACTGGAATAACTCTCCCTCTCTCCCTCTCTCTATTTATGCACCTAAGCATTCAAAGAATTTCGACGAAACCGAAACATCGAACCACGATAATGTTTTTAGGCTTTTGAAACGTATAATGTGGATTACGTTTGGTGGATTACGTAAATCATTTCCAAACCACAGATGATCACAAACAGAGCATGTAAAATCAAATTTATTCTCAACAAAACGTTTGCTAAACTCAATGTCAGCAGCGATTATTTCTGTCTTGATGTGTTTACATATCACATTTCTAGACTGTGGGAAATCGAAAGTGTGGAAGCGTCACGTTTTTTGATGACGTTACATTTTTGTGGAATGACCCCCAGCCTAAAAACATTATCATGTTAAAACTACAATGTTGCTGCGTAAACTTGAAATACCATAGCGCGGCCCGGCACGGTGGTTCTATTTGCGATTCATCGAAACCGTTGAGCTGCGGTCGTGGAATCGAGTCAAGATCACGTCCCCGCCTGACTGCTCAACCATATAGCTAGGGTAAAATAATACAGCGGTATTGTATGGCATGCTTTGGTTAGGTAAGCATAGGCATGACGGTAGAAATTGAACAGTCGCTTAGAGATACGCAGTGGATAAACACCTCGTTCGTTCATTCTTCAGACTCAAAATTTGTGAAACGAGATTAGCGCTGACTGAAAACCAACATAAATTGTTACAAACCAAGAGAATAATGGCTACAGCAGGCTTTTGGGTTGGTGGATAATGGATGGTGAGTGGATAGTACGCTGGGCGGTAAGAAGGAACTTAACTTATCAAAGGTAGTATAAAGGCTGGTATTATACGGTAGTATAAATAGAAAGGTCCGTATGGTTGGTTTCTTATCACGTTTAAAAGTTACAACATGTCCTGGATGTAGAAACTATCGTGATAAATTGAAAATGAAAACTAAATTGGATAATCATTTATTAAGCAGAGTAAAACAAGATCTCGAAAATAAAATTTAATTGTGATATCATGAAAAAGCAACCAATTAATAAGACATACCTACACACTGGAATTGTTTAAGTAAAATGATGAAGTGTTGTAAAATCAAATAAAACAACTTCGTTTGTAGGCCTACACCAAGCTGTACTTACACACGAACATAAACATAGACCGAATCCCATGTTATTTCATGCTCTTCCCTAGGACTTGTTCATAATTCAGTCGTGCAAACTGGAATTGAAATCTCTTCAAGGTTTGTAATAGGTAAATTGCATAATTCCTATTAATGTTGACGATAAAATCAGATTTTATTATTTTTAAAAACAAAAGTTTGTATATTTAATTGATAAATCAGATTTTTATAAGTATTGATTATAAATCTCTTCACTGTATTGAATCCTTGTAAACCAATCAGTGTTTAATAATTGGATATGTTTTAGTATGGTTGAAGTAGTAAATTATTTCTAAACAGTCTACTTGTATACATGCTTGTACTTTCTTCTTATTGAACATTATTTACGATTTAACTGTCTTCAATACGCTAGTTACTTTGCAGGCCTAATCGATGACAATTTTTTATAGTGTCCTACAGTTTGAGTAGATTTATAGGTTTATCCAGGGGTGTATTTACGGGGGGGACGAAAGGGACCGTACCCCATTCCCGGCAGTCTCGAAAAAAGTTAACAAATTTTGTTAATCTCTTAATTTTTACGCTAATTTATTATTTTTTTCAGCTGTGTTCGCTAATATGCGCTTAGTAACTCATTTTCTAAATATATAAACAGGTTTATTATACAGCATTTGCGTAACCATTCGAAATACGAAATACAGGAAAATCAATTCAGTCAATAAGCATCTTCTAAACAATGTTTCAATAAGGTTTTTTATAGTGTTTTTTTTACAGTTTACTTTAATGAAATTGATTTCAGGACGTTACACGTTTTCCAACCACTTTGAAGATGGTAATGTTGCTTTTTCTTTTGTATGAAGCCGACCCGACCGGACACCCCCCAAGACAAATTCTAGATACGCCACTGGACTTATCTACTGCCTTTACAAAAGATAAACACAACGCATTCATACACGTATTTATATTTAGCGCAGGAATAATGAATTTTGTTTACAAGTATAAAGTTCTTTTTTTAACACAAGTGTCTCAGAGGTGTCTAAACCATAAGAGAAAGAATGTAACCATTTGATGTAAATGATCATTCGAAACACTCCGTTTCTGATTATGCACGAGCAGTCTGGGAAGCGTGGGTTAGACAAAATAAAATGATCTCCCTCTTGCAGTAAAATTCATTTGCGGTAATTTGCGACATATATACATCGTGCTAAAAAATCTTCTTGTGATAATTGCAACACGATTACATGAAACACTGGAATATGGATTATACTCCAAGAAAAGGCGTCATGGTCATCATCAGTAGGTAACGAATGACATCAAAACAATGGAAAGGCTTTACAAAACTCTTTTGTTATAAGCCAAGGTTTAACTTTTTGTGCATCAAAAACAGACAGCACACAACGCACCCTATAAACATAGGGCAACACTAAAGAACATAGCCCTACTCTTCATCGAGAACGAAAACTTCTAAACAATTTTTGTAAATAGTTAGACCTAATTTTGCAATATGCCTGCAGGTATTTGAATACGATTATCCGTATGTTTCAAATAAATAATAGGGTTTTGTGAATATTGTGCTAGAATAATGGCTATATAAAATGTATTATTTTCTTAATAGAAATATATGTTCTTTAATAATTAAATATTTATAACAGATTAGTTCCCTGTCCTGACAAAGGACACACAGAATAATATATATTTCAATATAACATAAAGAAATAAACGGGCTGTAGGCCTTCATGGTTTTGGATAAACAAAATGTCGGATAATAAATACTAAGAGGTGAGTTTTGTTTCCAGAATGTTGAAAGTGATTCATACGGCACTTCAATTAAACAATTGTTTGAGTATGTTTAAAATTAGGCCTGCAATATACTAATTTTCAAAGTTAATATCTAAAGCGAATTAATGGGGTATGTATATTATATAGAGTTCTTAAACATAGTAATAGGCCTACTATATTTTTTAAATTAGGCCTATTATCTTACTTTTATATAATACGTTTGTTTTCAAATGATACATACTTATGCAAGTAGGCTATAGTTTGTTATATAGGCCTACTTAACACTGTATTTTTACCAGACGTACGTATTACACAATAAATGTATACCACCAAAGGTTTTAACATGAATTGGTGGATTATAGTTATTTTAATTCATATTAGCCTATAACAAGTAGTGCGGAAGTATTTATCATTTGAAAACAAATATATTATATAAAGTTCCTGCAACAAATAGTCAGAAGTTACCTAAGTTATAAGAAAACATGAATATTTTACTTTTGTACAAGACGAAAGTTACTTTAGGCTTATGCTACTATTTACATTATTTTTATTATTATCGGTCTTTAGTGTTGGACAAGCAAAGTCTCTCCTTCCAAAGACTGAACACATGTAGGCCTATACTTTAACACTTTCACTGCCATGTGTATCAGTCTGATGGACACTTGTGTTTCATCACTCAGTTTGATACACACTGCATTTGTCGTCACGGACCATGTGTATCAATTTGAAACACACGAAGTGGTCACGTTTCAAACACTGTGTATAACATTTATTCACAGTTATTATTGATATAAATGCATAGGAGGCCTATAGACCTATCGTTCATACTTGGATTCAGGTAAAACACTTCACACTTGCACTTGGTGTTAAAATTTGTTTTAACTTATATTAGACTATCTCATTTTAATTCATTTTGAAGCAGTTTAAGCAAAAAAATATATCGGTCCGCTGGTAAAACTATTCCGGAAAGTGGCTGGTCCGCTAAAAAAGTTAACAAAATTTTTCCTGGCGCTGAAAGTGTTAAAAAAGGACTCGTTCGTTTCGGTTAATGAGGGTTCGGCTAAAGATACACGTATGTAGCCTACTGTGTCTCATTCCTGTATCTAATTTTAAGCCATTGTAACAAGAGATTAAAATGTAACTACAATTTATAAATTAGCATGAACCCTTTAGTGTATTATACAGATAATTGTACTGTTAAAATTATTTTTGAATCGAAATCGTTTATTTGTGTCATCGAACAACGCGAAAGGTGAGTATAACAATGGCAGCGGAGAAACAATGGAGGACTGTGGCCGTATGTACTGGTCGGTACAGGTGTAGCTGTGGAGTGGTCGCCACAAACATTATGGCGATGTCGGATGGAGGGGGGAGACTAAAACACGCTATATAGCAATCAATGTTTCTTAATGAGATTTTGATTACATACAGTACGCAAGTCACTGTGTGTGTGTGTGTGTGTGTGTGTGTGTGTGTGTGTGTGTTGAGCGGCTCTATACACTAAACCAATATACACACGTACACGCTACAGTGTCGGACGGTCTCTTCGCTCTGGCCTCACTTCTCTCACTTCTTCCAGTGTTTCCTTCACAAACCAAATAACTGATGACTATTCTTGATTAAAAATGTATTTTCTGTGTAAATGGCAGCGACATTAAAGCGTTAACCTTTCTTGGTTGGGACTAATGCGTCTTAATGAACGCGGCTTACCGCCTTGTGGCCGGTAACTGTTCACGGACACACACGAACCGAATCCTCTGTCGCCTACATACGTACGGGACGACTATCTTAAACGTTTGAACGGTGTAATCAAGACGTTTTATACACATGTACGTATTTAATTAACGTTTAAATTGTGGGTACTTTTTAGCCTATTAAATAAAGTTTTGTTCCTGTAGGCTATAGGCTATGATAATTGCATCGCAAATACGCTGTAATAGCGTTCAAATTGCCGATTTGTGAAACCTTTCAATTTAATGATACTTTTCCGAAGTTGGCTAATCCTTCCGGCCGAATTAAACCATTCGCCGTTTCCTGTGCCTACTCCGTGTTCCAGTTTGCTTTGTCCTGAATATCTGCCTCTGTCAACCATCTGCTCATCATGACCTCTTTAACTCGTTGATTCCACTGTCTCTGTGGTCATCATCTTTGCCTGCTTTCAGAGAGTCCAATCTTGAATTATGCAATTTTGTAACGGGCCTGTACCAAACCAACGTCTTTTCTTTTATCCTCTATATTAAATTGGAGTCATTCTTGCTTTGTCGCCTTTCATTATTTCCTTTACGCCAGCATTGGGAATGTGTTGAGTTTCCGGTAGACTATTATGCAACTTTTTCTGAGTCATCATTTCTAGTGATTGCTGTTTTTTTATGTCATGTCTTTTAAACTTCTTTTAACAGTTACCCGATATTTCTTTCTTTTATACATGCGTAGGCCTATATTAGACCTTGATCCGTTACGGTATTATGTAATGTCGTTTCTCGATTCTAATCCAGGATTTGATCTCTACATCGCTCCGAGATCTCCCAAAATTGTTTTGCCTTTTGGTCTCTCCTGCTAGTTGGCAGCAGCTCGCCATTCCTCTTTTCTCTGTTTTCGCATTCCTTTCCAGTCCTCAGAATGATGCGCAGTTCATATTATCCATAATGTGTCACGAGTAGTATAAACAGGGTCTTCCTTTATGACTCCTCCCTTCTATTTTTCCTCCGATTATTCTCTTCTCTTCAATCATTCTCGATTAGCCCATGGTGTCTAAGAATTAACTATCTCTGAGTATTAACTATCCCTATTAACGTATCTCTTCTACATTTTTACTTTCCTAGGAAGTGTGTGTCATCCTGAGGTCTTCTAAGGACATCCTCATTAGTTATCTTTTCTCTCCAGCATATATTAAGCGTTATTGCATAGCACCAGGTCTCACTTAAATCCTTTGAGTCTTTTCTTCTCTCCTTCTCCTATTGTCGGTGATTTGCGGATGGAACGAATTCAAACTTATCAGGATTTTCTGTTAGTTACTAAAGCTCTATTAAACATTATCATATAGTAAATATGTTATAGGCCTAATTTCGTCAAATATTCCCAAACGTACATCATCATCGCCAGTAGCATTCCCTTCTCCACTGGTGCAAGAATTATCTACTCATTTCTACTTCTCTGTTAATTTTCCACCGATTTCTCCTATCATCAGGTCGTTCCTCAAATTTCCGAAACTTCGTAGTGAACGATCTGCTTATATTCTTTAACCTCCAATTTAGTAACACGAAGCGACCGTCTGCCAGTTGTTTGTCTCTAGCCACTTGCTATGCCCACCTTTATTTTATTTTCTTTATTATAAAAACGATTTTTGTCAATTCTTGTCTTCTTGCGTGACCACTAATTGTTTTCCTTCTTTCCTTATTAATCCTAACGCAGATCTTTCCTCATTTCTTCGTGCAGCAGTTGGCAGTTTTTGTATAATTTGTCGTGTTCACTCAATACGTTTCTGTTTGTAAACCAATGGAGGATTTGAACAATATGTGCAAATATCTGAATCCATTTTTACTTTTTCTAAAATAAACGCTCGTTCATCCTATTTTCTTTTGGGTAATACGTTTGTCCGCATTTCAATAGTGCGCTCAAAACTGTTTCCAATGTTTAATTGTCTTAAGACTCTCCAATGTTTTAACTATGTTTTGGATTCGCTATGGGGCAATCTTAAAGTGTACCTTTGATGTTTCCCATCTTCTAGGGAATACATCAGAACGGATGATGAAACGTCAGAGATAGGATTGGAGAAGAAGAGCGCAGTCACATCCAATACGTAGGCCTACACATACACGCACATACGCAAGCGAGCTCTTTTCTTGACGTATTTTTCAAGTAGTCTTCTCCTTCTTCTATCAGGGAATACACGAATCGTCTGTTCCTGTATACATAGGCCTACATTTCACCAACGCTTCCCAGGTCTTCTTTGTTCAACAGGCTAGTACTGCCAAATTGGGCAGTCTGCCATCCAGCATCTTATTCAAATAAGCAATCTATCTGTCTTTGTTTTCCGCAATGCGATCTTGGATATTAAGCAATTTCAACCCTTAAAATCTATTCCTTCGTCTGCAGACTTTAACAGATCGCAGGAATCTTGTTTCCGATTACTGTATCCTACTACGATGTCTCTCCACCGCAACGCAGTTTCAGAACTATGTAGCCTAACAACATTAGCTCAGTTATTTACTACCTTATAAAATTTTAGTGGAGTCTCTTTTCTTGATCATTTCCTTGACAATGTTTAAATTGTTCTACATGGTGACTGAAACTTTGCCAACGTATGATCACCGTCATGTTCCACGCCATAAGTCATGTCTATCCAAGAGAGGAGACGTTTATATTCTAGTAGAAACAAAGAAAACCCGTACCTATGCAATTATAGGTCCAGAAACGCCTTGTTTTCGAGTTACAGTTAATGCAAAATTTTCATCCCTTTTCTACACTAACGGAAAAATTTGTTACACTAAAATGGTGGTAACTTATAGTATAACTTACGTTGAAAGAAATTGTATTTTTATACTTTTTCTGAATTATAATTTTTTTTTAATCGTACAATACAATACCATTACTGTAACAATGATATCGAAACAATTATCGAGAAAGTGTTTCAAGTAGGCCTACCAAAGGTTTTGAGTCAGAAAACATCTTTGGTTTGGTTTGACAGCAACAAAACAATCGACCACGGCCAAAAAGAGAGGATATAAATTCTTTTATCAGTGATTCCGGCCGTGATAGCCTACGTAATAAACTTGGTTTTCATACGTTTTCTTCACCTACAATATTTTAAATTTGTAAATCAAATAAGTCGATAGGTTCGAAAACACTATCTTCAGCAATTTCCGAGACAAACGTAAATTGTAAAGTAGGTAAAAACAATTTGTTAGGCTTGACGCAAATTTACTTTGTTAAATGTCCAATAAACAAATACAAATTTTAGATCATTAATTCTAAGAAAATCTGTATTTGTAAACTCGACTAACACATTTAGAGCAAATGACTGCCTCTCCCCACCTGAGTACCAATGAAATTGATTAAGGGACAGATGTTGAGTACCAGAAGAGGAAGACCAAGGACCCAATGGCAGGACGTTAACGATACTCTGAGATTCTTCTAGGCATGGCAAATTGGCAAGCGGCCGCTGGAGATCGGGACTGTTCATGAAATTTGACTTTTGTTTGCAACAAAGAAAAAATGACGGAACATGTTAAAGTTTTAATCAAAAATGCAAATCTTTTTTATACAAGAATAAAGCTGCAGCAACAAAATAAACTACTTAAAACAATACAAAGAAGAACATATTACAACTTACAGTACGTAAGTTTTTTAAAAGTGTTCCCTGTCACTGTTTACTTAACGCTTCACACGAACAAAAATTCCTTGGGAAGCTCTCTTTATTGTTTTAGGCTGTTTCGTACAATTTCTACGACCCTTCTAGTTCTTTTCACTAACTTCTGTGTTGTTTACTTTTTGTTCGTTTACTAAAGTCTGTGGGTTTATATGACCTAACAAACATTAGTTCAGCGGCCTTCGGTAAGGAGACCAATTTATAACATTTTTTGTCCGTTTCATTCTAAATAAAATAATTGTTTTTAATTGTATCTGTTTTCATCTGATTTTATTTGCATACGTTCCTCAGAATAAAAAGCTCGATCAACTGTAAAAATAAATTTTATTTGTTTATTAGTAATTTAGCAAAGTAGCCTGGATATAAATTATTTTTATAGTTTGAAAACCAATTTTTTCCCACTAATAGGTCTAAAGAATTTTAGTAGGCCTACCTATAGCCTTTCTCTTCTGTTGGAGCAGAAAAGAGAGAAATTGTTCACTAGTCGTAGTCCTAAACAAACAGTTTTGTTTATGTGAAGTGTTTCTTAATTTTCACGAGTAGAACGCGTCCTGAATCTATTTAGTCTACCTTCGTGGGATTTATGTAGTCTACCTATGTATAAATATAGGCCTACATATATTTGTAGACTACTAACAAATTGCGTAATTAATGATATTTTATTATACTTAATTCAGAAACAATATAGGTAGCGTTTAGTAAAATGTATGTTTATATAACAGTAGTCGTAAATTCAATTGACTGGAATTGTTTATATTCCGATGTGTGTGTGTATGTGCGTGTGTGTGAATTTTCGTGTAGTACAAAGCGTGTACTATTAAAACGTGAACGCCCAGCTCATATTTTAATAATAATATTCGTAGAGAGGAGACGAACTGCAGTAATCGCGACAAAGGGGCCATAATTAACCTGGAGTTCCATAGTCATCTTTCTTTTTGTTTTCGTCAGGAAGAGAAAATTATTAATGATAATGAGTTTTTAATTAAGTGTGTATGTGAAAAGCAAGATGGCGTACGCCCGCTCGTCTTAATGACCTTAAAGGTGTCGTGTTGATGTAAGAGGCGTTATCAAGATTGTACAGTGTGATAACGAATAACAAAGTGGCTGAAATCGGTTCAAAGAGCAACACAGCTTCTGTCGCGCTGTCCCTCGTCCTTGTCGTTGTTACAGGCCGGATAAAAAATTGCCCAATTAAATAACTAACTGTGGTGTATTAATATTGTAATTTTGTGGCAGTAAAAAAATAACTTAATTCTGAATGCACTATAACGACGTTCTGGCTCGCACAGCAGCAATCAACGGTCAACGAATCTCTTCGTTTCAATAACTTTAACTGTTTTTACATATTCTTGTAGGTATTCGCTGTTTATAGTGGAATGTGGTGTGTGTGTGTGTGTGTGTGTGTGTGTGTGTGTGTGTGTGTGTGTGTGTGTGTGTGTGTGTGTGTGTGTGTGTGTGTGTGTCGCTTGACTTCGCACAAGCGTATAGGTTTTCCAGATTTCTGACCAAGAAAATTTATCGAGCAAGTATATCGCCCTTTAAAAGTTTCTTTTAGCATAGCTTATGTGACTAATAAATTAAACCAGGTTTAGAAACGAGTGTGAAACGATACATCGAATGAAATTTATGTCCCATAAAGTCTAGCCTCACATTTTTGTTGGTGAAAATGCCATGGAAATTGTTTGCTACCTGTACTATAAAACAAGCTATAGCTTTTCTAGACTTATATTAACATAAAATTTGTCATTTATTTTACTTTCAATTTAAGCCATCCTAAAATCATTTCGGTCCTTCCATGGAAGCTCTGTGTGTATGTGTGTGCGCGCGCGCGTGCGTTCTGTTAAATATATTTGTTCTTACTTGAATATCTTTCGAGCTTTACTCAACATACACATGCTCAGCCATGTTAATGAGCATACAGCGTAATGCTCCAAACATACCCAAGTAGGAAAAAACATTTTGATAGTAATTTCATGGTAATACTAATTTACTAATAAGTACATTTATATATTATTTATATGGATGTGAGTGCGGTCTTCTGTTTCATCGTTTTGTCATCTGCTCTTACGTATTCCTGAAAGTATGCAAAGTGGAAAACATCATGGAAACCCATTACACACATTAGAGAGGACCATACCAGTTGTCGAAACTCGTAAAAAGGAATGGACAGTTGAAATAGGCCTAATATGTTTTCTTGGTGTATAAACTCTACCATAATGATATTAGAAATGTAACAAATGGTTTTACGTTTTGTGTTTTTTATAGGCCTAGTAAGGGTAATAATACTAACAATTCTAATAAATAATAGAACTAATAAGACGATAACTAAAAAAAAGAAACTGCTGGAGACATCACCTTGCTGTATTTGTACAGAGTCTTCAATCAACTTAATGACAATGATGAGAATCGTAATCTTGATTACGGATCGTCGTAGATTTGAAAGGTCGCGTTCTGACTGCGTACAGTCTAGTTGCTTCCATGCCAAAGTTTGTCCAGATTGCGAACAGATATAAATTATTTTACAGTTTGTGACTGCCACCCAAATACTCAGGGTCCAGACTGTGAACGACGAACAACTCGGCATCTGGTAGGCTATGTAACCGAGTTAATGTCTGAAAGCGTACTGGTTGCCGGCAACATGTGTAAGCTGTGACAAAGACGGCAATATGCGAATGTAAAACGTACAGAGACCGTTTACTACCTCTTCCTTACATATGAAATAATATTAAGTTCACGAAAACCGGCATCGTTGTGCACAACACTTGTTTGAGAGAAAGAGAGAGAGAGAGAGAGAGAGAGAGAGAGAGAGAGAGAGAGAGAGAGAGAGAGAGAGAGAGAGAGAGAGAGAGAGAGAGAGAGAGAGAGAGAGAGAGAGAGAGAGAGAGAGAGAGACAGACAGACAGACAGACAGAGAGCAGAACACATGTGCATACACATAAGGACGCAAATAAATAAAAATGTCAAAGCAATTACGAAAAGAGTACACCGTGGTTGTCAGGGATAAAGGCGTTACAGACTAAATAGATTCGTGGGTAACATTTCCACATTAAAGGCTCGACAAAAAAAAACCGATTTAAATTATAGTACAGTTTGTCATAAACAACAGTCTGCCGTTAGACAAACAGTCCTGTTCACTGTTGATCAGCTACCAAACTGAAACTCGTGGTTGGACGTAGTGGCAAATATCGCATTTCCGCTGCGAAAGTTACGTTAAAGAAAATAAACAACGGTTCACTCTAGATGCCAACCGACATGGAGACATGGAGAAGAATGGATCTGTATCCATGGGATGGCATCAGCAAATGAAAAGCTTACTGATTTTTCAATTCCTTTGTAGAGTAATCCCTAATTAACCCATCCGTATCGCAGGAGTCATATAACTGCTATCAATGAAGGCACCAAATGATAAAACTCTGTAGAAGAATGGCATCACCATTTTAAAAGGACGATTGGAAGACCCGGCCCAAGAATTTATGATGCCGTCAACTGCCTTAAATTTGAACCGAAGATATCAAATCTACGAATTACAAGGATGGAACTGAACCTAGAGGGTGTCAAGAGGAATAAAAAGTACTCACAGTTAGATGAATGAATTGGAAGAGCTACAAAAAGTATGAGGAGGATGGCAAGGTGGCTAAAAATAAGGTGGCTTAATCTAAATTAAGGTCTTTCTACCTTAATTTAGATTAAAGGCACAGAAAAAGTAGAGTTTATTAGTTTACGTGTATGTGTATTAGTGTATTATGCATGAAGATTAAAAAATAATAAATAAAATAGATTGACAAGATAATGTGAAGCTACTTGTGGGACTAGGACTAGACCTTAAATTAAAAGGCCGAATGCCTGTCTATGGCATCTGTGGGTGTCTTAACCGTCTATTGTGAAGTATGGTCTCACAAACCTTCTGCGATGCTTCTCGACCAGCCCACCTCGAAAATTACTGAGAGCAAGGTACACAGTCCTGGCTGGCGCTGAAAATTGACCTTCTGCACTTTCAGTTAATTAAATTATGATTTAGAAGCAAGTCGCCTGTTGATTTCATTCAATACTTTACCTTAATACTAGGTGTGTTTGAGTGAAACATAAACAGGTAATGGTCCTGGGCTTGTACGCAAAATAATCTATAGGCAGCCGACTGTACACATCCTGAAGTGTATGTAATCTGGACTGAACGCAGTCAGGACGACACCATTTGTGAAGGACGAAAACTAAATTATTAAAATTTTTAATGACGATGGAGGTAACTGTATCTGTTTGTTTTAACGCATGGCAGTGAAGTTTGGGTGCTGTCGAAGGAACAACAGTATAAGATTAGTGTTGTTACTGCTCGGGGGAGATCAGATTTTTACGAGCTGTGGGTAGCAGCGGGAACTAGTAAGAAGTGAGCATGTCCCCAAGATTTAAGTATTTTCTGTTTAGCAGAAAAATTTGAAGTTACGATTTCAATTTTCAATTGGTTCAAGCAGGCCTATATGGTTCGAATAGATAATATACAATTAACTCGTGCTGCTAGAAATGAACAAGCATTGGATATAGACATTTTGGTAGCCCTCGTAAATGATAGTTATTGGATCTGACAGGTTTTTCTAACCCACAAAGTGTAGTAGAAGGAGGAGGAAAACAACAATAAAAAGAAGATATAAATATTTTATTATCAATTCTTTATAAGTAACTCGATGAGTTTCTTGGTGCATTATATTATAATATTATATATTATTAAATTATAATTACTTCTCCAAGTAGTTGATTTCTTTTTTTATCGTTCTAATTGACCTAACGCACTTTTCACTGATTGTATCCAGTAGCTTCAGAGGTTTATAAATGAATTAACAAGTAATTGAATATAGTATATAATACATAATGTAATATATAATATTTCGATATAAAAAATAATGAATAATCGAACTTTTTCGATTTTAATATAAATAACAATAATAATAATACAGTAATAATAAAACTTTTTGTACAAGAATATATTTTTTTATTATTTTTTTGAATATTACAATGTTTCAATGGTATTAACTATCATCATCAGATATAGGGCTACAAATTTTAATGTAAATTGAATATTTTAATATAAAAAACTGAGAAATTGCGTATGAATGTAATATGAATAACGAATAATATATTTAATTTAATTTAAATTATCGATTTTTTAAATGTTTATTTTCTTAATCAGCTGTTTCGACTGATTTATTATGTATTATACCTCTGAAGATACTCATACAATCAGTGTAACTTACGTCAGGTCAATTAAAACCATGAAAAAAGAGATTAGCCTATCTACTTGCAGGAGTAATTATAATTTAATAATATATAATATTATAAAATATTTTATTGTATTCAATAAATGGAATAATGTGATTAGAAGTGTAACTAACAGTATTGCTTTAATACCGAAGAAATCAGGTCACATTGTAGACTAATATTTAAAATATTAATGTGAAGATTGCCTTTGTCAGACGCCCGCACGGCCACGCACATAAAATATAAATATAAATGTATACTGCCTACACGAAGTAGACCTATTTTTCCTCCTATCTATGAATGTTATAGAATCTAATTATAAAAAATAACCCGTCGTTAAAATGTCACAAATTACGTAACTGAATAAAAATAATTGTCAGTCCAAATTGCAAAGTCGTAATAGCTGCAAATCATACGCTATTAGTTGAACAGACTTTTTAAATTGGAAGTTAATTGTTCTCTTATCAAGTTATGAATCACACAACAGGAATTCTTCTATCTTTCTCTTAGTAGGCACCTACATATTTCTCTGCCGATTTATTAACTGTACGCATATATCACGTGCGTTTATTATTATTTTTAATGTGAGAGAATAATATTTACACAGTATTCGTAGATGGATTAAATTGTTTATAAATCAAAATCGATTCGCGTAGATCCTACGTAATTCTTATTTTCTCACTAATAACATAATGTAAGACTATTTATAAGCATATTAGTTGACAGACTATTTCTATAACTCTCATATAAAAGTTATTTACTACATTTTTACTGTTTCCTCTTGAATCGTTTCTTCCAATTACGTGAGGTAGCTTATACTCCTCTCCCCTCCCCCCAAGAACTATAATATACCTTCTCCACGACGTTCGTGTCATTATTGCTGATGCGTTTTTAATCGCCGATGTTTAAAAACACATTGTCATGCTTAAACTAAACATTCAGTCACTATATACATTGATGTGTTTTTCCACTGCTTCCTTCACTTCTCCGAGTATTTATATTTTTTGCAGTGAGTACTTTTACACTCGCATTTACCGGGATAATGCTTCGCGGTTGCCATTAGTCGAAACTAAGTAAGACACTAGTAAAAAGCGATTACTGGAAATTGCTTGTTTGCGGAATATTTGTCGACGGGAAAGATGTTGATTTGTTTTATGGGCAAAACAAAAGAGACTTTCACCACCGTGTTCGGTCCGTTGTTTACGTGAACCGTTGGAAACGTCGTGATAATGACGCGAGGTAATGACGATCGTCGTCGTAATGGTTGGCATAACTCAGCACGACAACGGTTCGTGTCGTCGGGCCTAGTGGCAGGAGACCATCAAGCGTTTCAACATCCATCAGTTGTACAGGGTAATTCAGACCATCGTAGAAGTCTTCCGACCTTTGTGTACTTACACGTATTTGAAATCTACGTTCAAATTAATTAATCCTTACTTAGCAACCATAAATTTCTTATAACTCATAGTCATGTGCTACATACAGAAGAAACAGACATAGAATATTTAATTGGAATGTGCTGCAGAGGTGGTGTGAAAGCGTTAAAAAAGTGTGTGTAAAACATGGCCAGCATTACGCACAGACAATTTGGGAACACAGACACCCAACATTCCTCTGAAAGAGGTTAGACGAAGAAGAAGAAGGAAGGAGGAGGAGGAGGAGGAGGAGGAGGAGGAGGAGGAAGAGCAGAAGAAGAAGAAGAAGAAGAAGAAGAAGAAGAAGAAGAAGAAGAAGAAGAAGAAGAAGAAGAAGAAGAAGAAGAAGAAGAAGAAGAAGAAGAAGACATGATTAAAACACAAAATACGAATATGATAAGCTATTTCAGTATAGCGTGAATACGAATGTGTGTATGTTTCGATACTGTTAAATACTGGTAAAATCTAGAATTTCTTCTTGGGGGGGGGAGGTCCGGTGGAGTCGGCTTCATACAAAAGAAAAAATAAGGTAACACTAAACAACATTACTGTCTTTAAGATGGTTGAAAAATGTGTGGTAACATTCTGAAATCGATTTCATTAAAGTAAACGGTAATAACACAATAAAAATACGCGTTACTGAAACATGGTTTAGAATATACTTATTGACTGAATTCATTTTCCTATATTTCATATCTCAAACGTATATGCAAATGCTGAGTAATAAACCTCTTTGTATATTTAAGAAAGAGTCACTACTATATTAGCGTACACAGCTGAAAAAATAATAAAAATAGCATAAAAATTAAGAGATTAACAAAATTTGTCAACTTTTTTCAACCTCTTGGAGAGGCCGATCCCGTTTGTTGCCAGAAAAGAATATTAATTTTAAAAAATGTAAGTGTGCGTTTATTATTTTACTAAGTGGGCTTACTACGAGAATTCATTTACTTCTAAACAACACAATTAACTCAAAATCAAAAAGTCATGGTGAATGATTTCGGTCAACCATGTGGTCATCATCACATCTAAGGCGGTATGGTTGACTGAAATCGATCACCATAATGTTTTGATTTTGAGTTAATCGTTTTGTGTAGTGGTAAATGAATTCTTATTGTAGGCCTATTTGTTTAAAGTGACAAGACGTAAATTGTTTATATGGAAGTGGTTTACTATTTTACCAAACAATTAAGAACACCTGATTTTGTATAGCCTATAATAAAAAATAAATTACCAATAAATAAAATAATGAGAATAAAATACCAATCGAAATAGTTGCTTTATCGATGGCTCTAACGGTATCCTATTACGCACATAGTGATCTGAAATGTAGTAGAATGAAATTGGTACCAGAGTCTAATAGCCTACAGGCTAACAATACAGAGACTAATCAGATACTTCATCCGGATTACACATGGTTCGACAATACTCATACAAAAGTACTATAATTCCATTAAGAGCTATTCTTAATAAACAATAACAGCCGTCATCATTATCTTCTGCTTCTTCTTCTCCACTGGTGCATCAGACACATCCTATAGCCTACTATTTCCGTTCTTAGTTCAATCCTGGTGTAAACAAACCAACGTGGCAAATCTGGAACTGTATTGGTCAGGGACGTTGACACTTTTCACACAGTAATCTGTTACGCGCATGTGCAGAATGTCTGTATAGTCATGAGTTATCTTACCACTTAAACATCGGAGACTTCCTCCTTACCACTGTATTCTGAATCCTATTGAATTGATATGGAGCCAGTTAAAAGGATATGTTGCCCTTCACAACACAACATATAAGATACCTGACGTAAAACAATTGATAGAGAAGGAGGTAAATGAAACAACGGCAGACATGTGGCGTCATTGTATCGAGCATGTATAATCAAGGAAGAAGATAAGTACGTAAGTTATGGGGACTGGACATTACCGACGTAGTTGTGGACAGTCTTATTAATAACAACGCTGACTCAAGTGATAATACAAGTTCCAACACAGATATGGAAGAGATTGAATTACTCTTTTACAGCAACTGATAGTATACAGTACACTGGTATTTATTACAGCTTCTACTTTCGTTTTAAATAAACTTTACTTTTTTGTTTTGTTGCGATTATTAAACAGTTAATAAAAAGCCATTAACTGTACTGGTGTTATAAAATATTTCGCTGTAGTTCTGACATAGTAAAAAGTTTAATTTGGTCAGGACAAGTTATTACAATTAACGTGTGTTTGTACAGTAGGCTACAGTGTATACAGTATACAGATGGTCGGGGCCGAAGCCCCACATTCCCTCCACCGCCCCTCGAGCTCGCAAGTCACGGAGACTTTGTATACAGTATACAGTACAGTACGTGTGTAAGAGCGGTCGTGGCGTAGTGGCTAGCGTGTGGCGCTGCTACGCTGTTGTCGGCGCGGGTTCGATTCCCGCCGGGGCCATCTGATGTAGATACGACCGTCCCCCCCCGCAAGGCAATGGAAAACCAGCGAGATGTATTCTGCCTAGTATAAACCCTCCCCAACCATGCCGTTCGGATCCGGCGTAAAAGTGTAGCTCCCATATGCGTGTGAGAGACTCCACAACACACGCATTACGGAGGGTACAAACCAGTCGAAAGACTGAAGGGTCCAATAATATAGGTTATTATTATTATACAGTACCGATGTATACCCTGTTTGTACTCCTTCTGTCAGAGTGACACTTCGCTAATTCAAGAAGCAAATAGCGTTTCAGATGTGCCACGCCTGTTTGTTTACATCAGGATTAAACTAAGAACGGAAATAGTACAGTAGCCCTTGGCCTGCTCAACCGCTGTTGTCAATCCATGTCGGTCCTGAGCAAGGGAGATGTTTATTCTCAGTTGCTTAAACACTCAAGACACTGTCACCAACTTCTACTTTGTTCTCTAGGTCGCACTCCACCAGGAGGACCGCTGTATAGCGTCGCATCAAAGGTGATAACAGCTCTCATCTGGGTTTTGCTATATAAATGGCTTTGCGGGCCTTTTGCGTCACTTCATAATTTGAAATCTGTAACTCCAAAACGTAACCACGAACAGTAATTACTTACTTTAATATAATTACATTTCTAATGTTTGGTAGCGAAAAACATATAAATTTTTAATTTATGGCAATGCTGAAATCTGGAGCAATGTCGTAAAAGCGAATTGCACTTAGCATGTCACGTTTACAGTCCTGCTTGGCCGATCCAAAAGCCGTCTAACTCCATAAAACGTTTCTCTCCTTAATAGACGGTGTTTAACACAGGGAATTGGTACAGCTGATGTGTCTTGATACAGTGAGGGACTTTACATTGACTGTCAACGTGAAACTTAGTTGAAACTATAAAATTAAAATAACAAAATTCACTTAAAATTTTCAATTGATATACTGTTCTAAATTAATTATTTTCCCATTGCACTGTAGAATACATTTTACAATTTTATTTATGTTCCAAATAATGAAAACCAGGGTCGAACCCTACAAGAAATTTTAGGGGAGGGGAAAGTATGAAAAGTTGGTCCATTCTTTAATGGTCTATATTACAAATGATAGGAATGAGTGCAGATAAAAATATAGTGCGTTATCATCAACACAATAAATTCATTAACATACAAGTATAAAATCATAATAGGCCTATATGTGTTTGTCCGTTCATTGTTCTTTTAATAAAATTCACTTGCAGTTTAAAGTACGTACTACTCATCTAAGTTACTTGTCAAACTAAAATTAACATGGTAGTAAAGTACAGTTACAATATAAAGTAATTTTAGAAAAACTATGAACCTGCATAACGTGATACGAATATTGAATCATATTTACAGTCACAAAGCCAATCGACAAACACAAAACAACGAAAACATTTCTCGTTTGATGTGACCATTTGGGGGCTGGGGAATTCCCCCCCCCACCAGTGGATCCGCGCCTGATGAAAACGAATCGAATTTGGTACAAAAGTTGAAACAGTGTCCCAAGTTCGAGGTTATGTACGACTATGCTAACATGGGAACATTTTTTTGTATATAAAAAAATTAATGTCTATTATAATATTTGGTTAGAATTAAAAAAAGTAATGCTATTGCCCAGTTTGCGTATTATCGTATCCAATATTCATCTTATTCCTGGCTTACAGTTTGAAAATTGTTCCAAATAGCCTATAGGCAGCTGATTGTAACATTAGTGCCATAAGCCTATTACATTTCACATCATCACAATATAACGCAATGGGGAAGTGCGATAGAACAAACACGGGGCTCTAGACCTCTAATTGAAATGAGGACTACAATTAATAGCTTCATTTTTTTCTTAAAATTATGAAAATATCTAAGTTTACGAACCAAATGATCAGCGATAGATAGCATAAACAATGGAAAAGTTAAGGTAAACTCTACGTTTACCAAATGCTTAAAGAAAAATTAACGCGGTACGTAATATAGAACGTGAAGAGAAAAAAGAGTTAGGCTGTAAGTTATTCGTGTTTGTGCGTGCGTGTTTGTAAGTGGGGAGGGAGGGAGCGAGCGTTGAGCGAGACTTGAGAGACGTAATTTCCTGAGGCCGCACTTCTTGGCATTGACGAATAATAAAACATACGTCATCTGTCGCCGCCATTCCCGCAGTGTACGCAGCCACGCCGCGCCCAACCGCACGCGCCCCTGCCTATACTACAGGCCAAGGCACCCGGAGACACTGTGCATTAATCCAAAGTCTTCGGCGGTGGTTTTGTTTCAGATTCACAAAGTTATACACCTTAACGCTCACAATAGAGTGTTGCAACTTAACATTGGAGTTATATTGAAATCTGATAGTAAATCGTCGCCTTTGAACAGTCGTAAATACAATTACAATATTACAAGATTTCAAACGTTTTCCGTATAAATTGTATTCCGTATTACTAGATAAAAGTTAAAGTGAAAGTAGTCACAATAAACACATTTTATAACGAACTGCAACGAAACCAACTTTCTGAGAACAGTACCAATTTGTTGACTTCTGAGAGATATTGATTTTCGTTAAATTTTCTCTCTAGTTATTCATAAAACGGAAAACAAGTGGTTACTTAATTTATATACCAATACGTCGATGGTCTTAGGCCTATACGTACAGGGCATAGCTGCGGTCATTACCTATAGCTGTACAAATGGAAGTTACTACTAACGCGACCTCCTGACCCTGTCCAATACTTTTCCTTGTTTTATGGATTTTTTCTTCTGTTCTGTTTCACCACCAGTAATAAATCACATCGGTTGTGCGAGAATTTGAGAAAGTACATATACGTATTTAACATGCTATTACAAAAATAATTCTAATGAAAAACCAGTCCCTTTTACGGTACAATTCAATATGAATGCTGATCAAAATGTGTGAGTCAAAATGTGATTTTGACATAAATTGACTTATGTTAAAAGAAACCGTTTTCACGTTTTCCTTTTTACTAACTGCGTACTTAGGCCTACTTGACTACCGCTTCCAAACGTCGTAACTTTTAGGTTAATTTTCAAAAACGTCGATTACAATCCGATTTTTATAATAAAACATACCTACAGCAAAAAAAAAAAATCAACGATAATTGTCCAGTAGAAAACTGGAAGTGGGTTTTTGATTGACTACCTATTAGATTTTGTCTGTAGGAAACAGAAAACTATAATTTTTTAGTGTCATAATGTGCTAATTAGCGTAGCCTGATTCTGGATACCACTGGGTGGTAGTGGTAGTAGAAAATCCCCCACTACCACTGCCATCAACACCTCTACCACCGCTTACAAATCGAAACTGGATCCTTAAATTTTGGTTATTAAAGATTAACTCAACTATTTATTAGACTATATAATACCAAAGAAGGAAACAGTAATATGTTGCTGGAATGTACACACTGTTGTCTTGGCTTCAATAAAAGTAATATTGTTTTATAATTTCATAGCAGACAGAACTTAATTAAGAGTTCCTAAATAATGAATACTAGTCAGTGCGGTATTGTTAAAAATGATGTCAAGAAGTAAATGGTGTTATCAAGACACGGAAAAGTAAACGCCTAAACGATCCAGTTACGATGTAAACCGAACGAGGTTAGATCGTAGGATAATCTTCCTTGTCAACTTGTAGGCCTGCCCCTGAGCTAACGAAGTCTACGAGACAAGTATACAATGCCACATGAGTTCAAACCTCTGGGGTTTTCTAGAATTACGGTTTTCAATTAGGCCTGTCTTTAATTATTTAGTTTTGTAATGTTGACGTTCTTAGAAAGATGAAGAAAGACAGGGAAATTATTAACACAGTGAAGATAAGAAAGATTCAATATCTGGGACATCTCATGAGAAATGAACAGAGATTTGACTTATTGGAGTCCATACTACAGGGAAAAGTACTTGGAAAGAGAGGAGTTGGGCGACCGAGAGTATCGTGGCTGAGAAATTTAAGAACCTGGTTTGGCATGAATACAACTGACTTATTCCGTACAGCAGTACAGAAAGTTAAAATAGCCTGTATGATATCCAACATCCGAAACTGATAGGAACTATCAGGAGAAGAAGATTTAGTTTTGTAGGTGTATCGATAATGAGTGTCACAAAGCTTGACAGTAGCCTATTGCGAATTTTCTTGATAACGTTATGGCAATTTTTCTGATGTTTAGGTTAAAAATATAGTGTTTAATCAAATATATTGGAACTTACCGTCTGCGGCTTTCCAGAAACAGCGTCTTAGGTTTAGGTTAGTGTTTAGGTTACATTTACTGCAATACCCAGTGGTTTGAAGAGTCTCTCAATAGTACACTGAACATAATTTTAAAGTGAAAACTAATTTAACTATAAACAAGATGTTACCATAAAGATGACGGGGCAGGTTTCACATAAAGTAAAACAACAGTGTTATTTCTTCGGTGAAGGGGCTTCATGTACTGTAGACCTTACAATATTGCAAAATAAACAAAATCTATGTAAGCTTAATTTATTATAGTACAAAAGACAATAATATAACACAATTTTTTTGCTACATTCTGTGGATTATTCCACTTAATTTTTACTTCGACTCTCTCGAAGAATTGAAACATTAATTTCTGTATTTTTCTTATTGTTTGGCTTTGAACCCCTACACTATTGCATCACTTTTCCGAAGACATGCCATCTGCAGGTTAACATTAGGTCTATAACTGTCTTATACTAAATCAACTTCGACATGTCGATTAACAGATCGCACAGTAAAACGCGAGTTCAATTAACGTACACGTAACGGTAACAACAATCTTGTTCAAATCAATTTGCATTATGGAAATAATAATAATAGTAATAATATATTTTTTAGATGGAGTAATGCTTTATGCACCGTCAGAGGAGACCGTGATTCTCCTGCTGTGTGGGACCCACTAAAAAACCCATCTCTAATTCAGGCATTCATATCCATCCTGGAACCACTTAACGTATTACTTCAGGATGGAGCCTATTTCGCCCTTATCGGGCTCCTTCTAGTTGTTCCTTATCTATTGTCCGTTGGATGCAAGTTGCGCCTGTCTTTTTTTTCTAGTAGGACACGCTGAATAAATGAATTGATGCGGTCCCATTCCGCCTTACCACGAGGCATAAGAGCATAAGAGCAACTACGCTCTCGGGCGTGAACTCCCCGAGCTCCACATAATAATAATAACGATAATAATAATAATAATAATAATAATAATAAAGGATGAATAATTATTAAATTAAATAATATATTTAAATGCGCAATAAAACGTTTTGCCAAGTATACAAACAATAAGTTACAACGACATGAATTAACGTGTAGAATCGGTGAATACAGTGACATGCGATTGCACACACATAGTCGTTGTCTGAGAAGTTATATAATTTTAAACTTTAATCAAGGAAGTGTGACGTCTATGATTGCAGTCTGGGCCTCTCACTGTTTTCAGACGCTTTCTCCATTAACTTTATCTCCTCTACCCACAAACTGTCACGCGCGAGCTATAGCTTTTGTGCCACACAAACGATTCATTAGTGCACCGGATTTGTGAAACTTCAAAATATACAATAATGGCATTGGTGGTTACGCTACGACGTACATGGTTAATACTGTATGCGAACAGAAACGTCAATAAACTTCAGATTACTTCAGAACACAAACAGAAAAGCAGACTAAACATTAACATTACTGTTACTCATTATTTATTAACCGTGGTAGGCCTACTTATTACACAATTAAAATTTACAGTAATATAATAAGCCTACTATTTGCTGATAACAGCCTACGTTCGTTCTCATTAAAAAATCGGCAGTAGGTAGCCTACATGTTTGTCGACATGCTTATAAAAATCATTCACGTTATTTCGTCATTTAGATATAGGCTATTATGATAATATTCTTACGTAGGCTTCCGCGGCCGGTGTCTATTATGATTTTGAAGTCTTCTTCCGGTATGGACCGCGTCATAAATGTCTTGTATGACGTTTCACTCATATTACAATGAGTATCCTCAGGTCTATGTGACCTCATATTTAGTGAAGATACTCATTGTAATATAAATAAATAACCCACTAAATGACAAAGAAAGAAACAAGAAAGAAATATTCTTCAAAAAATAGCATTTAAAAATGGATACAAAATAAAAATTATCAATAAATTAGAAAATAAAATAAAACGTAAACACACGAATCAAGTTACCAATAACACTACACCTAAAAATGCACCTATTAATGATAATATAAAATAGGCTATACAACCTTTACTTATTATAGAAATATAATTCAAAGACTCAGTAAAATATTTAAAGATACAAATTTTAAAGTGTCTTATAATACAGATAAGATAGTCTTTAATCAAATAAAAGCTAAAACTAAATCCAATGTTCACAATAAAAATGGAATATACAAAATCGAATGTCCAGACTGCGATAAATTGTACAAAAGCCAAACAAAGAAAAACTACTCGATAGATTCCTTCAACACCGCAATCCATTTTTAAAACCAAATACTGTAGCCTACATATAAATCTATTTTAGTCACACATTGTCTAATAACCACCAATTTCCAGGCATTGAAAATATAAAGTTAAGTAAAAACAAACAAAAAGGTCAAGAATGAATATTGGAAAAATCTTAATATTTACAAACACAATAGCAATAATTTATTAATTAAATAACAAACTCAAATAAAAACAATATAAGATAATCCATTTAAAATTATAAATTTATTGAAATAAATAAAACATAAACAATATAAACAAAATATTTCTTAAGTAAATAAACATTAAAACAATCTTTAATTAATCGAATTAAATCGACTACCCGCTATTTTTCATTGAAATCGAAACAACTTCGATTATTCGTTAATTTCTATATTAACGTAGAATTATTTCGATTGTTACTGATTTACTTACAAACCTCTGATGATGCTGATGTGTTTCAGTTAAACGTGCGTCAGGTATTAAAACGAGAAAAACAAAAACGACACTGGTGCTGCAACAGTGCGGTCGGAACTGTTGAAATATATTCCCATATTCTTATTAAAATCAAAATTCTGAGATGACAATGTTACTCATGTTTCCTGACGTTTAGTTGATTGCAGTGTGTACTTATTTAATTTCATAAATTTTCGAAATTCAGAAACCTTCCATATAGTTTGTTATATTTACTGAATCAGTAACTATTCTCATTTACATAAACTTGTTCCAAGTAATGTGAAAATACGAAATACGTATTTGTTTTGTTTTTATCTTTACGGATGCTTCTTATATTGCGGTTAAATACATATTTTATTGGAGTCTCTAAACCGACATAACATAATATTTTGGTTGGTGTAGGCGACATATCTTAAAGTTATGATTATACATATGGCAGCGAGACTTGGACGCTGAACAAACAAGCCGCTAACATAGTCAATACTTTTGAAAGGAGAATTTTGAGGTGAATATATGGACCAATCCAAGTCAACGGGATATGGAGAATGCGTCATAATGAGGAGGTATACAAGCTGTATAAAGACAATGGTCTGGCCATCCGACTGTATAGATTGCAATGGGCAGGACACATCATTAGGATGGAAGGCAACCGAATACCTAGGAAGGTACTGTTTAGTCAAATAGGGGGTAGAAGTCCTGTCGGAAGACCCAATACACGCTGGATTGACGTAGTGGCGAGGGATGCTGATGATTTACTTAAAATAAAACGATGGACATCGATCGCCAAGGACAGGGAAACATGGAGGGGAGATTATGGAGGCTAAGGTTCAACTTCGAACTGTGACGCCATAGAAGAAGGCGACATATCTTTGTATTTGAAAATCATCAGACTGCATTTAATTCTTAAAATATACCGTTCTTAAAATATTCCCATTACAGAGTTAGAATGGCTCTCTAATATTCAGTTCTGGGTTCAACGTGTAATGTGCACATTGATTGGGACAATTTACGAGCAGGTGCAGATACTGATGTTTACATTTGTCATTCCTGTAGGTGTTAACTTAAATATTTTTTTGTTAAATTTGATTGACAAACTTGTAGGAGTGTGTTTTAGATTTATTTGTATACAAAAATTTATCATAAGCTCTCCAATTTTGTTGGTAAAACTTATGTTGGTATTTCGCTTTGCCTACTAGACATAAAATTTAGCACGTATTCAAGGTAAAACCATTTTGAGTTTCCACTTTACCCCTTAAAAATCACCCATAAACAAAACGGTTTTGGCGCACTTCCCCTAAATATTGGGAAAATCATAGATACCCAGTATAAAATTTACCCAGTTGCTAGAGCGAAAATCAAGAGATTTGATCAGTACAGTAGGGAGATATTGATCAGTGTTGTCGTCGAAGACCATAGGAGTTGGAGAGCGTATACGAGGAAGGAAGCATCAATGTAGACCGTTACTACTAAGGGAGAAGGATCGAAGTACGTCGGTGAACAATGCCCACCGTTCAATATGTGAATACTCGAGTAGCCTAATACTGATATGAAAAACGAATCACATGCCAACTTCAGAGCTGAAATGAACAACTAACTTCCCGACGAGAATTTTATCTATATTAAATTGACTAAAAGTCTATCGAAATTTATAAAGGATTTTCTCCCGCTAGAATGCCATCACGAACAATGAAACAACGTTGTTGAACAACAGTAGGCCTACAGTTTTTAATAAAACGAATTTTAAATAATTTTCAACAATATGAAGGTCCGCGTTTTCCGTTTCCTTGCTAAAAATAGAACTTCCTTCCGTCTGTACTAAAAATCGAACAGACTATCGAATGAACGAAAAGGATAAAATAGTGCCAGTATTTTAAACAGGCGAGATTCTTAACATTTTTGTGAGTAGGCCTACAGAACCTTTCACAAAATCTCAGCAAACGCTACATAACTTAACGAGACCGTCTGCCGGACATTTCGAGAAGATTAAAAGGGAAAACTTCAGACACGTATATAACTCAGTAGTCTACACTCGCACACTTGTTCAGGTCTAGTGAAGCTCCATAATTAAGGTTAACATCATCTTACTTGTACCAGTAATAAATGGCGTCTATGATTTCTCTTAATCTGAATTTAAGTACTTGGGTGTGTAAGCGGGGCACGTAATATAATAATAACAATAATAATAATACACGGCCAGTCGGCTAGCAGCGTCTGAGAGCTTTGATAAATAATACTCGTACCGACCGAAAACAGTGGCAAACGCTGTTACGTCCCACCTGCCCTTCCTCGATACAGCAGTGTTACTTCTGACAGCTAACATTTGATTATATATACAGGAATACACACAACACTGTAAACCGCATACCAACGATGATTATAAACAATACACTTTTCGAATTAGATAGGTACTTTTTGAATTATTTGTTCGAATAACGAAACTCTAGATCTGCCCGAAAATCCATTATTGAGAAGTATTCAATATTTTTTTACAAGTGACAATACGTATTTCGTATTCTTACATTACTTGAAACAACTTTATATAAATGAGAAAAGTTACTGACTCAATAAATATAACAAACCACTGAATTTCTAAAATTCATAAAATTAAATCAACTACATCAACTAAACTTCGGGAAATACGAAAAATATTATCATGTCAGAATATTCATGTCTACTTACCTGAGATAACGAAGTCCACGAGACAAGTATACATGGGACATGAGTTCGAACCTCTAAGGTCTTCTGGAATTACGGTTTTTAATTGTCTTTATTTATTTAGTTTTTTAGGTGTATCGATAATGAGTGTCACGAAGCTTGATAGTGTTTGCGAATTACTTTGATAACGTTTTGACACTTTTTCTAACGTTTAGATTAAAATTGTAGTGTTTAGGTTAAATTTACTGTAATGTGCTGTGGTTTGAACAGTCTGTTAATAGTACAGTGAACATAATTTTTATGTCAAAGCCAGTATAACTGTAAACAACAGAACGATGCGTTTTATTTTTTCGGTGAAGGGGCGCTATGTATCAATTTATTTACTACTTTGTTTTTCGACGTGTAATTCTAAAGATCTATACGGTTTGTTGATTTCTATCAGCATGCCTTAATAACCCGACATGCAGACCTACAATATTGTTTCACAATTAATCGCAAATGTCAAAATGTTGGAAATACAATGCTCAACCACAGATACTAAAAATAAACAAAAACTATGTTATTTACTATAGAACAAAAGACAATGATGTAACACTATATTTTTGACTACATTCTGTGTATTACGGTGGATTATTCAATTTAATTTTTACTTCAACTCTCTCGAAGAATTGAAACATTGCAATGAGAGTATGTAGTCCTATATATATATTGCAACAATAAATATATATTTGCATATTTGCCCAGGGCGGTATGTTTGTAAATATTTAGCATAGAAAATATATGATGAACAGTTTTTAACAATATTATGAGGTTAAGAATTGTCAGAAAGCGTACCTACGTCTGCCCCCGCGAGTGAATACAGCGCCTGTGTGTTTGTGTGTTTGAACGCAAGCTACGACAGGAAAAGTCTACGATGGGGTGATGCGTACGTCTGTAATCAGGTTTTAACCGGATACAAATAAACTAATTAATACGTTTTAAACCTGTGAACAAAGACTTACCCTAATTATAAAAACACCATTACATTAAGGAATTTTTAAAGAATATAGTGATGTAAAAGTATTGCAGAAAGTTGCAATAATAAAGACGCTAGGTAATTTAATGTTAATTACTAGTGTAATTACATAGTAATTAATAAGTGTGTTATATGTGAGTGACAAGAAAAAAATTACGCAAACGATGATACCCCTCGTGCTACGAGGATGTTTACGAAATCGCGAAAATTAACCAAAAAGTGATTTGTAATTAAAAGGACGCTTTGCACGAATTGAGAATATCTAACAGGTCGAAAACAGTCCTGGACTTGTCAGATCGCCGTACAGTACAAATACCACCGGCAATTTTGGGGCGGTCTCAGACTCAAGAAATCTTCATACGTCATGCTGCTGGTCTGCCGATCGGACATCTTTACCACACACACCAAGACTTATGGAGGAACTCTGGACCATCACAAACAACAAACCGTAGGGACAGACAACACAGCATCAGCATAATCATCATCATCATCAAATTCTCAGGATTCAGGACACACACACACGCGCGCAACGGTAACTTCGGCAGTACGTAGGTGATGAATAAACAATTATATTTTTGGTTGTGAAAAGAAATCTTAAAAAAAGAAACTGATAGATATGAACAGTAAAGACTTAAAGTTTTAAATATAATCACTGTACATAAATTTAAATGGTAGATAAAGAAAATAATTTCATTTAACAAGAAAATTTAAAAATACTAATCTTCTGTTGTATGTAAAAATTTGGGTGTGTCAGTAGAAATAAATAATAGGTTGGAAGTAAATGTTATTTTTTTATTGTTTATAGCAACAATTAGTTTTATTCTTGAGATTTAATATTATTTTTGTTTGTAAATGAGTTGCTATTATTATTTAAAATTTGAGTCAAAGTCAGATACACTGAAATAAAAAGTGTTTAGATAATTTGTTTAACATGTCTGTTTAGCTAGTAAGATTATACGGTTGTTTATTTTTTTTATATGTCATGAACAGCATAGAAGGTTATATTGTATTTTTTGTAAACTTATAAAAGAGAATATTTTTTTATATTTTTTATAATTCGAAATTTTAATATTTGCATATTTTCGATTAATAAAAATAAATCATAGAATGATTATTTTGGAACGGTTTTAATTAATTATTTCATGTCATCAACATCTCACTCCTCTTTGAAAATTATTTTATTATTGTGCAACTACATAGCCTATACTTGCAATGAGAATACAAAAACCTGCGACCTGGCCGGTGTAATACACTTCATAGTTGCGTTCAGTACATGGTAATGTATTTGTGTAATTTTCGTTATAATACTTGTAACGTTGCAATATATATATATATATATATATATATATATATATATAAAATAATTACACTACTAAATCAAATTCTAATCAAATTATATTACTTCTGCAAGTTGTTGATATTATTTAATTAACCTGACATATGTTTCACTCATAGATTCAGTAGTATACCATCAGAGGTCATAAATATTTATTAGTAATTATAAATATCGTTATAAATTGTTTTATATATATATATAATATATATTTTATGATTACTTTATCTCAAGATGTTTTCTCCTTATTTGAAACATGTTTCGGGAAGCCTTGTGTTCCCATCTTCAGCCTTCCTGATTTTGAGGCTTTGACACAAGGCTTCCCGAAACATGTTCCAAATAAGAAGAAAACGTCTCGATGTAAAGTCGTCATAAAATATATATTATATACATCAAGAAACAGACTGTAGCAAAAAGTGTTTGAATATAATCTATATATCAATAAAACAAACATTCACACCATGCACTAAGTGCGAATATATGGGAACACACATATTTACAATAAGCCTTAGTTGTTGTCCTCTGCAAAGGGTGTGAATGTGACAAGACACTGTTGTTACTAGAATAAGTATACGTGTCTTATAAACTTATTCTGTAGCTTTGGCGCGTCATAGTTTTGATAACAACAAAGGTTGTTACTGTTTATTCATTACTGGCCTATACGTCGTTGCAACTTTCATTCATAAAAAGATTTATTCGTTTCAGATACGTTCATAACTTACCATAACTTACGCGTAAGTCTAATATAAAAGAATCTTAAGGTCTTTAACGAACTAAGGTTTTGTGAGACTTTGTTATGCTATTGTACGTATGTTTATTACCGTGCCTGAAGTGTCTTACTATCGTCGTATTGCATGGGTGGCCTTGAAATCAGTTTATCTTTCTGTGACAGAAAAACAATAAAAATTTCACACGTACTTAAATAACACCATGCTACTCACTTTTTCAGTAGAAGTGCGGATCTCTACAGTCTACAGTCGCATGTCGTGATACCGAACAGCAGTTTAAACTGAGTTCATCGAAGTTACTGCGAAAACAAATTGTCTGCTAGCATAGTCTCATTTTATTTTAAGGAAGAGGAGGCAATACTAAATGTGAGTACACTAAAATTTCACGGTACACAGAAGTAAATAATTCGTTATTAGGAGACCACAGTTGCTTATAAATTTGTTATTCCGAGATTCAACTGAATGGTTACCTTATTATTCCACCTGTTTCATCACAGTTTTCCCTCTCAAGACCGTCGTCACATTTTCTCACAGTTGCTGTCGCCCCGAAATCGTCTGACAGTCTCACGAATAAATTCCACAACATATGGATAAATTACTCAAATTTGCAACGAGATTCAATGTTATTTTTAACCAAAAATCGAAATTATTTACCAAATTCTTACTGCGGCTATACCATATACTGTTTCACCGAATTACTTACAGTCGCTCTAGAAGTTGTGGTTAGACAGCTCCACTGACAAGAAACGGTTTCTTTAATAAATTGAAAAAAAAAAATGAAATACTCCTAAGATGCAGATTATTATCATTCGAACGGCAGAAACTCCTGATTACTTCTCACCGTAATAAAATATCCAGAGAAGTAAGGTTGAAAAAAAGTTTAAATTCGGATTAAACATTAATCCGGCAAAAAACAAAAGTCAGTCTTTCACGGATGCGTGAGTTGGGTTCAAGCGCCAGCTTCCCAAAGAACGGATCGCCTTGAGACTATTTACCAAGGAAGAGGGAATACAGCCCTGGTCCCCAAAACACGTGGCGTTATTTCGAATTAATTGTGCAGCTCTAGACCCGATCTCATGGAGCTTCACAATTTTGGTCTGGCATCCATCAGCTCCATTCCAGCCATAAGCTAGTTCACTCCTGCCCGACGATGAGGCAGTGCGTGCCAGGCAGGGACGGCCAACAGGTAGGACGATGTAGGCCGCAACCTCACGCCCCTGGGGAAAAGCCGCAGGCCCCCGCCTACGGGAGTGGGAGGAAGAAGAGAACTACAGTGAAGTATACATAGAAGAATAAAACCGTAAGAGTATCCTATATGCCTATGCCTATATGTGAAGAAGATTGATTCAAGCCAATTGTAAAACTAAGTCAGACACCGAAGGCGTTTAACTGTGTGTCTTTGTTCCCGAGTATAAGATCATTGTGATTTGCCCGTGTTAAAGTACAGTATCACAAAGCAGTTAATGGTTAGACCGGGCGCACTGTGACACAGTAACACAGAGAGCGATGGGATTAAGGATAACACGGAATTGTAGCGAGTGAAGCCGAAGTAAGATGAAGTTGAACTTTACAGGTCATGAGGCAGAAACGGTGGAAGTTGATCCAAAACGGTACCTGACAAATAGATCGAGAGGTAATCCGAAAAGATTGGTGACGTGTTGTGGATCAGGCAGATGGCAGACAGAATGACTAAATGTAAAGGACGCCTAAAGTGTCCGAAAATTGCCTGAAATTAAGAATGAAAACGCTAAATTTCTTCCCAATTATCCAGGGCTTTAAAATATCAGATAGGCCTACATTTTTAAATCTAAGCTATACGTGCGCTAGCGTCTGGTCAACAGCTGTTTATTGAAAGATGGACTACTTTTTCAGTCTTACGAGAAGTTGAATACTTGTGAACTCACTTAACGTATATTACATATAACCGGCGATTAAACAACGGCAAAAAGCCGTTAATCAATTGACAAAAACTCATTGCTATCGAACGTGGGAATAATATGAGAAAAACAGTCTGTTTCAAGTAGGCCTATACGGTATAATGAAGGAGACCCTGAAGAATCATCTGAGCGTGGAATGTTTAGATTTTCTTCTCACATTGATCTTTCTAAAGTGGACTCCCAGTGTTCTATTATAAATTTTTAAGTGATAAAATTATATTCTCGTATATTATACATCTTCTGTTTTCACTGTGGATCCCTCCCCTTCACAATTATTTCATAACCCAGGAGAGGATGCAAGTGTACTTCAACGCATTTTGGTAAAAAAATAATAATAATAATAATAAAGCATTAAGGTGTAATCAAAGTTTGAGATTCAAAACAAACAATTATTCGAATCGGTTAGTTTTCTCGTAAAATCAGTAGCTGCAGATTGAAGAGCTTTTAACGGAGTTACTTCTCACCACCACGAAAGTCAAACTACATTGACTGAGAACTTCTATGGCCATTATATCAACGTTATCTACGATTAGAAATTTTAATTTTTATAATGAGGTACAGAAACACATCCGCCCTTACAAACGCGCGAGCGAGCGTACACACTGAAGATCCTCCCACACATGCGTATTAGTTCGCCCGCGTTAAAGACTCGGTGAACGGAGCCGAATCTTCCGGTGCTGAGGTTTCACATTTCGTTGCTTTTCTTCCGTTGCTTCGGTGCTAAGGTGCTACGTTTTGTTGCATTTCGCCACCGTTCCACCTTTCGGACGCGAAGCCTTTCACACATTTGCTGTTGTTTTCGCACGATTTTTCACGTCCCTTTGATGTAAGGCAGAAAACCGATAACGTTCGAAAAGGTTAGGAATAGACACGGAATAACGCAAACCTGGGCAAATGATGGCGAAATTATCCCCACACATGCCTCTATTCGGCGAACATTGCCCATACTTACGGTTATGGTTCGTTTGCCGAACGCAGGCCCATATGTGGGAAGACCGTGATCGTTAAGAAAACCTTTTATCAATAATGAGTTCTTTTATCAAACACAGTTTTTAACGCCATTCCTGTACTTCAGTTTCCTAAAAATTTGGAAGTACAGAAAAGACTTTTATAGGTAGCTGAAATGAAAAGAAGAATTTTCTACTAGTCAATGGATTTTGAAGAGACGTCTAATTTATTACTTAACATTTTGTTAAATATTTATTGTGGCTAGAGAGGCCCGCACGCGTTAACTGCGTCTGAAAAAGAGAGTGATTACACGCATAGTTGGATTGATTTCAGAAGGAATGCGACGTAGTGTGTTACGCACCACGGCAAGTGAAGAATGTCACGCCAGAGAAGACGCATTTGCACCGCGTACACTCCACTCTCATATGAAATTTATCCAACGTTCACCATCTAAAACACAGATTCTGCACCACTTTTTTTTTATAACGAGAAATTAAATCAAACTATACGTAAAGTAAATGGTAAAACAAAAATATTCTACAAGCAGATGCTTCTTAAGCTCTTCTTCATCACATCGTCATTTCTTCTCCTTCTTCTTCTTCTTTTTGTTGTTGTCTTCGTATTGAATAGTAGAAAATATCCTTCATAAGGAAGAATAGGTTAGGAAGTATCTGTATAGGAAATACTCATTTAACGTTGAAGTTTTTTGAAGGTTTTTAAAAATACATTACGTCAATTGAAACGGTATGAAGCAAGATGATTTTAAAGTCATAGCTAGAAGCTAGGTTGGAAAAGACATAAAACTATTGCATGAAACACACCATTTTTACTTGGAAAAAGTGCTTAATGCATTGTTATGAATTAAGTATACAATACCATAAAAGTTGAAAGTGAATTCTGATATAGCCACATAATTTCGTAGGACTCACTGACCGAATCAATTATTCATTAAAACTTTCGCGTTTGTCGGCCGTAAACCGAGGTACCACCGATGTTATCGAAAGTTGTAATACATAGGGTGATTCAAAATTGCACGGCAATCTCTCGGAACCTGATTCTATAGCTAAAAATAAGAAAGAAAGTCCATATAAACATAGGTCCGAAAACGGTTCGTTAGCGAGTTACGGCTCGCGAACCAGTTCGCCCTGATTTCTGCTCCCACGGTAAAATGACGCCATACTGAAATTCGTGGGGTATAAAGTGAAGGATAAATATGATGGTCGTTTTATAGTTTTGAATCTGAAAAATTAAATAGAAGAGGTCTCAGACCTCCATCTTAATTAGTTTTTGAGAAAAACGTGGTAAAACAAAAAAATTTGAGTCGAAAAACACACATTTTTAGATTTGAGATAAAATAACTTCGTTAATTTGCTAATAAACAAATAAAAATTTCTAACTAACTTTGTAGAGAATTTAATTATGAGAAAACTGATGTGTATAACAATGTCTATTAAAAGTAAGTACAATTTTTGAAATTTGACTTTAATTAAAAACAAAACAGGCCAAAATGCGCCAGAAAAGTGTTACAATTTACAAGAATGGCATTGTAAACTTTCGAAACACCTACACTTTGGCAGACGAAAACCCACGAGACTGTCCCCAAGACATGACCGACATACTTTTTCATTTAATGGTGCAGTCTTCTTGGTGATTAATCTCTTAGGCCCTTTTTTCTTACCACCAAGCCTTAATGGAAGACAATACTTATATTATTTGCAAACGCATCTGATGGAACTCTTGGAAGATATTCCACTTGCAGATAGAGTGTAGATGTGGTATTTGAATGACGGTGCATCTGCTCAATACTGTCGTGATTTGATGTCGTGATACCACCACATCGATCTCTTGATCTCACGCCATCAGACTTTTACCTTTGGGGTTGGATGAAGTCGTTAGTTTATTCCGCTCGTATTGGCACACAAGAAAAATTGAGACATGCATAATAGAATATGGACCTCCTGTTAAGAATAATCCTGATGCTATAAAACGTGCCCGACTAGCCTGGATTCACCTAGCTGAATTTTGCATTCAACAAAATGGCCACATTGAACAACTGCTTTGGACGACCGTTTGCAGCTTTATCAATATAAAAATTTTGATATTTAATCACTCGAAGGAAAACTTCTGTAATATAAGTTTTCAATTTGTTTACAGTTACAGTTGTGAAAATGTTTACGAAAACCTTTGTTCTCTTTAAAATTGTAAGACTTTTCTGGGGAATTCGAGGTGGCTATTTTACTGGTTCGTTTCGACCAATCAATCGCTTATCGAATGTACGCGTATTATTTAAATGGTTCATCAAATCAAAACAGTAGTGAGCAGATGCACCGTCATTCAAAAACCATATCTGCACTCTATCTGCAAGTGGAATATCTTCCAAGAGTTCCATCAGATGCGTTTGCAAATAATGTAAGTATTGTCTTTCATTAAGCCTTGGTGGTAAGAAAAAAGGGCCTAAGAGATTAATCACCAAGAAGACTGCACCACACATTAAATGAAAAAGTATGTCGGTTATGTCTTGGGGCAGTCTCGTGGGTTTTCGTCTGCCAAAGTGTAGGCGTTTCGAAAGTTTACAATGCCATTCTTGTAAATTGTAACACTTTTCTGGCGCATTTTGGCCTGTTTTGTTTTTAATTAAAGTCAAATTTTAAAAGTTTGTACTTACTTTTAATAGACATTACACACATCAGTTTTCTTATAATTAAATTCTCTACTAAGTTAGAAATTTTTATTTGTTTATTAGCTAATTAACAAAGTTATTTTAACTCAAATCTAAAAATGTGTGTTTTTCGACTCAAATTTGTTTTGTTTTACCAAGTTTTTCAAAAAAACTAATTAAGATAGAGGTCTGAGACCTCTTTTATTCAATTTTTCAGATCAACAACTATAAAATAACCATCAAATTTATACACTTTATACCCCACGAATTTCAGTATGGCGTCATTTTACCGTGGGAGCGGAAATCAGGGCGAACTGGTTCGCGAGCCGTAACTCGCTAACGAACCGTTTTCGGACCTATGTTAATATGAACTTTTTTTCTTATTTTTACCTATAGAATCAGGTTCCGAGAGATTACCGTGCAATTTTGATTCATCCTGTATAACACAGGCCTACAGTATTACATACATTTCCTTCAATATTAGAGGCTACACATTTTCGTTGTCCTTTATACGGAGCCGACGAGTCACACTCGGGAACAGAAGCGGAGTCAATTTCCTGCACCCCACTCAACTGTTTAGCTGCTTCTCCTGCTTCTTTGTTTTCTTCTTTTATTTTTAGATTTTTTTGGTAGCACCTCAGAGTGCCTATCACGGGTCGTGTTGAACTTTCGAGAAGCTTTCACGGTTCACGTCTTTATCGCACAACAAATGGAGACCGACCTCAGTAATTTGAAAATCCTTTTGCTAACACATTCACCGTTAAACCTCGCTTTGGTTCGTTTTATTCCTTACCAGTTTCAAGAGAGTCTTAGTGAATACTTATCCTTATTTTCGTCATAAAAATTAGGCAGTTGTTCATGTCTTCTGTATATCTGCGACGTGTTGGAGCGACGGCGACGTTGTAACGAGACCACTGCATGGAAACGGGCAGTTAGGTATACGACGAAAGGTGGAAACGACGCGATGGTAATCACGAGGCTACGACAAACTAGGATTCATTGTACATTATAAAGTAGTTGACTGGAAGTCAATGGGGATGGGACCCTCATGTCCGCAAAAGATCTGTCACCTTCCCTGTTACGTCTCTGTTACGCAACACGAAAAGGAACAAAGACAACTTCTATCTGAAAATTACAAATCAAACTGGTACGATATGCAAAGTCGCTTTTCAAAGTCAATCCGTACTTACTACGAACAGACATTAAAATTAACATAACATAGTGGACAAGAAAGAGAGCCAATAGGAAACAAGCATTAATTGCATATTATAGGTGGCTAGAACTGTGTAGTTACTTAAAAATAACAAAGTGTATCTAATGCAATATTAATGGTAAAGCATTTGTCTTGTCGTAAATTGATTGGCTGTGGGCAATACAAATGGTTGTGCTCAAAGCGGTATCAGCTAGTTTCTCTGCCTCCTTCCCAATCCTTGTCTAGCTTCTAGCTCTGAAACTCTCTTATCCTAGTTGTAAACAAAGTACTCAGCGTAGTAGGAACATTTTGCTACATTAGAGATACTATTTTAATTTCTGATAGTTGTAAATAAGTAAATAAATAACATTTTTGACATACGCATGAATTGGTTAGTTTCAGCAAATTTGCAAGTATTTATTTGCACTAGTTTCATTTCAGTTTGCAGATTGGCTACGTAAATCTATACCAAGGATATTTCCTCCTCCAACTCTGTGTTAACTCTGATTATCCTGAAGCTTACGATACAGTTAGGAATAGACAAGCTGAGGAATAATAAGTCACCTGGGTGTGAGAACTTTTATGTAAAACTTTTTAAATGTGGAGAAATTAACTTAATATAACAATTAGACTCGCTGATTTCAATGATTTGGATTGAAGAAAGAACACCTAGTAAATGTGGCATTATCTGCCCTCTGTATAAAAAGGGAGATCGTCTAGAGTATCACAATTATATAGGTATTACTCTAACGAAAGAGCCTACAGAGACTCCTATATATCAAAAAAGAACTTGGCTCCTACCACTGTGATTCAGAAAGAAAAAAATCTACTATAGATAAAAAATATTCACGTTAAGAGAAATTCTGGAAAAACATATGAATTAAATATGTTACGACGGTCTAACTGATCGTCGTATGGTACAGTGGGAAACGAAATTACAGACACCAGTCAAGTTATTAATCACCAGCTTTAATTAATCACAAAGAACAATTTGTAATCAACTCCTACAATAATTTCAGTTAAATTTGTGCACACGCAATAATAATGTCAACTATATAGAATTCCGCACTAATTATAACACACACCCTCTTGATATCACTTGACAAATCGCCCAACATAAACTGAATTATAAGCGGCAGGTGTTGGCTATTTATAGCCAACAGGGTTCCATAATATGCGTTCTGAACAAGTTCTCGAAAATTCTAGAGGATACTTCAATGCGGCCTTGGCGGAAGCAAGCACGTACTGGGCTAAGCGAGTAATGCGTAGAACAACGTTCTCCAACATTCCGTATTGCGTTACAATATTAACACCCACAACGTGTTTTTACATTTTAAGACCACTTATGGTAGGATAAGTAGAGACCAACCTTACGTGGCGTTGATTGATCTCAATATCCCCTTAAACTGTCTTTCCTTGGTGAGGATGACAAGAAAGAAGTGCACGGCTGAGTTAAAACTGAATCTGATCTGAGCGATTCCTTTGACTGTAATAGTGGTTTAAAACAGGCTGACAGTTTTTCCTGCTTGTTCTTCAGTATAGAACTTGAGAAAGCCATTAAGAGACTCCGGTCTACAAAAGACAAAACAATACTTACGAAGTCGGTTAAGTTATTGGCACTCACAGATGATGTCGGTATCACTGCTCGATTTTATGGCTCACTAACTGAGTCATTCCTTCCCTTCGAATCCAGTGTAAACAGAATGAGTTTAGTTAAAAATGTTAATAAGACTAGGTATACGACAACTGTTAAAATTTATAATAATAGACGTGAAGTTTGTATTTATTGCTACATATTTGAATGAGTCGATCATCTTAGACTTCTGGGTTCAATAGTGGCAATAGACAGTCATACTATCAATGAAATCCAACAGCGAATTTCAGCAGCAAATAGATGCTGCTTTGGACTGTTAGAGCGATGATAAGTGGGGGGTTACTATCAAAATCTGCAAAAATGCACCCTCTATGAAACTTTAATAAGACCAGTCTGGTCATATGGAGCAGAAACATACACCACCATCAAAGTAAATGAAAGGTATCTTTTAACTTTTGAAAGAAAGGTGTCACGAAAAATTGATGGTCCAGTGTGTGACATGGATATATGGCAGATACGTTATAATCAAGAATTATACGCACACTTTAGGGATTTTGAATAAATTCAAGGTTGAGGTGGGCCGGACATTTGACGAGGATGATGGAGAACGAAACACAGAGGAAAGTCCTGATGGAAGAAGAAAGAGACGCAGACCAAAGCTGTGATGGATTGATAATGTGAGCATGATGCCAAAATATTTGGACTGAGGGACTGGAGAGCCGTCACGTCAGATCGGGGCTGTTGGAGAAGGCTTCTGGAGGACGTCAAGACTCAGCAATGAGTTGCGGCAGCAAGGTTACAGGTTCCCGTTCTGTCACCTCCTCTACAGCCTTCTTCCTTCAAAATTCTCACTGCCTGTTTCATTTCGTTCCTCCTGTCAACACCAGACTACATCGAACAATAATGTCAATTTACAGTCTGCTATTCACTTCTATTCTTCTTAGTTCCACTTATTGTCAGTATCTGAATCTTGTATTTCTTGGATTTCGTTCAATATTTCTCAGTCAGGAATGTAATAATCCATGCTCGAAAATCGTGGTTCGTTTCTCTCCCACTGTCGTTTCTATTTATTTATCCCTTGTTTCCCGGCAACATCTTGGTTTTGTCTGTGCAGAAGTGTATGTTACCTAGATGAGTTACTAACCCTAATCAGGCTAACCAGGTACAGAGACTGCCTTCTTTCACTTATTAGCCGAACAGTTTTCTGTAGGGGTTTTCTCCCTTAGCCAGTCTGCAATTATTATTCAGCGGGCGCCGAAGACCTGTTCTTTACCTTCTCCCGTAGACTTTACAACGCCCCCCCCACACACATACACTGCGCGTCGTTCACCCGAGGATCACCTGATTAATGACTTCTAGGATGCGGAAGCAGGATTCGTTGGCAGAGTTGACACGAACACTCGACTTTATAATCATTTATCAGAAAACATTAAGTATTACTCAGAGTTTTGTTGACGCATAGGCGCTGCCAACCTATAGGCCTACAGTCACCGACAACGTTTTACCCACCATTGATCCCCACGTCCAAATGGATTGAAATCAGTTGTGTGGGATAATTCCATGTTTATACTCTGTATGTTAGGTTGCTCCGAAATATATATCATCTTCTCCTATTCTTATATACTTTTTATGCTGCCACACCCAGTTTATCGAATATATTATTTTTGTAAGATACGGACGGGGGTTCATCGATTGCGCCGGCGATAATACTCTACCCTTCCATTAGTATCGACTGCGCTAAATAGAAATCGAGTCGTCACCTGCGCCGGCGGTCAATTTTCTGTTTATCAACACGTCACAGATATCGTAGCCACTTGCATGTGCAGAAATATAAATACGTATGCTCTGTTTTGAAAAATGTTTGGTTAGAATTTTTGCGCAACGGTTGAACAAACCTAAAATGTCTTTCCAAAGCGTAATATCAGAAATGAGATCTTATCGTAAAAAGCGTCTTTACAGTCTTGTTAACGTAGTGCTAGAGACCCGTATTAGTCAGAAGTGACTGTGCTATAGGCCTACTCCACAGTATTAGGTCCACGGAAATTAGCCGATGCCACTTAAAAACGAGCTGTGCAACACCTGCGTACTATTACATTTTTATTACTTTTTTATATTAATTCATTTGAAATCTTTTGTAACACAAGGACGTTGCCTAGGTCAAGAATTTAAGGGAGATTGAGAGAATGTGCGAGAGAGAGAGAGAGAGAGAGAGAGAGAGAGAGAGAGAGAGAGAGAGAGAGAGAGCATCATGCCTGTATGAGGACATAGGCCTATGCGTGTGTTAAACTGATCACAGAAGTTATCCCGAGTGCAGTCGATAGGTTAGCGCATTAAAGTGGAAATCATTTGGGTTAGGGATTGAACCGGGCGCATTCGATGGAGCCCCATACCGTCGACCGGTTGTCGGTATTTTTGGTCTCCTAATATATCTTCTTCTTCTTCTTCTTCTTCTTCTTCTTCTTCTTCTTCTTCTTCGTCACCACATGGCTTGGGCTACAGCCCGTTCCGACTTCACAGAGTCTCTGACCATTTTTTCCAGGGCCTTCCACGATCTCTCGTCCCCACTGGCCTATATTCAAACGCTTGTTTAGAAATACGCGTGTCAACCATGCGTTCCACAAGGGACT
The DNA here is from genome assembly GCA_034769895.1 of Magicicada septendecula. NCBI lineage: Eukaryota > Metazoa > Arthropoda > Insecta > Hemiptera > Cicadidae > Magicicada > Magicicada septendecula. The sequence goes on along the minus strand of CM068373.1, from coordinate 369,099,892 downwards.
TCCTATATTTCTTTATTCTCTCCAGAACCGATTGTAACTTCAGGTCTTTCCTTACGTCGTCATTGATAATTATCTTGGGATAATTATTGATCATTACGAACCTGTACCATCTGAACCACAAACAGAGGCAAACACCGTGGCACAGTGACCTTGATTAATCATGTTCTCGTTTATTACATTCTTTGAGGTGTAGTCCTAGGTTTTCCTATTTTTTGTTAATACTAATATTAGACCTAAGTACTGATAATATCATATCACACGTAATATTATTTTCAGTATACGTACATATACAAACAACATGTAACTAATCATTTTTTCCGATATAATAATAATATTTACAAAAGTTCAGACATGGCTGCTACTAACAATTGAACCCTTAATGTGGTAATTAAATTTAAGCAGTAAACAAAAGGTGCATCGTCCATTTACCACCCGTATTGTAATGGTTTTATCTAATACCTACATTCTCTCATAATAGTGGATGATATATATAAAAAGCTGTGCATAACGGAACGCATAAATCAGTTGTGTGAGTGAGGAACCATAAAATTAAACGCAACAGCATAAAGACCGAAACGGAATTGGTGAACGCACAACCATTGGCACACGAACAAGCTAATGAAATTAAATGTGTTGCGAGCTGTACAGTTTACAGTGTGCTATTTATCATTTCGGTTGTATCAACCCAGTAGGACACGTCCGAATCTTTGTTGTGTCGTTTGTTTCTGAAACTTCTGTTCTTATAAGTTACATTCGTACTCGCCAGCCACCCGAAACGAGAGTGTAAACGCTGATAACTACTTTTAAATAATGAATTACCTGAAGTAACTGAGAATGTTCCCAAAAAAGGTATATCAAACTGAGAAATTATTCCACCGATTTAACTGTTTCTGGCATGTTTTTGTTTAAAAATGTCCAATAAACATATGTCAAAAAATGTTTAATTTTCCGTGTGTATTTTATGTGTTGTTCATTTAAACAATTACTTCCGAATGGGATATACTGTACTTGGAACTGAAGTTGATATACACAGTAAATTTATCATTTCTTGTCAGTGCAAAAGAAACCAAACTGTTAGCTTACAATTTTCTAATGTTGTCAGATTCAAATGTTTAATTCTAAATTTCACAAAAATCGGTACAGACCTATAACAACAAATTTTATATTAAATAAAGAATTACCATTTTTGTTCTTACTCCAATGATACCGTGTTTATGTAATTCGGACCCAAAGTAAGTGAGTTATTAGAAATCTTTCATTTGGCTTAATTTTCCTTAACCTATTTTATCTGCATCGTTAAAAATTTGAAGGAACTTTATTACTCTTTTCGAATCCTAAGTGCTAAGTTAAATAAATTTAAGTAAATACTTAATTATTGTTTACTTCTCGTTTCCAAAATTTTCACCATTTTCCAAAAGCTACCTATTTATACGCTAGTAAGGTTGCCTTTACTAATGCAAAAGCCGTGCAATGTAAGCATCCGTTTTCGACATGCATTGCTTTTTGAGTTAAATACACTATTCCTTCCTTCCTTGCTTCCTTAGTTAGCAATCCGCAGATTGATTTGTAGCAGTTCTCCACACCGATCTTCTCTGTGCTTTCCGTTTCATCTCCTCATAGGAATTACAACTTACATCACAAATAATCTGTTTCATATATTGGAGTCTCCGTCTTCCTCTTCCTCTTTTCCTTTCTGTGTAACCTTCATTTATTGTTTTTATCGAATTCTCGTGACGCATAATGTGGTCAATAAGTTCAACCCTTCGCTTTACAATAGTTTTCCCAAAACTTTTTGTTTCTCCAAATCTAGTCTGAATCTCATCATTACTAACCTTGTCGATCCAGCTTACTTTCAGTAACTTCCTATAACACCTCATTTCCAGTACCTCAAGTTTTCTTCTTTCCTCTGTTCCAACTGTCCACGTCTCACATCCAATAGAGTTATACTCCACATGTAACTCTTCAGGAACCTCTTTCTTGTTTCCTGAGCTATTTATTTAGAAGGCAGTAATTTCCATTTACTGTTGAATGCAACTTCAACCTGTCCGATCTTACTCAAAATTTATCTTTTACTTCTTTCGTTTTCTGTGATTTTATTTTCTAAGTAGGTGTCTATGTGGAATTAAAATCTGTTAAATCGCGGTAAACATCACAAAGAAATTTTAAATAACTACTCAATTTTTTTCATAACAACTAAGAACAAATTTACAATCAGTTGATTCTACAACTTTTATTGTTCATTACATAAATACATACATAAATCATTAAGTTATTATTTACTCTGGCCAACACAAGTTTGACAAAACAGCTGATGTGCATTGTGTGTAGTATTGTCATTCTTTCAATTGAATGAAATCGCTTTTCTTGGTAAAGTAAATGATTTCGTGTTATCTAAAAAGAAATGTTTTCATTGTTAAGTTGACTGAGTCAAAAGAAGTTCATCGTTGATAAACTTGATAAAATAATTTAAATGTAGATACGTTGTTCTTATTTTCATTTGTTAGGCTAGTTTAATAAATTCCAAAGCTCCAAAGCTTCCTCAAGGTTTTTTACACACACATATATGACGCGTATTGTAAGTCATATCTGCACACGAATGATTCCACAGACAGCCCTGCTGATCGCTTAAAAAAATAATTATGTGTTCTGATTTCTCAACTATTTGCCTTACTTTAACTTTTAGTAGGTATTTGGCAAGTTAATTCCTCTGTAGTTATGAGGTAAACGTTTATTCTCGTTGTTAAAAATGAGGATTATTTTACTTTTTCCCCACTCGTCAGAGTATTGTGAATTGACAATGGTGGTTGTTTCAATTAAATTTCCATAATTAAACAAGCTCATCATATTTCATTAATTACTTTTGCGATGCGATCAATTCCTGGAGATTTTAAAGTCTTCATCGATCTTACAGTTCTTTTATTCCTTCTGGATACTTCTCATGTAACCTTATCTGTTTTGCTCCTGTTCCGATCGCTTGAAGTTAATGAAAATCACTGGCACATTCAGCTTCTGCCACAAATACAACTTTAAGATCTCAAATACTAAGACAAAATTAATGGCCTTCCTATTGAAGAACCCTGTAAGAACAAAAATTGTAATTGATAATAGTTATTTAGAGTAGGTATAACATTATAATTATTTTAATTATTAGGAAGGACTAAATAAATTTAGTTGTATAAATAAATAAAAAAGTTGAATAAATTCCATGTACCTGTGGAACAATGAGACGACTATTGAAGAATAAAACGCAGAGGGAGACACAGCTAAAGTTCTATAAGGTCGTGGCTGTGTCGGCTTTAATGTACGTATGGATGTGGAACATGGACTTTCCTGCAAAAAGATATTTCAAAAATACAGACCTCGGAAATGAAATGTTTAAGAGCAGTTAAGAGATGTAGTTTGAAAGACCATCTAGGAAACGGCGACATGAGGAAAGATCTGAAGTTACAGTCGGTTCTGGAGAGAAGAAAGGAGTACAGGCAGAATTGGAAGTCCCATGTGGAACGCATGGTAGATACGTGTATTCCTAAAGAAGCGCTGTTTGAATACAGGCCAGTGGAGACGAGATATCGTGGAAAACCCTGGAAAATAATTGGTCAGAGACTCTGTGAAGTCGGAACGGGCTATACCCCAAGCCATGGAGTGAAGAAAAAGTAGAAGACATTCAGCTTTACTTAATCAGGTTATTTGTACACATTCTTTTATTCGCTTGGTTCTCACATTTCCATATCTGCTTCTACTTCACGATAAATCTATTTGTTGTTAATTAGTGTATTATTCCCAATCTTTTTTTAATTTGCTTTATGCTTGTCACAATAGATTAGACATTATTCTAATGAAATAAATTAATAGCGAGAGGGATGGTTGTGTGGCTCTACTGATAAAATTCAATCGTCACATGCATGAATACAGAAGCTGGATTTATGATCAACATGATGGTCCAACGTTCCGGGATCTCTATGCCTCCAATGCGAAACGCATGGTAAACATTCAAAAGATTTGAAAGAAAGAAATTAACAAAACTCATTTAATTATTATTTGAAACAACAAAAGTTTATCTTTCTTTACATTTCGAGGATAGCCTAATTGAGATAAACACAGTTTAAGGCAGATTATGAGAAACGTTGCCAGCAGGAGAGCATTCCGCCTACTTACAGCATGTTACTAATAACATGCCTATTTGCCTATTTGTCAGGAATATAATAATTGTTTTTCAAATCGATTACATAATACTGATTTATTATTTCCATATTAGTTTTCAGTGTCAGGTTTATTGGAACCAATGTGTGGTTTAACGCAGTAACTGTGACACCTCATACGTCATTAGATTAATATCTCTGCTGGTTTCTGTATATTTCCACGCACGCGTTGTATTCTTATTTCTTTTGTAATTAATTAAAGTGGTGTTTCTCCGTAGGAGTTTTTTTTTCAGATTTCGTTCCTCGATCTTTGATTACTGAACACGAAGTTTAGTTAGTCATTCTAAAATGTCTTTTTTCTTTTTATTTTATTTATTTTTTTTTGAAAGAATGTCCGGTTATTAATATATTGGGACCCATTTTTAATATTTAGTTCACAATTAAGTTTTTTTGTTTTACTTATCTTACTTACTTCCTATATATTTTCTTATTGTACCCTTAAATAACGCTATTTAGTATAGTATTTAACTTTAGTAGCTACGATATTTAAGTTGATGGCAAATAAATTTTTGGGAATAAACGAAATTATAATTATTATGAATCTACAGGTGTAGGCAGATGGAAAGTTCTGAGGCTTGAAACCCCTTGCAATTTGTTACTCAGCTAAGTCTGTTAATTATTTTTGTAAGTTAAGAATAGACATTATTTATAGTAACCAATAATATTTAGTTCTGTGCATCTACAGAAATTCTGTTATGAGATGATTGACCAGAAAATTTATTCGCTCCACTTTTTGTTCAGCCTTGTCTTAAAACGAAATTATCCATATGACCCTATGAGAAATTATTATAAATAATATTATTCAAGTTGTAAATTTTACCTAAATAATTGTTGCGAGGATGAACTGAAGATGTTAAAGTTTCTGGTTTTCTGTAAACTGGCTTCATCAGTGAGAAACCAGATAGGCCTACTGGCAGTCCTGGTGGTACGGCCACTATATTTTTGGAATAAAAACTCCTTGTAGAAATTTTTAGTATACTTTGATTTGACCTGCACATACTACTATATAATTAAGTAAAATACAGAACTATTCGTTTCAAACTTCTGTGTGCAATTGAATTATTAATACTTGCCATTAACTTAGAAAACATACTTGTGTCAAGGTTATTCGTTTTTCATTGTACAAAAGATGATGTTCCAAGCTGTTACAAATATTTCAGTTTATTTACAGCTTCATAGTTTAAGATAACGTATTAAACTTTAACAAAATATTTCAGAAGGAAATTATACCTATCGTTATCTCCTGAAAGAAGCTACTTTGAATAACAGTTTGATTTGTGGGAGCTATTTTAATCTTGAGAACTGCTACAAAACGTGGTTAGATTTTCGGCATTTTTTATGTTGCTCTTATACTTTTAAAGTACAGTTAAATGACAAAAGACTTATTTTTTCCACGTTATAATTATGGTGCCTAATATATGTATTATCAAGGGCTCAATGTCCATTTCACAATGTCTTACTATAATTGCGTTAATTGCGATATAAACACGGTGCATACCTCATAATTTGTCTCGAACAAATAATACTTGATAGTGTCATTACCTCCCACTTATCACAAAACCTATGATTAACTGATTCATTGTAAGCTGCTCGTAAAAATATTATCACTTTTTAAAACAAGGGTGAATACTTTTTTATTCTGTAAGAAAACTGGCGTGAATGGAGATACTGGTTGTGTGTGTGTGTGTGTGTGTGTGTGTGTGTGTGTGTGTGTGTGTGTGTGCGTGCGCGCGTGTGCGCGTGTGCGTTTGCCTTCTATTTAGTGATGAAAAATGTACTACTTTGATCGTTAAATCGAAATACGTATGCCGTATTAGCAACATTAAATATTCAGAAAGGCCAGTGTACCGTTCTCTTAACAAACGAATGTTACTGTGCATATAGGCCCTAGATACCGGTAGTCGGTTGGGCTGCTGGTCTTATTGTCATTAGTCCTAGGTGTCGTGCTCCGGTAGCGCACAGAAAGGTTGAACGTCACGTTATAATATAATAACGTATAATAACGTTTAAATGTGTCATAATATTAATTACTCTACGCGTGAAAATACGAAGTTATTAGTTTAAAAAATTAGGTGTGATCGTATAAAACGTCAAAAGAAATAGTATTAAATTGAAGTGGTTAAATAATAAGTTGTGTTTTAGTTTTGAAAGAGTTCAAAAAAATTTCTTAATACAACTCTTTTTTGTAATAAAATATGCAGGATAAGAAAAGGAGCCAAATTGGTTTCGGTTTAGACGCACGAAGAGGCTGGGAGAGCTAGGTGGATACGGCATACCATAGAGACGAGGGATATGAAAGGGGATAACGTGCGGAAACTGAGGATGAAGAGACGGGGTCTAGCCCGTAGAAGTTTATACTGCACATGAAAGTCGAGGGAAAAATTACTCAGTTTTTATCAACGGCATGGCATAAAAAATAGTTATTATTTACGACCAACAGTCCAAGTTATTTCAAGGTAGAAAAAATAAGTTAGCAAATTTTAAGAAGTTCTACCTAGTATCATGCATTAGTATCATGCCGGTATCATGCACGGGATATCGGCAAAAAACGGGTTTTCAGTTATTAAAAGTAGATATTTGAAAGCATTCCTAAACGAAGAACAGATCATGGATTTCGCAGAGCAGTTCTTGAACAGTGGAAAGCCAGCTTCAACTGAGATATGTTGTGCACATTGTTCAATCTGACAATTTCATTCAGTTACACTTTCATATAGAAAGGTTTACACAAAAGTGGAAGGTACGTTTTTGTTGACATTGCAGAGTCTGGCAGAACAATGAAAACAAACAAATGAACTCCACCCTGTAGATATTTTGTTCATTTATAACTATATCAACTACCTGATAAATAGTTAATATAGTTAAAACATAACAAAAGTGCGGTAACTTTAAGTAAGCGAATAGTAGGCCTAATTAAATTATGCACAAGCGGACTGGCTCCTTAATTTTAGTGTAAATAGAAAATTAATAATGACACAAAATCTAAATCATCAACACTCCACTTCCTACTAAATGTGTGTGTAGGCTACGCGTACTCGCACGTGTGCTCTCTTGTATTAAACACTGAGCGTGTTTAATCAAAATATCACTCGTAATATATGAAAGAGCCGGTGATACATCAAATTAAGTGTAGCAAGCGCGGGGCGAGTTAGTGACCCAGCTAGGAACGAAGCCAGTGCTCTAGGATTAAACACGAAACAAGTAGGAGGCTGCAACAGCTACCGTAACCCGCCAACGCGTTACTGATTCATGTAACTGTCACTGAATTTATATTCCGATATTTGTCAACATTACCTGAGAGACATTGCGCAATCTGTTATACGGGCTCCCGGTTGGACTGGCCGCGTGCGATCGTGCACGCACACGCGTGTGCATTAAGTTACTGGCATTACGAAGTAGCCTATAATTTCCAAGTTGTCTCAACTATATAGATGTAATATTTCGATTCCTGTTTTATTGTTACGGTTTTCACACTTGTTCATAACTCGTAGTTCATTTTCATACTGCGAACCCTCACCAGTTGCTGCGAGTTACCGTCAGTCCAGATTTTCCCTGAGATAACCTCTTTCCTATTTAAAAAGGGGAACGTCTGAGGGCGGGTTTGTATCCAAATCCAGGGTTTTGTCAATCCTTAAAAAAGGGTTGGTCACGCTGATTTTACGAGGGATGTTAGTTAGTTTAGGCGTTAAATGCATATGGTTATCCTGTTAGGACAATGTTTATCCTGTTTTTCGGATTGTGATTTCTGCAGTAGAACTGAAGTAATAGAAGTTTAATTTATTTTTGGTGTTTATTATTATTATTCTTATTCCAATCCTCTTCTACTGCAAGGTGTAGAGGTTGAGCAAAGGTCACTCCACCGAAGTAATAGAAGTTTAATTTATTTTTGGTGTTTATTATTATTATTCTTATTCCAATCCTCTTCTACTGCAAGGTGTAGAGGTTGAGCAAAGGTCACTCCACCGTGGTCTCCGCATGGCCAGGGCCTTAGCAATCCAATACGCTCCCAGCTCCTGCAGAGAGCACTTCACATATCATCTATCTCTCTTCATATCATCTTCATCTTCATAGCTTGGAGAGAGTTTAGATGTTTTTCAGTTAGAGCCCAGGTTTCAGCCCCAAAATTATGAACGGGCACATATGTGTTTTTGAAAATGGTCATCTTAACGTGTTTATTGTTAATTGAAATATTTTAAAAATTTCAAAGCGTAAGTGCTTTTTTATTGATCCATTATAAAAAATACATCTCCATTAAAGAAAAGATAACTGAAAATTCAGTTAACTTAATGCTAATTGAATGATCAGGAAGCTGAAAATTGAGGAACATTTATTAAAAGTGGGCTCACAAAAAACAGCATTGACTGTCAAATAAAAGCAATCGTGTGTTTTCATTTGTTCATTTATATTATCCGACTGATACTTAATTTTTCATTTATAACTGTTGCTAGTTTAAATGAAATATTGTTTTCGTTGAGTAAATGATACTGGTTTAAAAATACTGTTATAAACGGTAGAATAAACGTGTTTTACATGTTTTTATGTTCTTATATTAATAAATATTAAGTGTATTCAGAAGTAGTATTTCCAAAACACAAGTCAGGATAAAAGGATTGCCTTTTATGGTCACATGAAAAAATAAGTCCAGACAAAGACTTACCAACCGGATTTTTGCCTACCATCTAAGTATGAAAACCAAGAGGGCCTGATTCGCCGAGGTGAAAATGAATCTGCTGGAATTGGGGATCGCAGCAGTAGGATATCCAGGAATGTAATTCTCTTAACATCCAAAGACTGGAGAATCTCAGATTTCCCACGAAAAGCTCGAGTTGAAAACATGGGCTGGAGAAAGACAGGAAGAAGGGTACCGAAAACGAGAGCATAAATTCGGTGCAAAACGTGAAGCCTAAGGGAAAATATAATTGAATTAAAGTGGTCCATAGCTGGCCGAAACGTAAAAAAAATATATTTATAAACTAATAATTAGGAGGAGGGGGTTAACCCAAAAACTTTGTTTGAACAAAATTTTCACTGTCGAAAGTAATTCTTCTGTTTCGGAAGTAGGTCTACAGGTTATATGTCCAAAATTATGCTAATTTTAGTACATACTGACTTACGTGTTTATTTTAATTGGTGGTAAACTTAGTTTACATATCCCGTTTCAAAATTTCCTACGTCGTCTTTTAGTTTTTAAACTTTAGCTAGTTTTATTTAGCTATTACTTTTTGTTAGTTCTTTCTTCTGTTCCAGTTTCATTGTCTTCCTCGACTCCTCCTCTGTGTGTTTTCCTCGTTTCCTCCTTCCCGTTGTTGATGACCATTGCACGATTTGTTTTGGAACGTTCCTTGGCGTCACTTTGTTTATATTTGGCTTCTCTTTGTTATGGCTGCATCTGAATTTTGAATATTATAGCTTACAAATTGAGATTTGTAAGAAATTATAGCTCCTACTCAATTTTACACATTAAGCACTATACAAAAAAAATCCAGTTTTCCGTCAACAACATCGACAACGCTGCACTGTTTTCCTATGTATATTTCTGTTTCTATTTCTTTACTTTCTCTTTCAGTTTCCTTAACACATACTCGACATCATAAGTTTTATCTATGACTGGCTGATGGTTTGCAAAGCTCCGCTGAAAGTCTGCTGAAAGTTATAATCGTTTTATTTACTGCTTAAAATTCGAGTTAAAGTCTAAGCCTTGTAACTATGTAGGTGGTAGCTCCTGTACCTCCATGTATCGTATATAGGCCTATATGTATGCTATATTGTTGCACGGCAAATTTCAGTAACACTTAACTGTTCTTCATTCTGTCATGTTACACTCGTCACTAACCGACTGGTTATTAGTTTTCCGACCAACTGTAAAGAGTTTTAGAGTGAATATCAAACAATGAAAAGTGCGAAAATCAACTGAAACGGACAATAGGAATATTAACAACGTTCATGAGCAAAATTCTAAATAAAAATAAATCTCCAGATAGGCCTATTTAAATACATAAAACAGCTTTCAACAAATACAACACTTTTTAATAGGCAACATTTCAGAAAAAGTCTAACAACAAATAAATAAAACGTTGACGATTTTTAATTAGGTCTATTAAAAAACAAACACATTGTTTTGGCAACATGTTTCACAACATTGTGTGACGCATTTCATGTTTTCCTGTTTGTACCGAGCCCTAATTACTTAGTTCTAAAGAGTTTCTACCAAGAGGGTTGAGACTGATAAAATTAGAACATCTTCTTTCCCAGTTCTTCAAAATGAACAGACTGCTATTATCCTTATCAATATTCTTCCATTGATTTGAAAAACCTCCTCCTATGTCCTCCGGAACAGGTGTATAGCGCTTGTAGGATCTGATCAGTCTACGGATCAGTCTATCCGGATAATATATTGGCCTGCCTATAGATCTTCTGCATTTTGTGCCATAGGCCACTGTTTATTTCGGAGTTCTATAGGCCAGTACACCAAATGGATGCATCGTAGTTGTTATATTCGTTTGTTGAGGGAAATAAGGTTTCGTACAAATTTCATTGTGAACATCTTCTCTAATGTGACGTCTTGTGGTACACTTTAAAACTCAAAAAAATTGCATTACTATAGCTAGTATCTTATTTTATTTTTCTCAATAAACGATACATCCCAATCGTATGCCGAAGCTGGAACACCCATTGGGTTTTTTAAAGCCTCAGTCTATTATCCGACGCATTTTATTCTTTAAGTTAGATAGATAGATGGAAGTCTATTAATGTGATATCCACGTTGTTGTCATTAGTATTATTATTATTATTATAGACATACACTTTAACACAGCCCAAGACTTTAAATAGTTCAATTACCATTGATTTTTTTTATATTATTGTTGTAACAATTAAAATATTTTTGTTTTTTCCTGAGTCAAAAACATAAGAAGCTTGATTTTTTCGGCTGGAAACAAACAATTTATTTCTTGATTTAAAGGCGTTTTGTTTCTGGAAGGGAAATCAAGTACGGATTCACAACGAAGACTGTTTACACGAGTGGCGTGTACAGAATTTTGAAAACACATTTCATGGTATGCCGCGGATTAAGTTATGACAACCATCCAGATAGCAAGAAACGAACATGTGACAGGCAAGAAGCTAAATGTCATTTAAAACAGAAGAGAAAAAGAAAAAGGTACACGTCAGCCGAGTGAATATATTGTCGTTCCAAACATTACAAGATTTCTTCCATTAGCCAAGAATGTTGTAACATTGCCGTAACTAACGACAACGCATCGGCTTAAATAACTTTATAATAAGGCTGCAGGAATCTGGCCGTTTTTTGTCTTCACCGTTACGGGCTATGGAAAACACATCTGCGTTTTTTTGCATTAATTATTATACACGACGCGTATGAAATTGGCCTTGTTAAAAATTAAATCGGCGAATACGCGAACACAGTCAGTCTTCTGGCGTGATCTTGATGACGATTATCATAAAAAATAGCTTTGTTCGGTGAACTTCCATCCCGTTAGCCAATGAACACGATACAGCTTTCACGCGATCTGATATTGTTCGCCTTCTGCTGTTATTTCCAAATACCTGCTTTCGCACATTCAACACTATAACGTTTTTACATTATTTGTTAGTATAATTGGTATCCTACCTTATAAATGTAAAACTTTGTTAACGTATAACAAAGTTAACGCGAGAGGCAATATATTAAATAAATAAGACTTGTAGTATATATTAATGTTTTGAGAGCCGTAATTTTCATCATCAACCCGGCTCTACGGTGAGCACCTACCGGTTCCCGGCCTCCGTGTTATTCAATTTTCTGCCTCTCTGAGATCTTTCTCTAGCATAGCTATCATAATTCCTTTTCCTACGTATCTCGAAAGCGTGCTCTTTTTTTATTTGTTGGAGCCCAATTAGTTGGTTTTACACAGAAACGCTTTCTTGCGTGATTGGATGCACTAGAATCTTTCGCGGGGGAAAGACTATATGTGTGAAGGAGTACAAGGGAAAAATGAAAGCGTGTCGGTAATCACATACGAACATTCCTTCACACACTTCCTGGAGAGGTAGAGTTTGGCAACGAGCTTTACATAGTACTTAGTGTGATGTATTCGTTCGTTCGCTTGTATAATTTTGTAGGTTACAAGATTGTTGTCACTCGTTCGCTTTGTACAACAGTTAGACGTTTTATTATTCGATGACTTTCACGCAAAGTCTCTACCAAGGGTAGGTGACTATAACAAAGTCTATAATTTTTTACCCATATCCTCCGTTTTCGTCTCTCTTTTGTTAACATGATAGTCACAGCAGCAAAAACCAGATATTTCTTCGTCGGAAGTCCATTCTAAAACCTTGTGGTACAAAGGAATCTGTGCAACTTGCAGCGTTTCACAGGATTAGCTTTCCCCAAGTAAAGCGTGGGGATTGTCGACTGCACACACATTCTTTCGGTGTACTTGTAAGTTACCGCTGTTTCTTGCGCGAAAGAACGTGAGTGCATTTTTTACAGTTTTACAGTCGCGCGTGAATACTCGATTGGTTTTACCAAACGCAAACCTTTACGCTCTTTCCCGTACGGGAAAGCGTGACTAAAAGCGCTTGTCTGTAATTATTGATAATAATTTTTGGAAGTCTATCGTCTCCATCGAGCTTACATACCCATACCATATTACCTTGTTTCCTTACCATATAAGCTCTGTGTCTTTTATTGTTGCGTTTTGTTTGTGTGTCCTTCATGAGATGCCTTCATTTCTAGTACTTCATAATCTGGATTTTCTAGCTTCTGAAGAAGTCCACTGTGTGACGACATAATTTCCTTTTCACTTTCTTATCTATGTGCCGTACTTCACAACGTATATTAATTTGCTTTTCATTATTGCTTCGTAAATGGGCGACCTGATCGTCTCTCCTACATTTTCCCGCCAAAGTATTGGATTTAGGACAATGTTGGTTCTCGTATTGTTCGTTTCTTCAAATACTCCGGTTTATCTGGTTTTATTCCCAGCTGTGCATACTCTGAAGGTTAAACTGTTGGCCATTATCAGAGCTTGACTCGCAGCACCTATGCATGTATATTCACTATATTACAGTTGATAATAAAACCTCATTTCGTATATCCTCGTTGGTTCTGTACATTGAAATCCATAGTTTTACATCCGAAGATGTATACATAATATATAATTACATTTAACTTCTAATTACATGTATTTACGTGTACCTTTCAATGTTAGTATACATAATGTTACTTGCACATGTATTTATTTATTCTATTATTTATTTTGAAAAATACGTATGGAAATACCCATTGGGGCACGTCATAATGGTACTAATACTACAAATGACTGAAATAAAACTTTGTTTAAAAGTAACTACAATTAGGCCTACTTCAGATCTGAATTAAACTTTGTTTCTTACAAAAGCGAGTAAATTAGAAAAAAATTTACCAAATGTTAATTTTAAAATAATGCAATCACATCCTACCCGTTACAAACCGTATGCAGGACTGTGTAGTAACTTAAACTCTTGTATACCGTCCACTTTAATTACTTTTCATTTACTTCCAAAATCAGTGACGCGTGTGTCACTGTTATTATTGTGTAAATTGTTCGGGATAAAGAAATAAGAGACCTGCAAAGTTTGGAGAGATCAGATAAAAGATGGGAAAGTTACCTTCTTTTCGGGGAAAAATTATATATATATATTTTTTTAATGTTGATTCACAACTCACTCTCTCTCTCTCTCTCTCTCTCGCTCACACTCACACGCGCACACACATGTGTCAAGTTCACAATTACACTTTAAGTATAATACGTCTCTCGCTCACACACACACGTGTCATGATGTTTACAGTTACACTTTAAGTATAATATAATAAGTTTTGCTTACGACTGTGTAAATATGTTTTATAAATTAAAACATTTTTGTTCCCACATTATTTCTTACAGATTTTTCTGTCCATGCGCGCGGAAAATAAATTAAAAGTTCAGCAACGAATAATAAGAGAAAGATACAAATCTCTGGAAAAAGTAGAGGTTACGAGTAAACTGGTAGAAAGCAAAGACAGCGGAAGACGTAGCTATACAGAGGAGTGAGAGAGAGAGAGAGAGAGAGAGAGAGAGAGAAAGAGAGAGAGAGAGAGAGAGAGAGAGATCCTCATAACAAAATTTGCATAGTATCGTGGGTGTCCACGGTTGGTGTACAACTAAAGCTTACCGTACTCTGGTATTTATCTTGTAACTCATTTATAAATAAGAGAGACATTAATTATAACAACAGAAGAAGGAAATTTATAAAGCCAGAAAAAGTACTCGGATTGGTATCGGAGTGCATTTCTTTGTCTGAAAGTGTACACTTAGCTTTAAATGGATTGCTGTGGAGATTTACACGACGCAAGACTTGGTTAATAATTGGCTACCGAGAGACAACGTATGGCATTGATAACGTATTAAATTGATGCTGATTGCTTGCGCCTGTTTATAAGATATTGTCACGTAAGTGGAAACAAAATATGCCATGAAACGTTCACAGTATCGGTACTAAAATTTTTGTAATTTTCCAAAGACAATTGAAAGTACCCCTTAATAAATTGAATGTTACCAATATTTAATATAACATTAACACTGAATGATAATTAATTTTACATTATATTACAAAAAAATTATAAATACAAAAAGTACTGTATACTAATTAACAAAGTATAGTTTGTGATGACAGTGCTGGTGATCGTTTTTCGCATTACAATTTTCATTAAAATAGTACATTTTATCATCACAACTGTATATCGTTGAAACAGAGTATCTGTGACAAAGTCCTAAGACAAAAGTTAAGATTTGACCTAGAAGAATAATCACTGGGTGAAATATATATCTTGAGAGCACTAAGTTACAACTAAGTTGAGGATGCAACTAAGTTACATATTAAGGTAAAATCTATTTGGAAACTTAAGAATCCACTATGGGCACGAAGGGCAACAAACCTGATAGACGATTCTAGCCGGGCACAAAAGTAAAGTGGAAATTCATCGGCCGTACCGACCGCCGGACACAAGGATGAAAGGTGAAATAAAACTACATTAATGCGGACACCACAGAAATACAAAAGGAAGGTGGATGATCAGAGGTGAGATGGGCAGTAATTTTGAAGAGTCATGGACGTGGTCGTGGATGCATATAATAAAGAAAATTGAAAGTCCGGACTGAAGAACAAGCGTTAGATCAAGAAGTAAAAGAAGATGATTAAGAAGAAAAGCAGAGGAAGAAGAAGAAAGAATGAAGCTGGAGGAAAACGCCAAGGACACATTGGGTACAGTCAATAATTGTCAAATGTTTAACAAAGGCGTAAGATAATAGAAGACCTCGTGAAACGCAAATACGGATAGTTAGGAAACAGGGTCTGCGTGCCTATAGGATTAGCGAGAAAGGGGTGATTCGGAGGCATACTACGGCAAGGAGAACTAAGATGCTCCGGTTCGGAGAGGGGTTTAAAAGGATACCTTTTGTCAAAGACTGATTATCAGGAAGAACAGACGATTTATCAGTACAGGCACCAATCAATTCTCGATTGAGACTATAAAGATGAAGATAACAGTATTCGTTGTCTTTGTTGTTGTCCCCTTCGTCTTTCTTATTGTTGTTATTACTTGAATATAATGATGTCTTCCTTTTTCTTTCTTCCTCGACTCTGCAACCCTCTGTGGGTGTTGCCTTCTTGACTGTGATATTGCGTTACTCTCTAGCGTGTATTTTCCTCCTCCAATTCAATTTCTCTCTTCCACATCTTTAAGATTTTTTTATTTTTATTTTATTATAGCCTATCATCCTCCTTCTATGTTTTTCAGCCTTGCTTTTAGTCTTCCATGTATCGGTGTCCCAGTCCAAGACATTGTTTACAGTTTTTGCCTTGTCCATTCGTGTTATGTGCCAAAACCAAGGATAGTCGTAGTGATGGTAACTGCCTTATAGTTTTTGTCTCTTCATTCACTGTTCGTTTTCATGCCATAAGTTCCAACAACATATCTAAGTGGCCTGCAAACTTTCATTGCTTTTTCATTCAGAAATCTTGAGTACTTCCTTATCCGTTTGGACATTATTTAAGTCCAGCGGCATACGTTAACACCGGTCTATTCACACTTCTATATATAATATATATACATCTATAGTTTTTCTTGTCTGCATAGAATGTTTGAGATCGTCAACTTGGTGTCGACGGTTTTCGTTTAAAATTCGAAAATTAATTTTGTATGTGGTTTTTGATATTGGTTGTGTTAATGTGTGACTCTTGGTATACAAATTCGTATACATAGTTCTCCATTCACTATTATTATTCATTACATTGTCTCTCAGCTATTGTCGTATGCTAGAAGGTATAATGCAAAGCTTATGCTGATAAATGAAGTGTTCTCTCGGATCACTCCACAAACGTTCAGGATGAATGCTTTTTGAACTGCAGGTGTTACAGTTTTGAATTTAACTGCACCTAACACAGATAACATCATTTGAAGGTTTTTGTTTACAAGACATATTGCTGTGACAGTAGCGCGCAGACACAGTGTGCAATGTGTGGCGCACACAGGCGCCAGGATAGTAAAGGATCCAAAAATTTCAGGCGAGGAGGAAATATTTGAAAAAATACTACTATTCATTAAGTTATTTGTATTAACCTTTTCGGAGCTCTGGACGGGTATCTCGCCAAATTTTTACGTCTGTATTGTGCTCCTGACGTGTTAAGTCGCACGTCATTTTAAACTGGTAAAGTGCTCACAGCCATTTCGTATGCCTATGGTTGCAACTAACAGGACTAGCATTGTGCATAGAAGGTTAATTGTTTATCGTTAGTTATGAGTCAGCAGCTGAAACAAAGAGAGTTTCATTCAGTGCGTCTGTGGTAATGTGAACGCTGCGATACTTGACAGATGAGTGTGCTTGAGATTTTGTAATCGTTGCGATAAGGGAAAAGGAATAATCATTTTTTGGGGGAGTTATTTTTTTCTTGACAAATAACATAAATTACTTTTTCTTCCAAATTATATTTGATGTTTTTGTTTTAGCGCTCTTCTTGTATGTTTGTTTTTATATATTTCTGGTATTTCTTCATTTTTGTTCAATAAACTTACAATTAATATACTTCGTATTAACATATTTTTGTACTCACTGATACGTTTTTATAAAATGATTTTTATTGTGGAGGGTATAGGGGCGCCAACTAAAGTTCTGCACAGAGGCGCCGGACACTACTGGCGAGCGTCTGTGCTGTGGCAGAGGCTAAAAGACATATTGCTGTGACATAAAATGCATATTGTTACCAGCGATATATTACAACAGACTGTAGTCTGTGAATCTTCATGTATTCACAGGCAAGCGGAACAGTTTAGATATTATCTCCATTTCAGCTTTATCAGTAGGCCATTATGATCCACTGGATGTGCGACAACAACGAGTGAGGCTTTCTTATTTTCCAGAGTATGCAGAACTATAATCGGTTTATTTGCTGGTATCATTTTATCCGTAGGCACTGGTAAATCAAAATGTAGTCTATTATTATTATTGTTGTTGTTGTTATCATTATTATTATTATTATTAATCATCGCGATCGGAAAGGAGGCGATGATGAACAGCTTGGGTTCGACAGAGGAAGTCATCTGTGCGATAATGCGCCTTATACGGAACACTTGCGATGTGTCTATGCCCAGGAAAGCGTGACGCCGCGGGGGGGGGGGAGACAGTGGCGTACTGGTGGACAGACGAGATTGCTGACCTCAGGAGACGTTGCTTGCACTCGCGTCGCATGGCGACCAGAAACAGACGGAGAAACGCGAATGCAGCAGCCGAAGCGCAAGAAGAATATCGGCTCGCTAGAAAAAGACTGAAGGAGGCCATCAACAGAAGCAAGCGGCTCAAGTGAGAGACCCTCAGGAGTGATCTAGATTCTGATCTCTGGGGTCTGGGGTACAGGCTTGTAATGAGTAGGCTTGGAGCCCGGCCACGTAGCCCAAGGACGGATGAAAATCAGATGGGGTTCATCGTGGACGGTCTGTTTCCTCGTCACCCGCTGAGGGATCGAGAGGAATACACAGGCCCATTGGAAGACGTCCCGATTTTCAGTGAGGAGGTCTGTACTCCCCATAATCACTAGCTGCTAGCTCCCTGTGCAACAAGAAGGCGCCAGGGCCGGATGGTATACCTGCGGAAGCGCTGAGGGTGGTCGCTAGATCCTGCCCCCAGGTGCTACTTAATATATACAACCGCTGCCTCAAAGACGGAGTCTTCCCGAAGAGGTGGAAGATCCAGAGACTAGTCTTAGTCAGCAAAGGAAAAGGCGACCCGAATTCCCCGTCGGCATACTGGACGCTATGCATTCCCTCTTTGTATGCTGGACACGGCGGGGAAACTACTGGAACGTCTACTCAGGCCTCGCCTAGTAGTGGCTATTCGGGATGCGGGAGATCTGTCAGCGAGGCAGTACGGGTTCAGAACGGCCAGATCCACCATTGGAGCCATACAGCGTGATCTTGAATGCCGTCCAGGTGGCCCAGCGGGGTACTCACTTCTCCAGAAGGACGGTGCTACTCGCTACATTGGACGTACGCAACGACTTTAATTCGGCCAGGTGGACAGACTTGCTAGCGGCTTTGGAGGACGTCTTTCAAGTGCCGGACTACCTGCTCCGGAGACTCACGCAGCAGAGAAATAACAGGAGGGGTAGCTCAGGGCTTTATCTTGGGCCCCGACCTGTGGAATGCATTCTATGATGGAATCCTCCGAATGGAGATGCCAGACGATACCTTTCTGGTAGCATATGCTGATGACGTGGCTGCCGTGATCACCGCGAGAGAGCAAAGGAGGCGCAGCGCATGCTGAACCAGGTCACGCGCAGGGTCCGCACCTGGATGGAAGAACACGGTCTGAGCCTTGCGACGGAGAAGACAGAGATGGTGCTGCTCATTCGACGACGTATACCCACATTCACACAGTTCGTGGTGGGGGAAAAGGCGATAACATCAAAGCCAGCGGTGAAGTATCTGGGGGTGTACCTGGATACTAAGCTCTCCTATTGGGACCAAATCCGATGTTCCTCAGAGAAAGCCGCTAAGGTTTTTGCTGCGCTGAGTAGGCTAATGGCAAATGTCGGAGGCCCAGCTGCGGGAAGACGGCGACTGCTGATGTCGGTGACCAACTAGATTCTCCTCTACGGATGCGAGGTCTGGGTCGACGCACTGAAGCAAGAAAAATACCGCAAGCAGATGGCCGCGGTACAACGAAGAGGGGCACTTCGAATTGCAAGCTCCTACAGAACGGTGTCGGAACCAGCAGTTGGTCGTCACTGGAGTAATGCCAATAGATCTGATGGCCGAGGAGAGGAGGAGGGTCTACGAGACCAAGGAAGACTTGGGGATCGTAGAAGCAAGAACAGTGGCCAGGGCACACTCCATGCGGAGGTGGCAACTACGATGGGAGCAGGAGAGTCGAGCCAGGTGGACGGCGAGGTTGATTGGGAACCTCCCTGAATGGGTGAACAGAACGCACGGCGAGGTAGATGACAATTTTGTAGAACTCAATTCCTGACAGGGCATGGTTATTTCTGTGGGGACCTGCGAAGGATGGGTAAGATGGAGGATCCGTCGTGCGTGTACGGCACTCAGACTCTGATGACGCTCAACACACTTTCTTCGAGTGTCAAGGGTGGGTGCTGGAGAGGCGAGGACTGGAATCGGAGATTTGCCCCATGACGCCTGATAATAGGCGTCGTGCTCAGCAGCAAAGAGAACTGGGACATGGTTGTGACCTTCGTGAGTATGGTCCTGCGGCAGAAGAAGCCTGAACTGGACCCTCTCACAAGTCGATGATATAGACAAAGCTGTAGGAGCCTAGTAGGCGCAATACGAGGTGCCACCCTGAAGCCATGCGAATAGTTGTTCCAGGGGGGGTTCCCTGCCTGTAAAGCGGAGGTTTTTTGGTGGGTGCTAGTCCCACACACCGGGAGACCAGCTGGGTGTCTCCTGATGGTGGATAATGCAATTTTCCTTCCCCGAAAAAAATATTATTATTATTATTATTATTATTATTTTATTAGACAAGCTCAACTTGCACTCAACGGCAGAGACGATGAGGAATAACTAGAAGGAGTCCGATAAGGGCGTAATAGGCTCCACCCTGAAGTAATACGTTAAGTTGTTTTAAGATGGATATGTATGCCTGAATCAGTGGTGGGATTTTTAGTAGGTGAGAGTTCCACACACCAGGGGAAGCAGGGTCTCCTCTGACGGCGCATAAGGCATTTTTCCCTCTTTATAAAAAGAAATATTATTATTCATGCCATAACGTTCGTCCTCCCCACATGTTTGCAAGATCTCCTTCCCGTTAGTGACAATGAGGATCATCTTACACTTCAAAAATGCATAGTTAATACAGTAGTGTGGGCACAGAGGAATTGCATGCCTCTAAATCATAAGAAAACTGTAATACGGATGTACATCCGTAGGACCAATCCACCTTACTATTCTTATGAGATAGGAGGTGTGGCTTTTTATAGAGAAAGAAAGGATTTAATTGATCTGGGTGTCGTTGCGGATTCAAAGCTTCTCTTCCCTCAGCACGTTCATGGTGTTGTCTCCAAAGCCCACAATAATTTAGGTTTTATTAAATGCATTGGGTCACGGATTTCTGCGTAACTCTTTATAAATATTTGGTCTGAGGCCATCTAGGATATGTTTCAGTCGTTTGCGAAAGGAACCGTGAGTTCACAGCTAACTCCATTGACGGAGTTCAGAAAAACGTCTTGCACTGGATCGCCAACAGCTTCAACTTATTGGGTCATGACATGGAAGTCACGAAAGCTCTTGGTCTTTCTTCACTCTGGACTAGAAGTAATACAGACCTGCTCTTTTTTCATCGACTTCTTCTTGGGCTTAGTGGACTGTCAGTGACCACTGGTCTTTTACAAATGTGATATACTAAGGTTCTATGAACCGTTCCATCATATTTGTTCACTGTTCCTCTATTGGGTGTCCTTCTGTCCCAGTGGGTGGATGGCCAGGGTGTAGGGGTGTGTGGCAGCCCTGCAAGAAAACAAAAATTATTATTATTATTAGTAGTAGTAGTAGTAGTAGTAGTAGTAGTAGTAGTAGTAGTAGTAGTAGTAGTAGTAATAGTATTTAATGGTGTAATACAATGAAATCTACCAACCGGTTAAACTGAGAACTATTAAAAATAATTGATGCTCTTTGTTGTACAACAACGTTTGCAAGAAAAGAAGCCGCTTATTTTCATTAATTTTCTATTACTGTATATTGTTGTAACAGATAATATATTATTGCTGTTACAGGTAGGTGTTGAAATATATCATTGAAGACTTCCGTAGGGTAATAAAGCGGTAATTGAAGAAAGACTGGTGCGATCGACTCTGCAAACGATTGGAGAATAAATGCCGCCACAGAAACGGTTAGCTTGTTAAAGTCAGGATGTGGACGCCGTCGGAAACAAAAAACAGAATACACATACAGGCTGGATATCATGACACAAGTTATAAGAGAGTGGGTTTTTTTAAAGGCAAACTCGCACTGAGAATAACTAGCAGTGACTACGACAAAGAATAAACTAGACTATTTATTAACAGTGCATCCTACTAATAGCCATTGGATAAAGAAAAATACCTGATAGACTTCTTTTTCTTTTTCGTCAGTATCGGATTGTTATTTTTTTTTTATCTCTCTGCTTACATTCGCGATGTATGTTTGCAGATTCTCGCACAGGTTTAAGGGAAATACAGTTTTACGGACAAGGTGGCTAGGAACGGTTAAGTAGAGAAGCATTTTAGGCAGGGATACTGCTTGCCGGTTTGTCAAACGTTGCGAGGGAAGAGTGACCGTATAAAAAAAACAGACGTTATCCCCGCAGTGGGAATCGAACCCTCTATCACGCCTTTTTTCGATCTTTCTTCAGGTACAAATTAAAAAGTATTTCTATGTAGCCTACTCCAAAATACTGCTATCATATAGGGAGCCATTGCTTTTCTAATCTACAATTGCCTAATTACAAGAAGACAAATAATTTGTTTACCAAAAATATAAAGGAAATTAAAAAGTATTGCTAGTTTCAAGAATACTTAGGAATATCGCCAATAAACAAGTGATTATCTGTCATGGAAAGATTATGCCATCAATTAGTTGGACGTCCAAAATGTTTAAGGGAAGACTGATCTGGGACCTGGGTCGGAGGGAATGAATTGAAATTGTTAGGCCGATAAAAAAATTGTATTACGTAATATTGTTTAAAGACTGTTATATGAATAATTAAATTAGTTATAGGCCTGCATGAAAAATTATTTATTTGTGAGGTACTTTGTAAAACTGCAGAAATCTGTGCTACTTTACATGTCAGAAAGCAGTGCAAGTTACTTACACTGTCAGTAGGAAGAAAGCTACCTTCCTTCCGCCTTAGTGTCGTATGGAAACAGTTAAATGGACAGAACAGGTTAAGTGTTTCGGCTTGCGTTTCGACCGGAGATTCACTCGTCTATGAATAGTGTAGCATGACAGATAAACCCATAAAAATGAATGGTGAATTGATCATTAAAATAAAGTAATAACATGTTTAAATCCGAAGAAAGCAATATAATAAAGAATTAATAAAGAACCACCGTGCAGTACAATCATTGATTTAAGATATAAGTTCATATAAAATAAATGTTACAAGTGATGAATCATCAAAACCAATTTTAATAACTAATAAGGTGAAAAAATATAATGCCCAGGAAGGTTAGGAGTAGGCAAGGAAGATACCCAGAACATAACTAAACCCACAACAAAGAGAAGAAAATCTGTTGTATGAGACCAGAAGAGTAGATAAGGAAGAAACCCAGAACAAGGCAAGATCCACCATAAAAGGTGATGCATTTGTATGAAACAAGAAGAGTAGGTGAAGAAGAACCCCAAAAACCAGATGACATCCACAAGAAGATGAAGAAAATACAATTATGATGAAACCAGAAGAAAAGAAAACATCAATGAAGAAACAAGAAGAAGACAGCATCCACAAGAAGAAGACAGCATCCACAAGAAGAAGACAGCATCCACAAGAAGAAGGAATGCTCTTGTAAAAAAAACCCATACCCCAAAATAAATAAATATGATAATAATAAAAAAGTATAACAAAGTATCAATGCAAAAGCCCACATGTACAATAGACATAAGCCAAAAGTGTATAGAGTAGGAGTTTAAAGTGAACCAAGGTGAAATAATAATATAATACCAAAGAACAAATCTTCATTATAACCTACAAATAGATTTCTTGATTTTAGTAAGACTATATAACCATTTAGAAATAGAATCAAGGAATGTAAAGAGAACCAGTGCAAGTTTTAGTATTATAAAAAATGAACCTTATGTTTCATTATTGGTATTCACAAACTAAGTAAATAATGAAATGATATAACTTTGAAGTGACTTAATTTATGTTCAGAAATAATATAATACATGTGTTTTAGTAAAGAACTGCCAATCTATTTAAATGACATTCATTAGAATGGTTTATAAAACAAGAGCAGGCACAGAATAAAAAGTGAAGTGACAGGGTACAATTAGCCAAAACCCAATTAAAAACAGATAAAAACTGTTCATAAAACTTAATATAAGGAATATAGAGTATAAGATTATAGTAAATAAGGTTTTGTTTATGTAGAATAAGATATGTAAAAATGTATTAGGAATAAGCAAATTTAAAAAGGTCAGAACCACCAGCATTCTTTAATTATAAAATATTTATTATAGGTATTATTGTTAATAACTAATTAAGATGTTAGAATGGAACAACATTCTTTATATATGATATTTTTTATGTATCATTATTAATATTTGAGTATAAAAAATGTCTGATTTGTTAAAGACAACTATTAATTGGAATTATTTGTTATATGTTAATAGTATGAAACATATACTAATTGTTATTTTGTTTACAAGAAGAAAATGTTTAATTTATGTTACAATATCAATGAAAGTCAGAGAGGGTATAACTCAATATGTATTATCTATAAAAATTTGTATGTAAAAACTGTTAGGAATCTAGGCCAAATGTTGAAAACTAAACATCATCAAAACTGAGAAACTAAGTACATAAATACATTTAAACTGAAGGGATTTAGATAATGTAAATCAGAAACAAAGCCATGTAATTAGAAATATAACTAAGAAAGACTTTGTAAAATTATAGCCAGAATTATTGATAAAAATGGAAATGACAGAACTCAAAAATTTGGAGAGGGGGTCATATATTCCAACATAATATTTTAAAACTTAACCAACTCATCTAATTGCAAGAAATTAAGGGAATATAAACCTTTTATTACAATATGAGATTTAATAATCATTAATATAACTTGGTAATGCAGAATTTGGAAAAGAACAGGAAGTTAGACCTTAGGACTTAGAAATTACAAAATGAAGGAAAAAATATCATTTTTAGATCAAAAACTTAATAAAACGGCATTATTTGGTATCAAATTACGCAAAATGAACTGAAGGATAAAATTAAGTAACAACTAGCTAATAAATTTGAAGAATAACCAAAGTATAATCAGTTATATAATGTAACTTTATCACATGCACAGGATGCAAAATAAAATTTGAACAATGGAAGGAATAATATTGCTTTGGCTAAGACTTTAGTCGGAGATGAAGGAAGTAAGTTAGTTAATTATTGAACATTGTACGGGACACTTGACACGAGCAATTTACCCATCTTAACCTAGTTACGAATACCGTAATGGCGAATAATTGTCTGAGCCGAAAGTGAAAATCGAGAGTTTCGGTAAAAAACATTTTTAAAGTTCAACACAGTGAAATAAACATATACCAACACTGAACTAACATTATACAGCACAGAACACCAGTGGAAATAACATTTAAACCCATTAAAACAGTAATAACACTTAACCATAAAAGTGCCTAACATATGACTAACCGACAAAAGTGAACCAGACTTAAATATACACTATTTTTCCGAATACAACACCAAAACTGAACCAGTGACACTCCACCAACACTAGAAGTAAGAATTGCAGCCACCAGGACGTAAATTCGTAAGGAAAACATCTTTATTTGAACGCCAAAACTGCGAGGTGACGACTTTCAGTTTCATCGGCGGCCATTGCTGATTACCCACAACTCAAATCAACACAGCCACCTTCTGCCTGCAGGACGGTTCGCAACATATTTATTTATTTCTATACTTTGAATCTGATATATTGTAATAATACTGTTTATTACTAAATATAATTTAATTCAATTCTGATTGTGTGTAGTATGTAGCTAATGTCTCCTAGTCTTCGTTATGCACTCACTGTTGGTCTTCACTTTTGTAATAAAACAATAATATAATCGTAATTGTAGTGGTGTTCTGGTATAATATTACCCAGAATAATTTTTATGGTGTGTATGTGTAGTAGTGACGTTCCGCTCTGGGAAACGTCGATTTGGTAACGTTCCTGGTCTTTGTTGTTATCAAATAAACTCTGTGTGTATTGCTGTTGTAGCAATTTGAAATAAAATATAAATTTTATTTTTATATTTATAAAAAAAAAATAAATTCTGAAAAAATGTTTTCGGTGTATTTATGTTCTTAAAATTTAGAAATAAATCGAGGTTGTTGATTGTAATTATAATTATGATGGTATTGTGTTTATTCTGGTAATAATTTTCCCTTCTGTAAATTTGTTAAAAAGACAATCCAGTTAACTTCAAGTTTAGGCGAAAACGGCTCTCTTCTTCTTACTCTTGAAAGGTTGTAGTTTCGCATATACTGCCTTTAAAGGTTATCTAGTTTTCTTGATTAATTAACTGTTAAGTCCTTTTATAAGAGAAATCAACTTCAATTTACCAGAAAACAAACGTTTATTAAACAAAATAATGAATTTGATCAATTAAAATCGATGTTACAATGCCGTATCGACTCGCTCAGGACCGGTCGATATAAGAATTTTACATTTGTATTATAAAAAAAATAGGTTCTTTAAACGGTTATTAATATAAAAAGCCAGAGAAGGTCAGGGGCATGAAAGTATAACACTTACAATTCTAATAATGTCTTAAATTTAAACAATACAATGGTAGTTATTAATAATAAAAGTTTATATATAATTGTATTCAAACCAAGTTGCAGCCCACAGTCGTGTCTTATTGCGGTGATGATATTGGATCAAAATGGCCGCCTGACGCATGCGCGTTGTTCGCCTTCTAACCTGGATGAAGTACTTGTTGGAATAAATATGTCCTTTCTTCGTTTAAATGTTCTTCGCAATTGTATATTATCTTCCGGGGTATAGTTTATTGTCACTGGTGTATGATGGATTAGTTCACTTGGTGTAAAAATGTTGTTAAATGGGTATATCTAGTGGTGTTTATGTGTGTCAGTTTAACCTCAAATTTTCACTTGGTATTTGGTGCGATTTCAGTGTTATTTCATTTAATTAGTTATATGTGATTCCGTTTGTTGGTGTTATGTAGTTCATAGGTCAACTTCACCACTTCACAATAATTAAAATAGTTAAAAAAATAATTTTACACAAAATGATTCCGAACTCTGTTATAACGTAACAGCCATTAAAGGTTGGTTCTATCAAATATTCACATTAAGTGCTCTCTTCAAGGTATAATAATGAACTGTCTGGATTTCCTTCGTCTCATGAAAATCTTAGCCTATATAATATATCTCATACATTGTTTCAAATCATCTTAACTTCCGACACATTTTAAAATCGTACATTATGCTCAGAAAGTAATTTCGTTATTAGTTAACTGTTTGAAATATTAAATACATATTCGTTTTCACTATTCTATTCTACTTATTTTGATAGTAATTAAGTTAGTGTTACAAAGTTTTATCAGAAAATTATATTTCTTACATTTTTTGGTAGGTCGGCCTAAAATTATACTTCCTGTCTTCTAAGTAAATAATAGCCATTTTCCCTAATATAATTATTATTCTATTAAATCTGAAATTGATATAATTGTCAATTCTCACTTATTTTATGGCAATTTAGTATATTAATAATGGTTTTTTAATACAATTCATTTGTATATGAATCCCCCTATGATAATGTCAGTGAATCTATTTCAGTTTTAAATGGTATTTTATTAGACAAATAAATAATTTTACTCATATAATGACCCTATCTTTAGAAAGCCTTATTTACATAGTATTTAATATGTTGAGTTTATCTTGCCTAAATATTGTCAGTTTAACTGGCTTATAAGACTATGTTTGTTAATTATTTGCAGTTTAAATTCATTATATTGCCTAGATTTGATGTGTGGCTGTTTGCAAAAATGTTTTATTAATGTAGCTATTTTATATCCTTCTCTGACTTCTGATTCTTATATATTTGATTAAAAATTAATTCTTTGACTGGTATAACAGTAATTATTGATTGTATAGTTAACATATAACACCTCTCTACATAAAACTGGTGTTCTGAATAACATTGTTTTGTATATTACCTAATAACATAATTAAAAGTATTCTATAACATCGGAATGATATCTATTTTTAGATAGGGCATTCCTAAATTAAAATGAACAATAAAATAACAAATTATAACACTAATATTTCTTATGAATAATCCTTACCTATCTAATTATTATATGTAATAGGAGCCTAACATCCTGGTTACATGTAATGGTTAACATCTTTTGCTACTTCAACATTAACAGTTGATTCTGTAATTCCCCATTTTACAGGATTTATGCCCCCTCTTAAAGTATAACCCTGTCTATCTAAGTTATATTCCATTCTATGGAATGTTCACACAGCTTTAGTAGCTTTTTATTAGTAATATTACTATTTCATTATCAAAGTAGACACTGTTCACAAAACTTAAAGTTTATTACTTTGTACTGCAACTCATGCACCTTTTTAAAGTTTATTAGTTATAATTTGATCACTTACACTTGTCCATGGTGAATTATTAATATATTTACTAGTCTTTTTCTAGTTTTTTAACATGAAATATTCAACCATGGGGGGACTGTGAAGATTAGTTTATACAAACTAAATAATAACTTTTTGAATGCACTAATATTTAATACTACTAACACTTTTAGTTTTTTGTCAGTTTTACAGTGATATGGTTTTTTGGGGTGTTATACTTTCTCTTTGGACATTCATTGATTTTGGGGTTTTTGGGGTTCTTTCCCTATGGGGTTTTTGTTTTATATGGGTCGTCTCACTTCTTTCTTCTCTGAGTTTGGTTATTCTTCTTTCTTCTTTCTTCTTTGAGTTTGGTTATTCTTCTTTCTTCCTTCTTCAGTATTTTTAATTATTCTTCTTTCTTCTTTGAGTTTGGTTATTCTTCTTTCTTCCTTCTTCAGTATTTTTAGTTTTGATTATTCTTCTTTCTTCAGTAGTTTTGGGTTATTCTTCTTTCTTCCTTCCTCTGTAGTTTTGATTAGTCTTCTTTCTTCTTTCTTCAGTAATTTTAATTATTCTTCTTTCTTCCTTAGTTTTGGTTGTTCTTCTTTCTTCAGTGATTTTAATTATTCTTCTTTCTTCTTTGTTCAATAATTTTAATTATTCTTCTTTCTTCTGTAGATTTGGTTATTCTTCTTTCTTCAGTAGTTTTGGTTATTCTTCCTTCTTCTTTCTTCTGTACTTTTATTTATTCTTCTTTCTTCCTTCTTTAGTAGTTTTGGTTATTCTTCTTTCTTCTTTAGTTTTAATTATTCTTCTTTCTTCTTTCTTCAGTAGATTTGATTATTCTTCTTTCTTCTTTATTCAGTAGTTTTGATTGTTCTTCTTTCTTCATTCTTCAGTAATTTTAGTTTTGATTGTTCTTCTTTCTTCCTTCTTCAGTAGTTTTGGTTATTCTGCTTTCTTCTTTAGTTTTAATTATTCTTCTTTCTTCTTTCTTCAGTAGATTTGATTATTCTTCTTTCTTCTTTATTCAGTAGTTTTGATTGTTCTTCTTTCTTCATTCTTCAGTAATTTTAGTTTTGATTGTTCTTCTTTCTTCCTTAGTTTTGATTGTTCTTCTTTCTTCCTTAGTTTTGATTGTTCTTCTTTCTTCCTTCTTCAGTAGTTTTGGTTATTCTTCTTTCTTCTTTAGTTTTGATTGTTCTTCTTTCTTCTTTAGTTTTTCGCTGTGTATGCCTTTGTTTCTTCTGGTCTGGTTTCTTTGACGGGGTATATTAATTGCCTGCTTCTATCTTACCTGGGTAATTTTGTTATTAACATTTTTAGTTTCCTGGGTTTTTAAATTTGTATTATATTATATTATTTGCAGAATTTTCCTTTATTTAACCTTTCTTGTGAATATATTAGTAAATAGTGCATTTTAATTGATTCTCATCTGGATATTCCATATATAAAGCTTTATCCATTATCATTGAGTAATGTATTTGTGTGGATTATCTGTCACGCTACAGATTGCTCTCTTCCAGAAGTGATTAGTTCAGATCATACTTAGTTTGTCTGAAATAATTGCTTATGACATTATATTATAAATTATATTTCTTTACTTCCTTCACATTTCTAAAATTTTTTCTTCTATATTTTTGAGCTTATTTATATTTCATTATTAACTGGATTCTTATTGATAGTAATAGTCATCTGAGGTTCGTTATTTTTTATTTTTCCATTTTCTTCTTAACTTGTTTCTTTATCCTTGGGATATTTGTTCCCTAAAATTCCCTAATACGTTAGCTGGGGCAGTGTCCAGAGGGGCTCGGTAGGCTTCACACTCTGCTGGCCATACTACGTCATTTATTGATTACAGAGGTAAATCATCTCTGATCAATACATAATAATACTGCTGGACTTATCTCAGACAGTTATTAATAAAATTATATAAGAATAGTCCACCTTGTGACTATAAAAAAAAAATTAAATATCTTTGGATATTTCACTTCGTATACGAACAGATCTATTAATATTTCCATCTTAGTCAATTTCTATCTCAGTTATTTTTCTCAATGGTTAGCTCTGCTGGCATTTTATTTCTCCTTGTGGTTGGAAGCTGGTATAATATAATCATCACTTATTATTCAGTGTAAAGTTTTTAATTCTCTGTCATTTTTTGACTGTTATCACAATCTCCTTCTGGTCCTTGGTAGCATATATTTTGTATTATATTTTTGTTCTTTTCTTAATTCTTATGAATCGTTCCACTAGTATTATGTTTTTGCAATTACTCTTATAATTGTACTTCTTATAATTGACATTTATTATATGATCATATTTTCCTTATGGATTTATTTATATATGGTTTTTTTCTTTCTTTTTCAAAATTTGATTCTGCTCTTGCTTTTTATCCAAATGCACTCTTTAATTATTAATTCCATGTGTTTATTATCTCTGTTTATTTGACATTAAATTCTCATTAATTTTGCTTCACAATAAGTTTATTCATTTTAATTGTATCAGTGGTTTGTACTGCCATTTCTTTATTCTTGAAAGTTTTTTTAGAATTGGTCCCATATATAATTGCTTGTAATGTGTTATCCAAATTCCCTTTCTTCTTGTTCATTTCTAAAAGTTGTTTTTAAGATAAGGTAGTAAGTTGTTCTTACTTGGGTTCTGAATTTTAAAAATTTTTTAATTCTTTTCTGTTTTGATCATAAATTATTTCCTAAATAGTAGGTAGTAAGGTGTTCTTACTTCTTTTTTGAATTTTGTGTTTTAATTCAAAATTCATTTTCTTCTTTTTATTTTCCATAAAGTTTTTTCATAAATATTTGGTAGTAAGTAGTCATTACTTCATTTTTGAATTTTGAGATTTTCTCTATTATTTCTTCCATACATTCAATTACTCATAATATTTTTTCATGGAAGCCTGGTTATATACTCCCTTTATTCTTCCTGAATCGATTTCTTTTATTTCATAGGTATTATTATTTTTCACATTGGATATTATGTATGGTCCGATGTATAATAGCAATAACTTCTTCGTTATTCCTTCCAGTGTGCTGGGAAGTTCACGATTTCTTAACAAAATTTTTTCTCCCTTTTCATATATTATTAATTTACCACTAGCCTTTTGATACTTATTTTGCCGTTTTAACTGGTCTTCTGCCACTTTGTTATAGAATTTAGCTTTATCAAATCTGTACATATGGTTACTGGGGAACTCGAGGATATCTGTGATCTCTCGTGGAGGTGGTTTTTCGTACATCGCAGAGTATGGGGTTATCCCTATAGCTGGATGGTATGCTAAGTTGAGGAATTCCTCCGTGGCTTCTAGATAGTCTTGCCACCTTTTTTGTTGATGGTGACAATAAGTCCTTAGGATCCTCCCCACTTCTCGTAACACCCGCTCTGCCGGATTACTGCTCGGATGGTAGACCGAGGTCTTGTATGTACGAATGCCCATTGACAATAATGTATCCCGCCATTTTCCACCCTTAAACTGGGTTCCATGATCAGTAATGATCGAAGATGGTTTCCCCAGGTGTGGGATATACTGTTCAGTTAGTATCCCCAGAATTTTCCGGGTAGTCGCTCGATTAGTAGGGTATAGCTTAACATATTTGGTGAAGTGGTCCATTATGATGGTTAGGTACCGATATCGGTGTCGACCTCCACTACGGGGAAATGATCCGCAAATGTCTAGGAACACCTTCTCCAACTTTGCTTGGGAAGTGATTGGGATCATCACCCCTTCCTTCTTCTCATTATTAGTTTTTACCAGCTGGCAGATTTTACAACTCTTTATATACATTCGGACTTTTCTATTGATGTTTTTTATATAGCAGCTCTCCTCCAGAGCTTTTATTACCTTGAGGGCGCCCATATGCCCGTAACGTATGTGGTAATTCACTACCAATTCCTTTTCTATCTGTGTCGGAACAACTACCTTCCAGATCTCTTCCTTCAAGGAGGTTTTAACGAACAATATTTGTTTATTCATTTGGTAATATTGAGCAACGGTTTCATCTCCCTCTTCTAGCCGAAGTTTGAGGTTTCTCAATTTCGGGTCCGCTTGTTGGTGGGTGCTCATGTTGGTCAATATTGTTGTTAAATCGGCTCTGGTGCTAAGAAGGTGATATATTTTCAGCACGCTTTCTTTCTCCCCTTCGAAAGTTTGTTCTTCCACATTGACACGGGATAGCACATCCGCGACTATATTCTTTTTACCAGGGATGTACTCCCATTGTAGATGGTATTCTTGAAGGGCAAGTATCCACCTCGTTAGTCTGCCATGGTTCAGTTTGCAGCTTTGTAAGAACGAAATAGATTTATGGACAGTTCGGACAGTAACAGGGTATCCCAAAATGTAAGTGCGGAACTTACCGCAAGCAAATACCACGCTCAGTAGTTCTTTTTCCGTCACCGTGTAATTTCTTTCGCATTGGTTCAAAGACCTGCTCGCGAAGCTAATTACTTGAGGTTGACCCTTCTCGTCCTCTTGATACAGTGTCGTTCCCAGACTGATGTTGCTGGCATCGCAGTTCATGAAGAACGGTAACTTAAAGTTTGGATGGCGAAGTATTATAGTAGCCAGAAATTTGTCCTTGATTTGTTGAAAAATCCCCTCTTGTTCCTTACACCATACCCATCTGTTTTTGGATGATAACTGAGGTTGAAACCTCGCGGTTAACTCTGAATATTGTTCCTGGAACTTTCTATAATAATTGCAGAGTCCCAGGAATGACTGCAATTGCTTCCTGTTTTTGGGTGCCGGGAATTTCTGGATGGCTTCTACCTTTTCTGCCGACGGTGAGATTCCTTGATCGTCCAAGTTAAATCCTAAAAATTGCACTTCTCTGGCAATAAACTTGTATTTTTCCAACTTCAGCGTGACGTTACTGGCAGATAATTTCTCTAGCACATGTTCCACCCGGTAACAGTGTTCCTCCCACGTCTCAGATGTTATCAGTAGGTCGTCGACGTACACTGTTGTAAACTGAAGTGCTTCTTGTCCCAATATCTGGTCCATGCAGGTCACAAAAATGGCAACTGAGTTTACCAATCCGAAGGGCAATCTTTTGAATTGGTAATTACGCCCCTCGAATATGAAAGGCGACTCCGTGGGTTTAACTCTACCTGCCAGTAGCCGCACACCGTATCCCAAGTGCTGAAGTATCTGGTACCATGGAAGCGTTTCAGGATTTCCTCAATCTCACCGGGCGAGGTTCTATCGTTAATGATTTTCTTGTTTATTTCCCGTGCATCCAAACAAAGCCGGACTTCGCCGTTTTTCTTGGGAATTGCGACAATAGGACTGGTGTATGGGGATTGGCTAGGTTCTATAATATCGTTATTAATCATTCGATTGATTTCCGCTCTCACTGCCTCTTTTCGAGAATGTGCAATAGGGTAGGATTTCCTATTAAACTCTACTGTATCTCGGAATTGAAGGGTACATTGATAATTTCTTACCTTGCCTGACTCATCGGAAAATACTGAGCGGTACCTTTCATAAATTTGTATCAACTGATTCGCTTGAGTATTGGGTAATTTTTCTCTATTAATTCCGCTTCGGAAATCCCTTATCTCCTGTATTTTCTGAGACCATAAATCCTCGTCCGTAGTTTCATATACTATAGTGTTAGAAATGGTGTTAGCATTAGTATAATTTATGTTACGTATTTGCTGGTGGATACTGCTGGGAAGTGTTATCTCACTACCGACTAAATCGGCCGTCCAGGTCAGATCTCCAGTAAAGAGTGATACCTTCTCCATTCGTAAATCAATAATAGCCGAGTTCCTTCTCAGCACATCACATCCCACTAATATGTTGAAGGGTAATCCGGCCGCAATTAGGAAGACCATGTTCATAGCTATACCCTTACTAACGACATTCAATGATACTTGTTTTCTGATTGTCTTGTTTTGGCGACCAGTGGCACCGATTAATACAATGTTATTTATAGGTAAGGTGGGCAATAACTTACCACAATTTCCTTGGATTCTCTCCAATTCTGTAGTGTTAATTATGGATACATTCGCACCGGTATCGATCATTAGTTGTGCGAATGTTCCCTCGATTTCTGCATTAATGTATATTATTTCATTATTTGTTATAGGGAGGCGAGTGTTGTCC
This sequence comes from Magicicada septendecula, assembly GCA_034769895.1. Lineage (NCBI taxonomy): Eukaryota > Metazoa > Arthropoda > Insecta > Hemiptera > Cicadidae > Magicicada > Magicicada septendecula. The sequence goes on along the minus strand of CM068373.1, from coordinate 369,065,690 downwards.
TCCTCCAGTAATTCATTTCGAATATTTTTCAAATAATTACATCGAATGATTGTAATTTTATTGGGATTATTTACTATTGGCAATTCCTTTACATACCCAGGCGATAGAAGCAGCAAAAGGTCCTTATTGTTTATCACTGCCTCCTCCCGTTTAAATTCTCCGCATCTTGGTTATTATTAGGACCAACAGAGGCATCAGTGGGGAAACCTTGAGTAGGTTCCAGTCTTTCAGTTCTCGGTTCGTAGGTTTGTTCCCTATTTGTACGTCGCTCCGGGTCATCTAGTCTAGTACTTCGCCGTGGCAAATTATAACTAGAGTTGTCCCGTTCTCGGCTTCTGTTTCGATCTTCGTACTCGTGTACGCTGCTCCGTCGTTGCTGGTTATACCTGCGATGGTTGTTTCCTTCCGCCCGTATAAAATTTACCAGTGGTCGGGAGAACAGGGTGTTGTTGTTATTATGATTAGGGTAACCCCTATTGTTATTGTCAAACCGCTCGGTGTTATTGGTAGGATTGGTGTTTCTTTGTCTATTTACGTAATTATTCGGGTAATAATTACCTCGATTACCGGAGAATCCGTTATTATTTCTGTTATTATTCGGGTTTATATTCCCGTGGTTATTATTGTTGTTGTTACCATTCGTGGGGTGTTGATTATGGTAATTCGGATTATATCTATTTCCTTGGTACCCACTGTTGACCGGTTGACTATTATTGTTTGATGACGGATTATTTCGAACTTCTGGCCGCTCATTTCTTCTTCTGCTCTGCCTGTAATATTCTTCATTCTCATAGTTTTCCAATAGCTCCGTCATCGCCTGTATGGTCTTTATCTGACTACCTCTTCGAGCTCTTATGATCTCTTCGTCGTAATGATAAGAAAGCTTGTTCACCAGGCATTCCTCTGGTATAGCTGGTTCCAGGTGCTTGGCCAGGCACACCTTCCCAAGAAAGTACGCAGTCATGGTACTGCCAAACTGAGTTCTATATCGGCCATTGCAGATGTTGTCCCTTATTAAATTCTGGGTGGTCTCTGACCAATACTTAGACTTGAACAAACTTTTGAACTGCTGATAATCGGTTATTTCGCTCCTGTTCGCCATCCACCAATTGTCCGTCATATCACGGAATGATTCGTCTAATAGTTCACGATTATTGGACCATCGATTACCTTTATGTTTGGCCATATATTCTTCGATACGGGCCAAAAACTCCATTGGCTTCCTTTTATATTGGCGGAAGTTAAGCCATTCTCTATTCTCGTTGATTGGGATATTAGTAAAGCTGGATGGTCGGCTCCGAATTGCTTCCATGTCCTCCTGGTTCTGTCTCACTTGACCCGTGATGTTAGTCATCGCTTCCTCCATTCCGTCACATCTTTCCGTAATTCGAGTTCGTACCTTGCTGAGTTCTTCCTGGCTTTCCTTTCGGTTTTCTTCTGCCTTCTTTCGAGTAGATTCTTCAAGATTTGTGACCTTGGTGTTCACCACTTCCTTGAACTCTTGTACCTCCACTTCCGTCATTCGACATCTTCCATCAACTTCTCTTATCTGTTGATTTATAGTTATGGTTTCGTCTTCCAGCCTTTTGGTCATGGATTTCTTATTTTCCTTGAGTTCCTGGTTCATTTCCTTTCTTAATAGCTCCATTCGTTCGTCTAAATTGTCTAAATTCTCTTGGTTAACTTCTCGTAACTCTTCTCGTAATAGTTGGTTATCCTCTCTTAACTCTTCCAACCTCTCCCCCATCTTCTCTTCCATCTTCTTGTTATTCTCCTCCAATTTTTCTTCCATCTTTTTGCTGGTTTCCTCCATTTTCTGATTAGTATCATCAATTTTCCGGCTTAAAGATCGGTTGTCTTTCTTCATTTCTTTGCTGGTTTCCTCTATTCTCTTATGGGTGTCTTCAATCTTTTTACTTAATTCTTCCTTTGTTTCTTGGTTGTCCTTCTTCAATTCTTCCTTTAAAGATTGGTTATTGTCATCCATTTTCTTATGCAGGTTTTCTTCCCCCTTCTTGCTGTTTTCTTCCATCTTCTCCATCATTATCCTGAGCATCTCCTGTATGTTACTATTCTCTGCTTGTGGTGGTTTCTCGGGTTGTTCTATTCGTTCCTCCCGGACATCGATTTCCCCTGTTTGTGTGTGCGCTTCGGGTTGTTCCTCTGGTGGTGCTGGTTTTTTACGTTCCACCCGTTCTAATATCTTTTCCATGTCCTCCACTGGGGTCGCCTCCTTATCATCCATATCAAGTTCTTTCGCGGCCTCCGCCGCTCTCTTCTTTGATGTGGCACGACGCAGCATCTTCCCTGATTCCCTGGCTGGCTAACCGCTGCCAAGCTGAATTAGAAATTGGGCAAGTAATTACAGCCTTTCAACTCCTAATTACAGCCCTTTAGTTGGACGCCAATTTTGTAATAGAACTAATTTATTACTAAATATAATTTAATTCAATTCTGATTGTGTGTAGTATGTAGCTAATGTCTCCTAGTCTTCGTTATGCACTCACTGTTGGTCTTCACTTTTGTAATAAAACAATAATATAATCGTAATTGTAGTGGTGTTCTGGTATAATATTACCCAGAATAATTTTTATGGTGTGTATGTGTAGTAGTGACGTTCCGCTCTGGGAAACGTCGATTTGGTAACGTTCCTGGTCTTTGTTGTTATCAAATAAACTCTGTGTGTATTGCTGTTGTAGCAATTTGAAATAAAATATAAATTTTATTTTTGTATTTATAAAAAAAAATAAATTCTGAAAAAATGTTTTCGGTGTATTTATGTTCTTAAAATTTAGAAATAAATCGAGGTTGTTGATTGTAATTATAATTATGATGGTATTGTGTTTATTCTGGTAATAATTTTCCCTTCTGTAAATTTGTTAAAAAGACAATCCAGTTAACTTCAAGTTTAGGCGAAAACGGCTCTCTTCTTCTTACTCTTGAAAGGTTGTAGTTTCGCATATACTGCCTTTAAAGGTTATCTAGTTTTCTTGATTAATTAACTGTTAAGTCCTTTTATAAGAGAAATCAACTTCAATTTACCAGAAAACAAACGTTTATTAAACAAAATAATGAATTTGATCAATTAAAATCGATGTTACAATGCCGTATCGACTCGCTCAGGACCGGTCGATATAAGAATTTTACATTTGTATTATAAAAAAAATAGGTTCTTTAAACGGTTATTAATATAAAAAGCCAGAGAAGGTCAGGGGCATGAAAGTATAACACTTACAATTCTAATAATGTCTTAAATTTAAACAATACAATGGTAGTTATTAATAATAAAAGTTTATATATAATTGTATTCAAACCAAGTTGCAGCCCACAGTCGTGTCTTATTGCGGTGATGATATTGGATCAAAATGGCCGCCTGACGCATGCGCGTTGTTCGCCTTCTAACCTGGATGAAGTACTTGTTGGAATAAATATGTCCTTTCTTCGTTTAAATGTTCTTCGCAATTGTATATTATCTTCCGGGGTATAGTTTATTGTCACTGGTGTATGATGGATTAGTTCACTTGGTGTAAAAATGTTGTTAAATGGGTATATCTAGTGGTGTTTATGTGTGTCAGTTTAACCTCGAATTTTCACTTGGTATTTGGTGCGATTTCAGTGTTATTTCATTTAATTAGTTATATGTGATTCCGTTTGTTGGTGTTATGTAGTTCATAGGTCAACTTCACCACTTCACAATAATTAAAATAGTTAAAAAAATAATTTTACACAAAATGATTCCGAACTCTGTTATAACGTAACAGCCATTAAAGGTTGGTTCTATCAAATATTCACATTAAGTGCTCTCTTCAAGGTATAATAATGAACTGTCTGGATTTCCTTCGTCTCATGAAAATCTTAGCCTATATAATATATCTCATACATTGTTTCAAATCATCTTAACTTCCGACACATTTTAAAATCGTACATTATGCTCAGAAAGTAATTTCGTTATTAGTTAACTGTTTGAAATATTAAATACATATTCGTTTTCACTATTCTATTCTACTTATTTTGATAGTAATTAAGTTAGTGTTACAAAGTTTTATCAGAAAATTATATTTCTTACATTTTTTGGTAGGTCGGCCTAAAATTATACTTCCTGTCTTCTAAGTAAATAATAGCCATTTTCCCTAATATAATTATTATTCTATTAAATCTGAAATTGATATAATTGTCAATTCTCACTTATTTTATGGCAATTTAGTATATTAATAATGGTTTTTTAATACAATTCATTTGTATATGAATCCCCCTATGATAATGTCAGTGAATCTATTTCAGTTTTAAATGGTATTTTATTAGACAAATAAATAATTTTACTCATATAATGACCCTATCTTTAGAAAGCCTTATTTACATAGTATTTAATATGTTGAGTTTATCTTGCCTAAATATTGTCAGTTTAACTGGCTTATAAGACTATGTTTGTTAATTATTTGCAGTTTAAATTCATTATATTGCCTAGATTTGATGTGTGGCTGTTTGCAAAAATGGTTTATTAATGTAGCTATTTTATATCCTTCTCTGACTTCTGATTCTTATATATTTGATTAAAAATTAATTCTTTGACTGGTATAACAGTAATTATTGATTGTATAGTTAACATATAACACCTCTCTACATAAAACTGGTGTTCTGAATAACATTGTTTTGTATATTACCTAATAACATAATTAAAAGTATTCTATAACATCGGAATGATATCTATTTTTAGATAGGGCATTCCTAAATTAAAATGAACAATAAAATAACAAATTATAACACTAATATTTCTTATGAATAATCCTTACTTATCTAATTATTATATGTAATAGGAGCCTAACATCCTGGTTACATGTAATGGCTAACATCTTTTGCTACTTCAACATTAACAGTTGATTCTGTAATTCCCCATTTTACAGGATTTATGCCCCCTCTTAAAGTATAACCCTGTCTATCTAAGTTATATTCCATTCTATGGAATGTTCACACAGCTTTAGTAGCTTTTTATTAGTAATATTACTATTTCATTATCAAAGTAGACACTGTTCACAAAACTTAAAGTTTATTACTTTGTACTGCAACTCATGCACCTTTTTAAAGTTTATTAGTTATAATTTGATCACTTACACTTGTCCATGGTGAATTATTAATATATTTACTAGTCTTTTTCTAGTTTTTTAACATGAAATATTCAACCATGGGGGGACTGTGAAGATTAGTTTATACAAACTAAATAATAACTTTTTGAATGCACTAATATTTAATACTACTAACACTTTTAGTTTTTTGTCAGTTTTACAGTGATATGGTTTTTTGGGGTGTTATACTTTCTCTTTGGACATTCATTGATTTTGGGGTTTTTGGGGTTCTTTCCCTATGGGGTTTTTGTTTTATATGGGTCGTCTCACTTCTTTCTTCTCTGAGTTTGGTTATTCTTCTTTCTTCTTTCTTCTTTGAGTTTGGTTATTCTTCTTTCTTCCTTCTTCAGTATTTTTAATTATTCTTCTTTCTTCTTTGAGTTTGGTTATTCTTCTTTCTTCCTTCTTCAGTATTTTTAGTTTTGATTATTCTTCTTTCTTCAGTAGTTTTGGGTTATTCTTCTTTCTTCCTTCCTCTGTAGTTTTGATTAGTCTTCTTTCTTCTTTCTTCAGTAATTTTAATTATTCTTCTTTCTTCCTTAGTTTTGGTTGTTCTTCTTTCTTCAGTGATTTTAATTATTCTTCTTTCTTCTTTGTTCAATAATTTTAATTATTCTTCTTTCTTCTGTAGATTTGGTTATTCTTCTTTCTTCAGTAGTTTTGGTTATTCTTCCTTCTTCTTTCTTCTGTACTTTTATTTATTCTTCTTTCTTCCTTCTTTAGTAGTTTTGGTTATTCTTCTTTCTTCTTTAGTTTTAATTATTCTTCTTTCTTCTTTCTTCAGTAGATTTGATTATTCTTCTTTCTTCTTTATTCAGTAGTTTTGATTGTTCTTCTTTCTTCATTCTTCAGTAATTTTAGTTTTGATTGTTCTTCTTTCTTCCTTCTTCAGTAGTTTTGGTTATTCTGCTTTCTTCTTTAGTTTTAATTATTCTTCTTTCTTCTTTCTTCAGTAGATTTGATTATTCTTCTTTCTTCTTTATTCAGTAGTTTTGATTGTTCTTCTTTCTTCATTCTTCAGTAATTTTAGTTTTGATTGTTCTTCTTTCTTCCTTAGTTTTGATTGTTCTTCTTTCTTCCTTCTTCAGTAGTTTTGGTTATTCTTCTTTCTTCTTTAGTTTTGATTGTTCTTCTTTCTTCTTTAGTTTTTCGCTGTGTATGCCTTTGTTTCTTCTGGTCTGGTTTCTTTGACGGGGTATATTAATTGCCTGCTTCTATCTTACCTGGGTAATTTTGTTATTAACATTTTTAGTTTCCTGGGTTTTTAAATTTGTATTATATTATATTATTTGCAGAATTTTCCTTTATTTAACCTTTCTTGTGAATATATTAGTAAATAGTGCATTTTAATTGATTCTCATCTGGATATTCCATATATTAAAGCTTTATCCATGATCATTGAGTAATGTATTTGTGTGGATTATCTGTCACGTTACAATATGTACTGTTAATTTTAAGAATTTACCTTGTAATATTATATTTTTCAATCTTTGCCCTATTTCTCTGACTTTCCCTAACATAGCTGTTCAAAGAACCTATATAAAAAATTTGTAATAATTCAAACGATACCCTGAGAATCGATTTACATATCGACAAGAGTCAAAATAACTAATTGTCAATAAAATTATTAATATATTTCCTATTTAAACAGTTTTTTCATTTATAATATAGATAACTAACATAATACTTCAATTTAAATAGAACTAACTACAAGAATCTCACCACCAGAAGGAAGATAACCTCCAAACAGAAAATAAACAAGTATCGATCTTTATTGGAGACAATTCTATAAGTGGCTAGAGGTTTTAACAAATACACAAAAGTCTATAAAACAATTAAAATAAGTGATAAACGTTTCGGAACACCACGAAACTTAATTAATTAATTGTTTTTAATTAATTATATATATATATAAAAAAATTTCATAAACAAAATTTTATGAAATGTTGTGGCGCCAATTTGTAACTAAACTTGTTTTATGTGTGAGTTTACAAATATATATATATATATATATATATATATACATAACTCGTGTTTAAATTTAAAATAATATTCGTGTTAAAAAAAATTTTGTTTATGAAAAATTTTTTTTTATATATAATTAATTAAAAACAATTTATTAATTAAGTTTCGTGGTGTTCCGAAACGTTTATCACTTATTTTAATTGTTTTATAGACTTTTGTGTATTTGTTAAAACCTCTAGCCACTTATAGAATTGTCTCCAATAACGATCGATACTTGTTTATATTCTGTTTGGAGGTTATCTTCCTTCTGGTGGTGAGATTCTTGTAGTTAGTTCTATTTAAATTGAAGTATTATGTTAGTTATCTATATTATAAATGAAAAAACTGTTTAAATAGGAAATATATTAATAATTTTATTGACAATTAGTTATTTTGACTCTTGTCGATATGTAAATCGATTCTCACGGTATCGTTTGAATTATTACAAATTTTTTATATAGGTTCTTTGAACAGCTATGTTAGGGAAAGTCAAAGAAATAGGGCAAAGATTGAAAAATATAACATTACAAGGTAAATTCTTAAAATTAACAGTACATATATCAGATTCAAAGTATAGAAATAAATAAATATGTTGCGAACCGTCCTGCAGGCAGAAGGTGGCTGTGTTGATTTGAGTTGTGGGTAATCAGCAATGGCCGCCGATGAAACTGAAAGTCGTCACCTCGCAGTTTTGGCGTTCAAATAAAGATGTTTTCCTTACGAATTTACGTCCTGGTGGCTGCAATTCTTACTTCTAGTGTTGGTGGAGTGTCACTGGTTCAGTTTTGGTGTTGTATTCGGAAAAATAGTGTATATTTAAGTCTGGTTCACTTTTGTCGGTTAGTCATATGTTAGGCACTTTTATGGTTAAGTGTTATTACTGTTTTAATGGGTTTAAATGTTATTTCCACTGGTGTTCTGTGCTGTATAATGTTAGTTCAGTGTTGGTATATGTTTATTTCACTGTGTTGAACTTTAAAAATGTTTTTTACCGAAACTCTCGATTTTCACTTTCGGCTCAGACAATTATTCGCCATTACGGTATTCGCAACTAGGTTAAGATGGGTAAATTGCTCGTGTCAAGTGTCCCGTACAATGTTCAATAATTAACTAACTTACTTCCTTCATCTCCGACTAAAGTCTTAGCCAAAGCAATATTATTCCTTCCATTGTTCAAATTTTATTTTGCATCCTGTGCATGTGATAAAGTTACATTATATAACTGATTATACTTTGGTTATTCTTCAAATTTATTAGCTAGTTGTTACTTAATTTTATCCTTCAGTTCATTTTGCGTAATTTGATACCAAATAATGCCGTTTTATTAAGTTTTTGATCTAAAAATGATATTTTTTCCTTCATTTTGTAATTTCTAAGTCCTAAGGTCTAACTTCCTGTTCTTTTCCAAATTCTGCATTACCAAGTTATATTAATGATTATTAAATCTCATATTGTAATAAAAGGTTTATATTCCCTTAATTTCTTGCAATTAGATGAGTTGGTTAAGTTTTAAAATATTATGTTGGAATATATGACCCCCTCTCCAAATTTTTGAGTTCTGTCATTTCCATTTTTATCAATAATTCTGGCTATAATTTTACAAAGTCTTTCTTAGTTATATTTCTTATTACATGGCTTTGTTTCTGATTTACATTACCGAAATCCCTAAAAAGTTTAAATGTATTTATGTACTTAGTTTCTCAGTTTTGATGATGTTTAGTTTTTTAACATTTGGCCTAGATTCCTAACAGTTTTTACATACAAATTTTTATAAATAATACATATTGAGTTATACCCTCTCTGACTTTCATTGATATTGTAACATGAATTAAACATTTTCTTCTTGTAAACAAAATAACAATTAGTATATGTTTCATACTATTAACATATAACAAATAATTCCAATTAATAGTTGTCTTTAACAAATCAGACATTTTTTATACTCAAATATTAATAATGATACATAACAAATATCATATATAAAGAATGTTGTTCCATTCTAGCATCTTAATTAGTTATTAACAATAATACCTATAATAAATATTTTATAATTAAAGAATGCTGGTGGTTCTGACCTTTTTAAATTTGCTTATTCCTAATACATTTTTACATATCTTATTCTACATAAACAAAACCTTATTTACTATAATCTTATACTCTATATTCCTTATATTAAGTTTTATGAACAGTTTTTATCTGTTTTTAATTGGGTTTTTGGGTAATTGTACCCTGTCACTTCACTTTTTATTCTGTGCCTGCTCTTGTTTTATAAACCATTCTAATGAATGTCATTTAAATAGATTGGCAGTTCTTTACTAAAACACATGTATTATATTATTTCTGAACATAAATTAAGTCACTTCAAAGTTGTATCATTTCATTATTTACTTAGTTTGTGAATACCAATAATGAAACATGAGGTTCATTTTTTATAATACTAAAACTTGCACTGGTTCTCTTTACATTCCTTGATTCTATTTCTAAATGGTTATATAGTCTTACTAAAATCAAGAAATCTATTTGTAGGTTATAATGAAGATTTGTTCTTTGGTATTATATTATTATTTCACCTTGGTACACTTTCAACTCTTACTCTATACACTTTTTTGGCTTATATCTATTGTACATGTGGGTTTTTGCATTGATACTTTGTTATACTTTTTTATTATTATCATATTTATTTATTTTGGGGTTTGGGTTTTTTTTTACAAGAGCATTCATTCTTCTTGTGGATGCTGTCTTCTTCTTGTTTCTTCATTGGTGTCTTCTTTTCTTCTGGTTTCTTATAATTGTATTTTCTTCATCTTCTTGTGGATGTCATCGGGTTTTTGGGTTTCTTCTTCACCTACTCTTCTTGTTTCATACAAATGCATCACTTTTTATGGTGGATCTTGCCTTGTTCTGGGTTTCTTCCTTATCTACTCTTCTGGTCTCATACAACAGATTTTCTTCTCTTTGTTGTGGGTTTAGTTATGTTCTGGGTATCTTCCTTGCCTACTCCTAACCTTCCTGGGAATTATATTTTTTCACCTTTTTAGTTATTGAAATTGGTTTTGATGATTCATCACTTGTAACATTTATTTTATATGAACTTATATCTTAAATAAATGATTCTACTGCACGGTGGTTCTTAATTAATTCTTTATTATATCGCTTTCTTCGGATTTAAACATGTTATTACTTTATTTTAATGATCAATTCACCATTCATTTTTATGGGCTTATCTGTCATGCTACAATAGTTGCAGCTGAACTAAATTTAAGACAGATAAATCGGATTATCGACAAAAAATAAAAAATCACAGTCAACAAGAAAACGTTAGCTTGTTATATATAAGAATTCACAGAACATGTGTGGTCTAAGGCTGCAGCTTACGAAACTTGCTCAGACTCGGAATGCAGAGAATATAGCCTACACAGGTTCCAAACCTCAAACTGCTCTGAGTCATTGAAAAAGCGTCGTAGTGACGTGCCCTGTACAAGGGATATCCAAAAAGTAAGCTCCATTTTTAAATATTGCTGCGGTATCGATGCTGTCACGCTGTTGAGCATGCGCGGCCATTTGTTGATTCGTTGGCAAGCCAATAACTCCATTTGTAAACAACTGTGCACTGAATAATCATAGTTAGACGTGTTTGTGATGTCTATATAATTCGAGACGCCCGGGGTGTCTGAAAGTAGGTATGTGATTCGGTTCTTGAATGCGAAAGGCAACAACAATTGAAATTCACCGTCAAATATTCGATCTTTATGGAGAAGAAGCATTGAGCGATTGAATATCCACGATGGATACGACTTTTTTACATAGGGCCTAGAGATAGTACATAGCTTTACCTACCTCGGCTTAGAAGTTAACTGTAAAAAAAACACAATTGGTTGTCTGTAAAGTCGGTTTACGGACGATAGTTTTACGTGATAACGTCATAAAGAAACATTGATGAAAAATTGCATACTTTTATGAATTGAATTGAATTATTATCACTGAATTATCATTATTTTGTATAATACTAAGAAGAGTTAATTGAAAATTACAATTTTTTCGATAAATTAACATTTATTTACATTCGTTAATTCAAATATTTTTACTTAAATTATACAGATTAATTACAAGTAACAATGTGCTATTAACAATTTATTTACAACTTATATACATGTGTTATATTTAAGATCCTCCAATCTGCGTTATTCTGTTAAGGATAGGACGATGATAGGAAATCTGCACCATGTTAAAGATACAGTAAGTTGGTAGAACTGTTATCGTATTTAGTAGCAAACATTAATATTTTTCAGTGCTACAGGAAAGCACAGCTGATTTCATAGAATTGTTGTTTCACAGCTGATTCAGTCAAAATTACGATACAACAGTGTTTACATAACAAATTATTATTTTTAAATTTGATGTGCTAAATTATACTAAACGACAGTAATTCCAAAGGCATTCTTAAATGACATCAGCCGAACCCCAGAAGAGTGACAAAATAAAATTTACTTTCGATATAGGCGGATAATGAAACAAATGGACAGTATTTTCGTCACAAGTTTGATTCTCGTTGTACAGCTGCGTTCGTTGAGTGCATCGACGACCGCGTGTTCGACGCCTGACACATGTTTACAGAATCAACCAATAGCAAATAATACTCAGGCTCAGACGGAACGTGACACTTTTTCGTGCGTGCAGCCGGTGTTCATCAATTTATAAGACGTTATCACGTCAAAATATTAGTGTGTAAATCCGAAAAAGTATTTTGTCAGCAAATAGGTGTGTGTTTAGAAAACGTCTAAAGTCTCAGTTAATACATAGAAAGACCTAGATATTGATGTGTAAGATCCTAGTGCGCACAGTACTGACTTATGCATCAGAGACATGGACGCTGACTAGATCAGATGAGAGGAAAACTAAATATATTTGAGAGGAGGGTCGTCAGGCAAATGTTTGGTCCAGTGGAAGCCCCCTCTTCCTAGCCTGAAGGGACATATATAATTTTTGAGCTATATAATTTGTATGATGAACCTTATGTGGTCACCTTTATTAAATTAAAACGATTAGAATGGGCTGGACACATTATACGTGCTTGTGAAAGCAGAGTTATTAAGAAGATATTTAACGCAAAGTCAGAAGGTAAAAGGAAAGTCGGAAGGCAAAAACTGATATGGAAGGACGGGGTGAGTCAGGACATCAATACACTTGGAATTAGAAACTGGAGGCTATGAATAGAGAAGAATGGAGAAATCTTCTGAAGAAGATCAGGGCCCACAAACGGCTGTCGAGCCAATGGTGGTGATGATGATGATGATGATGATGATGATGATTAATACTTTTGTAAAGTAATGGCACTAGTATAATATAAGAAGGAGTAATTTTCAATAAGATATTTATTTCAACTTGTACGGTGCAGCAAATCAAAAGAGACAACTGCCAGAAAAAACCAACGTTGCCGAATAAAGCAATAAATGAAAGACCATAAAATTCCACAGCGACACCATTTGTTACATATTGTCTGCCATAAGGTGTAAAACAATACCCCATAACCATTACAGTGCTTACTTTAAGACAGTACAAACACGTCGGCCAGAAGCAATCAGAGGCAGAGGGACGTACACGGAAGAACAGCCATTCACAAGATATACATCGTTTTGTGAAATAAAAATAATGCATAATGCATAATGCATAACGAAACCAACCAACAATCTCGTAGATGTATTATGACATATGACAGCGAAGTATGGCAATTCGAAAAAACTGCTTAACGGGACGTAGTAGCAATTTCTGGAACGCACTACTGAAAGAACAGGAATTGAGAGTAACCCGTCATGGTTTGTAATAAAAATAATAAATGCTCTATACACAGAAATAGGTAGGGAAAGAATTAATCGATTGAGGAATTACGGCAATGAACCGAGCGTAAGACGGCAAGAAAATTCACCTTCTTTAAGATGTCACGTACATGATAATACTAAATAACACAAGATATTAGGATAATGTACTGTTCTGGAAATCTATATCTAAAATATAAAAAAGAGGAATCTTCCGTCAGCAAGAACATTCAGAGTAAGTCCTCACGGAAATCCACAATGCTTTCAACTTTGGTGTGTATTCTACATATGCAGAAATAAATATTGGTTCCAAACCCCTGCCCCTTCTTATTTTGTCAATCGTCCAATAACCAATAAATTGGAAAACGAGGGGAACCGTAAAACTGAGAGAGAATGATCTGAAAAATAATAGGTAGAAAGAAATTTCGAGGAAATTTCAAGATCCAGAAAGAAGATGGTGCGCGTTAAGTTATTGTGGAAGCGTTAGCTTAACAAAGTGTAAGAAAGGTAGTATTAAACTATCTAGAGTCAAAAAGAGAATAGAAACCTTGTAATGCATTAGATATGCTGACTGTAATGAATATAAGCAAGATAAATGAGACAGATTATGTTTAAGTATTAATTTATCTATGTCAAAATTTTAATAGATAAAAATATTACACTATAATGTTATAAAATATTATAACAGATAAAGTAGAATAAATATTGTAGATAAAAATGTAACTAGTTTATGCATACCTTAATTGTATCACGTATATCATGTTCATTATGTGGTTTAAACATTTTATAACTAAATGAAATTAATTTAAAAATATCCTCTTGTAGCCAAACGAAATTAACTTTTTTTCGAAGCTGTAATATCAACGACTTTTACCGTAGTGAAGCCGTCGGGAGGAGAACGTCTACCGAAAGAGCCCTACAATGGAAAACCACCGAGGAAGATGAAAACGGAGTAGCACACAAAAGAGCTGGATTGATTGGTCCACAAATGAGACGCGGAATTTGCTTTTGGAAAGATCAACAGTTAAGCAAAATTGGGTAATGGAAAGCGCCGAAGAACCGGTGCGAAGAGAGCAGAAGATGAACAAACGACTTTACTAATAATAACACAAATGTATTTAGCTATTTAGTTTTGTACAGTGAGAGCGAAATTCAATGACGATGGTGTTAACAAATAGTGCCAACAGACGATGAATAACAGTGATTAAATCGTGATGACGACACGTACACAAGAACAATGTGCGAATGTGCGGATATTTGTAGAATTATGATTGACTACGCTAATTCCAAACACAACAATTAATTAACATTCTTAAAAAAAATATATTCTGGCTGCTGATTGAACGATTGCATTTGATTGTTATATAATAAAAGAGAGTATAATGAAATTCTTTTGGAGCCACATCATCAACACGGTAACAGTCAGTATCGAGTTGTGTGTGTGTGTGTGTGTGTGTGCGCGCGCGCGCGCGCGCGCAACATTTTGCATCAAGTTGAAGCTTTCAACTAATGTTTAAAGTAATTAAGCACAGTAGTCATTAAAAACAGGCTTTACAATTAATATTGTCAGTGTCCAAGTTTGACCAATGGCACATCGTTACGTATGAGCGATAGCCGGCCAAGCCTTGTTGGGAACAACTAGCAACTACGGCGCTCTCGCTGCGGATGTGTGTGTGTGTGTGTGTGTGTGCCCAACCCTTGCTTCAAACATTATCGCTCCGTTCCGACACACACATACAAGCCCGGCTTTGTTGCATCAATCAAATAAGCTCGGCCCGAAAAATAATTTACCGGGTGTTAAACATTAATTTAGTGATAAATTTGAAACAATGTTTTTTTTAGTTGTTTTTTTTACCCGAAGAAAAATGCTTTTCAGGCGGAAACGTGCTGGCACAGTGAATTTACACACCTGTACGTCACCTGACAATTAAAATATAATTCAACGTTCTTGTTTCACACATCCGGTGAACAATTTTTCCAAAACGACTGTCTAGAGATCATGTAGGATGCCGACTCTGTCGTACGCATCCGACGGCTCTCCAAAACGTAGTCACATGAAGAGTTCTCACGCGCAAAATGTTAAGTTAAATAAATTTTATAATCGTCAATACAGTTGTAACAATTTCGATAAAAAGTATTTTCGTTTGCAAGTATAAAAATTGTATGTACAAATGATTTACAGCTTTTAGGATCAACTTGGTTATCTTCAAGCAGTTAATGACTATCAGTAATAACATCAGTATTAATAGTAAAGTATTATGCAGAGTTTGGCAGCAAAGAAAGGTAGACAAAATGGTAAGATGTTAAACAAAAAAATGTTGGCAAAAAATTTAATGACGCCGCACACTTTCAGCCAATCCAAACGAACCGCACAATGTCACATCAAACGGATCTACTCTTTATTTGGCGTGAAATTTGATCGTCTTATTTTTCATTTGTTCCTCGTGGAGGAACGGATATATTTGTGAATATGCTGAAAGCAAAAAACTAACACACTAGAAATCCAACTTGCTGATTCAATTGAAAGTGTTAAGACAGAAATTCAGGATAAAGAAAATACCCCACGATATTATAAGCTTTTGATTTTCGCTGGAAAGCAGTTAAAAGATGGCCATACCGTATATTGTCCGATTAAAATCTTATTTTAAGTCAACTTTACATACTGTACTTTAGACTATGGAGGCATACAGATAAATGTTTCAGACCAAGATAATGGTTTTTCGTGGAACTGATCCCGCACGGGCAAAAAATTGTTATAGATGGTACTGCCCTCAAACAAGTAAGCAATTTTGAATACCTGGCTACAGTGTATAATACAAGCAACGACGTTTTGAATAAATTGCATAAGTTCAACCTTATGCGCGGGATCATCAGCCAAACTCTTAAGTCAGCAAGTAAAGAAACATGCCCAAAATTCTACAAGGTGATGGCCCTTCCCACACTTATTTATGGGTCTGATAATTGGAATTTAACGAAAGGCCAGGTCAGTCGTATCCAAGCGGCTGAAATTAGATTTCTAAGCCACGTGGCAGGGTATACTCTCCATGATCATAGAAGAAATACAGATATACGGCAGGAACTGAATATTATGAGTATACTCGACATGTGAAAACGCTGACAGGAGAGAAATAGCGTCACATTAGAGATTGAAACATCTCACAAAACTGAGAATAAAAAAGCAACAATTCCCGGATAAAGAAGGTATCCCACCATTTAATTTATACTAATAATAGGCTATATAATAAAATTAATTTGGTAGAACAACAAAGTTTTAACATATTGTTTTGTAAGGCGCCTGCCATACCTGCTTCATTGTATGGAAGTGAACCGTGCCCTATTATAAACAAATGCAACAGGCAAATTCAGACCTCGTAGATGGCATTCTTAAGAAGAATGAAAGGATGCAGTAGAATGAATGAACAAGAAGGAGAAACACAAGAAAAGAATTAAACGTAAGTAGCATAAATAACGGAATCAATAGCGAGAAAGGAAGATGAATATCTCGCGTAGAAAAAATGTCTGAAAACAGATTACATACGGCAGTTCTACAACATAAACTCCTGAGAAGAAATATGAGAAAGCGTAGGAATAGACGAACAGACTAATATTTGTAATCTCTGAAGACGGAATTGGAATTTTGCCTAATTCCTGAAGTGGAGAAGTAGGTGAATATTAATAACATAATACACAGCGTAAGAGCAATAGTGTGAGTAGCATTAGACAAGTGAAAGATACATAAAGAAGTACATATTGCTGACTGCTAAAGAAATAAACTGGTAACAAGAAAAAAAGAGTACTAAAAACGTTTGTAAGAAGCATAGTACTCAACAATTGCTGTGAAGCCTGGACAATAGAGGAAGACAAAACAAGAGAATAGGCATTTGCAACGTGGTGGTATATGGAAAATTTGCAGAATTAGCGATTACGTGCTAGACTGCGTTATTTTATGAACTTTCTACCGAATAATGTAGTATAGAATAATTTTATTTACCCATTGTTTACTCATTACTTTAAGTAGCTACTTAAATTGGTTTATTCGTTGTTTTAAAAATAATAAAATACATTAGAATGGTCTAACATTCTGTTTATTATGTTCATTGGAATTCTTTAATATGCTTATTAATTATTTTTTTATTGGGTTATAAAAAAAAGAAATGTGTGCATAAAAGCGACAATTAAATATAATTAGTAGGCCTATAGTATAGTATAATAGCGACAGAAATTTACGATTAGATTTACAAAAAATTAGTAGTTAGCAAAAGTTTGCGTACCTATTACAAAAAATATTTTAACCTATTTACAGAAAAGCTGCAGAGTGCGACAAAAATATGTAGAAAAATTTAATGGGCTATGCGTCCAATCTTAACGAAGGAAACTTGTGACCTCTAGTAAATGGTAGTAAAATTGCAGGATGGCTTAAGTTACTTTTTATCAAACAACATTTTCTATCAGATTCACCTCGGGAGATATAAAAACATCCGTTTCTCAACGAGAGTCGTTATTTCTTACTAACCTATCGAAACTAACCACTGATGCTGCTACACAAAACTGCCTCATTATATTTGGGCACAGAAAAAACAGGCATATTTGGCTATTATAGGCTGGTATTAGGCGTATTACAGTAATTTGCTGATAAATTTCCTAAGTACTTCCCGCCACTTTGATCTTCCGGTCAAGTGAATGAACGAAATTCGTGTTTCTTTAGGCATCTTTTAAATAATGTTTAAGGCCGATTCGAATAACTTCACCGAGACCCAACAAGACAGTGTCCTTACTTGTTTACTGTTGTTTTTTAAATCTCTTCTCGCAAAACAACACGTGAGTCTGTTTGTACCTCTTAAAAGCACATAATTTGTGAATACTATACGCCAATCTTTTTAAACTGTTATACCGTTAGCTGCATTTTTAGCTGTTATACCACTGACCACGAAGATTTATTTAACTCAAGTTATTAAATGATTGCTTACTTAGTACTCTAATTTATAACGTGTGATAACAGTAACGTAGAAGTTAATTTTTATCGTATGTCTACTGAAGTGACTGACCGACAATGCCCTTTTTATCTATATGTAATATAGGGAATGAAACACTAAAAAACGTAGACCGCTGATAAAGAAACGGTCCGGTCGTAAAGAAAGAGAGAGAATAAGCAAAGGTAGAAGTAACACAGGTGAGACGTTGTGTGTAACGACATCGACGAAGAATGTCCAAAAGACGGCCAAATATTAATCAAATAATCTAATTAATTTTTTCGTTTAAATTAGACAAAAATTTCTTTTGTACCGTTGGTGAACTCTTTGAATATTTTAAACAACGTCGTGCGTCCGCCAGCGTATACCAATTAACCGAGAAAATGCACATCTCATTGTTTAGAACTAATAAAATGCTTTAGAGATAAGTGGTTGATTAATGAACAAAAAACGGGTTCAGCGCTGCTCCGGTGAATAAAAAATATATTCGGTAACTACTGATATTTCATTAATTAAAAAAGGTTTTGTTATCCTGATATTTTCAATGTGTGTGTGGAGTGTATGTATGTGTTTGTCGGTGCGCCAGTAGCGATGTAGTGTATGTGTGAGTGTGTGTGTGTGTGTGTGTTCTTCACTTGTTCCATGCAAAAGTAAAACTGTAGAGCCATTAATCCCGCTGACGTAAATCATTTATTAGTCTACACAAACTGGACAGAAGACAAACTCGGCGTGGTCGTTTTGGATCACAGAATCCTATCAGCAGCACCAAGAGACACCGAGAGAAACTAGTTTTTATTCAAAAGAATTGAAAGTACGTTTGAATATTTCAAGGCCGAGACGACGGACTGTTCAAGTTAATTTAAAGTCAGTTAAGTCCGGTAAGAACGATGCGCGCATACCGCGTCCAGTCGTCTTGTATCCGGAGATTTCGAAAAACAACGACTGTTCAGACAAAAATAGATCCAGCGACTTACTATTGTAACTAAAAGACGCGATTGTTAATAAAATTATTAATTGTCGGATTATTAGTTCTTTAAAAAATGTCAAATATCTTGTAAATAAAAAAATCATTTTTTGCAGTCTATAATTTCTATAAAATCAACTCTTCTTCTTCAGCACTACAGCCCAACGTGAGCACTGGCTTCCAACACCAGTCTTCTCCAAAGTTTCCTGTCCATTGCCATCTCAGTGTAACCCCTCACATCCATTCTTCTGAGATCTTCCAGCACACCTTCCAAGCATCTTATCCTAGGTCGGCCCCTATTTCTGTTTTTTATACCTGCGCCCTCAGAATTTTCTTTGGCATGCGCTAACCATCCATCCACTCTACGTGACGTAATCATTATAATCGTTGAGCCTTTATGACTCTTACAATGTGTTTGTGATTCAATAGCTCATCTATCTCCTGGTTACTTCAGATTTTCCATTCATCATCTTCTTTAACCGGGCCATAAACACGCCTTAAGATCTTTCTTTCAAACCTTCTTAGTGTTTCTTGTTTCTTTTTTTATCAGCGTCCATGTCTCGCCTCCAAAAGTAACAACCGGTCCGATAAGTGTATTATATATTTTTATTTTTGTGTTACGACTAATGAGTTTGCTTCTCAATAGACTGCTGTTGGCATAATATGCCCTATTTTCTATTTGCATCCTGTTATGTGTTGGCGTCTTTATGGAACCTTCATTATCTGTCATGTTACTCAGGTATCTGAACTTATTAACTGCATATAATGAATAAAATCAACTCAGAAACTGTCTTATTCAGCATGTTAAATTGTAAAAAATTATTTTGTAACAAATCTAACACAACCCAAATTTTAGAACTTGTAGCTTAATATTTGTCCGTATCGATTCATTGAAACCTCCGCATATTGTAATGGTATTCCACAGATAACGGTAGTGACTTCCTGATATCACCAATGATAAAATTCCACTAGTCATGGTGTACCGGTTTCCATCAAGAGTGTATTTACGGGGGGTGCCGAACGGGGCCGGCTTCCCCCCCCCCTCCAGAGGGTTGAAAAAAGTTGACGAATTTTGGTAATCTCTTAATTTTTAGGTTATTTTATTATTTTTTCACTGTGTACGATAATATATTACTAACTCTTTTCTGAGTATGCAAGCAGGTTTATTACACAGAATTTGAGTATACGTTTGAAATGTGAAATGTTGATTAGTATTCACTTGTTTTTTTCTTTTGCATGAAGTAGGCTTGAGCGGACACCCTCCAAGAACAAATTCTATACCCTGATTAACGAAAGAAAGTGACTGGCGGAGCGGCCGCGCGGCGACCGAGTTTGTAGTAAAAACATTCCACTTAATAACCTCGTGGAAACGTAAAATAGAAATGTCTAATGAACTGTATTTTAATCATCAATTAAAGACGTTTTTAACAAACTTTCCTAATTTTTTAAATCTTTTTTCAATTAATTTATATTGAGAGTTAAATAAAAAAATACACGAATTTGAATTAAAAATTTAGGGTTTATCATTTTTATTACGTAAGAACTCAGAGGTTAAGCATCGGAAAAACATTTCTTGTAGACAAATGGTAGTCCACCTTCTTTAGTACAATATATCAGTAGTTACACAGTTCACTTGATCAGGAACACCAACAATGTACTAGCTCAGAGTTTTCCTGCTTCTAGCTTATGGAACTTTACTTGTAGCTTTCATTTCACAGATTCGACACTACTACTTAACGTCTTCGCAAAGATGAAGCCAATAGATCAAAGCTTAATGAATTATCTCAAGCGTTTTACGGTCGCCTAGACGATTTTAAGATGTTCAAACATTCCATGACTCATCACGCGTAGGCAAAACTATTTCAGGATACTAAACGTTGCGTGATGACATATCACCGTCCGCTAAGTCTTGAGGTATTCATCTGTCTTCGCTGATTTCTAGGGTTTTCTTAAAGATCGTTAAGAAACTAATTTCCAAAGTAAATCAATTTTTTAATAGAAATTAACTGGTTTCTTGTTGGGTTTGCTCTCTGCCGGGCTGTTAAGCCGTGGTCTACTGCTTCTATTCAAAACAGACGTTTCGATCCTACCTTCGAAGACCTCTTCAGTATAAAAACAATTGACAATTTTTTTCAATATACTACATAGTCTATACATCATTTCAGGCGAACACCGTGTCAATTTGTCAAAGAAATTGCCAATAACTATGATGGTGATAATAGGCCTAATATTAATAACAGTAGAGAATATTTTTGTATCATCCAAAATGGTGTTGAAGGGACAGGTTAGTATGCCAGCTTAACCTCAACGGTGCACAAGAAAGCCGTGGGTCAGCGCTACACTTGAACCGTCGGTTTCCCTCATATCTACCTGAGACCTGAAAAACCCGCCATGACTTTTATAGAACTATCAGTGATTGACTCACAGCCATTTTTCTGCTGAGTCCCCATTTACTATAAATACATTTAACAAACAATTAAAGGTATATCAGACTTTCATTGTTCGTTGCTGAATCCCAGTAGATGAATAAATTCGAACAAAGTTTGCTCGCGCGCGCACGCACACAGACATACATACTTCGGGGTCGATAGTGTCGGGGAAGCAGAATGGAACGCGTGTCAGTAGAAAGACAGAGAAAATTAATGTACGTAACGAGTATTGTCGAGACCACCCCTTGGAATTCCTCGGATTTTTGAAATCGGGTCAACGAACTAGCAATAGCTCGACGCATGATAAACCTTCATACAGACCTGGCATTTTTTTTTTTTTACGAAATTTGTATTGGCAGACTTTTATTAATATAATCCGAAATAATGCATAGGCCTAAGGCTTAAAAACTGCTATTGAATGTTTAATGAATTCTCGTCATACAGTTTACATATGATTATAGTCGCATAATGTGAGTAGATTGTACGTGTGCACGCACGCACATTTGTTGATTTGTGTATCTCGTAATATCACTTATCTTTGTTTTAACCTATTTAAGTATTTTCTTTAATTTAAGATGCAATACATACGCTTCACATATCTGTTCTAGAAATCTGATTGTCTACGAAAAGAGGTGGCCATAGATGTGCTCTCTTCATCCAAAAAAAGAACATTTTCAATCAATTCTTTTTCATACGTGGACTACATTTAACAACAGCAAAGACAGCGAGCACCTCTATTGAGAATTTTCGTTACTTACTGTATAACTCTAAGCTTGCAAAGGAATTTTTATATAAGAGGTTTTCACAATGCTGTGGTTTCCCTCAACCAAACAATATCCAGATCACAGAATTAACAAAAATACACTACACATT
The DNA here is from genome assembly GCA_034769895.1 of Magicicada septendecula. NCBI lineage: Eukaryota > Metazoa > Arthropoda > Insecta > Hemiptera > Cicadidae > Magicicada > Magicicada septendecula. The sequence goes on along the minus strand of CM068373.1, from coordinate 369,043,517 downwards.
TTAATTTTAAACAAATTTTTCACTTCCACTTTTGTCCGTCTATTATGTCTTTGTTGTGTAATCCTTGCCGTCCCATGTTCTCAAAAGTCATTATTCCTCCTTTCACAGTACGCCTTATTCTTTACCTCATTGATTTCCTTTCTTTTCTTCTAAAGAAAGAGACTCGCGCAAATTTATTTATAACTTCAATTTTATTTTTTTTTATTTGTCTACAAATCTTCTCTCCTGTTTTATTTGTTTCCACCTTCCACCTTGTCGTTTCCAGTACTGCTTCATCAGGTGGCATAATTCCATTATTGAAATGATCATATCATAAAAATTTGAATGTCCCCCATTCCAGTTTTCTATTCGCTAATTTATTTTTAATGTTTTATATTTCTTGCGTGGACAGTGTAAGATTCGTAGGCTCAAAAAATACAATGGTCAGGTCACCTTGAACGAATGGATGATCAGCGTATGCCAAAGAAAATCCTGATGGCACAGGTGTATAAAATCTGAAACAGAGGTCGGCCTAGGATAAGATGGTTGGATGATGTGCTGGAAGATCTCAGAAGAATGGATGTGAGGTGTTACGCTGAGATGGCAACGGACAGGAGACATTAAAGAAGACTGGTGTTGGAAGCCATGGCTCACGTTGGGCTGTAGTGCTAACGAAGAAGAAGTAGGAGGAGAAGAAATATTTATTGCTTTGTAATTTGTTTTGAGTTTTCCATTGTTCTTTGATTTTTGTTTCTTCAGTGTTACACTTTTCTGTAAAGCTTTGGAGTATCCTTTCACCGGTACAACGTAATGATGGGCTGACCTTCCTTTTACTATTTGTTCGTATTTATGCTCCCATTCTTCATTTCCCCGTTTTCCTTTGTGGACGTATCGTAGGTTGTTTGTTTCTCTATTCTATGTTTTTTTTTAGTTTTCGAATCCGATATCCATAGTATACTTTTGTTTGTGTCTTTGTGAAACAGGAAAAATTGAGTTATGCCCGTATTTTATTGTCTCATCCCATGTGTGTATGAGATTAATTAAGATTAATCGAATAGTTTATTTATACTCGCAGTACAACGCAAATTGTAATAATAAATTATGTATAACATCCGGACTGAAAACGCTTTCGAAGAACAATGGCTTCTTCGGCATTTTATTCATTGTATTGTATTATACGAATTTACATTGTAGCCCTATAACTTGAACGTTGAAAATTTAATAAAATGTAAGCCTACATACATATTTTGGTTATATATTCTTCAATAACTTCGTCCAGGAATATCGACAATACAATGTGTAGGCCTACACACACATAAATTATACACATAAATTATATTTTCAGTATAAATTAATCTACCTTCTATAGATAGAAATGCCTACATATGTCTCAAGGTTTGCAAGTACGCCTATTAGTACCGATGCATTTTAACTCCTAAATATTACAAACTAAAAAATTTACTGAATGAAAAACGCTTCCTATTATTAATTTTATGAATATTTTATTAAATAACAATTTACGATTCACATTTTCACTTGACAGAGTATTGTTTTTTAATTTGAAACGCTTCTTTAAATCTGTGTAAGTTATTTTTTAAATTAATAATTATATATATATATAATATCACTCGCCTTGTCAGTCTGGACGCAGAATAACAATCAATCTTATACCGTCGTTATAAATTCAAGCTCTACCGACTTTATCGAATAAAAAAGCAAGAAAAAAGGTTCAGCAATACAATAGTAAAAATTACGTATAATGACGAATGTAATTTATAACAATAAATAAAATCGCAGTGGGGACACTTGAGTCCGAGATTTGTCTTTGTCTTGATGGATGTCTTTATCAAGAATTCGACATGCCCGGCGTGTCACTGATCGCCCGGCCGCTATTAAGACGTATCGCGGCAAGGGATCGCATTTCAAACAATTCACTATATGGGGTCTGCCTGCTTGTCCTATACCGACGGCTGCATTGCGTTCATTATTGTTGTTATTATTGAACAAATCTCGTTTTGACGTATTACAGTTAACGATAAGCGGGCGGCTACTGAACCGCTTTATTTTACAGTTTACGTCTACGCGGTCGTCAAGCCATAATGAAGACATCTCAATTTTTGTCCTCCCACTAACTCTCCTCCGGTGTGTTCATTATTTCTGTTGGTTTTCTTTATTTATTTTCGATCATTATTTAAAGCATCTGAAATGGAATATAGCACACACACACACACACACACACACACACACACACACACACACACACACACACCCTCCCTTTTCACCTTGTACCTTGCCCAATAGAGTCGCCCAATGAATGAGCAGCCATCTCAGTCATTTTCTACACGAGTAGACTCACGATATAGGCCTATGTGTACCTCGCATTTTTATATTATTTTAATTTTTTTACTAATAACATAGAAATGCATTTTTTAGTATTTACATAACGAGTATTAGGCAGGTCTATTTTATTATTCTGTGCACGGTGTTAGTGGTTACTTAAAAACTGTTAGTGGTTACTTCCCTTAACTGGTTTCAGCAGCGTCTCGCCGCGCCGTCTCCCTGTCCCCAAAAGCCACTAGGCCTGTATGCTATGTACCCAGGGTATCGTCAACTTCCAGTCCGCGTGCTTCCATGTTTTTGAAACTCTATTGTGAGAAATTTTGTTTTAGCGCCACTACATTGAAGACGCTTGTCGGTTATTTAAACCAATACAGAGGATACAAAAAAAAAGAATTGAACTTGGAAAAATAGCATTCCGTAAATATTCTTGACTACATACGAATTAAAACTGAGTCAAGAAAGAAATTTGCTTATTGAAATTTGATTCTAATTTACGCGTCGGAGATAAAATCGAAATCTGATTATGACGAAAAACGGAAAAGACTAACTAGAAAGAGAAGATAACAACTGAATATGTATGAAGAAAAATAAACGGAAAGAGAAAACTGAAGCTGTATGAAGGGGGAGGTAAATCGGATTGGTCACATCTGAGGAAATGTTGTTTACAGAAATCAATAGTAGAAGGAAAGGTTGCCGGAAAGATATGAAGAAGAATAAACCTATATGATGACGAATTTGATGATGGCCGGAAATACAGAAATCATAAGGACCTAACTCAGGAACGGTCAGCGCGTGGAGAACAGTTTAGCTGAATCACCACTGAAGACATGAAACAAATAATTTACTACACAGAACCGACAAAGTAAAGTTTATAAAGAGTTGAAGGATGGTCTGGCTGGGACACATAATGAGGATGGAACAATACAAAATCCCGGATGGAGAGCAGTAGGTATTATCAAGAGAAAGACCAAGGAAGAGGTGGATCGAGGATATTGAGGAAGATCTGAGGAATATGGGGATAAGACTATGTAATGAGAGGGGTGAATGGAGAAAAATGGTTGAAGAAGCATAAACCCATACTGGGATGAGACGCCAATATTAGAATGGAAGAAAATCACCACTGAAGAATATCAGCTAGGTTACCATTAACATTAACAACATTAATGAACATCACCCCAGAACTAACATTGTCTTTTATAGGATAGTCCCGAAGAATGTGTTCTTCATTAGCGACGAAACACGTCTCAGAATTGTACAGTAGAGTGGTGTAATAAAACGACTCTCGCAACTTTTAGAAATATTTTTTTTTAACCCTGAAAATACTGTTGTTAACGTATTGAATTTCGAACTAAAATGGAACCGTTTCCGGCTCCTCAGCCGTTAGTCAAACTGTACAAATTCTGCAGCTGTTATGAGCTGCGGTAGTCGTTTAAATTGACGTAAGAGCCACGAAAATAACGTGTCAACTATCGCTCAAGTCGGCTATATGTGAATCATTCAGTTACTGTAAAAGTGTAGAGTCAGTGCTGTGTAGTGAGCAAGATAATGGTGAATGTGATATTTGGCCTATAAATAAAACTAGAAATCTACAACGGGAAACCATTAGATATAAGTTAAGTAGGAGTAACCGTAAAATTGTTCATTTTTTGTGCAGGTGGCCTATACATCCGCTACACCATGCCGATCCACCTACTGGGACAGAAGGACACCCAGTAGGCGGCAGGTATGATAGAACGATTCATAGTATATATATCACACTTGAAATAGACATAAATCTGAGGGATTTATTCTGTCAAGTAAAAAGACGACTGGGGACAAGAAAAAACAATAGAAGACACAGTAAATTCTAATTCTACTACGCCTCTGAGTAGTCACACCACAAAATTTCACTGGCAGTTTAAACTTATTTTTGTCACTACAGAAGTCGAGGACGTCATCATAGAGGCTGGCAACTTTAATGGATCTAACAATATTGGACTACACGAACCTGCATGTTCATTGGACCAATGAACTTGAAACGTGCACGAAGTGTATATTGCAGGAACCTTCAAAACAAAGGTCATGGGCAATCCACTATGTCCAAGAAGAACTCGTTGAAAAAAGAGCAGGTCTGTAAGAGCACTTCTAGTCCTGAGTGAAGGGAGACCAACTCCTTTCGTGATCTTCACATCAGGACCCGATAAGGTGAATCTGCTGGTTACGCAGTGTAAGGAACTTCTCTGAACTCGCTCAGTGGGGTTAGCTGTGTACTCACGGTTCCTGTTCCATAGGACTGAAGCATATTCTTGATGGTTTCTGACCAAAGATTTTTTTTAAAGAGTCACACTGAAGTGAGTACTCTTAAAGCGTCCCCCAATCCATTGAATAAGGCCTAATTTTCATAGGCGTTTTATAAAACTGTAATTTTATAAAATGCTGATCCAGTGATTTATTTTAAAACAGACATCAACTTTTCATTGAAAAAGTAACGTGTGGTTCTGACATGTTTTACAAGGGCTAATCTTTTTGCCAAGCTATGATGAAACATCAATAGTGGCAGAACATAGAAAATTCATACATTTTAAAATGGCATTACTATTGTAACAGTAATACATAACAATGGCTCCTTTTTGTACCACCGATTTATTAATAATGTAGGGTAAAGTGTCTACGTAAGTTTCGACATACGATGTCAGAAAAAAGCTTAAGACCACTCATTAAAAACAGCGTTTTTTTAATTTTCAATATTTTTATTTAAGCAAAAAAAATTTATAAAACCTCCTCTAGCCTTGTAACATGCCTTAATCCTGTCAGGCATTGAGGGGCTCAGCTTTCTGCACCCTTCACGTGTAACTTGTTGCCATAAGGTACAGACTGCCAGTCACAATCACTCCGTTCCTGTGCTTCTGCTTCGCCAATCGAGAAGTCATTGTGTTCCGAAGATTCTCAACTGGACTTTGAGGTTTGAACTGTGAGGTGGCTAGGATAACAGCTCAATTTCTTAGGCAGCGAAGCATTTCCTGGTTGGCTTGGATCTGTGGCATGAGGCATTGTCGTGCTGGTAGTCGTAACTTCTTCGAGAAGGAAGGAAGGAATCAACGCTTTCTCCATAGTTTCACAGTATTTATAACTTTTCGTTGCCCCACTAACTATTTTATACCCTCCAGGCCCCTCAGACATGATGCAACCACAGATCAATATAACATCGCCGCCTTCTTGGACTGCCGGGGCAGCACAGCCTAGCAAAAACGTTTCTGTGTTTTTTTTTTCCTTATGTCAAGGAAGTACTTCAAAACGACATTCAGCATAGAAAATTACTCTCTCTCTCAGACTTCTTTCAGCCACCCTAAACGTTCTTTGCAAAACTGAAGTTGTTGTTTTATGTGATTATTATTTAGTAGAGGTTTTGCGGATTGCAAAATAGGAGCTTAGACCTTACTTCAAACAGTTTATTGCACGTTATGCCATTTCCATGGACATGTAAAATAAAAGCTCATGAAAAATGCAAAGTGGAAAATTTTAAACCTACATAAACAAAATATCTTTTTTCGGATTTTCTGTCATAATTTCAGAACGTTTAAAATCCCTTAGTAATATCATTAAAACTCTTGTAATTTTTGCATGCTAGTTGTTTGAAAGAGGTACATAAACTAGCAGTGGAAACCAGAAATCATAACTCTGCGTGCAGCGGTTTTTGAACTACAATTTGTTGTTTCTTAAAAAATGTGCGGTTTAGTAGGCAAGCCACATCTTTAACAATAATAGATAAGCGATTTTAACAATAGCCATATCTTTTGAACCCGTTGAGCCTTAGGAATTTCACCATCATCTTCACAACAGCGGCATAGGCAAGGTGCTGCCTGTTCCTCCTTCGAAAATCCTCCAGCCATCACTTCCTGGGTCTACCCACACACCTTTGTCTTATAGGTTTCTATTTCCAGACTTTTTTGACCAGTCCGAAATCTGACATTTTTTAGAAAGTGTTATTTCCACCGTTGGTTCTAATCTTTTAATTTTTCATTTAAGTTAAAAACTTGTAATTCTTCTCTTATGGCCTCGTTTCTTATACGGTCAAGTTTAGAAGACCTTTTTAAGAATGCCATTTCCGAGACCTCTATTTTACTGTCTTTTTTTGTCTATTATTCACACCCATAGGACAGTACAGAGATCCCATAACATTGTAAAAATTTAATTCTATATCTCGCCATGCCTTGTTTCTAAAAATACTGTTATCATTTCTCAAATAATAAAAGTGACTCGCCTGTTCTAGAATTCGATCACTAATCATTATTTAGGTTCTTATTGGTTCCTTACTCGAAATGCCATTACCTTTGCTTTTATAGTGGAGATTTTCATATTGTTTGCAAATCTGATGAGCTTAAAAACAGATTTTTGTAAATCAGATTCGGTATTTTGAAGTACAAGCCAGTATTCAGCAAACAACAGCTTAGGAATTTTATTTGACCAAAATCTTTCATTTCCAACGTAGATTACAGTAAAAATTTTAGATAGTTAATATAAAAACAAGCTTAAGACACGCAGATAATGTAGTTGTTTTGTAAGGGCGGTCTTAAACTGTTTTCTAACACTGTACAAGGACAGGAATGAGACCAGCATTGCGCTTCAGCCGCCCATGATTAACCTATGTCGATATCGCTGTTACTAATTTCTATAGATTGAATCGTCCTGGAGGCTGATAAACGCGCCTCGAATTTGTGATGATGACCTGGAACTGGACCCGTTTAGTATCCAGAAGCGATCTAGCCCAGCGAATAACCAACCTAACCTAACCTAACAATAAAACTTTTATTTGCCAATGTGACACCTCGGTTTAAATTTATTATGATCGTTGTTACGTTAACGACTATCGTTAGACCTACTTACTAGTGACTTGCTACTTCTAGCATAAGCTAATACGTAGATTTGAATGGTAACTTATCTGATAACTAAATAATGAATAGGCCTATTGTTAAGTGCTTTTCTTTTTCGCGATAACCTGTTACTATCATAAATCACATATCAATATAAAAAGGTCAAGTGAGGCTGTTCGTTTTATTAATAAAAAATAAAATTAATTTAACATTCATGTTTCGTATGGTATCCAAGTCACTATTATGTAATAATAAGTGATTACCTGTATGCGGTCCGCCGTGTGACTTCTCAAACTTATTATGTTACGCGTTTCAAGGCGTATGCCTCATCATCAGACATTAAAAACCAAAAAACAAAAAACACATATATCACACAAAACTGCGTTTGTCAAAAAATAAAATTACAGAAGCAAGCATATTATGTGCACGTGATGTAGGGTGCGCACCCGTTCAAGTGTTGTCTGCTACTGATTGGAATCCGTTGAGCAGTCTCAAAGCAGTATCATACAGGCGGTTGGATACAAAGTTCAATTGTTCATTCAGAACACAATCACGACTGCTATCATTATTATATGCATTATAAATTTCCAGCTCCTCCAAGGCATTCATAAAACGGCCCTTGTTGCATATATGCAAAGGCATTAGATTGGACTTAAAATCTGTATAATTGTGATTGTGTTGGGACAGATGACGAGTGTAATTAGATTTTATATCATTGTAATTGTGTGTCTTTTTTGGTAAGTGTTCACGGAAGCGTTTGTAAAAACCTCTTCCGGTCTGACCTATATAGAAGCTGTTACAATCATTGCAAACCAGTTTATAAATGGCTGTTTTTTCTTCAATAGGTAAGGGCAGTTTAGGTCTAAGTATATTAATTAGTTTATTATTGGTTCTAAAAGACATAGTATAACCAATATTGTTCATCACTGAGGATAAAATTTTTGGCATGATGTATGTGTATTTCGCAGATATAAATTTTTTCGGTGTTTTATTAAGTGGACGGGGCTTAAGTTGAATGTTATTATGCTTCTTTAGCAATTTGTCGTGATTGTGTTCTGAATGAACAATTGTACTTTGTATCCAACCGCCTGTATGATACTGCTTTGAGACTGCTCAACGGATTCCAATCAGTAGCAGACAACACTTGAACGGGTGCGCACCCTACATCACGTGCACATAATATGCTTGCTTCTGTAATTTTATTTTTTGACAAACGCAGTTTTGTGTGATATATGTGTTTTTTGTTTTTTGGTTTTTAATGTCTGATGATGAGGCATACGCCTTGAAACGCGTAACATAATAAGTTTGAGAAGTCACACGGCGGACCGCATACAGGTAATCACTTATTATTATATAAAATTAATTACCTAATATTTGAAAAAATTTGTTATCGATAAACAGAATATAGGCCTAAGACAACATAAATGGTTACAGGTCCTCCCAATTAGTGAATATGATCGTTAATCTCTCTCTCTCTCTCTCTCTCTCTCTCTCTCTCTCTCCCTCTCTCTCTCTCTCGTTTCTCTCTTTTCCTCTCTACACATTTCCCTAAGTCATCTAAATATATATTACCCAGTGTTTACTTATATTCGACTTTTCCCTCTCGAATGTAGGCTAAGCCCCATACACCCACGCAGTCAACAGCCCACACTATCACCCTCTATGGGGCTACTCTTCATTTTCAGACGTAGATGGCTGTGCTTCATGTCCCTCTTTGATGAATCTCCCGTTCACTTTACTCCAATACATCTCCGATTTTCAAATCATTCCTCTGTAGTGGTCTGTTTATTTGGCTTAACGTCCAAGCTTGCAACTTTCGTGACCATTTATCACGTTCCTGCCTAGCCAAATTTTCCACCCACCACCTCATTATTTTAGTTTCATAATTTAGTAAATAGTATTGCCGGTTTCAGTTTGACAGTGTACAAGTTCTGTTTCTTCCTGCTGTTTGTTTACATTTTCACCCACCTACTGTTGTCACTCGATTAGATCTCACATAACGATACGTTAGGATTTTTATATTACATCTGTAAGATAATTAAAATCAAGGAGAAATATAGAACTGGGGACAACAACGAGATATCTAGCTCCAACTGGACTGTGAAGCATGGAAATGTTGACAAAACGCCTTAGGATAGGATTGTTGCCGTTACGTTTGCGAGTTGCTGCTCCAATTAATGCCGTACGTAATTATGATAATGGTAATTGTGAGCGGACATTACTCAGCCACTTAGCTCGCTGGACTCGCCTACTAATTTGCGAATTATACTACACTGTCGTTATTAATAATAACATAATAAGTGATCCAGTAACGGAATCAAAGGGAGAAATCCTACCTCGGTCTTCGATTCTTGCAAATCATTGGTTATATCTCATGTTTCAGGAAAATATTCGTTGAAATTATAGTGCTCGCATTATTTCAGGAGGGTTGATGTGTCCAAATGTGTGACTAAACCACTATACCATGACGATAATTTCTATGCGTTTACAGTATCAAGCGAAATCTCATAAATAAAATCATTAACGTAAATTTATGATTTCATAAATTAATAGCCTATAGTTGTCATCTACCCGTTACAGTATGACGAATATAGCGATAATAAAAATTGTTTCTCTTCTTCCTTCAGTGGTATGACATTCCTTTAGCTTCCATCGACATCCTTATTGAATGACATTGTATGCCCATTTACTGTATCCCGGCAACAGTCTTGCATTCTTTCTCACGTGTTCCGTCGTCCTAAACGTGGATCCTTTACAAATTGCTCCTTCGTCGCCCTCCTTGTACCTTCGTTCTACGCGCCCTGCACACCTACTACAGCTCTGCAACTTGATAAAATGACCAGGCTGCGGGCCTTGTAAGCCTACAGCTGTTCCAGCGTACGATTGAAGCACATTGCCCCGGTATGGTTTTCTTTAAAACTGGGCCGTGTCTCTTCTGTAGGACCTTTCTTTCGAAAACTTCAAACATTTTCTCGGTTTCTGATGTAAGCATTCCAGATTCACACTCAAAGGTAACTATAGGCCTAATTATATGTTTATATAATGTCAGCTTTATATTGTGCTCCTCGAAGCTGGAGTTCGTAATCTTATGTCATGCATAAAGTTCATCATCATCACCATCATCTTCAGCATTTTAAACCAAAAATGATTTGTTCCGGTCCCAAGCAGATAGACTAGAACTCCAACGCTCAAGAAATGTGAGGGGTCGAAATTGTGAAACAATCCAAACAATCGCAAAATCCATGTGGGGTATCTATTTAAAGTGAAATTGAACCACAAACTGATTATTGGGGTTACTTTTGAAAATTTCAAAGTATTTTGACCTCAGGGCTCAAAAATTCGGTTCAAATTTGATAAAATTACAAAAATCTATGCGGGGTATCAAATTAAAGATAATTTTAACTAACATCTATATGCAGTGTTAAGTTCTAAAATTTTCAATACTTTGAGAACCCAGGTCCCAAAAAAGATTTGGAAACCATAGGTAAAAGATTAGGAAAAATTGTAAAAATCCAGCAAGGTATCAGACTAAAAGAAATTGTAGGCTGAATCAGCATGTTTTGAATCTTTAGTTTTTCTTTACTGTATGATCGTATGCTCTAATATGGTTTTATTTGTAGGCCTATATATTGTTACGACGGTCTCACTGATCGTCGTATGGTACAGTGGAAACAAATACAGACACCAATGAAGTCACTAATTACCAGCTTTAATTAATGGCAAATAACAATTTGTAATTAACTAGTTATTCAACAAGAATATACTCGTACAATAATTCAAATTACAATTGTCCACACCCAATAATAACGTCAACTAATAGAGTCCCGTACAGTAATCACTTTTTATTAATAACCACTTGAGACGCATAGAGTAATCGCCCAACGTAAAACTGAAAACTAAGCGGCAGCTGTTGCCTATTTATAGCCTGGAGGGTTCCATAATATGCGTCCTTAACAAGCACTCGAAAACTCTAGAGGATTCTTGATGGGGTCTCGGCAGAAACACGCGCATGCTGGACAAGCAGAAAAACACGTAGAACGACACTCTCCATTGTTCGAGAACGTTCCGTAATTGCGTAACGATATATTACTAAAGAAAGAGTAGAGTAATCTTTTTTTTTAATTTTCCCAATAACTGAAAAATTATCTAATACCGAAATTTATGTAATATGTGTACTTTGTTGAAAATAGTGGAGCGAGTGTTGCATATCAGGAAGCATACTACTGTAAATAGTGTAAGTATTGTAAGGATATTACCATAAACACGAGGGCGATTTCAAAAGTTCGCAGCCTACCATATAAACGAATGTGTGGCGTTTCTGTTTTTTACCGCACCGTGGCGCCACGTTCGCCCCACGAACAGCTGTGAAGCTTCAAGTCGAATCCACTAATTGTTACGGAAAAACGTCTGTATAAATAAGGTTATCTCACAGCAACTCTGAAAATGGAGAAAACTGAACATCAAATTTTTTGTTGAGAAAAGTTTAACGCCAACAGAAATTTTTAATGAAATGAAGAATGTGTTGGGTGATGCTGAACCTTGATTTACTACAGTGAAAAAATGGGATACTGAATTTGAACGTGGTCGTGTATGACCCGCGTAGGCTACTGAGAGTCCGAAAAGTACCACTAGACCAGAAATCATCAATAAAGTGAACGATATTGTTTTGGAAGGTCGCCGTTTGAAGGTGTCTGAAATAGTTAAGCCTGTGGGCATTTTAGATGAAAGGGTACATCACATTCTTACTTAGGAATTAGGTACGAAAAAGCTGTCTGCAAGATGGGTGCCGCGTTTGTTGACAAGTGACCAAAAACGCATGCGAATGCAAGCTTCTCAAGAATGTTTGGACCGTTCTAAGAAAAATCCGAAAGATTTTATTCGTATATTTGTAACAACTGATGAATCTTGAGTCCATTACTTCACTCTAGAAACAAACAAGAGTCGAAACAATGGAGGAATAGTGATTCGCCGCCTCCAAAAACGGTAAAATCAATTTTACTATTTCTTTTATGAAATTGCTAAACTGCTAAGTTTTTATTATTTAGACAAAGCTTTTCGTCATCACTGACATCATCAGGTCTTAAACAAGGTTGACGAAAAGCTTTGTCTAAATAATAAAAACGTAGCAGTTTAGCAATGTCATAAAAGAAATAGTAAGGATGGCTGCTAATTTAAACAATACGAAGAATAAAATCAATTTTGTCGGCTGGAAAGTGTATGGATCCATTTTTCTGAGATGCTAAGGGGTATTGTTACTAGATTGCCTTAAAAACGGTCAAACGATAAATGGAGAGTATTACGCTAACCTTTTGGGCCAATTAAATGTAAAAATTCGAGAAAAAAGACCAGGTTTAGCAAAGAAGAAAATCATTTTCCATCAGGATTATACACGCCCTCACATATGCGTTTGTGTCTATGGCAAAAAACGCCGAGTTGAAGTACGATCCGTTGCACCATTCGCATTAGTCGCCTGATTTAGCCCCATGTGACTTTCATCTATTCCCAAACCTCAAAAAATTTTCGGGGGGAAGCGATTTTCCTCAGCTGACGAGCTGAAAGCGGCAGTAAACGGTTATTTTGAGGACCTAGAAAAATCGGACTTCCTCAACTGGGTAATGACTTGACGCTTCACTGCTGTTCGTGGGGCGAATGTGGCGCCAAGATGCGGTAAAAAACAGAAACGCCACACATTCGTTTCTATGGTAGCCTGCGAACTTTTCAAATCGCCCCTCGTAGTAGGCTATGTTTTATTTGCAAGTTTAAAAATCTGCACAAAGTGTACTGTCTGCCACATTTCACTAATTTGTTGTCTGTACCATTAGTTGCTGAATATTCAAGTGGATCTTCACTTATCCACTATCTGTGTACTCTTATGATAATGTAGATAGCCTAAAAATTGTGTGACACATCTGGGAAGTCAAGAAGGTTGACGATTGACATTTTAGTTGAAACGTGTCTCAGGTTAATATAATTCATCTTGAGGCCGTTTTAGAATAGGCTACATCACAAATAACACTAATTGCACATTACCACAATTTAATAATTTCAATCACCTTTGCTGAAGTGTAATTCCCTATCTTTTCAAACTATTATCTGCATTTCTACTCACAGTTTTCCTACACTAGTTTATCTATGACTACCAGCAGTTAAGAGACAGTGAAACAAATGACGGTGTATCATAATAACCCTACATACTAATAAGTCTGTAGCATTTACGGGGGGGACGAACAGGACCGGACCCCCCCCCCCCAGCGGGTCAACAAAAGTTGACTTAATCTCTTAAATTTTAGGCTGTTTAATTACTTGTTTAGCCGTGTACGCTAATATAGTAGTAATCATTTTTAAATTTTCAAACAGGTTTATTACACTGCATTTGTGTGTACGTTTGAAATATGAAATATAGGAAAATCAATTCAGCAACAAGTATCTTCTAAACAATGTTTCAAAAACGTGTATTATTAGTGTGTTAAAATTTTTACTTTAATTGGAATGATTTCAGGGTGTTATCACACATTTTTCAACCACTTTAAATATAGTAGTGTTGATGAAACTTAACTTGTTTTTTTTTCTTTTGTATGAAAGCGATTCGATTAGATCCTCCCCCCTCCCCCCCCCCGTAGGCCAAATTCCAGAGACGCCACTGAGCCTGTAGAAATGTAAATGATTTTTCTTTCTGACTTGGCATGTGCTAAAAACCAATCTGTTTAAATTATCCGATAAGGGGATAGGGCTAGTTTTCATTTCTATTAGTAACAATCTTCTATTAACAACAATTTCAAGCTATACTTATCTAAATACTGTAATACGGTATGTAGGATATCTGTGTACTTGTGTATGACTGTGTCTGCTCCCACACTGTATAATTAATTTCATAGTATTCTAATATTTATGTAATTAAGCTAATTCTTCATCTTATCGAGTTGCCATACAAACAGATAAAGTAACTTTCTTTTCGTTATTAAAAAAATATTTCATAACTTAACACAAAATTCTGTGGTATCTTACATGTTACATAGACTGCCCTAGTCTCGTTATTCACTCTCTAAGTCTTTTCAGCCTGAAGTCCCATCGTGCGCTCGTGCGCGTGTGGCAGCTGCTTATTGCATTAAGATGAGGCCGTTGTTAAGGCAGCAGATTGACAACAGATTAATGAAGAGAACGTGTGTTCGGCGATTGGTTGGGGCACTCCTTAAGACCGGTTAGACAAGCAACAACCAATCAGCTCACACGGCGTACGTCCATTTTTAACCGAACGCTAACCATTAATACATGTTCAGTAAAAACAAGTTGAAGAAAAATAAAACCCCATCAGCAACAACAACAACAACAACAACAACAGCATGTCCAATAATGTCGCGTTGTATTGTTCAATCGGTTCGGGAGAGCGTAACACGGCTCAATATATTCTGTCTTTAATTAAACGCTTCAATTTTCAAGTGAAATACGAATTTAATTTATTCCGATTATAGTCTTATAATAGGCCTCCTTTAAAAGTCTGGCTCTTATTTTTCAACTTTTTAAATTCACTGACAATCAAATGATAGGGTTTCGCAAATATCACGTACAATTTCTCTCTTTATTATCTCTCCATCTGCGCTGTCTGTGCGTCAATCAGTCTCTCTCTCTCTCTCTCTCTCTCTCTCTCTCTCTCTCTCTCTCTCTCTCTCTCTCTCTCACCAACATTCTCTCTTCTTTCCTACTATCTCGATTTCACACGCACAGTCATAAGTAAATGGATTTAAATCGTCCATAGACGTGTTTTGTAAATATGACCTCATTAAAGAAAATTAACTATTTTTTGTACCAATAATAATCCATCATAAGACCCATAACAAGCTAGAACGCGGTATAAGCTTCCATATTAACCATAATAGTCTTTTTATTTACCAGTTAAAATGATATTTATATTATTTCCTTTGCAGATTGTCTCAACCATATTTATTGTCTCATCCATATGGATTATGGATTTATTATATAAGGCATTCATAATATTTAATTTTTTAAACGACAGTAAGTTGCTTTGATGTACGTTTCTTTGGTCAAGAGTCCACGGGAACAGATGAGCTACACCCATCTGGATACTGTAGTTTTCAATCGGGTATGAAATCTCCTTAAATCCCTTTGATTTTTAATTGTATTCGATAATGAACCACAATATCTTTTCACATAAACAAGCGACAGCCTTATCCCATAACTATTAACGATACTTTCTTCCCTACTGTCAGGTGACATCAATATTTATTAAATTGTGTAAATTGTGTTTCAACTTCCTTTATCATTCTTGTTTATAACTTAGCTATAACTCAGAAGCTTGGAATCTTCATTCCTTTATCTTTGGTGTCAGTTTAAATCGTTACATGCGTACGAATATTAAAATTACAGGTGAAAGTGATACATTTTTTTGAACTTCAACTGGCGTATTTCCAGTTAGGGCTATCTCTTTATTAATTCTCCAAAACTATCCAAAATGTTATTGTCTGAGTTATCTCTCGAGTTTCTTAAATTGTTTCTTAATTAAAGTGGTTCCGATTTGTACAATGATTTTATCTTCGTTTAGTCCTTTGTTTATCAACTTTATTCGACATAGCTACTATTATCTTCTTCTCTTTATTGTTTATTGTAAATGTTTTACTATAAGTTAATTCATAAAATATTTTGGAAATAAATACTTTAATTTCAGCCGCACTTGGTTTTTCTATTTTAAAACATAAAATATTATGGTTACCCCCTATATAAAAAAAGGAAAATTAGATAAATAATTTCTACAGAGATCTAAGGAAGTTCCTACGAAAAAAGATTAATAGCTAGGACTATACTAACAAAGCCCTTTCCTTATAGGTATAAATAGGCGCAAAGTTGTCAAGACGTCTAGGCTGCCATTACGAATGAGTAATGTCTACCGTTAAACCTAACTCTCTATAACACTGTTAAGTATAAAGTAAAATAAAATAGATACCAACTTTTACAGGTATTTCCATTCTCCACGTCACATACAACGCGCGCGCGCTTCACACATACACACACGCCCTCACGTACTTACAAGTCTACTTAGGCTATAGATATAGAAAAACAGACAGGCAGATGTCAAAGTTTAATTAATGCTACTAAGGTTCATTAGAAATAAGTTATAATCAGAAAAGTTTACATATTCTTATAACATATCTGTAATAAACATGAAATAAATTATGGTTTTAAAGTATACATTAAAGAAATACATTACTCGGTGACGTCTGTAGTCGAACGTATTTTATATACGTACTAACATTCTGCAGACATTTTAAACAGACTTATGGCAACGTTAAAAGCGTGTTTTTGTAGCTCACCAGTCAGACGTATGGGGTTTAATATTAGATCTGGTGACAGAGAAAACGCAATAAATTTCAAGTTGTAGAAATGTCAGAGAAATGTTAGAGAAAGTTCAGCTGTTAACTAAATCCATTAAGCGACTAGTGAAGTTAAAAAATCGTTGCTGTAACATTTAGTGTGCTCTTGCGTTGGAAAAGCAGAAGGGTTGTACGCGCACGCTTTGCCACGTATCCGCAAACATAAAGGCAAATATAGTCTCACATACACACACGCGCACACTTACACGTTATGAAGATGTTGTACATCCCTGTACAGATGCGAAAGTCTGACTGTTGAACAAAGAAAAATATCGTATAAAATATGGGAATATTATTTTTTTTTAATAAATTCATCTTACTTTTTTGCTAATTATATGGTTTACTTTTAGATGAGAATTGTGACCATAGTACCTCTTTAAATCGAAGTATTTGCTAAATTTGCAAATTCCTTATCACAGTAATGTTTCCATACACACAGTAACATTAATTAACCTAACTCATGAAGTAAAGAGAATTTGTATTTCTGTCACGGGCGAGCGGACATACACAAATTTCAATACTTATTAGTAACGAGAAAGATGGATTTCTAATTTATTTTGATTATTTAGCTGTTGTAACGTATTAGGCTACGTATTTCGTACCGAGTTCAACTTCATCACGTTACAGCTTAATATAGGATGAGCAACTTAAAACCGGCCTGATGACATTTTTCTTTTATGAATGGGAAACACAGGAAAATGAAAATTGTAAGAAAAATAGTGGAATAGTTTATTTTTTAAATGTGAGACCGAATCACGAATCGCCTGTGCGTGAATTGAAAGAGGAGAAACGTCGTAAAATTTGAACTATTGGCTTCTCAAAAAAAAACGCGGATGGCGAATTAGAAATAATGGTCTGTGAATATCGAAGGATAGTTTCACCTATGTGGGAAGGCAAACTAACCTTTTCCAATCCGCCTTGTGACTATTTGTTTGCAGTTGATAACGCGTTTCAAAGCATATGCTTAATCATCACATCTTTAAAAAAATCCCTCGTAGGAGGTCGTCATCGGTTAAAATTCCAATTGCACTTGTACTTGTACTGTAGGCGTTTGTAGGTGCGCACCCATTCATGTTTGGTCGACCACTGTATCGAATACTAAACACGAGTAGCCTACTGATGCCGTCATTATTTTAACAAAAATATATTGCTAAATGAAATATCGGTATGGAGAACTATACATGACTTCCATGTTCTAAGATTTATATTTAAAATCATTTACTTGAATTCGGTTCGATAATTTTTAAAAAACTATCACCCACCCACAAACTATTTTCACTATTTATAGATATTTTTGTTATTATGGGGTAGTCGTTTAATACAACGTTATTTTAGACTCACTTTATATATAAAAATTAGGTACTTTATTCTTATAAATAAATTGAGCTACGCAGATAATCATCCCTCCTCCCCTACTGATCAATACAATTAATGATATTTACACTTTCATAGAGTAATAGTTTTATCATATGTAATTGCTAACGTATCTTAACCTTCCAAATTAAATACTCGTACTTTACTTGAGATCAGCAAATTAATCTTAAAAAAATCACCCCTCCCCCTACAACTACCCTCTCCATTTATAGATAGCTAAACTACCCCTCCCCCTTAACCGAACAACCCCGGTTATATGACCGGGTATGATAAAAAAATCAACAATATTTTTTATATTTACACCTTTAATGAGTAACAGTTTCATTATATGTAAGTATTAAGTCCTCAAAATGAAGTTTCATTATCCTCAAAATGAAGTACTTTATTCGACAATAAAAAAGGTAGTTTTCACAAAATTACCCCCTCCCCATTTACTACCCTTTTCATTTACAGATATTTCATATATCTTTCTATAGTGAATTATTATGATCTTCTTTTCAGGATACTTTATTCACAAAAATTAAGTACTTTACTCTTATTAAAACGTAAAACGTTGCAGGTAAACTACCCCTACCCCCTAACCGATCTTCACCAAAATCAATAACCTTGAGTCCTCTACAACTCGGGCACATATGCAAAAAAATTATTTGATTCTGTTTGAATTTTCGGCAATTATCTTTCACCATAGAAAAAAATTCTACATACAGACACGGACACACAGACACATAGACACAGAAACACACACACACACACACACACACACACATTTCGGAAAATGACTTTTCTTCATGTTTTGAGGGTAGTACAATAATTAGAATCAGCCCTTATCTCGAACAGGATTTTTTCGCGATCACCATACTTCCATTCCCTTACGAAACATGGAAGTAAAAATCGGGGAGCTGTATATTTTGTCCGGAAATCATAATATGGAAACAATTTTTTTTACACGAGATATCCTCTGCGGAGTGTTAAGCTTAGAATTTTCTAAGAATTCCTTGCCTAACTGACTGACAGTGAACGCGGTAACTGCTGCTTTAAACAATACTGAGCCCATTGCGCCATGTGTCTTATGGACATTCACGTGTCACATGGATTCGTGGACAACGTTTATGAAACGTTCGTGGAAGAAAGAATTGTTTGAAAAGATTTTTGGTCTGCATATTCTCCGGATATTTGCGTGAGGTTTGTATCTGTTATGATTCTTGAACGAATACCCACACTATGAATAAATTTAAGGCTATCATTGTAAACGATTTTCAATCCTCATAATTTTTTACAATCCAGATTTGAATAGTTACGTAAGCGGTATTCGTATCGCTTCAATTTACATTTCCTTTTTACTTAGGCCTATACTTTTCTATTATTACAATCCAAAATCCCTTCCACTTTTTGGTGTCGGATTAAATAGGCCTACTTTTTTTCAACTGTGCTCAGACTTTGACCATCTATTCTTGTTTTTGGCTAGAACACTCTCCTATTATACTTTTTGATTTTATTTTTGCGACGGTCCCATCACAATTATTCCTAGATCCTGTCCTACCTCACTTCTCTCGTATCTAGCTTCTCACGTGTTCTTCATTTGTTCATTTGTTCAAGTATCCCCATCAAATTTGCCGTCTTTCTTTATTTCGTTCTAAAATAATTTTAGTTCTAAGGCCCTCTTTTATACGTGTGTTTGCTATTCGGTAGATGATGGTCATCGCTTTTGCTTTTCAGAAATATTCCTTTTCAAGTGTTTTAATTCTCTTGAACTCACAACTAGAGGGACTGTTAAATATCGTCACTCAGTTTTTTTTTATACTTCTCCGTTATTTATACGTTTATTCTTGATAACATAAAATAATTTTGTAGTTTTATGTTTTGATTTTGCCTTTTATTTGCTTCCCCTGTTCACCTACGTACTCAAATCCAGTGATTTGTTCCACATTCCCTTTTTAGATTATTTTAAAAATACATTTTTTGAAGTTACGTGTACACTCTTGCTGTAAGAACTACTTTATACTTCGAACATATACATTCGAGTTACCGCCATCATGGTTCAGCGATGTTACCTTTCAGCCCTTTTAAAATGGAAAACAATGTTTGACAAGGCTAATCTATTTACATCTTCAATAAATTATTCCATTTCGGCTTTGTAATCTTCTTGATCAAATACACAGTCTAGAGTAATAAATAAAATTAATGCCAGAGCAGCTTTTATAAGGTCTATAAGACGTCAATTATACAACAATGGTGAACACCAACATTCGCCTTTGGTCACTGCATCTTCACTCTTCTTTCTACAGGTAGTTCAACAACAATTTATCTAGCTGCATTAGGCTATTGTTGTGTAATATGTTCCGATTTCTTGTACGTGATGTCACATGGCCCTATGACATCACGTATGTATTTTACTTTCAAGTCATACTTTCAAGCAGTGTTTATGAAAACAACTCAGTAAAATTTGTCATGAATATAATTTAAAAATTTTCACGACAAAGATTAAAATAATGGCGTTTAAAGGAAAATTCCTAGTAATAGACATCAAAATAATTGGACAAATATATCACTTTAGCTACCTAGGATGCGACGTAGGCTAAGCTATAAATTTGAAGACGATATCGATAATAAAATAAAGAGATACCATAGGATGTGTGACACAATCCATAAGAGTCTGGGAAGAAAGTACGAAAAGATACAGAATTGAAATATTATAAAGTAATGGCGGCACTAGTATGATGTACGGGAGTGAATCGTAGACACTCATTCAGAATCAGAGAAAACGAATTGAAGAGCTGCTGAAATGAAATTCTTAAGGAGAGTCAACGGATGCACCCTAAGATATCACATAAGAAATGCAGACATAAGGCAAGAGCTGAATATATACTAGCTAAACGATAAAATTAAACAAGATAAAGAAAACTTAATACAACACATAAATAGAATGGGTGACTCGAGAATACCAAAAAAGGTATCCAGTATAAGCCTCTTGGAAAACGAGATAGAGCCAGACCAAGAAAACGGTGGTTGTGAAGACGGAACAGGGTGCAAGTATAATCCTTGAAGAAGAAGAAGAAGAAGAAGAAGAAGAAGAAGAAGAAGAAGAAGAAGAAGAAGAAGAAGAAGACTTTCAATCATTATAGAGTTTGTTGGCGAAAATATGTCACGGAGCGATTCGGTGTAACACTTTGAACTTGGTCAGTCTTCCTGAAGTTCAAGAGTTAAGCTGGACTTCTATCGCTTCAAGAAAAACAAAAAGCCTGCCACCCTGAATCGAACTTTTTGCTACTGAAGAAGGCCTCCGGCTGATGACACAGTACCTATCTCAAGAAGCCAACAAGACCTAAAAGAAGGTTTCTTGAGTCTAGAGGAGGGCGCAACGAATATATGCCTAAAAGTAAACACAGAAAGACGAAATACATATTGTTACGACTGTCTACTGATCGTCGTATGGTAGGCCTACAGTGGAAAACAAAATACAAGTCACCAATTACGTCACTAATCACCAGCTTTAATTATCACAGTTAAACAGTTCGTAATTAATAAGACAGTCTCTTACAACAAATCAAATACAGCTTGTTCACACGCAATAAAATTTCAGCTAATATAAAACACAATTGAATTACAATTATTTAGCACAATTATAAAAACACATAGCCTAACATTTCGCCACGCTACTTCAAAACGCACTGAAATAAATCGCAACAATAACTGAAACTAAACGTCCTTGAGTACTTGTATTTATACTAAGCCAAAATACTACTATATTCCATACTGCGCATTAACAATAAAGGAAAACATTAGAGCGTAATTCATTGACACAGTTCACGCGGCTTCTGGTACAGTCTAGCTAATGCGTCGAGAATCACGTACGCCACACACAGTACAGCCGGGTTCCTCTGGAACATTCGATAAACACGTAGACTGTTCTGTAATGTCGTAACAATATTAACAGGCAGTAATACTAAAGAGAGAGGAGCGCGCCCCTGGTAATTGGAAGGCACAAATTCCAATAGGTTGAAAAATTTAAATACCTGGGCTCACTAGTTACTGAGGAAAACATTATGCCCGAAGAAATAAAAGAAAGGATATTTTCTGGTAACAGATATTACTTCTCCCTACAAGGAATATTTAAATGTAAAAACATAAGCAGAACTAACAAGATTTGGCTCTACAAAACAGTTCTTTAGCCTGTGGTCATGTACGGGTTCGAAACTTAGACAATGACAGTGACAGAGGAAGAGTGGTTGCGCACGTGGGAAAGAAAAGTCTTCAGGAGTATATTTGGTGCAGTGGAACAAGGTCTTTGGAACAAGGAGAATAAGGACGAATACAGAAGTCCAGCAAATCTATGGAGAACCAGATATCGTCACTGACATTAAGAAAAGTAGAATCCGGTGGACATGGAATGTCCAGAGAATGTCAGAGACATCCACAATAAAGAAAATTTTTACGGGGGAGACCTAGTGGAGGAAGGAGGGGACGGCCCAAAAAACGATGGTTGGATGATCTTGAGAACGACCTGCGCAAGCTCGGTGTAAGAAGATGGAAACTGAGAGCAGAGGATCGAGACATCTGGAGGCGGATTGTCCAGGAGACCAAGGCTCTCCAAGAGCTGTAGCGCCAATTGAGAGAGAGAGAGAGAGAGAGATATGTGAAATAGATTGTACATTTCATTTCCATTTTAGTCCCTTCATTACTTTTAGCCATTCCGACACTGCGGTTACATTCCAAATTTTAATTCCTCATTTCCCTTCCCTTCGAACCAAAAGTTGTCAGACGACATAATTGGCGTTGAAAACTTAAAACTTACCTGAAAACAACAAATCTTATGGCTACCGCTGGTAGCGAAATTTTTCTCTGAATCAGCAGTACCAAGTGAGTTTTAATAAAAATAGGCTACGCCGAGTTAAATCCAGATACTAAAGTCACTAAAACTGATTGAAAACGAATACAAGCTATTTTCAATATGACAAGAATGGGGTGAATAAAAGTTCTAAAAGAGCATGGTTAAAATTACGTTTCTGTAAAAAGCATACTAAAATCGTGTTTATAGCGCAATAAAAGCCTGACGATTAAGTCCGATACCTTCTACCAATATCTATCTAAAATCTACTGTTTCAATAGAGTAAACCACTTTACTTATTGCGTATCCACAGTTACATGGAACAATACACTGCCAGAGGAAATCACAGTGAGAGTTGTAGAGGTAAGTACTCTATTACGGTATTCTTAGACTCTCCAGACAGACGTTACAACACATGTAAAGAATCTCTTGTTTTTCCGTAGTGACTTACGCCTCTGACAATTGGGAAATGTTAAAAAAATGTGAGAGGCCGTTAAATACATTAGGAAGATCATGAAAACGCATGGATATTAATTACAAGAACGGCTTTTCGCAGTGACCGCTTCTTTTGTTTTATTGACCGCATTAACATCTTTTGTTTATTACATTAATTTGAACACCTAGCTACCTAGCTGTTCTGAGAAGTGACAACCAAGAAAAATTGTGATGAAACAAAGAAGAGAGAGAGAGAGAGAGAGAGAGAGGGGGTAGATAGATAGACAGCGTAATATATCCATTAAAACTGAGTCTAAGTATGAAAAAGGTATTATTATTATTATTATTATTATTATTATCAAATTATTATTATTATTTTTTTATTATTATAACAATAATGCAGTGGTCTCATATTACCTTTACATTCACGGATCTATTGTAATTACGTTTCACCATAATTATTCTTATAAAATTTCGAATTCTACACATAATTTTGCACTGGAATAGGACTATTGATAAATTTTAAATAAAAATATAGTTGTTCATCTGTACACGTTTTTAAAGTACAACGTTCATTTGCGTTGTGTTGGGGAACACATTCGCACAGTTCGAGACGGTACTCGATTTGGCACAAAGTATATTTTCGATATGGGGTTTGTTTAGAATCGAGTATTAGTTATTCTGATCGCGTTGTTGTCGGGCCTGGCGGCATGGCGTTCGCTCGCCACTTGATGGATACTTAGTCATTACTCAATGTAAGAATGCGACCCTGTGTTTTCTTGATTACCTCAACCGTTGTGTGTGTGTGAGCGCGCGCGATTCCTTATCTTGCTGTATCCTACCGCACCAAATATAGTCTGTTCTCGCAAGAAACGTTGAACAACTTCTAGCCTACTATCCCTGATGAGATTCCTCTCCATAGAAACAACTGTCTATAAATTTCTTGTGAAACATTTTTCTTACTTATTTCAGAATTGTTTACAATTCTGCTGAAGTATTTAGAGATCAAAATCTCCTGACCTCTCCACGTTCAGAGTCAACACGTTTACACTGATGAGGATACTTTTAGTGTTCAAATATTCCATACTATTGTTGTACGAGAAAAAGGTTTTGGCGGCTAAACAATGCTGATGCCGTCGTTTGGGACTCCAAGTCCTGGCTGCTTAACGTGATTGCCGAGGGACCCTTAAAAACGTTTATAGCCTAACACTTAAATACGGGCCGTGGAAGTATTCACCTGAAATTGTTATTGAGAGTACTTTACTTCAGCATTACGTAATTATTCTAACTCATTTATCTGCGGTAATAATTGTAAGCTTTATTGATTTTTAATCTTGAAAACCATAAATCATTGTTTAAGTCAGTGAACAAAAAGTTGCGTGTAATATTTGTATGAGTTTTGCAATGTATTAATTTTACTGCAATGTTAAACAATTGTTCTAATTAAATCCTTAAATTTTTAGTGACCGTCAATCAGTAAATGTTTTAGTGGATGGTTAGTGAGGATCGGTCAATAATACAACTTTAGTTATTTTGCGTCGACGTTTCGACAATATTTATTGTCATCTTCAGGACCTGTATATGAAATACAATAGAAATATCAAACATAACGAAACAATTAAATATTTGGGTGAACGTGTTGGTGATGTGAGTGTGTGCGTGTGTATGTATGTATCATTTTTTATGTGAAGACTTATGATAGTATGTTTACATCTTCAAATTATTTTACATCTTTAAGATAATTTGAAGATGTAAACATACTATCATAAGTCTTCACATAAAAAATGATACATACATACACACGCACACACTCACATCACCAACACGTTCACCCAAATATTTAATTGTTTCGTTATGTTTGATATTTCTATTGTATTTCATATACAGGTCCTGAAGATGACAATAAATATTGTCGAAACGTCGACGCAAAATAACTAAAGTTGTATTATTGACCGATCCTCACTAACCATCCACTAAAACATAATTGTTCTAATACTATTGTTTTCCTCCTATGTTAATGTGTGTTCTTGGATGTTTAAACAACACGGCATTTTTCATGCCGGGATCTTGTTTAAGTACACTTACGACTTGTTTGAAACCTTCTCCCAAAATTATTCTTAATATTTCCTTCTATAATCGTAATAATCATAACTATTTGTTTATATTTTAGATCAAATCATAATTCGTTTGGATAAAATATCTGGGTAAAACGGGCGGGACAAACTACGGCCCGCCAGACAAATTGATTCCCTACATTCCGCGAGTTAATCATTTGTGCATTAAAATCAGTTCAGCATGACACATTAAAACTTAATAAGCATTCAATTTTTTGTATCCACAAAAATGTATTGAAATACAGAACGTTAATTGGTCGACGTAGGCCTGTTGTTTGTACCAATTGTACTGCTGTTAAAATACAACACAGTACATAAGGATGAAATAATAATTTTAAAAGAAAAAATATATGAAATTAATAGTAATTGGAACATATGTTTGAATTGTTAACAAAAACACTGAGTTGATAGTCCCAACCAACATAGAGGTAGACTCCAATATTAGATAGAACCGCATTAAGATATATGTTTTGACAAGGATTATATTAAATTTGAAATAAATATTAAAATAAAATGAAAGAATAGTAAAATTATAATCTAATAAATACAAATTAGAATTAAGAATGTTAGAAATCAAATAAATGTATTTAATAATAATTAGAAAAGTTATATATGTTTTTAAGAGTCATATGATGGAAAGATATAACGAAAGTAGTATCAATATGGCAAATGTAAATTGTTAGATTGGTATTGTATAAAAATAGAAGAAAATTTGTTAGTCTAAATTTATATTCAATATGATAAACATCACTGAGAGAGCCTGTAATATTTATTTAAATAAGTCAAAATTTATAATTCAGAAGATACACATCACAAAGTCTATGTTATATATAATAAGATACACGTTAAAAGAGTTTAATTTTTCATAAAAGAGTTTAATTGTCTATTTAATAAAGGAAACCGTCAAAGGAAGGGAGTTAACATTGATATTGAATTTAATAGATATACGAGAATATCAATCTATAGCATTGCAAGAATCACAATTTGTATACAACTTAATAAATAACAATATTTCAAGAAGTCTGAATATATCATTGAGAAAACGCCGAACTAAAAGAAGAAGCCTGTACTGGAAGATAGTTTGAGTGTCATTACAATAAAATCCAATATTCCGAAGAAGTATCCATTTCGTAATCATAGAAGAAAATATAATTCAACCCTAATAAGAAATCCCTGAGAAGGAACAGATCACAAAGCCTAGCATTACCTTTAAGATGATAAACATAAACTAGAATTGAACCCGCTGCAGTTGTGAAGAATTCAGATTCAAGCTATTTACATTTTTATGGTAGATATTCTTATCTTGTTATTTATCAAAAAATTTATACACTAACGTTACTTGGTACGGATTAAAGAAAACAATAAATCATACACAGTATTAAATAATATAAATTAACTTAATAATTGTTAACCCTGAGATAGAGTTTTTTTGTTATGTGCTGATAGAAAAAGGTAATATCTGTAATTAAATATTTTAATTATAATACTTATAGAAATAAAATATTAGCAAATAATAACAGTATATTAATGGCGCCCAACGTGGGGCATATAAGAAGTACAATACCTGTAATTAATTACAGTACATTAATGGCGCCCATACGTGAAAGCAAAGATTTTCTTTAAGCCAGCACCAAATAACATAAAAATTAAATAATAGACAAGAGTGCCACACTGAATTAATTAAATTACAATAAAATAATTTTGTTAAATTTAACTAGAATAAAAAATTTACTTGTAGTTAAATTAATTTAAATATTGTAACATGGCTAACAAACAGGATAAAAGATATGAATTAAGAAGTATTAGTGCTGAAGAAGAGGAAGACACTGAAATGGAACAGCCACCCAAGGAAAATGAACCATTAACTATGAAGGCAATTTTGGACGCGTTAAATGCTAATTCTAACCAGTTGAAGGATGAAATAAACAGTAAATTAGACCAACAAATGCTGATTCTAACCAATTAAATGCTAAATTAGCCCAGCAAAATGCTAAATTAGACCAACATATGACTGATAAAAATTCTAACCAGTTAAAGGTTTTTTATGAGCAACAAAATACTTTCAGGACTGAGGTTACGGATAAATTGGATAAACAGAATACTGAATTAAAAGAGACCATTCAACAACAAATAAATGGGGTGAATGATAAATTAGACCAGCAGAAGGCTGAAATCAAGTTAATATTGGAAAATTATGAGAAAAGAAAAGTCAGGCAATTCGCAGAAGTGAAATTGAATATAGAAACAATGAAAGAAATAATGAGTGATGAAAACCAGTCAATAGAAACAACGATAGAAGATGACAAGCAAAGTGTGGAAACATTGAGTAAGATAACGGAAGAAGTAATAAATGATAACAAAACGGAGATAGAAATAATACCAAACGATCAAAACAGGGAGCAAGTAAGTCAGAAAACAGAAGATAAGGGTAAGGAAATAGAGAATAAAGTAGAGACAAATACATCGCTATCTGAGAATAAAAGTAACAGAGACAAAGAAAAGATGATGTACATCGAAATTAACATTAAGGGAGTAAAGAAACAAATAATTAAGAAAACGAAAGAAAGGAGAATAATACGTCCTAAGAAACTCAGAAATACACAGGAAGAATTAGATATGATTAGGAGTGGGCTGGTTAATATACTTAATCTCCCAATCGCTAATTACAGAGAAAGAACAGAGTTAAAAAATTATAGAAAAAACTTACCAAATTAATATTTAAATTAAATATAACAGAAAATGAAATGAATAATACCAGATCAGTGATGTCATCGATAATTGAGAGGCTATTGAAACATCTGTGCAATAAACAAAATGATAAAGTGATTGATCTAAGCTTCAAATACCATTGAAAATGTTATAACGGAAATATTGCCTTACAAGATACTGAGCGGTATCTCAAGAACCGAAATCATTATGGACACTATAATAATCCGTGCAACAAGGATTATGTATTTGATAACGGATGAACTAAATATGAAAACTATGGAAAAAAGGGACGGAAATGTTGGATAAAGACAAAGGCAAATCAAATAAAGAAAGAAAAATGATAATACACTAAAATAATAAAAATAAGACAAACGACTATTGGGTAAACAACTAATACAAGACATTAAAAATAAAGACTACTTTAATGATGATTTTAATCACAGTAAGAAGAAGCAGAATAATAATAATTATCAACAAAATTCAAAAAGAACGTAAGAGCAGCGTACATAATTTATTTATAAATAACATGATTTAAAATGGGATAATAGAAAAAATAATATTTTGATGGGAACAACGAGAAAAAAACAATTAATGGTGATGTGCTAAGACAAGACGGTAAAATAAGAAGGACAATGAATAATGTAATGACTATAATTACAATAAAACTAAAGAATGATAATAATTAATACAGCTACAATTTAGAATTTCTTGGAGTTGAAAATAATAAAGGAAAAGAGATACGAAGAACATCGGTCACAAGAAGGAAAGTCAAAAGGATTTACAAATAATGCCTGTCAACAACGTTATCTAAAAATAGCTACAGAAAATAAGAAGGAATCAAGAAGAAAAAGGAAATATATAATCAAATGTAAACAGCAACAGCGTGAATAATCCCAAGAGTGTTTTTTATCAGTCGCAAATCGACTACTTGTAAGTTTTTTTTTTAATATATAATGAATTGTCTGTAGAAATGTTCCAGCAATCATTTACCTGAGCAGACGATACGTTCCTCTGGACTCAGAAGGTGTAAGGATGGACAGCGGTGTAATGTACCCAAAAGTGGCCACCCGAACTGAACTACCGCACAGGATAGGGAAAAATGTTAGGGAAATTAAATATTTAAGGGATAACAAACCAGCTAAGAAGATATTATATCAGATTCCAGATTTATGAAGGAAGAAAACAGAAGGAATATAGCAGACAGAAGCTCAATTGAGCAAGGACAGGTATAGAAGTAGATAGAAATATGAGAGCGTTAGACCAAGTTTTTATTGACATTTGTGGACCATTCCCAACTAGTGGTAGGAGACGTATTAAATACATACTGATTATTTTGGACAGTTTTACTAGGTTTACAAAGTTATATCACATTACTAAAGCTAATACCCATACTATAGTAAAAATAATTAAAAGAAAAATAATTCTGAAATAAAGAACACATGAAATTTATGACCAGGATTGGGAAGGTGAGATTTAAAAGAGAAGATAATGTTTGTATTCATGGTTTTGAGTTTTTTAGCCATGAAAGTAGGCACAATTTTTATTTTATACTTATTATTTTTGATGTAAAACCAGTTGGTTTGATTAATGTTATTTTAACTCATAAATGAGTGTGTCAGATACGGTGATTCGTGATAGTGATGAACCATATTTTTATGTTAATAAAAAAAAAATTTATGAAAAGAAGTTTGTGATATACAATTAGCGAATTAATCAAATGTTGTCAATATTAATGTTAGGCCATGGTGGTGATAAGAAATTAATTATTTCAAAATCTCATATCAAATTATATCTGAGATTGTGAAATAAGGGAAGGTATTATGTACTGCTGTTAAAATACAACACAGTACATAAGGATGAAATAATAATTTTAAAAGAAAAAATATATGAATTTAATAGTAATTGGAACATATGTTTGAATTGTAAACAAAAACACTGAGTTGATAGTCCCAACCAACATAGAGGTAGACTCCAATATTAGATAGAACCGCATTAAGATATATGTTTTGACAAGGATTATATTAAATTTGAAATAAATATTAAAATAAAATGAAAGAATAATAAAATTATAATCTAATAAATACAAATTAGAATTAAGAATGTTAGAAATCAAATAAATGTATTTATTTGAAAAGTTATGTTCATTATTCATTATTCATTATATATTCATTAGAAAAGTTATATATGTTTTTAAGAGTCATATGATGGAAAGATGTAACGAAAGTAGTGAGGTATCAATATGGCAAAATGTAAATTGTTAGATTGGTATTGTATAAAAATAGAAGAAAATTTGTTAGTCTAAATTTATATTCAATATAATAAACATCACTGAGAGAGCCTGTAATATTTAAATAAGTCAAAATTTATAATTGTAATAAACAATATTTATTTGTCAATATAACATCACAAAGTCTAATGTTACGAGATGTAATAAGATACACATTAAAAGAGTTTAATTTTTCATAAAAGAGTTTGTCTATTTAATAAAGGAAACCGTCAAAGGAAGGGAGTTAACATTGATATTGAATTTAATAGATATACGAGAATAATATACAACGAAGTGTCAGTTTCAGAGTGGTCAATCATAAAATGCTCCGGAAGACACATCTGCTAGTTTTGTATGACATCGTCAATATATAAATTAAAAAGAGGAGGTGATAATGGACACCCTTGTCGTACTCCGCAATTTCATAATTGCCAAATATTAAGTTAATTATATAAGTACTTAGTTGTAATAATTGATGTGAATTAAGGTGAATAATGGAATATATCAGTTAGGATTAATTTTGAAAAGTTAAGGATCTGTTTTTAATAAGCCTAGACTTAATTATTCAGTGCAGTCTGTATATCGTTTCAAAGACTGCACAATGAAAAAGCATGTGACAAAAATTGTCGGCGATAAAAGTTAATCTGACTTATAAAAGATTTCTATACGTTTACTTAAAAATATAACAAGGGCCTTAATTCTCACCATATCTTAATCTTATACCTATATCTTATATCTTAATTGTCACTGCTTACGTTTTGTGATGAGCGTGTAATTCCTAGTGCTGTATAAATTTTAATCATGGCAATAAAGACTATAGTCTATAATAATAATAATTATTATTACTATTACTATTAATTTTTAATAATTATTTAATAATAATAATTATTATTATTATTAGTAGTATTACAGTAAATTACGCATATAGTGCATTACATACTGTTAATTAAATTCTCTTCCTATAAACTCTTAAATTGTAATGAAAATTGCTGCTATTTTGATTCTAAGAGCTACCATTCCTGCTAAATGCATCTGCAACAAATTTTATAATCGGAGTGTCACGTACGGTTACTATTTAATACTACACACACACACGCGCACACACACATACACAGAATCCATGAATTAAGTATATTTCGGAGTTCCAGCGATTGTGCTGATATTTGTTAGTTAATTTTCTAAAACTTCGTCGGCCTTTAAAATACCTAGGTTTTTTAACGTTAACAAACTTAGGTTATTTATTTTTAGCACCGATTCATTCTTGTATGTCCCTAAAAGACAGTAAGTGCTATAAATTATATTTACTGGATGTAATAAGTTCATTAATGTTTCAAATGCAAAGTGAAGTTAGTGGAATCGAGAGGCTTTAATCTGAGAAGGCTAATGAACCCTCATACCCATGAAATTTTATGAAAACCAGAATCTTGCTACTTTAAAACCATATTGTTTAAAATCGTACCAAATTTCGAGTTTGGTATCAGTTTAGCTAACAAAGGGAGAAAAATTATTTTTTCAACAATAAAACAACTTTATTATTCGGCTACGCAAGAAAGATTGCATTCGTTAGGTGGAGGCTGTTTGTTCGTTTGGTTACAGCTGATTATAACAGTTGTAACAGAATGGTTACCAAGGCAACAGAAATGTTTGAATTGTGTACTTTTCTTTTTACTCTTTAAGTGAGTATAATATTTGCGTGTGACTTGCAATGTATTCATTTTATTGTAATGTCAAGCTATTATTCTATAGCCTACTTATTGCTTATGAAATTCTTTCCTCCTATGGTAATGTAGGAAGTCGGAATTTTAAATAACATGAGTCCGAGTTTTTGTTTAAGCAATTACGTGTTTGAAACCTTCTCCCTAAAGTACTCTTAATATTTCTTTCCTTAGAATATTTCTTTCACTTCCTTTCTTTTATAGAATCATAATACTCGTAACTGTTTTTATACTTTAGATCAATTCCTAATTGATTAGGGCAATTCCTTTATCAGATTAATATTGCAGTATGTGCCCTTGCCATTAGAATCTGATTTATGCCGACAACTGGAAATTACTTTTCCGTTGTAATTCTGTTGTTTTTAAACCCGTAATTATTTAACACGTTGCGGAAATTTATGTAATTATTTAAACTGTACAACAAACAAGAACTAAACAGGCTCAAACTGATTGCAACCCAGTTAAGTCCAGTGAGATGTGTTTCTTAGGAAAATTTATGTTCTGGCGTGCCATCGTTTAATACAGACCAGCAGTTATTTTCGGTCCCGCCCCGTGCATCGTCACTTTGATGATGCAGTTGAATAGCCTAATTACTTACCCGACAAGAGGAATGCAAATAAAGTTATATTTTACAAATTAAACAAGTAATCATAAGTAAATCTTAGCCTTGTGCAAAGGACTTGTGACTGTCTTTCATTATTAGAGCGTTAAAACTTTAACTTTTATACGAAATAGGCCTACTCGACAAATAATTCTACCACCAATTTTGTTTTTGCTAGTACTATTAGTGCGTCGTTTTATTTTTTTAATTTTATTTTTTAGTTTATGCTATTGTACGTGGGACCACAGGACTAAATACAATGAACAAACACACGGCCCAAAACGATAGAAAGTTCCTATTCAAATGGCAATTAGGCTACATTTGACTAATGAGACACTTCAGCTGTTTTTAATTGAATATTTTAAGACAACAGGTGTCCAGAAAAAGTCTGACGTTATTTACTTCAATTAATATTTAATAGGTACGTTCGTCCTGCTCTAAATACTGATGCTCCATCTTAGGTAGCTACCACATACAAACCACTTCTCTAATGGAAACAATTTCTTTACAAGAAGTGTAATTATTTTGTTTTAACATTTATGTACTTTATAACGGTAAACGCGTTGCTTCAGATAGCATTCAGCTTGTCTAATTGGTGGCACCACTTTTAAGAAAGGGTTGTACGTAGGCCTACAATTTTGAAAAACTTGTTTTACTGTCCATACATTTGAACATTGTCTCATCGTTTATGGAAAACACATTAATGGTTTTATTAGTGCAGAAAATGAAAGCTGATCTGTTTAAGAGATAGGAAAGCTAAAAGAAATAAATAACCATTTCCATTTCGCCTTTGTGACTTCTTGTTTATGACGCATTTCAAAGCTTGTTCATGATATCTTAAAAAATCCCTCGTAAGAGGTCGTCACCGGTTAAAATATGCTAATCCCTAGGACGGATTTTCAAGATTTGATGACGAAGCATATGCTTTGAAACGCTTCATAAACTTTAAACAAGAAGTCACAAGGCGGATTGAAAAAGGTTAGTTTATCTGTTCACACAAATGACTTGAGTACCACTGAAAACATGCATGCTAAAATAAATAGGCTTACATATAAAGGAAATTTCGTTTGCCTCCATTTGGCATTCAGTGCCGTCTCAGTAGCACTGAATGGTGGAACCAGTCTCAAAGTTTTTATTTTGAGGGGAACAAAATTTTCTTAAATTTTTTAAAGTTCCGCAATAAAAATATATGTTCATAAATAAACATAAATTCAAAATAAAAACATTTTTACAATTACATCGTAAAATTCCCTGGCTGTTTTGGCCAAAGTGTTTCAACTACATGTACCTCTGCTACTGCCTGCCAACCTGTTGGAACATTGAACATCATGCCCTCCGTTCCGTCTCTGATAATGACGACCGATGGAGACGTCGAAACGTCGGGTAGTAGCATAGATGTGGTTTCTACCATTGGATTACTGCCGAACGGCCCGGAAATTTCAGCAACCGATAGTATGCTGACATGGGCCTTGAAATCCTAGACCATTATATGAAATAATCCTTTTTTTAAATTTTAGTTATAATAAAATTTTACAACTGAATATATACAGATTTTTATTGACAGATTAAAAGATTATAAACGACGGTGGAAATAACATTTTGAAAAATGCCGGATTCAAGAAATGGCCAAACAAGTCTGAAAATGTAAACCTACAGGGCAAAGGTAAGTGGGAAGACCCAGGAATACATGGCTGGAGGATCTCTGAAGGCGGAACAGGCAGCATTTTGCTTATGCCGTGAGTGAAGATGATGATGAACAGAAAATATTGAAAAAATTTTAATGATATATTAAGGAGCTAAAGCCCACAAAAACCCAAACCGTGTTTGTAAAGACAGTCTGTTGCACAGTTGTAATGTCGCCGTGGGGTTTCAAAAACTCCTACAGAGACGACATAGGAAAAAATGTTAAAAATATAACAAGCAAAGCTACTGCAAACGCTTAAAGCAATACTTTACAGTTTTAATTAGTCTCAGTAGATTCTTAAAAATACGTCCCCAGACATAGCTTATTTAATATAGGCCTATAGTTTAAATATAGAGGCTGGTAAAACGAGATTTTTACGATCAGTACTAGGAGTATCACGGAGGGGCCGGCTAAGAAATTATGATATAAGGAACATCCTTGAAATATACAATCTAAACGAAAGGGTAAAACAATATAGATAGGATTTGGCAGACCATGCTGAAAGGGTGCATAAGAACAGGATATCAAAACAAATTTTGGTTTATAATCCAGACGGAGGAATATTGGAAGACCAAGGAAAAGATACTCTAATGAATGCGCAACGGATCGTAAGGCTCACAGCCTGAAGAAGAAGAACTTTAAATATAGGTAGATTATTTAGGTGCCATAATAGCTTCTTCTTCAAGTACCATCTCCTCTAAGAAGGTTGGCAATCAAAATGGCAAGCGAACTCTAGACGCAGCAGCTCCAAATAAGTCGATGAAGCTGCAGTTGAACCAGTCTCTCAAGTTCTTTAACCAGGAAGTGCACTTTCTTCCCGGATTTTTTCTCTTGGATCTTTCCCTTCACAATAACTTGTAGAAGGATATTTCCTCCTCAGCATATTATGTATCCCAGGTATTGTAATTTCCTAATTTTAACAAAATTAATTATTTCTTTAATATTGCCCAATATCGCCTTGAATGGTAGGAGCATCTTACCTGAATGGCTGAATGGCTGACGCATCCCTAATCAAGTATTGAATTATATGCCAAAAGGCCGAAGAGGTGTGCGTCCGAAGAAGCGTTGGAGCGTTGGAGTGACCGGCTCTACTAGTCAACCTCCATGGAACCGGAGCAAACCATTTTTGTTTTAATCCTTGCATAAGATGGTGATGGTGAATAATTTCTTTTTTTCCTTCCTTCCCATCGCCTTAATATTAGAGACTTTATCTATCCAACTTACTCTTCGATAAATCCACATCTTATCAGTGACAATCCTCCAGTCTATCAGTGCATTGTTATTTAGAGTCCAAGGTTTCGTTCCATAGGCCTACAGCAAAACGGAGAACATGTAGCATCACAACATTCGAATCTTGAAAGTTAGATTTAAGTTTTTACTGCAAAATAGTTTGTGCATCTTGTTGTACTGTTCTCGATTGTCCAGTTCTTTGTCTCATTTCCTCAGTAATTTAAAGGATATTTCAGCTGGTGTCCTTGGACCTATTCTGTATTTGTTGTATATAGGCGATGTTCCTAAATATGATGGGGTGACAACAGCTATTTTCGCTGATGACACTGCTTTACTAACTACTGGTGTTAGAATAGAGCAGCAACAGACGCTCTACAATCAGGAGTTGAGTACGTCACTAGATGGACAAAAAAAATGGCGCATCAAGCTGAACGAAACCAAGTCTACTCATATCAGTTTCACCAACCGGAAAATAGATTATTTACCAATCGTAATCGATCAGCAAAGAATTCAACATCCAAGCTCAGTGAAGTATTTGGGCATGACTCTGATTCCAAACTTAGATGTAAAAGACATGTTAAGAAGAAACGGGAAGAAATTGTATTAAGATTAAAGAAAACGTGGTGGCGGCCTGGAACACACTCTACGCTGTCGCTGCACATCAAGCTGTTGTTATATAAACAAGTCTTGAAACCAGTTTGGGTGTATGGTGTACCACTAAGAAATCTAATATTAAAATAATTCAGACTTTTCAAAACAAGGTTCTTCGCAGTATTGTTGATGCACCAAGATGACATCCATCGGGACCAGAAAATGCCTACGGTTGCTGACGAGATTAAACGGATTGCAGATAAATATGAAAGAAGACTTAGTGAACACGAAAACACTGAAGTGCTACAACTGCTTGATAATGTTGGACTCGTTCGGCGATTGGAGAGACAGAAACCATATGAACTAGTGAACTAAATATGTACAGTAATTCTCAGCATATGAACAAAGTGTAACTGTACTGAGGAGCTCCAGTGGAAGCTTATCCTACACAATGCTAAATTATGTATTAGAACAAAATTGGTAGATAGTTTATAACTTGCCATTGCAATGAAGTTAAATAACACAAAAATTTCCTAAGTGCAGTCATTTTACTTGTTGATAAGTACTCCCAAACACCTATACTTTATTACTTTTTCTGTCAGTTGTACACTAACTCTCAGATTTCCTTGAGGCTGCTGTGTCTTTGAATCTTTGAAACAGCCATCATTTTTTTTTTTACATTCAGTGTCATTATCATTTTCTTCATCTGTAGCTACAACCTGTCATAGATCCTCCAGGCATCCGGGAATCGGTACAATGTCATCTGCAAACCGTAAATTGTTAATAGGTCTTCCGTTAACTTTGATGTCTAGTGTCTCTCCTGCTAATGCTAGGTTTACTATTTTTTCTGAATACAGATTAAAGCGCAGAGGTGAAAGCACGCAAGCCTTTCTAATCCCTCGCCTTATTTCTATTTCCTCAGAATTAATTATTTATAATTATAATTTAAAAAATCTCGTTGCCCTCGTTTGTTACTCGTTTGTTTCCCTCATTGGTTAAAGATGATAAACAACATGTTTCGCATTCGAGTTTTTATCGTTAAGGAGTCGGATGAGACGATTGTGTCGAACTCCATCGGAGGTCTTATTGTGGTCTAGGAAACGTTAAAATATAGCGTCTTTAAACATAGCCTGTACGCTTATAAGTGGTTCACCAAGAAGGGCGCATGGCGCAAAAAGGAAAACTTTGTCTGCCACTGATATAGACATTTATAACTTATCTAATAGACTTTAGACAGGCAATCGATAGACAAATTGGTAGCCATTTGATTTTACTGGGTATCCCGAAGAAACTTGAGAGCTTTATAAACACTAAGGCTGGTAGGATCCAAAGCAGTAGTAAGAGTGAACAGTCACACGATCTCACTCCTTATTATAATTACCGGAGACGGACAGGATGATGTGTTTTCTTCCGTATTATTTAAATGGCGAAGAGTTTTACGAGTTTCGATCAGCAAATAGATACAATTTTTAAAACTTGTGTATCGACGTTCTATTGTTTTTTTTTGCCATTCATCATCATCTCCTAAAGGCAATGCCTTGTCGCTGTAGCCACGTCACTCTATCCCTTGCGATATTCTTCATTTCTCCATAGGACCACTATTCACGACACTCATTGTGCTGCGGAAGTATGCAGTTCTTGGTCTTCCTTTGGGCTTCTTCCCCACTACTTTGCCCTCAAAGATGTTAGTTAAAAAAGCACTATGTCTGATCACATGCCTTATCAACTTAATCTTCCTCACCTCTATACTCCTAAGCAGTGTTCTATTCTCATTTATTTCCTCTAAGATCTGTTCATTCGTCTTCCTATCTGTCCAACTAGTTTTTGTCATTCTCCGCCAAATCCACATCTCCATTGCCTGAAGTCTGTCACTCTCCACCTTCCCTAAGGTCCACGATTCACACCCGTAAGTTAAAACACTCCATACAAATACCTTAACAAACATTTTCCTTGTTTCAATACTAATATGGTTGTTTGTTAATAAGTTCCTTTTGCTCTGGAATGCTTGTTTTGCCAGAGCTACTCTCCTCTTAATCTCTGCCAGACACTTATTCCCACTTGTAACTATGCTACCCAGGTAACAAAATTCAGTAACGTGCTCCAATATTGTGTTGTTCAGCATAATGGGTGATTTAATGTCTTCTCTTTTTTTACTTACAAAAAAAAAATGCCATTATCGGGACAAAATGTAGGTGACCACTGAGTTTTGGTATCATAACAGTTGCACATTTTTTTGTCAGTTGTTTTGTCGATGGCATAACAACTCACCAACAATTTTCCTGATGAAGGTAATAAAAATAGACAAAAGGTTGACACAAAGTTTTAAAAATTATATCTGTTTACTGCCATTTAATGATTCACGGTCTCCGCTAACTTATATTTTTTAACTTAACGCCAGACAATGCTTTAAGAAAAACATAAATAATTTGGTTCATTGGAGTAAAATCAATATAAATTGGAGGTTACGCTAATAAGGTGGTAGTGAACTGGACACTGACAAATAACTGAAGTCTTTGCGGATCCAATAAGCGGGTGTAGGCTTAGCGGGTAACCCGTATTATGACTATAAATACACAGCAATTTCACCACTTCCTCTGACCATCGAGACTCCAGAGCAGGAGTCAGACATCCAAAGATGGCACATGGAATCGTGCTAAAAAATGTAAAATTTATCTGTCTCGTCTCCAACACACACACACACACACACACACACACACACACACACACACACAATATTGTGAGTTACTTATAATTAATCAGTACATTCAAATGTACTTTAGTCTGAAAATTTATAAAAATGAATAACGTTTTATTCTGAGAGGTTATGTTTCGTCCGTTCATCCCGGGCAGCAGAAGTGCTGTAAAAGCTACTTGTCCGACAAACAGAAGTATTTTGAAAGCAGCAGATGTCGGCTTCACTCCGTGTACCTCATTCCAAAATATATTTCCATAGTAATGATAGCAAGAGTAAAGTAGGTGGTTGGGGGGGGATGGAACTGCTAGGGCAGTTTACCCCACAATTCCCTGATCTTATTAAAACAGTGACAACCCTTTGGGGATTTTGG
The DNA here is from genome assembly GCA_034769895.1 of Magicicada septendecula. Classification (NCBI taxonomy): domain Eukaryota; kingdom Metazoa; phylum Arthropoda; class Insecta; order Hemiptera; family Cicadidae; genus Magicicada; species Magicicada septendecula. Next base: position 369,004,356 of record CM068373.1, on the reverse strand, counting down.
AAAGGGCAAGTTTTGTCGATCCCTTACACTCTACTCGCTGAATACTAATCGAAGTTTGGTTCTCTTCTCTTTCAAACATCGGCTGGAATCTCTAATTAAAATAACAAACTCATCTTAGACATGACTTTTATCATCGACCTGTTTTCGTGTCTGTAACACAGAATGTATATTGTAAAAATCTCCATATAGATTGAAAACTTTTACAGTTATCTGTTCACAAGTAAAGTTAGCGCTGTTTAGTTTCTACTCGTCTTAAATTATGTTTGTAAGGCTTATTTATTTGTGCTTTTCAAGTGTTGTACGACTCTGAGGCAATAAATGTTTCCTACCGTTAACATATTTACACCTTCTTAAGAATTTAATTGACTAAACTATTTAAGAATATATTGAATTTCAAAATAGTAGTCAACAACGATATAGGCCTACATTTGACGTTTGTTTTGTCCGGTTACTATTTCTCGATCGGCATAATCAAAATCGATCCTAGACCTTAGCATTTAACTTTTAAGAATCGTCCGCTGATGGTTAAGAAGCCCTATTCCAACATTAACGAATCGGATGTAAATTATAGGTAACAGTCGGCAGTCACTACCTGAGATCTGGCAGCCACAAACATGCAAAAACCACGTTTTTTGTGTTTCTACGTAAACTACAGGTCAAAACTAGGTGCGGACGCAAAAAAAAATCCAATTTTTTATGTGCAAGTTGCGAAAAAAATTACTTACAGCAGTACAGCATTCGAACGCGATGCTGCTTCGAGTTGGTTGCTTTTCCAGTCATCTGCACAAAAACCGAGAATTAGTGAAAAACAATTTCTGTCATAAAAAGGAAGAGATGTATAATAATAGAACCCTTGGGCCACCCTGCCTTACTTCGAGTTGGCTGCTTTTTTTGTGACGTGCACAGAAACCGAGTATCATTGAAAAAACGAGTAGCCTGTCAAAAACTAGTGGAAAACAACTTCTGTCACAAAATAATGGTGACTTTTACAGTAACAGACAAGGAGTCACCCCGTCTTACTTCTTTTTTCACGTGGATTTCACAAAAAAAAAGCCTGTATCGTTTTAAAGGTAGGTATATCGGTTTCCATGTGAAATTTTAGTTTTCATGTTAACCTAACTACGCACATTTTTTTCGTTTTATCGCGTGCGCACCTAGTTTTGACCTGTAGCTTACGTAGAAACACAAAAATCGCGGTTTTTGCAAGTTTTGTGATTGCCAGAGCTCAAGTAGTGACTGCCGAATATCACCAAATTATAGAATATCAGATCTAATTATAGAATCTAAAACCTGTCTAAAAAAACCCAAGATTTTAGAAACCGCTGCCGCCAATCGTCATGTTTTCCAATACCGATCTTCCTAGAAGGCAATTCCTGAGTTATAATCCGTAGTCACTATCTCATCGTGAGATTCATTTACGTGAGTCTATTATCTCATTGTAATGTCTTATTTACTTTATCCAACTTTCCTTCACGATCTGACAGAAGTTACTTTTCCCAATGTGTGCTGGGTTAGTTTATCCAACTCAGTGGGTAAGGCTGCTAATAATCGAGATCCCGGGCCCACCATAAAATTTGCTCGCAGGTTGATTTGGCCTGTGCACACGAGTACGTGGGTTAAAATCCTGGGAAAATAAGCGTAGTGCTGGGCGGTTGAAGCGTAGTGCTGGGCGGTTGAAGCGTAGTGCTGGCCGCACTACCTTCCTGGTATACCGAACAGTTCACATAAGGCAGTCTACCCTAACTCTTAGACTGCTTAGGCGTTAAGAAAGCAGCCATTATTGTTATAGTTTTCTGAATTTAACCTCAATAATTTTATATTATTGAACGTTTGATCAAAAGTTCAGGCAGTTCTTGTTTATTTTAAAAATTATGCCTCCATTCATCGACACTTATACAAAGTAGTCTCAGTCGAATGTAACACGATTAGGCCAGCCGTTTTGTAGTCTTACATATTTCAAGCATGCACTTTTTGGCTCGTTTTACGTCTTCAACGTCGCGAAACTTTGTCCTTTCGTGGAAATTGTGACTGTTGCACTATTGGGAGGAGGAAATATCGCGTTGGGACACATCTGGCGAATACGGCAGTTGCCGTGTCATCATTATGACGTTTTCTTTTGCCTAGCCTAGCAAAATTCTTAACAAGCAATGACGTGCGTCTAGGCGAATTATTGGGCTGCAATTTTCATGTATCGTTCTTCCGTAAGTCTTGCCGTTTTCTTCGAATAGCTTCATTTACATGGCGTAGAGTGTCTAACAGTACACTTTATTTACCACTGTGCCTAGAGATGAAATTTTGTGGAACACAAAAGCATAGTCTTCATCTGGCAACCACGATCGTCAACTAATTTACGGCAGTCTTTGAAGCTAGTAAACCGCTTGTTTACGCACAGCTCGCCAAAAGCTTTCTGAACACGTTTACCAGGACAGAGCAGTTACGTCAGAGTTTACACAAAATTTAAAAGGGGAGAGTGCCAATTTGAGCGTTCAATGTTATTTAAATGGCGTTTTTAAGTTTGGTTAAGAACATGTTTCTCAAAAACTACTAAACCAATCTTCTCGAAATTTTTACACAGTCCTCCTACAGCCATTAGGTATTCAATACACTAACAATATTGTAATAAAATTAATTTTTCTTATTTTTGTAGGCAAAAAAATATTAATGGTCATTTTTTGTTAATTTATATATATGAGTTATTTTTTTTTAGGTAAATCATAAGCTAATCTTAATATATTATTAGTGGAATTTGTAGATATAAGTGCTCTTAAAGTACACAAAAAACTTCAAGTGTGTAACTTAATTAGTTTTGAAGATAATGGTACCTAAATGTAGAAAATCATGTTTTTCGGAAAACGCAGTGCAAAGGAAACTATCAAAATTCAAAGTCAAAGTTTAACATCAAAATCCTCCTGGGCAATAGTCTTGATTGTCTGGATCTTCCATTTTTCTCTTCAACAGCCTTCTCCTTATTCTCTGCTTCTTGTTGCCCTCTTCAGCCTCTTTGTCAGCCTTCAGTCTCCTGTCACGGTCGATAATTTTTAATGTTTCTAAGGTGTACCTCCCGGGCTTGATGGAGTCTGTCTAAAACATTTGCTTTGGCAATTGCACCTTCATTAAATGTTATGAGAGCATCCTGAACTCCAAGCCTAAGTGTCTGTAGCCCCACAAATCCTGTTTTCTTTATCCTCTGCCATATGCAGCTATTAAAGCTTTCATTAGGGTTTTGGGTTTTCCCATGGAGGCAACGCTTCAATAGTTCCGGTTTTGTCAAATCTCTGTAAATAGGTTTTATAGTTTGTTTTCATTATGGTCTCAGGTAGATAGTTTTTGTGTGAGTAAATTGTGTTTAACTCCTGTGCTTTGTTGTATCCACACCAGGAACTAACTCCTTTAGGGCATAGGGCATGGTTCGGGTTTTCGTCAGTTGATAGGGTGTGAAAAAATGTAGCCCAAATAGCTCTCTTCATTTGGTTTGTGTCTTCAAGGTTTTTTCTTATAGCTTTGCCATAGTATTGTTGAAGTGTGTCAATTTTATCATCAGTCAATCTACCTTTACCTCCTAATCCCTTGCCATCACTTAGTTTCTGGTTTTTCATAGTAGTCTTGAGTTTTCGAAGACGGGTTCCAAGTCTCTTTTGCACGTGTCCGACACATTCTAACTTTTCTATGACAACATCTTCACCATAAGGTTTGTCCTCTAAAACAGCTTCAAACCCTTTTGAATCCCCATCACCCAGGTACTTTGTATATTTGACTCCTAATTTATCCACTGAAAGAGAACAAATGCGTTTAGCCCCTACTACCTCCATTCCACCGCTCGAACCAGTGTAATTAGCACTACACTTGAGTTTGTGGAGCCTCATCTGTTCAAGATTTGAAACATTCTTTTTATTTACACATGCTACACAAAACTTTGATAAACATTCAAAGTCGATGACCTTACCCGTGTCAAAGGAAGTAACAGTGACAACACCATTCAAAGATGTGTGGCCTCGCTTTTGCCATGTCCCATCAAAAGCTGCTGCGATTTCATCTTGTCCCTCATTTTCTTCCACAGCTTCTGCAACTGCATTACGCATTGATGCCTCACTTACTTCTCTTGTTCCTTGTAATATTCTTGCAGTGTAGGTTTTGACTTTAGTGTTAGGAGGGGAAAGATTCATAATAGCTGTAAACATCTTGCCAGCAGATATACCACAACCAATAGATCGAAGCGCATATAGGAATCTGGTATTTACTTCTGAAAGGCTCCTTATATTATTAGATGTCAAGTCAGATTTTAAATTGTTACATTTATTACATTGAATAATTAATCTGTGGGCAAGACCATTTCTGTAATTATTGTCTATCACCAAGGAAACACAATCTACATTGTCACAAAATCGACATTTTGTAAAGGATTTTACTAATTTGCTCATTAGCTGCAAGTTGGCAATAATATTTATGTCATTGTTGTCAAATGAAAAATCATAAGGCAGCTTAGATTGTGACAGCTTTTTAGTACTAGATGATACTTGCTTTGGTACAGACTTACTTGTACTTTGGCTAGGATTAGAGGCATTTTCAACTGGATTAGGCCTAGGCCTAGTCGTATTGTTTACATGAAGAATATGACTGCTATTTATTGCTTGGAGGTTAGGCCTACTGTTTCCAGATGTAAATCTATTTCCATAGAATTTATGTGATCTATTAAATTTATTTATTCTAGGCATCTTACTAAAAGCTAAACTCACACACAGCACAAAACTCACTTTGTAATGTTTATAACCTCACTTCACAAACTTCACAATAATAATGTTTTCAAACAAAATTCAATGTTAGATGACTATCCGTATCTGTAGTAAACCGGGCTACCAACTCACCAACTAATATTGTGAACTACAAGAACACAAGTTTATAAATCCAAGTTACTATATGAAAACGCCGCTACAGATCTGTTCGCTTCAAAGCTATTGTTACTTTATTACTATGACATACATAGATTTTATAATTGTTTTGAACCATTTAGCGGTATTTTTGGTATATAAATGTATACATATTCTTAATCAGGAAGAAACAGAGAATATTTTTGAGTAATAAAAAAAAATCAATTTTTTGACCCCCAAATCGGCACTCTCCCCTTAATTCATGTTCTTCAATTGTAGAATGACAAAAAATCGCCTAATACACCTAAGTACAACTTACTCAAATAGCTGTGAATGCTAAACTACGCATCAAATAGGGCTAAAATTTTAGACGTTTGTCACTAACATGTGCACCAATATCATATTGAAACAGTTTTTTTAATCGGACATTTGTAGCGGTGTAAATTGCAAAATTTGCACGAACTTTATGATCAAACCTCGTAAAATTTATTTTTTGACATCCTTCAATTTCCATACTGTAGTAGGGACGTTACAAAAACATAAAATGTAGTCTGCCTTTGTCACCGTATGGTTGAGACGGAATTAAAATTAATGTTATAGAGCCATAGGCTAGGCATAGACTAGTTGAGATTCCAAATTCTTTGCGTTGCCGATTAATCTAATCACAGATGGAAGACAAAATGAAACGCCACAAGTCTTTGCCTTTGGGTGGATATAAAATCCTGCGCTATGAACCGTTACCGGCTAATAGTGAGTTTCATTAATCATACCTGGATTCCATCGTGTTAGTTTTTTTTACAATTTACCATCTACATCTGTAACAGAATATTAAGTAAATGAGATGTAGGAGTTAAGTTTGAAAGGGAAACATCGACTCATGTTTCTCCTTATGGAAGATTGTTTTTAAGAATGTAGCAAATTTTGAAGCCAAGTTCTGCGGAGTCTTCTGTCGTCGGGGACCGTTGTTGTATAGCTGGTTTTCATGGTCTACTACTCGTTGGCTATACATTTTGTTGCAGTCCTATTAATTTCGCCCGTTATGTAACGTATTTTTAGATCGGTGTGAAGTGTCTGATTGTCTGATTTCGGTACCATGGGCATCCACTACAGCTCGCAGCACTTTTGATTGAAATCTTTGGATAGTTTTAATTCTTGTAGGTTTGGCACATCCCCACAGCTAAAGTCCATAAGACCATGTAGCTTTCATCATGGTTCTGTAAGGTAGTAGTTTGTTGTTTAATAGGAGCTTAGACTTTTGCCCAAAGAGCCAGAACATCTGTCGGAGCCTGAGATCTAACTGCCATCGTTGGATTTGGATATGCTTCTGACAGGTGAGTCGTTGGTGAAGGTGAAGTCAAAGGTATTTAGTTTCAGTCTTCACTGTGCAGGTGTGTTATTTGTCACAGACGGACAGATGTAACCTGCGCAATCCCCGAGTAGTCGGATGTCACCGAGTAGTGACCTGCGCAGATTTCGTTTCGTTGATTTTTGTTCTCCATTTCTGGTACAATTTCTTCTCGTCCTTTTGGCTAAGATCAAAGTGTGTTAGTATTTGAGTTTTCTTTGATCTGGATGTTTATTCAGTGAGATAAGATAATGCTATAGTTAAAGTGTCAAGTCTTCAATTTATATTGGGGACTACTACAAACTCGGTGACATTTACCGGGGGGGGGGGGGGGATTTTGAACTTGTAAACTCTGTACTTTAAATCCTGCAATGCGCCACGTGCAGATGACGTCACGTTTTTCTTATCTACCGTCTACAGCCGGCTCACAGCTGGACTGCCTGTAGCGAAATTTACGTTAGTTATTCACAATACTCCGATCTGGGCACTCGTAACATTTCCAGCCGCGGCTACTGGCTTTAATTATTTAATTATTTAGTATGTGCAACATGCACTGATTATACTTGGGCGATTCCTGCCTTATTTATTATGTCTTTCGACTTTTATTTCTAATTACTTTAACGGGCATCATGTCGAGTAAACTTCTGCACGTGTCAACAATAGCACAAATTTTCAATAATTGTCAATAAACCATTTTTACATGAAAAACATACAGTCCACTTCAATTTTCATTCGAACCAGCCCTCTTCACTAAGCGTTCTAAGAATAACTCAAGATCATCAAGAGCTTCCAAGACGCAACATTTGGTCCTCCGGGCCGGATCTTATTTTCGCCTTACGGGTAACATTTTTTGGTCCACAAGCGACCGCATTTCTTTGTCCACAAGCGACAACATTTTATGGTCCACAGCGACCGCATTTTTGTCCGCAGCGACAGCCCAAACAATCTTCAAATTTAAATATTTTCAAATTGAGATGATTGCTGACCGTAGCATGCCTTTGTTGCCGCAAAGACAACCTCCAGGAGTGACACACAAGATCCAACAGAGCGTCAGATCTGACACGACAGGAAACGTCAATACAGTTATTCAACAGCAGCAAATTCCACAACGGTAAAATCACGCTGAGATACGACATCAACCTTCATCCAACCAGCACAAACAGGCGGTGCACCAACATCAAGGAAAGGCCGGACGGGATCAGCACGGAACCAACAGGACCGAAGCGGTTCTGAACACGCCAGGATTCCACGTAATTATAAACTTTCATTTTTCATTATAATTGTTCATATGATACATGAGTATAACAATCTGAGTAACATTTTACATTCAATATGGTATTATTAATGCTTTTACGTAAACATATATCATTATAATATGAGCATATTTGCATAACTGCGTAATAACTCATTAGAAGTTCAAGTGTCGAGATAAGGCTATATGTGTTATTATTTAAATTCATAATTTCAATAACGCTTACGGCTGTTCTTTAAAAGAGATAATAAGTATATGTTATAGTAAGTAATGTGTTAAGCTATATGACGATCACTAGCTCCCGTATTATATCAAATTTTATCAAAATTACATCAATTATTCACCTGCTCTACGCTTAAATTCTTTTAAATTACATTTTTAATTGCAATCATGGCTGATGTGAAAGCGTTTATAAAGAAACGGGGCACTATTAAAGCATCTATATCCCGTGTGAACACGTTCGCGGATAATTTCGATCCGGATACTAGCGATCATCACGCACTAAAAATAAAGCTTCGTCATTTAATGGAATTGTCCACTAAATGTGATGATATTCAGTCTCAAATTGAATCTGATGACGCTGATTTCGCATTAGCAAGTGATAGAGTCCAAACTGAGGATGGTCTTTGCAGCATTGAATGGAAGTTGCAACACTTGTTAGAGCAGGTGGAGCAGGTGAATCAAAAACCGCTTATTAAAACCGAAATTACGTCTCTTAAAACCCCCCCTATACAGTTGAAACCGATCAAATTACCTCGGTTTTCAGTTAGCATTATTGAGTGGCAACACTATTATAACATATTTCTTGAATTAATACACGTCAGAACCGATCTGACGGATATTCAAAAGCTACACTACTTGCACTCTTCACTAAGTGACGAGGCGCTGAATGTGATAAAATCACTGCCAATTACTCATGAAAATTATGCGGTAACTATTGAGCTGCTAAAAAATAGGTATGACAGCAAGTTAATTGTCTCAGCCCATCATGTGGGGAATGTCTTGGGTGTGCAATCGGTTCAACAAGAGTCCAAAATTAGTATTTCCAGATTTATTGACGAGATAACCGCTAATATCAATGCGTTAAACACCTTAAATCTACCCGTAAATACATTCGAAATTATTCTTATTCATTACTTGGCCCAAAAACTCGATAGTTACACGCTTCGTCTTTGGAAAAAAAGTTTGTCAGAAGAACGATTTCCTAACTTTAATAATTTCATAAAATTTTTAAATACACGTAGACAGTTATTGCAAAATCTGGACAGCGCAACCACTTCAACAAGCAAGATAAACGTTTGCGATAAGGCTCACTATCGCAAGGCGATTAAAACGGTGAATGCGGCCAAGGCAGCATTCCATTCCCATCTCGGAAATAATATATGTCAGCTGTGCAAGGGTAAACACCGAATTACTGATTGCTCACAATTTATAACGCTTACTATACATGAGAGAAAAAATATGATAATCAAAAATAAACTTTGTCTAAATTGCCTTCGTCCAGGCCACGATAGTGCCCACTGTCCCTCTAAATTTTCTTGCAGAACGTGTGCGAAACGCCATCACACAATGCTTCATATGCCTAACAAAACGAATCGTCCAGTAACCACCAGTGTTTGCTAAAATTACAAACAAATAAGTCCATATTATTATCTACCGCAGTCTGCATGACAACTGACCATGCAGGTAGAAAGCACCCGGTTAGGATAATATTAGACTCTGGTTCGCAGGCTAACTTCTGTACAATGGGTTTCGCACGTCGTATGGGTCTGAAACTAAGTAAATCTCAATTGCCCATAACGGGTATAAACAATTCATTGTCCCAAGCTGATTTCAGTACCAAAGTAAGGTTACATTCTCGCTATAAACATTTTAGCTTAAACATAGATTGCGCTGTGCTTCCCAGCATCACTAATAATCTCCCGGCGGAATCATTTGATGTAGCATCTTTAAATTTACCAAAGGGCATATTTTTAGCCGACCCACAACTCAACTTCTCGTCGCAAGTCGATTTATTGCTCGGTGCTCAATATTACTTGCAATTAATTGAACCTATCAAGTTTATCCGTAGCCCGCATTTCCCCATAATTCAGGAGACAAAACTAGGATTCATTCTCGCAGGTAATTTGCCGTTTAATGTCGACATGACGAAACCGGTTTCATCCTTTATGGTATGTGAGAATGATAGTGCAATTTCCTCGCAACTAAAGGAATTTTGGAAGTAGGAGGACGTTTCTATTCGTGATCCATCCGCTGGGGACTCGGAATGCGAGAATCATTTTGTGTCCAATACTGTCCGTAATGAGGATGGCAGATTTGTGGTATCCCTGCCTCGCAGGTCAGACAAGTCTCACTTGGGCGATTCTCTGCACGGCGCTATCCGCAGATCTCAATCTCTGGAAATTAAGGTCCAGCAGAAACGTAAACGTAACCGTAAACCTAACTAGTTGTCCCATGAGTCATCATCATGGCCCATCAGTGCCTTGGATACTCATTCTCCCTGCACTTATCCCGTTCTGGAACAAGAACGACGCAAGCAGGCCCAAACCTCACTAATTGTCGCTTCATCCACATCCAGCTATGTTGAAAATTACTCATCCCTATCAAGACTCATTCGCGTTTTCTCATATTGCCGCAGGTTTATTCGGAACTCTAAGCTCCCCGTTGCTGACAGGGACACTTTTTGTCAGCCCAGGAGTTGCATGATACACTTTTGGTTTTTATTAGCCAGTCTCAGCAATTGCACTTCGGCATTGAGGTTAAGGAGCTTGAGGCACATCGCTGCATCCCCAACAGCAGTAAAATTCTCTCACTCAACCCCTTTCTTGATGAGACAGGTATATTGAGAGTAGGTGGACGTCTGCAGCACTCCCAGCTCAGCTACGCGAGCAAACATCAAATAATACTGCACCGCATGCTCATCTCAGCAAGTTAATCATAGAAAACGAACATCTTCGTTTATTGCACTCTGGTGTACAATTAACCCAGTTTTCTCTGAGACAGAAATATTGGATCGTTAATGATAAATCCTATATACGCTCGGTAATACATAAATGCATCACTTGTTTCCGTTACCGTGCTAAGGGCGCAAACCAATTATTGGGACAATTACCCCCTTCTAGGGTCACGCCTGCTAAGCCTTTTTCCCAATCTGCTGTTGACTATGCCGGGCCCGTATTTGTGCGTCATGGCGGGCAGCGCTCAAAATCGACGTCAAAAGCGTATATTGCTTTATTTATATGCATGAGCACTAAGGCAATGCATTTGGAACTTGTCTCAGATCTTACCTCAGACGCCTTCATAGCAGCCTTAAAACGCTTCATCGCGCGTAGAGGTATCCCCACTTAGATATTCTCCGACAATGGTACGAATTTTCGTCGTGCTAGCAGCACATTACACGAATTGTACAGACTTTTAAAATCTAAGGGATTTGAGCAAACAACTCAGGAGTTTATCAGCTCCCAGGGCTTCAAGTGGTCCTTTATTCACCCTCAGCCCCTCATTTCGATGGTCTGTGGGAAAGCGGGGTAAAAAGTGTCAAATTTCATTTGCGTCGCGTGATTGGCTGTACCGTTCTGAATTTCGAGGAGTATTCTACCATTCTAACTCAAATAGAGTCTTGCCTGAAGTCTCGCCCTTTATTCGCTATATCCAATGATTTTAGGGACCCAGAACCGTTGACTCCCGCTCATTTCCTGGTCGGTTCTCCACTTACGGCACTCCCGGAGCCCGACTATACCCAAGTCAGTATTAGTCGTTTGGGCAGATGGCAGCTGCTCCAAAGATTCACACAATCCATCTGGAGACGATGGTCCAAAGATTATTTGCACCAGTTGCAACAGCGCAACAAATGGCGCACCACGTCAAGGAATTTGACTGTTGGACAGCTCGTCCTAATTCTAGGTGAGAATTCCCCCCCCCTTCAATGGAAGCGCGGGGTAATCACAAATGTTTATGCGGGTCAGGACTCAATAGTGCGCGTTGCCGAAGTTCGCACCGCACAGGGTATCCTACGTCGACCCATCCATAAATTATGTCCCCTTCCGGTGGACTCAGACTAATTCGCATTATCATGCGTCACTGTTCTGAACAATTTATCATGTTTTCTGTTTGTTGTTTGTATTATATTATTATTAAGTTTTTGTTATTGTATTCCTATGTATTATTATTATTATGTTATTGAATTTTTTGTAATTATTATTATGCTATTATGTACTATTAATTATTATGTCAATCGTTATGTATTATGTACACTCATATTATGCATTTTTACATCCTTTCGGATATGTCTATCTTACTGCTAGGTATCATTGAATTTGATATCATTATATTAATATTATGCATGTACATTATTATGTTCTTTCTCTATTGTATTTACCATGGTTATGTATCTTTGAATTGTTAGTCTACTATTATTGTATCTGCTATTATGACGTTATTATTGTATTACTATATTGAGTCAGTTTTTGAGGATGTTTTCTTTATATAAATTAAATATTGTCACTTATTTTCTGTTAAAGATTAAATGTATGTATTTACTAAACATATGTTAATGCTTCAAGAAAGATTATGTTAGTTATATAAACACTTTTATATTTAACATGAGCTTCAGTTTGTATCTTTTCAGTACAGAAATTGTTTTCTTTTATTTTGAGTTTGTTTCTGATAGCTTAATTAATTTTCTTATTTACAGATTTCTTGTTTCAGAGACTATTTACTTTAAGCAAAAGGTCAATTTATTTAATGTATAAGGCTTTCAAGTATCTTATGTATTTTCTTTGTATACAACATTTGATATAATTTGTGATTTATGTTTCACATAATAACTTAAATTTCAAAATTGTCCCGATTTTGTGCGGGCAGTGTGTTCAAATTTTGAACTTGTAAACTCTGTACTTTGAATCCTGCAATGCGCCACGTGCAGATGACGTCACGTTTTTCTTATCTACCGTCTACAGCCGTTCTTCTTCTTACCGTATCGTTTTTCTTATGTTCGGCTCACAGCTGGGCTGCCTGTAGCGAAATTTACGTTAGTTATTCACAATACTCCGAGCTGGGCACCCGTAACATTTCCAGCCGCGGCTACTGGCTTTCATTATTTAATTATTTAGTATGTGCAACATGCACTGATTATACTTGAGCGATTCCTGCCTTATTTATTATGTCTTTCGACTTTTATTTCTAATTACTTTAACGGGCATCATGCCGAGTAAACTTCTGCACGTGTCAGTAATAGCACAAATTTTCAATAATTGTCAATAAACCATCTTTACATGAAAAACATACAGTCCACTTCAATTTTCTTTCGAACCAGCCCTCTTCACTTAGCGTTCTAGGAATAACTCAAGATCATCAAGAGCTTCCAAGACGCAACAACAAGTATTTGCAAAATTGTTCGATATAACTAGAACTGTTGACTGTATGAAACCAGGCAAGTCGGTCGATCAAGACCCGCTGGATAGGACATATGAGGCGTGCGCAAATGGAAAGCGGCAGCTTGGGATCAACCAGTCAACCACTCTTTCAGGAGACTAGGAATTGTTTACGGGTTGTAGTCCCGTTAGGTGGTTAGGAGAACTATTATTATATGAGTGTCATTGTACACAGAATCGTTAAGAAAATTTATATGAGTATCGATTTGTGTAGCTTTCAGTAACGTATTCCACTATTTTAAGGTTAAGACCCAGGCGAACCTACTAACAGTGATCATCATTTCTACTTCATATTTTAGGTATTGTTGCCCGTTACGGCTCCCGTTTTTTTCTCTGTCGACCTATGTTTCTTATTCCTATTGCTTTACACAGGAATCTTTACTCTCCGGTTAACATTTTGAGTGTAGAGAACCCTGCCACCTAACCGCCGTAGGCCTACATAACTGCTAGCGTCTTAGACAATTCATCACGGTCTCTGTTCTTGTTTTATTTTTCAGACATTGACCGATTGTACTGCATAGGTTATTAAAAACATAAGTATTTACATTGTTGAGATTATTATTATCAGCCGGCCTGTTAGGCCGTGGTTCACAGTTGTTGCTATTGACAATCGTTTCGGCCCCACCATCTGAGGCCATCGTCATTCAGTCTCTAGATTAGTACGGTGTCCTCGAAGGGGGGAGGGCATCAACCGTGCCAATATAGGACACTGATGTTGATCTCCGATGGTAGGCCCAAACGCTTGTCATTAGCAACAACTGCGGACCACACGAACTAACTGCCCGGCTGATAATAATAGTCTAATCATAACGATGTTCAAGACGGCTGTGAAAGCTTAAGAACTTGCATAAGTATTTACGTTTGAGAATGTGTTTACAACGCCTTGTGACGCTTAACAACTAACTACCGTCACATTTACTTCAATCGTTATTTATGAGTCAAAGATTGTGTTGTGAATTGAGAATTCGTGACGCGGACAGTGAAATTAAGCGAAGCCGTTAAAGGTAGAAAAGCGTCTTGCGTCTGTTATTCCTTCTGGCTGTATAAATCGACAGGACTTCTTATAATTCCGCGCAACGTCTGTATAAACTTACGACGAACAGAACGAGGAAGGGGTTAACAAAGCAAGACATCCTGGAGACGTGCAATAAAGTGGTGTAGTAGTTGTGTTGGCTGGCTCGGGAACCGTGCCGGTAATGGGCGGGCGATTAAAAGTTTCAACCGTCATAGACGTCGTCGCCGTCGTCGTCGTCGTCGTTGTTGTTGGTGAGTTTCGTCAAAGTGATTATCTCCGACCAGGTTGTGGAGAGAGAGGAGCACTGCACATCCCCTCGGGGGTCTCCGCCCTCAAACACAACTCGTTACGGCCCCAGCGTAACGTGAATCTGCAAAAAGGTTGCATGCTGTAACTTATTTACTTGAAAATACCCATTGAAAACAAATTCTTTTAGTAATTTTTTATGTTTCAATAAATAAATTAAACTTGCATAATGAAACTTCCAGACGATAAGTTGATATGGGCGCGCGAGCGTGTGTCATATAAAGTAACACTGTTAAATGAATATTGCTGTTACATAATCCTCATTACAATAAATTCAGTGAATCTTTTTAAAAGTTCAAAATTGAATATAATGCGTTTTTTGTACATACAAGTGTTTAAAACTACAAACTTATCGTCGTCGCCGCCGTACTTTACGGCTTAGGCTATCTCAATGGAAGTCATCCAACCATCGCTTACGGGGACTTCCCACGCTTCTCTTCCCCTTGGATGAGAGTCAAGAGCTCTTCTTGAAAATCTAGTTAGATCCATTCTCTCTACGTGTAACCGCCCCTCCGTTTTGTAACGGGAGATTTTCTGATTTAAGCTTTCAGCTATGCCTAGCTCCATTCTAATCTGATCATTTCTGATAAGATCTCTCCTGGTACAACCCTTTGTAGCCCACAAGAACCTCATTTCCGCTCCTTGTTTTCTAGATATATCTTTGGCCTTTCTAATCCAAGTCTCACTACCATACAGTAATTGAGGTATGGCCATTACACTGTAACATTTCAATTGCGTCTCTTTCCTTGTTTTCTTCTCTAAGTGTTTAATGATACAGCCACAAAGCGACTGGAAGAGACTAATTTTGCTTTCACCTCCTTACACCTTTATATGTATTGGTGCACCCTAGATACTTGAAATCTGGCATCTGTTCTATTGGCGACTCCTGTATGACAATCTTTGTTCTAATATGATTTGCCCCAGAAAAAAGGCATAACTTTTGTTTTGGATAAGGAAATTGTTTGATTGTAGTCTGTTAAAATGTTAGTAAGATAAAACAACGACCTTTGGAGGTCATTTTCATTCTCTTGGATGATCACAAGATCGTCTGCGTAGGTTTACATTAAAATATTTCAATAAAATCCTTTCCCCAAGTATAATCGCCTTTGGGGGCGTCCAGTTTCCATTTCCTTACGGCATTACCTATATAGATATTAAATAAAACAGGAAAAAGACTGCAACCTTGCCGGACGCCTTGGGTTATTCCAATGTGCTCTGATAATCTGTATTTTATCCGTAACTGCGTTCCGTTACATAAACTTTTAATTACCTTCTTTATTAAATGATTAAAGCATCCTCTTCTCTGCATTATCGTTCATAATATTGCTCTATCCAACCTGTGAAATGGGTTTTCGAGGTTATCCAACCTGTCATACAAATAATCTACCGAAGTTTTTAATTTGTTCTTATTTTTATAACATTTATTTTTCTTAATGTCTTATACTCTAATAAACATAAAAGGCGGACTGAAATTAATTAAAAATAATAATATTAAAACTAAAAAATTCTCAGTTCGTGTGAGCTGGACAGAATGGTTTAATCAAGACAAAAACGTCAAAAACATTTTATCTAAACGTTCGTTTGATCGGTTAGGAGATTTGTCTTGAAGAAATTAAATTGAGCATCAAAAATAATTAATAAGTTAAATCGTTACAGTAGGATTACAAGTATTTAACCGACCCTTTGCGCGCCACCCTTGCAAGTGTTCTAATGTACAGTGAGCTTCCATAAACAGGATTAGCCGTTGGTATTCCGTTGGAAAACGCGAAGGGTTTGTTTTGGAACTAATTTAGCAAGAGCGCGGCGGGAGGACTGGCAGACAACACCCTAGCGACACCTGATGTCATTATATCGAACTACACTCTGTAATCGCTTGTTTATACTTGAATTACTTGCACAGACGCGTTTTCATATCTAGGTACAAACTAACATTATGTAAATATCTTTGTAAACACAACGCTGAGAATAATTGCGCCCATAATTACAATACACACTGCATTAAGATGCATCGGCCGTAATGATCTACAGAGAGCAGTTAATTATTCAAGGGAATAAAAATTACATTTTTAATACAAGGGTAAAGCGTTGTGCGTATATGTGTAATTTATATTTATCTTCCGCAAAATTTTTCCTTTTGTTAGTGCGATTGTAGCTAAATAGAGTTGTTTTTCCACTGCACTACTGTTCAGCTTATTAAGTAGAACATTATTCTGCTCTTTGCGTAGCTTATAAACCATAATTACGTGTAAACAGTAGGCCTATAGTAAATACAGAATATTATCTCATTTTCCGTTCGTAATAAGTCAAGTCTCGCTTAACTTGCCGATGGAATCTTAGTTTACCTTGCATCTTGTCTTTACAGTTTGCTCTTTCATTTTAGAACTTTTTATTATTCATAAAAACTGAACTATGGATTACTTTAAACCAGCGTTTCCCAAGTTGGGTGCCTCAAAAATGATACTATTTTTGGAAAAATAATTAAAAAATAAAATAAAATAAAATGTCTAACTCGGCAAAAAAAAAAAGAAATCGTAAGCTGCTTTCCTTTCCTACATCTACATGAACCATCTTTTCTACATGAACCAAATAAAATAAAAAATCGATAAACATCAAACAAAGAAACACGACATGAGAGTGTGTTTGTCTACTATTCGACTGCGGAACAAGGACCTAATGAAAAAACAACCCATGTATCGCATTAAAATTTGGAAGCAAAAAGACTACAAAACCTACTTAACACAGAACAAACTTAAATCTTGTATTATTTTGTGTTTTTCCTTATTTTTTAAATTAAAAAAGTGTAAATAAAAGTTATATGAGAAAATGTGTTTTTCAATGGCTTTTTGTAATTTTAAAAGTCACACAAATCTAAGTTTGTTGATGAATTTGCGTTACAGTTGGAAAAGTCCACTGACATAACTGGGAAACCACAAGTAGTACTGAGGTAAGTAAGCAACATTCATTATTATGGTATATTACTCTGCAGTGTGATTTTAAAGACATCGCGAAAAGGTACTGATGAAGAGGGGGTCGGTATGTATAGGGAGATAGTGTTCTGCGGCTTCTGATTGTAGTGTGCCGTGGGCTAAAAAAGTTTGGGAAACGCTACTTTAAACTCTCTGCATTAATGCACGTTGTCTATCGGACTAAGGCCACTGATGGCCACAGTGGACTGAAGAGCAGAGAATTAAAATCAACAAAAGTAAATCTGTACACATGGATATAAAAGGCATGTGTTGTGTCGAAACTCTTGATAATACTCAGACCATTCATTAACACAGCTAAGTATTTTGAAATGAACTTTGATTGTTGAGTTCCTTGTAGGAACGCGTCAAAACAAAAAAAAAGAAACTTGTGGGCTAAGTGTAAAAAAGTAGGTTTTTGGCTAACTGTGAAAATACGTATTAAACTACTCGTTTATGAACAAATTGATAAAGCCCATTTGTGCTTATGGAATCTAACTGTGCTGTTGCGAAGAATTTCATCGCATTAACGAAATTCACGTTGTTTTAGAATAAAGCTCTCGGACTTGTGATCTCAAGGAATATTCTAGATACATGAAGATTCTTCTGAAAGTGACCACAGTCGTTGAAATGTAACTCAAGAGTTTTGGTTGAATCATAAGAAGCTGCTTTGAATAATTTCAGCGTTCTCCAAAGGGTTGACTCGGTCGTCAGTTATTTCGACTTGAGTGTTAATTATGTCCATAACATGTAAAATTAATATTTCGTTTTAGGCTCTAATAAATTCCGCGATTGAAATTAGAATGCAATGGCACCAAATGGTTTAACTGGTCCAACGCATTGAGCGGTTCTGATTGGTTTATTCTTGGCAATTGTCTTGAAAGCGGACCTTCATCGATTCTTTTCCGGCTTGGTCAGAAAATTCACGGTATCTCTTAGCACCCCGAATTGTGTGCGCTGTCCGGGTCACAGGGTCACAGACAGTTAAGAGCCAGATTCTTCCGATATTGTGAGATCATGTGTTCTCTACACAAAGGCGTTAGGCTGTTAGGCTTCTTTTCACGGGCTAGGTTGTATTTTTTATTTTGCATCGTGCCTAATCTTACGTCTGTTGCACGTCTTTATTGTTCCCGTAAGAGTTACCACATTGAAGGTTAGATCTGCTAGAACCATGTTCGTGTGGGCAGTAAGTTGACCGCCGAAGAGCATTGGTCGCACGGTGGGCTGCTGTAGCCGAGGCCGATAGATTTTGCATAGAGCAACCAATTAGCTGAAAGTACAACCAGTTCGGCTTTGCAAGTATTATTGTTTCTGAGGGATTGCTGCACCGACCTAACCATGTGTCTGATGTCGCCATGGCCTCCTCTTCTCGAAAGCTTAGAAGGAATTCGCTTAGGAGACAGGCGCAGCCGGACTGATCATGACCGAGGCGGACAGTAAAACAGATACATTTGCACACCTTTACGGAAGGCCGTGTCTGGATGACGGTGAAGCTGAGGCGGCGCAGGTTCAGTGTTTCTATTCCACCGATACCTGCCCCACGTATGAGACACCTGCCATGTTCTCTGTGGCTTCCTCAAGCCTTTATCCGCAGAAATGTTTAGCCGAGCTGACATAATTATAGATGAGGCTGCCGTAAGGCTCATTCGTTGAGAAATCCTGGCCCAGACAGGCAACTTTTGCAAAGAAAACACATCATAGTAGTCCGTACCCCGGACGATAGAACAGCCGAGGCGGTCTGGCAATATTTACTCTGAGCTAGTCGAGCGAAAGTATGCATTTTCCAGGGCTAGCGGAGTTTCCAGACAATGGATCACGGGACGATGCGGAAGATGGAAGGTGGTACAGACGAGATTTCAGGCGATGGCTGAAAGGGGATCTTGAAGTAGCTTTCGAGAGTGTTTGAAGTATATGGCTCGGCTGGCTATGCACTGTCCTTCTCAGGTTTGATATATTCAGGCTAAAGCCTGTCTTCTGTTTTGGCGAGATATGATTTATGCTGGTTTCGAGTTGTTGGCAGTTTGGTGATTTGACAATCCAATGGATTGGCACAGACGGTTTGCCGCTTAGAAGTGTTCATCCTGTCATTTTGTGATAACGGATACCAGGAATGGAACTAGAAATTCACGCCTAGTTGATAAACATGCCGTCTCTTTGTAAATACTTGATTCCAGGAAACGATAAAGGAGGAGTAGATTTAAGTTAAGACTTAAGAAAACTGAAAAATAAATTGAGGAAATAGGGAATATGAGAAATACGAGAATAACTTGTAGGCCTATTATGTTAACAATGAAGATCCGGGGTTACAAATAAACTCTGTGGTACACGGATAAACGTTTCCTATTTTGTGTTTCACAAAAATAATAACAGGTATTATACATTTAATAAAAGGCTAACCGAGGATGCGATGGACAATTTGTACACTCTAATTGTTGATGCGAAGCTGTCAGCTCAGTGTCGACAATACGGGAGGGAGAAACGAGGGAGAGATTTTATGAGTTACAGTTTAAAAGATCGCGTAATAATACCGTTGTAAAAGTTATTGCATCGCTAATAGGAAGACATTTGGCTGCGCCGGAGTTATTATAATGGCAAGCCATCAAGAGCAGCGTCTTGTAATCTTAATAACACCGCACCGCAGCAAGGAATCTGGCTGTATCCGTGTTGTTACAGCTAAAAAAATTAATAACCACTGACTGATTTAATTACATGTATTCTGTGTTTTATCCGTCTACGCGCAACGCGTGCGTGCACGGTCACACACACACACACACACACACACACACACACACACATACACCGAACGTTAATATTTGTGTACGCCTACTCCTTAACGAAAGTTTAATAGCTATTAAGAAGACAAAACGGAAAAGTTACTATACGCGTGTGTTTAAAAATTCATAGGAAATACAAACCTATAAACTCCTGCAGATATTATATGTAGTCCTACTGTAACACCTCGCTACTTCGGGCTGCTGTCCGAATTGATTCGTCGTCGTCATCCTTTACGGCTTAGGCTAGTAATCTGTTCCAGTCTCAATGGAATTCATCCAACCATCGTTTACAGGATTCCCACACTTCTGTTCCCCCTTGGATGACAGTCAAAGGCTCTTCTTGAAAATCTAGTTGGATACATTCTTTCTACGTGTAACCGCCACTCCGTTTTGTACCGGGAGATTTTCTCATTTAAGCTTTCAGCTATGACTAGTTCCGTTCTAATACGATCATTTCTGATAAGATCTCTCCTGGTACAACCCTTTACAGCCCTCAGAAACCTCATTTCCGCTCCTTGTATTCTAGATATATCTTTGACCTTTCTAATCCAAGTCTCACTACCCTACAGTAATTGAGGTATGGCCATTATATTATATTATTTCAATCGCGTCTCTTGAAATAGGCTATCTGATAATTTTATTTTCACGAATATTTACGTTAAGAAGGGAAAATAACACACTGCAATTTAAATGTGAGAGAATGACTGTTAAATGCAGACGGCAAGAAAACCTTAACCCTTAGATCAATAATCACGCGTATATACCTTTTTTCTAAGAGGGGCCAAATTCAGTACTCACGTAGGTACAGTATATGTAGGCCTGCCTCAATATTATCGATATATAGTTGCCTGACGTTAGTTGCAATGTTATTCATGCTGCATTCTAGTGGATTGTTCTTTAAGGATAACACTGTTTATTCATTCTTAGTGTTATGTATATTATTAGCCGTCTATAGTGAACAATTTGCGTTCTGTCCCACATACTTTGGTAGGTTGTGCTGAAATGTGCTTGGAGGTTATATTGTGCTTAGTTTACGAAAGTATATATAGCACAAGTGTATTCTTTTATAAAAAACTCGTATTGTTCATTTTATATAAATTATACAATGTGAAAAATTTTATTTTAGTGTTGAGTGTTCCTGATAAACTACGTTTGCGAAAGTCTAACTACTTGACTGAGTTTGAAATTCGTGAATTTCTTACGAGCTATGAGCTGGGTGACGAAGTATCTACTTTTAACAAATTGTAAGTTTTTTTTTTCAATTTATTGCAGATTTGTAAACTGTTCGACTAAGCGAACATTGAACAAATTGACTGACAAAACACATACATTATTATGAAGAGTTGACCATTGACAGCTCTTCTTGTTATTGTCTACAGATTAAACAGATAGGCCTGCACAAATTAAGAGACTAAATAACAAACATGTAAACAACTGAACAAAAGTCACTTCCACTTGCTGCTGGCATGATACAATAATTCAATATATTAAACACCGTGCCTAAAAGGCAGATATACTTATCGCTTCTCGGCCTTTTGGCTAATAGCAAAGTGTAAATTGTAAAGTGCAGACGATTGACACTACTTACATATTTTTGATCAGTTTCCCTATAATTAAAGTTGGCAATTTTACATTAAATTACGTTTTACAATGTTTCAAAAAATGCCACTATCAGAGCCTTAACATACTAACCGAGTTGTCATTGATCAACGGGTTAAAGATGATCAAAGACGATACAGCGGAAGAGGTACTTGATGCGCCAATAGTAAATCTTGATTCCCATTCCAAGCAGGATAGGCAGGGTAATCCACATGTTGACTTGAAAAATCTAGAGAACATACTGACTTTTCCCTGCCGATTTTAATACTGTAGGCATTTTAATACTGTAGGTGATGTTTATTATAAATAGGAATATTCCGCAGATTATGTAATGTTTATGTTCGATGTTTAGGCCTACTATAATAACTAGTACTCAATTTATTCAGTAATAAATATTTATTATTATTCAGTAACAATAATATTTATTCAATTATAAATACGAAATAAAATTTTTTTGAATTCGCTTTTGCGCTGTTTTTGTTTATAACTTTTACTTCTGTTCGTATTAAAGTAATACTTTATTGTTTATCATTAGAACGGCTTCTAACTTTATAACTTTAAAGTCTGTTAGACTCATCAATCACAAGAAATATACTAAGGTAAATATAAAATAAAAAAGAGAAACAAAAACGAAGTACAGTATTTTATTGTGCAAGGAAGGACTAGCTTTAGGCCTATGTTATGCAGCGTGTTTACAGCTTATAAAAGTATAAGTACGGGTTGCTTTATGAGGAAGAAAAATTCATTCTGGTGAATTGGTGTTTTACTAATTTGCATCTTCACCAATCCGAAACGGTAATCAGCCCCCCGATAGTAGACGTAATTAAGTTTTACCGTATCTATATAGACATTACACATGTGGCCGATTCTGAAAGTGTCTGAAATATAGACTGTAGGTATATATAACTTACACAATTTATAAATACTTGCGCGAAAATGGGATTGTGCATATTCATGTGGATAATTAATACCCGTTATATCTATAACGGAATAGTTATATTAATATATAATTGTAACAATTATCTAAAAAAATTATATTTAAAACTCTTTTGATTAAGGGAGTTTTTGTTATAATATAAACAATATTTTGTAATTTCCAAAGCGATAACGTAGGCCTATTTCTTTTTTTTATACGTAAGACGACAGTTATATTCCAGCAATGCTTCGTTTTGAAGACTTACATTCCAACAGTGCTTTGTTTTAAAGACTTATATTGCAGAAATGGGAACTTTTATAGGCTTATATTCCAGCAGTGCTTCGTTTTGAATACTTACATTTCAGCAGTGCTTTGTTTTAAAGACTTATATTGCAGAAATGGTACGTTTTATAGGCTTATATTCCAGCAGTGCTTCGTTTTGAAGACTCGTATTCCAGCAGTCTCTTCGTTACAAAGACTTATATGCAAACACTGCTTCGTTTTATAGGCTTATATTAAAGTAATTATTCGTTTTATTGGCTTATGTTAAAAATTTAAGTGCTTCATCTTAAAGATTTAAGCTTTTAATCATCAGCAGATTAAAACGTTCTTATCGAAAGTTCAACCCTTGAAAATAATATAAACTACTAAAAACTATGTCCATATTTTTTCTAAAAATAATATTATAAAAATTAGCGTATAGTTATATAGTCCTATATTTAAACGATAGGCTAGTAAATACGTTTTAATCTATAATGTACAGTATTATATTACTTTACTTATATTATATCGTACTTACATATAGCCATTAGCAAAAACATTTAATACGTTTTTATCAATCGATTCAGTGTTCTTCTTATTGATAAACACTTTACTTCATTATGGAAATGACCGTCTCTAAGGCACATGAGATAGAGTACCACTATGGTATAGTTACAAGATGGGCTATCATAACTACATGAATCGTGAATCGTTTCATGAAAATCAGAAAGAGTCTCTATTTTGTTTTAGTTGGATTCGTAGAATTTCCAAACTGTAAAGTGACCTGAGATGTCCCTTTTGTGAATTATACTTATCAGTAAAGTAGAGTTCAAGCAACACTACCGTTTCTGAACCTGATTACAGTTCATATTAGGCCTAATAGTTTTTATGATACCCCGTTCCATAGTTCTGGCGCGACTTTGTACTCAAGACCCTGAGAGGAAGAAGGAACATTTAAGGAGATGAATTTCCCACATTTTTTACCAGTTTTTGCACGGAATATTAAAATTAAAAAACACCAGAACTGTGTTTGTAACTGTCTTACGTTATATCTGTATATTTTCCGTCGTAATACGGTACTATATTATGACGTTAACAACAAAATTTCAAAGTGATGTGATATCATCTCTAGATACCTAGAACAATAGATGTGAATAATTAGCTAGAATAATTGCTGATAGATATGATTTTTAGTAAGTCGAGCAGAACAAAAAATAAACAAACAAAATCATATTTGATTAACGAATTTTAGTAATTCCAATGACAAACGAGCGTTGCCTCCTTCCTCCTCAAACCTATCTGTCTGCTTTTATTTAAATAACTAGCTGTTACCCGCGGCTTCGCAAGCGAATGTTGGACTTTTAATAAGTATTTTAATATAATTTTTATTGTCTATGTCTATATGGCGTTCTGTCAGCCAAAATAAATACTACAAAATAATTTTGTACTCAGCCAATGCTCTCCAAAGCTGTTTTCAACTTGTACTATTTTAACTTGTAGGCCTACTAAATAATTATGTTGGTGCAACAGCCTTTGGAGATTTAAAAGTAGGCTACTCGGTTATAAAACCTTCGGAGATATTTATAAAGTACCTGTTAAATCAAAAACGCTAAATTCTTTATTTTAAGTGTTACTATGTTAGAAGCATTGTACAACACATTAAACGTTATGTTTTCCACAACCATGGCTTTTATTTATTTCAGCGGTAAAATAAAAACCAGAAACCGTTGTCACCTAACCTCACAAATGAAAAAAACACCTAATTCCGCTTTGCATTAAGTAGTAGGACAATTTACAATTAGTACACTTCTTCTTTTCCACATCGTTATATATCGATACAATCGCATATTATATAAAACATCAAAAATATACTGCAGGAATGGATAAATGTACAGTTCCGATGCCGCTAAATAGCTTTTGTTTATTTACTTTTTACTATGGTAATCAATTCTGGTCTCCATGGTGTTGTTGACTTCTTTAGTAGTAGTATTTAATATATTTCATTAATTATTCATTGCATCATCAAAAATACGTATAAACATGCATTTTATAATCGTTTAAGAAAATTACAAAATATATAGACGTATATGTATAAAAAATTACAAAACATATCGATACAATCACATAGTAAAAACATTAAAAACTGCAGGAACGGATAAAGGTACAGTTCCGATGTCGCTAAATATCATTTGTTTATTTACTGTTACTATGGTAATTAATTCTGGTCTCCATGGTCTTGATGACATCTTTATACGCGTCAACGGAAAGGCATAATTAAAAGGGCCTAAATTGTGTCCAGTGCCCATAAATCCTCAGACTCTGAGTTTTATATATATAGATGTTTCGTCTGACTAATCTTTTCGTCCTTAGTGACGTGTCAGACAGAGTTTGCCAAGCATTGAAAAAGAGGGTACTACCAGTCGCCGTTAAGTATTCTTCAAAAAATCAGAAAGTAAGTGTTTTTTGACAACGTTTTTTCAGTTAACGCAACAATAAACTTTTATTATACTCTTACACCTATATCATATGCAACTTGCTTGGCTTAGTCATAGATCTGAGAGCGGTGTTTGCAAGATCGGCTAACTTCGCAGTTTAGATTTTCTATCGTTGTCTATCGTTTTGCACCTTGTAGACTCTATTATACCAGTCACATATCCGAGAAAGTCGTAGAACCATCTCGCAACTTTGGCGCAGTACAAATAGACGCGTTTGAAAAGCGACCGGCAGTTGTAGTTGTCAGATATGGTACTGAGAATCGAAGCGATAGTAGGAGTTATAAGTAATTGTGAATTATTGTGTGCGGACGTCCGTAATTGGTGAATTGTATTGTTTAATGCGACGGTGTCAATCAGGTGATATTGATTTTTTTTATTACATTGTTGTCGGAAAATCTAAAATTTTAACAATCATTGTGTATGATTATCTTTGTATATTGAAACTGTTGTTAAAGTCGTGAATAACATATTCTCTGGCGTTCAATTATTTTACTCTGCTGTTTAACGCCGACGATCCGTAAGACCAATACAACAATATATTCGAAACTGTCAAATCACGTTGCGTTTTTCAGTACCCTCATCCTGTGGAAATGAGTAGCTGAAGTAATGTCATGTCTAGGGTGGCTGAAGTCCAGTACTGACCACACTTGCATGCTGTCCGCCTCACTTGGTCAGCCTGCTGCCTCTCCAAAATTATTTGTATTACAGTATTCTATGTTTGTATTATTCTTACACAAACGTTTAGAGAGCAAGAGAAAGATATACAAATTTTTTTCTTTTGACTTTATATCGTGAACCGGAACCGTTCATTGTCCTATTTATTTTTTCTGATTGCAGCCTCGTCGAAAGAACGTAAGACCGCTGTTAAGAAATGTTACAAAATATAAGGGAGGCAGAAATCGCTGTAATGAGAAAATTAGTTCTCATGTTCTCATTAGTGTGTTCCAATGGTCTACCTCGAACATTTCGCTATCATACAGTTTTCTGCGTCGAATTTTCCAATCACAAGTGTCGTCGTCACCATTATCTCGATCGTCTTGGAACTGAGCATTCAGACAATAAGTGTAGGGACTCTTCAGGCTCTGTAAAACCGATGCTAAAATGAAACGTTTTGAGTCGTAAATTTAACAAATAGGTTAGAATTTTCTTTTTTAACGTTTTACATTAAACCAAACGATTATTAATTTTACAAACAGATGGCGTTATCTCGTAAAAAAGTGCTTTCACGATGCATATTATATTGTTTAGTATAATCTAAGTAAAAACGGAAGACGAAAGTCAATAAAGTCGAGGAGATGCACTTGTCTAATAAAAACAAACTAATTAAAATAATTATAAATAATTTTCAAACCTAATATAAATATGAAAAAATAGTGTCCTTAAATAGATGCAATTTGCGTGATAAATTCGTCTCGTAGATTACACACGAATGAGGAAATTTGTTCGACCTAACAACATACATAGGTACACACACAGAAAAGCACAAACTTATTAACTTCGTGACAACAAATTGGACTGAAAATCTCTTTCGTTTAATTTACATAAAAACAATATTAACAATAATTTATCATCTCGAAAAAATGAAAATATTGGTTAAAATTTACTTTTAAAACTCGTTTGTCAGTACCTGCCTTTTAATAAGTTTATTTGATTGCTGTTCTTAAATTGATCTTACCCCATTATAGATATTTTTTTTAAGCAGTTTATCCACGAACACTTTAAAAATTATTCTGCGTTTTTAATTTATGAATCTTTTACATACGTATTGTTTCTTACTACATACAAATTTTTCAAATTATTAATTGAATAATATAACATATATTCCTATGTAGTTAACAAATTATATATTCCATTATATATAATTTAGACATATGTATAACAAATGTCAAAACATTGTAAATAAAAATAAAAAATATATTCTTGTTTTAAAAATATAATGTATTATTTATTATATATAACTATATTCAATTGAAAGCTTGTTTATATATAATTAACCAGTTAAAATTAAAATATGTGAAATAAATCAGACTCAATTATTTATACGCATCGTCCCCTATCGTCCGGTGGCTAATATCATCAGAAGTACGGAACACATTTTGAAACATTTACAAAATTTAGTGAATATATTTTTATGTTACTAATTGTTTTAGTACTAATGTATATGTCTTTTTTCCAACTACTTCAGTTAAATATTTTTCATATCAAAGTTCGAAGAGTTTGTACACTCAACCACAGATTGCTTTTAAATTGTGTAATGATGAAAGATTCATTTATTAGACATAAATATTTGTATTCTAAACTCGTGTAAAAACAGGTAGGTGAACATGGAAAAATATAATACATAAATACATATTTATAAAAATATAAATACTTGTCTTATTGAAAACAACAGCTCATTCAAATATAGGCCTATATGAATCCTGAATGCGGCTTTTTGTTTAAATGGCTGATATATTTAATTAAAACGTTAAAGGTAGATATAAAACCTGGCAATCAAACAAGACCAATTAACCCACAGTGTAAACTGTTAGAACGACGGTAAGTAACCACTGAAAAAATTACAAGAAAATTTAATTTTATCAGGAAAAATTGTTACCAGCATGGAAACGGACACTTATTAACCGATAAGCATTAAATCTTTAGTATTGAATAGATCTACTGTCTACACTTACTGTCTCATTCTGTAATTATACATTTCAATTAAACACATAGACGTATATTTATCAGTTATTTTACAGTAATGCCTCAATTTAACATTAAAAAACGAACAGGAAAGTGGGAGAGAGACAAAAATGTGTATATTTTACAAAAAGCTTAATTTTATTATACAGATGATTAATTTATAAACTGACTTTACTATTTCCGTTCTTAGTTTAATCCTGATATAAACAAACAGACGTGGCACACCTGAAACGCTATTTGCTGCTTGAATTAGAGGCGTGTCACTCTGACAAAAGTTACACAAGATAATTTAATATTGATACTGTATAAACGCATGTAAATTGTAATAATTTGCCCTGACCAAAGCAAAATTTGTGTGACAGTGTCAGACCGACAGTGAAATATTTTATAACAACAGTTAATGGCTTTTCTTATTAACCGTTTAATAATCGTAACAAAACAAAAAAGTAATTTTTATTTAAAAGGAAAATCGAAGCTGTGATAATTACCAGTACACTGTATATTATCAGTTTGTGTCAGAGAGTAATTCAATGTTTTCCATATCTGTGTCGGAACTTGTATCATCACTTGAGTCAGCATTATTATTGATAAGATTGTTTACAACGCCGTCGGTAATGTGGGCCAGTTCCCATAGCTTATCTTCCTGGATACAATAACGCCACTTGTCCGTCGTTGTTCATTTACCGCCTTGTCTATCAATTGTTCTCTATATCAGGCAGTTTATATATGTTGTGTTGTGAGGGCACCATATCCTTTCAACTGGCTCCATTTTAATTCAATAGGATTCAGAATACAGTGATAAGAACGACGACTATACAGAAATTCTGCACATGCGCATAATACCTTATTGTGTGGTGAACAGTGACAACGTCCCTGACCAATAGCGTTTCACATTTGCCGGGTGGGTTTGTTTACATCAGGATTGAACTAAGAACGGAAATAGTTTAGATTGTGCATTGACAAACATTAAGACAGAGAAAGGAAATGGATCCAATGTTAAATGAAAGTAAACAGCGGCCCAATTATGAGTGACTTTCACAGTCTAATATGCCCAATATGATCCAAAAACTTTTTGTGAAAATGAATACCTCATCGCGACGTCCTTTCGCTGTATTGTTCTCTTTACTTATTCCATTTTGTAATTCTCTCTTCATTCACACGCCTGTCCAATAAATATACTGACTTTTTGTACATACGCATTTATTTTATTTATAATGTTTAAGTAATATTACCAATGCATTTATTTTAGCCACCTCGATTAGCATATATTTCACATGAACATGGGGACGCAAAACTACCTACTTTACTGTACAAATTTTTAAGTAACGCGCTTATAATTTAACACTTTAAATAAACCTCGTGTATAAAAAAACGTAGCAAACACGAACAAGATGTATCTAGACGTTAGTCAGACGAAGTAAACGTTAAATAGACATAGACATACAACACAAAAATGCGTATACTAAACCAGATATCTTTAAATCAGCAATATTTTACACATGCCATAGTAAATCAACATGTATTTCTAATTTTAAAGTTAATCTAACATAGGCTATAACCAGAACCAAAAAATTACTTTGGAGAAAAGGCTTAAAGGAAAAATCCGCTATTAATTAAAGGTCAATTTAACACGAAACACGACACTTGATACATTTTGGTATCTAATAAAAATTGAATTTAAGCACAATAAGGAACATAACGTGTATTTACTACAAAACGAATACATAAACTAGTTTATGTTATACATAAACTAATTTTGACAATGAATATAATAAACCTCTAAAGAACCATTGTGTCTATGTTAGTCTGACTATTCTCATTAAATACGTACCGATTTCTTAAAAATAAGTAGGCCTACTTACACAAAAGTAATTATAGAATTATATACACTCTTTAGGCTTCTACATAAATTATTAAATAATGAAGCACACATACACTCATACTCCCGTATTCGTATGTGTATTTCTGTGTGTGCGTGCGGTCGCGTATTGAGCATTACATGTGGTGTGGTGTAAAGTAGCATGTCATAGCATTCCTGACGTTGAAAATGCTATGGCATTATAAGTTACTTCCAATAAGTTAATATATTATAATATAGCCATATATTGAATTAAAGCACATAAATTATTTATAATAGGCCTATATGTGTGAATTTCACTGTATGTAATAGGCATCTATTGTTATCTTAGAATAAATTAGAGAGGAGAAATTTTTGCATAGTTTTAGACGTCCGTAGTGTAGGTCTATCATTATTTTAATGATATTTAAAATATTAATTTTATATATTTATGATGGTAATCATTATTATCATCATTTTGATTACCAAGCGGGCTGTTGGGGCTTGGTCCATTGCTCTTATTGTTATTTCTATACGTTTCGTTAGAAATACCTGCGGAAGCTTATTTGCTAGCAATTTGCTTACTCCTCGACAGCGAGGTGCATTCGGATTTAACGTCTATTGAACGCTATATTCTACTGAGAATGGCTGCCGAAGGTGTGGCCGAAATGCATAGAAATAATAATTTAAGCAATCGACCCAACAGTCCGGTTGATAATGATTTTTATAATACTGAGTCCGGCTACGAATTCATAGTACGTCAACGCTGCTAATTTATTTGTACGAGAGGTTCACTTGGAGATTCAATAGTACATTAGTAGGCTACATTTTTATTTTCAGACATGAATGCCATAAGGATTCATTGCTTCTGAAAAAACCGTTTCAAGCTAGTATTTTAAGATATACAGAAACAGTTTTGAGACGACCAGCAAACTGAGAATTATCCTAGTAAATCCGTGGTGAATTTAAAATGGCTGTAAACAAAGTTACGTATAAACAGTTCACACATTTGAACTTTTGAATGCACAAGTGAAAATAATTGAATACCAGAAAGTCACAACTTCCGATTTTATTATCATTTAAATATAGTGTACATTCTACAGAACTGAACCCAATCGAAGTGTATAGAAGCATACTTAGAACCGAATTTATATTATGATATCGCCTGTCGTTTGTAATTGCTATCCAGAAATAACTCATTCTTTTCAAAATTATTATGTCAGACGGTCAGACGACATGTGTGTCCTCAGTTCATATTTCTACGGCGACGTTTTTAAAAAATTATTTATTACCGGTTAATGTAACGTAGTTAATAAAAACGACACGAGCACGTGTCACAGGTAGCGGCCAAACAAAACGAACTATCTTGTTAAAATCCAGTTAACAAACCGTACAGCACACAACAAGCTATAAGCTATAACTAACTACAGAACGCGGTAGCTAACTATTATATTTTTAATGGTCGGAATTAGAAAAAAAGGAACAAGCAGAATAGGAAAAAGAAAAATATGAAAGAAGCCAGTAAATCTGTCAAGTAGGGAGCCGCAGGAACGGAGCGTGGATGATTCATTGCCACCGGAACTGAGGACACAAATAAACACACATCTTGAGACAGCAAACTCATGTCCCGGCGTGCCATGCCCTACCAACAGTTCAAGAGCTTCCCGTCTGGAAAAACTACACACACAAACACACACATATTCCAATTCTTATTAAAATGCAATTTAGATTGGAAATCCTTAACTAAATTATCAGTATATGATTTTTTTGGGGAATACTTGAGGATACTGTTTGAAACATTACAACATTGTTGTTATTATTAATTATTATTATTATTATTATTGTTATTATTATCATCATCATCATTACGGTTTATCGTATCCAACAAAAAATAATTGGTAGGACTACACTGCAACATCATAATCTAAAGTATACCTGATTATACTCAATATCTGTAATAAACTTGTAAGAGTTGTAAGATTTTTTGGTTCCATTGTACCCTGCATAATGTATCCTTGAAAATTACTTATCCTTAGATTATTCATCAGTCAAGCTTCCATTATATCGTGCATACTGTATATTTGAAATTAATAATCCTTACATTACTTACCAACCAAACCGATTTCAGGAAACAAGTTACATCGGTGGAAAAATGACTTTACAACCATTATTTACATTTTGTAATAGCATATCATACAGACAAAATGGCCCAACTAATTTCGAAGATGTTTTCTAATGACAAAAAAAAAACACGAGGATTATTTTGTTTAGGAGAGAGAACATTAGTGTTTTCATATATTTCAGTAGTGTTTTGGGTGTGCATAATTATTAAGAACTGTCTATATTGTTTTATATTTTGGTAAACGTATTAACCTACATATTAGAAACGTCGATATGAGTTTATATCGTAACGTACACTATAAATCGTAAATTGTGGACAATGTAAGTCTATGCATAGAATACACAGATGATTTTTGTTTACAGCCACTTGCCAAACCTGTAATAAAGTATGGTCGCGGCCAAAGAAATGTGCTGTTTCAGGGGAAGCCAACGACAAGCTACATTCAATATGGTCACAAGGTGAGGTGTGCATAAGAACACGTCCCTGTCAAGTGGCACCCACGCATCAGGCTATTACGTGCTATGTTCTATAAACCGAATGGATACAATATTGAACAAAATAATGTTTAATTGGGATATAGAGGTTTCTTATAAATCTTTATTTCCAGAAAAAACAAATTGTTATTTATAACATAGGAAAATGTCATTAAATGGCGAACTCTAAAGCTCTGGTTGCTCAAGTTGAATTATTCCACGACCGATAGATATACCGCTACCCTTCCGCGTTCTAAGAATGGACGCCTATTTCCGGGTTAACGACAACCTGCTTCTTGACATAGGCGTACTGTTTATAGTGTTCTTAATTGTACTGTTCAAATAATTCCCGAAATCTGTACCACTACACAGACGGTACCTTGAACTTCATTTTCGTACCGTCCCTTTTGCTTTCTTCTATTATATTTACGTCTATAATTTTTCTTGTACCATCTATGGTTTGTAGAGGTTTGGATCTGTTCTCGCTTAATTTTGTTCCGTATAGTAGGCCTACGTTGTACCGTACAACTTTATCATAATTAAGTTTGTGATGGTAAAAACATAAACGGTGTCCGGCTACATTATAGGCTCTAATAAAATTTCTGTGCCTGACTTTCGACAGACAATTGACATGGAATACGGATGTGTACGACCTGGCTGCGAGGTCGTTAAACCCAATCACGTGTATCTCTCATATGGTCTGGGAAGCAGATAGAGAAGTTTTATTGCGCCTGTACACCACGCTGGTAGGAGATGTGTATCGAAGAGAATGGAAAATATTTTGAATATATTTCTAACAAAACGATCAGTTTACGTATTAAACCTCTTTAACGTTCAACATTAAATTTCATTAACTTTCAACTATAAACTGACTTATGGACACGGTTTAACTGTTTAGTTAGGTCTCTCACATACGGTAGATTCTGGGGTACATTATGTAAAATAAAAGCAAAGGTGGTGATAGAAACAGGTAACGTAATAAAAAACTACTTTACTTTACTTTATCCAATGCCAGCTCTTGGCATCTCTGCAATTCGCCTACGAGCCTCCCAGTATAGGCATGTACTGTATCGCGTCTGTCTTGTACGTCCGTCAGTCCTGTGCACTGCTGTAGGTGCGGACCATCCATCTTGCTGGTGGTACAGAGTGGGCAGATGTCGGAGTCGGCTAGCCCGATCCTATGCAGATGCGTTTGTAGATAATCGTGGCCAGTTATGAGTCTGAATTTGGCGACTGCTTCTGCTCTTGGGAGATTCCGAGGGATTTGTTTGTCGTGAGCTAAGCTTTCCCATTGCCTTCCAGTGCAGGCTTCGCGTAAGAAGTTTTTGGTCCACTTAGAGACCACTCTCTCGACTAGATTTTTTGCGGTCATTAACGATGTTGTATTGCTAGGCTGCGGGAGTCTGGCCCCCTGTTTAGCGAGATGGTCGGCGCGTTTGTTGCCCTCGATTCCTATGTGGCTTGGTATCCATTGCAAAGTAATATGCCACCCGCTCTCTATCATTCCGGACATTAGTCTTCGACCGGCCATAGTTGCAGCACAGTCAGTGGGCGTGTTGTTGGTGAGGGCTACGATCGCAGCTTGGGACTCTACGAAGAAAAGAACTCTTAACACGAAGAATCTATGCACAACACGTAATAAAAAACTTTCAAAATATGAAACACTGTGGTAAAATGACTACTTTAAATTTGACAAACATTTGCTGATTATGTTTCGTTCCCGCAAAACAATGAGACTATTCAGTGTTGTGATTACTCCGGTCTTCTTGATTAGAAGCTGGAATAGTCTCATGTTTCAATTACAGGAACGTTAGTTTGTTGAATGTAGTAGATAAACATTAGGTAGGCCTACAACCCGTCAGAATTACCACGGGGTAGATTTTGTATTTTTTTTTTTGTATTTTGAAGCAATTTACTCAGAATGAATTGAATTAATTTGGAAACGCACTTTGTATTTGTAGTTTGCCAGAGAGTTTTCGATCAAAAAAGATAAATTTACTTTGAACTGTCACAGACAAATTGGTACTTCCCAGACACCTCACGAACGCTTTTAGGATTTGTATTGAAGAGATAAGTACGTTTCACGTTTCTGTTTTGTTCAGCATTTATTTGAAGAGATAAGAACTAACCTTGTATGCTACAAGAGTGCAGCCTTTCAACTTCTTTTAAAAAATGTTTTTGGACAATCAGATAAAGAAACCTGTTAGAAGCTGAGTATCAGATGATTATTGCTGAAAACTTAACTTATTACACACGCTGCTATCGGAATTTAATAGTATGTAGTATCCTAATTAATCATGAGCATATAATTGCTTTTGCAGTGTTTGCTGGCATACAAGTTAGCCTGTATTTTTTTGTTATTCATTCAGCCTGATATATTCACCCACAAAGGAATGGTTTTTAGTTTTGCAGTCGGAACTTCAGCTTATTTTCTTTTTAGGTGTTACACACACACACACACACACACACACACACACATCATCATCATCATCATGAGGCGCGCGTGTGCGAGCTGAGGGTTCTTTTAGGGTTTGCTTTTCTGCAAATCCTTTGCCACTCAGACAAACTTATGTAATTTCCGATTTCATTATTGCTGTCTGCATTCTTTCTACTCTTTATTAGAGCCGTTGTTTTCTTAAATTAATAAATTGTAATATATATTGTTAAATTGTGATCCCGGGCTGTTTGGCCGTGGTCCAGTGATAAAATCTCTAGCTCTAACGTATGTTAGATACCTTAGGTATGTAGATATAAGGTATATTAAGTATAAGGTATGTAGATACCTTACGTTACCGAAAGCTCAAATTTGCACTGGTGATGGCCGTCAATGGCATGGTCTAAGCGCCTGCTAGCGAGTATAGCACTGGACCACGGCCAAACAGCCCGGGATCACAATTTAACAACATTGACACCGGCCGTGTAACCGTGTAAACCTTAAAAGTAATTTGTAATGTACGTTTGATTGTAGCCCAACTTCTTCATTTATTTTTAATTACCAAATCTTAAATTTAGGCCTCCCATCTAACAAAAAAAAAGTTTTAAAAAATTGGACTATCATAAATCAAATACTGTTGACTATCTCTTTCATTGACAAAGATATAGTCTGCATTTCTGTAAAGGTACAGCACAATTTTATAATAATATGAACCTCCTATAAAAAATGTAATAATTTTCCAGTCAACAGCATTTGTTGTAATAATTATAGGTATAATAATTATGTTGTAATAATTAATAATTAATGCTAATTTGAATATTTTCTCATTTTCTTAAATACTGGAAATAGAAATGTAATAGACGTAAATAAATGAAACAGAATGTGACCTATAATAATAATATATAATAATATTACTATTTAATGATTACTTCATCCCAAGTTTAATATAGGGTATATAATAACAACAATAAAAACCATATCAAAATAGGTACGTATAGGAGTATTCCTTTAACACATAGTATATGTAGGTATTACAGACTAATGTTTTCATTCATGTGCGACAAAAATTGCGAATTTTAGGCCAATACCGCTCTTGAACACCAGTTTCTGCACAAGCTGAAGTGTACACAAGGTTGTTCAATAACATCAGGCTATGCGTGTAATTACAAAGCTTCTTTGTGCTCATTTGTTCGATGATGTACTGAGCTGTTGACACGACGAAATTGCTTACTCAGATAAATTAAAAATCGTGGTAATAAATCTGTTAACAACGTTCTCCGACGTTTTCTGATTTCCCATTTCCATCACCCAGGTTCTCTCTCCTTATATAGTTGTTTATGCCTTTTCCTTAGTCCGTTTGGTCTGCATCAGCCTTTGTGTTACCAATTCAGCTTGCAGTCATCGGAGGAGTCAGTCCGGGCCCTCTTACCATGCAGGGGCCTTGAGCACCGTCACCCCATTAGCTACCAATTCAGCACTGTTTTCTGATTCGTGTCAATTGCCCATTAAAAAGCAAACCAGTTATTTCTGACGTCTTCGGTTGCTGAATGTGGTAGATTTTCCACAATTTCTCGAAGGTGGCTGCCTGTTTTCAAAAATCTATTTCCATTAGCATCACATCTTTCATAATTTTTTAACTGTAGGTTATTATGGTTCTGACTGTTCTATTAGAAATTAGCTTACTTTTTATTTTCCTTCGAAATTACATAAGTACTTGAATTTTCTATTCACTTTAGTTAATTATTATTTATATTTATATATTATTTAGTTAATTTATATAATTATATTCACTATTCTTTATTCCATTAATTAAAGATAATTCATGTGATTTCAAAAATATATAGGTCTATTTATATAATATAAAAAAATCACATCAATCTTCTATGTACATGTTAAAAATAATATATTTATAAAGCTAGTTATAGGCATGCTTCTATAAATCTATACAATTTATTTGTAAACTGTTTTCGTTTGTCACAAACAACATATGTATACATTTCAGATTTACACGTGTGTAACGTCTAGTAGAATTCGTACCTCTGGGAAAAAGGCGCTCCCTCAACTGTGACGATTTCATTAATAAAAATATGTTAATTAATTAAGTTGATAATATATAAGCGGAGAAATTTTAATTCTTAATAAAATCTCACATTGTAAACTAAATCTTATGGCAATCATTTAATAATAATAATATTTAATATAAGTCTAATAATAAAATTAAAAGGGAATGGAATTGTACAGAAAGGGTAAAGCTTATTAATTTATCCTGCATAAACAAGAACTGACCAGAATTAACTTGTTTTCTGACCCCTAAATAAACTAAGTATTATTGTAAATTTGTTATTATTTAAATAATTAATTAAGACCATTGTTACGTACTTTGATGACTTCTGCAACTAAGAATATCACGATTTAATTATTTAATCAACCGTAGTCCTTTAATTAAAATTAGAAAAACGGAACTACTTTTATGTTGCCTAGTAATTGTCTTGAGATTACTACGCTCCCCTTAACTATTTTCTGCCACTTGTAATGGAGCGCTCACGCCGTAAGCAGCGTAAAGCGTTGTTTCGCTACGTATATAAATAAAAATGTGAAAGGGTTGATACTATGACTATTTAAATGAGTAAATTTGTGTGGTGATGACATCTCTCTATATTATAAAATAATGGACTATGTAAATAATACAGTATTACAACCTAGAAGGTGATAGTCAACTAATCTATCATAATGTGAAGTGTATAACAGTGAAACAAACATTCTATCTATGTATTCTAACTACAAGAATTATTATGAGTAACTACAGTCGCCGGAGTTGAATGTACCACACCAGGAAAGATTTCACATACTTCAAGAACTTCACCATCACAGTATGATAAGGTAACGACTGAACTTCAAGAAACATCAGGAGGACCGAAGAACTAATTCTGCAGCAACTTCAGGAAAAACACAGGTGACATGGAGGCTTGTCTTCCATGGTTAAGAGTTACAAAATTATAAACCCCAAAAGACAATTTAAATTATCACATTAAAGACTTTAAAACTTATGTTTAAATGTAATAACATTAAAGACTTTAGAAACCTGACATTTTAGGTAACTTGTAGTATAAAATCTCATAACGCTAGTTATAGCAAAAAGGTAAAGTTTAAACTAAAAGTTTTGTTGTTTTAGAAGATTAATAAAAAACCATTCTTCAAATGGTTAGAGTTTCAATATTGTACATGCCAAGGTGACCATAATTCATTTAATATATTTAATCCCGGATCCGTGGAATTAATCAATAAGATGTGCATCATGTTTTGAGGCCCTTTGTAAAGTAGTAATTTATATATTTAATCCTATAGTAAACTATATTGTTTGAGAACTTTCAATAGAGAACTTAATCACCAAATGTAATAAAGAGATGTCATCTAAGTACCGAGTAAAATGAGTGCATAAATCAACAGTCTCCCCTTCCTAATATCCTGCTATATAAATTGTTTATTTGTTGTGATTATTTTCAGTGCTTCACAACGAAGGCAGCCGGTATAATTGGCACATCCAATTATCACTGGTTCCCTAAGTTATAACTCAAGAGAGGAGGTTATACAACGTTTTGCGAAATAATTCTGTAAGCCAATTTTAGGTCATCATTTGATTTTCTCGTAAAAAACATATTGCCTGCATGCAGAATATGCGGACAAGGTTTTCTTGAAATTTATTATATTTTAGAGCATTTCATTAAAAACAACTTGAATGGCTCGGATCCACAACAGTTATCGCCAGGAAGACGTGAATAGTTAACACAATCTGGATCTTCTGTGATTGTTTCTATAATAATAAACTGTGACGGAATCCTTTGTACAGATTTAGAAACTGTTTCACCTGTTACGTAAACATTTTTTACATTTTTTGTAGTAAAACGTTTTAAAACGTATTTAGGATATTACTTCAAAATCCACAGCATTATTGTGTGTGTGTGTGTGTGTGTGTGTGTGTGTGTGTGTGTGTGTGTGTGTGTGTGTGTGTGTGTGTGTGTGAACGCAACCTTCGCTTGAAACCACATTTACTTGATTACAATTGACTAATAACTTTAAACTTCAATACACTTCACTCGTGCCCAAATTTCTTCCACCAATTTTTCTGCTTTGCCAGGCTTTTCGCTTCACCACATGTTATCCCTTTGGTTCCTAAACTTTTGGCATTTACTCGCCCCAAAATTTTCCTAGAGGCAGCTTAGCTTGTCTTATTCATCATCTTCACTACATGGATTAGCCCCTAGTTGGCCTGTTCCGGAACCCATCTCCTCCTCGGTCTACCAACATCCCTCCGTCCACTCGGCTTGTACTTGAGAGCTGCCACTGGCAATCTGGAATCTGGCATTCGGGCCACATTTCCACACCATCTCCTCTTATACTCCTTAATCGTCTCATTTAAAGACTGGATCTTTAAGTCTTGTCTAATGTCTATGTTTCCAGAAGGGAGAATCCTTGGACACTTCTCAGAAATCTCATTTCGGCAGCCTGAATTTTCTTTTCTTCCCTTTTACCGAGGGTCCATGTCTCACTTGCGTAAAGGAATGTCGGAACAGCTACTGTTTTATAAAATTTCATACGGGTTTCCTACCGAGTTTTATTTCGTAAATTTCTATGAATTGTCCCACAGATGGATCTAAACTTTGATAGTTTATTAACCCAATCGGCATCAACGTTGTATGAGATGTTATATCCCAGATAATTAAAATCACAAACTTGTTCCAAAGTTTGATTGTCTACCACAATTTTTGTTCTAATGGGACGTTTACCTAGAAACGCCATGGTTTTTGATTTAGCGGCAGAGATCCTCAGCCCATAATTTCGCAACATAGTATTACATGTAAATATCGCTTTTTGTAACTGGTCTTCCGTTTCTTGTATTATTACCTTATCATCTGCTTACAGTAGGGAATTTACATAAATATCTCCTTGAAGATATTCCTGAGTCAACCTTAGTTTTCCATAGTCGTAAGACGTCGTCGATATAAATATTAAAAAGTGTCGGTGAAATAGGACACCCTTGTCTAACACCTTTATTTGTAGGAATATCCTCTGTCAACCTACCATTTAAATCTAGGGTAATGGAAGTTCTGTTATATAGGCTTTGGAACACTGCAATTAATTGTGTGGGAAAACCTCTTCGTTCCATGATATTCCATAGTAGTGGTCGCCTAACATTATGAAAAGCCTTCGCTATATCTACGAAAGCAAGATGCGTTTCCCGGTTGAACTCTCTTCTTTTCTCAATTATCAACTTAAGAGTAAAAATTGCATCTATACACAATCTTCCTTTTCGAAAGCCGTTCTGTTCTTCTAATAATAATACCTCTGTAATTGGTTTCAATCTTCCATTTACTATTCTGGCGTAAAGCTTACATGTTGTGTCGAGGATGGATATTCCTCTATAATTATCTGTCCTTGTTCGATCCCCTCTCTTAAATAATGAGATAACTCTTGCTCTTAACCATTCTTTTGGAACTGAGTGCTCCTTCCCGCACATATTCAGGAAATGTAACAGACGTAACTGCAATAAAATGCCTCCGTATTTCAAAAGCTCTATATGAATGCCATTCAATCCTGGTGAACTGCGATTCTTAGATTCTCTCAATGCCTGTAGTAATTCCTCTAGAGTTATTGCATCAATACTGTCTGCATCACATTCCATGATCACACCTTCTTCCTCATCCTCACTATACCTAAGTTGAGTATAATGTTTCTTCCATAATTCCACTGTAATTGGGTTGACAGACACCTCTTCTCTTTCCTTTCCATTCAACATCTTCATTATTTTGTATGCCATAACCTGTCTACCATGAACATCATGTTCAATATTGGAAATGAATCTCTCCCAGGATTGTCTGTGCGCTTGCCTAACAATCGTTTTTGCTCTATTTCTGACTTCCTTATACGTTTCCGCATTCGTAGGAGATGGGGAATTTAGATATTGAAGATATACTTTTTGTTTTTCAGCTACTGCTTCTTCTATTTCCTCTGTCCATATTTTTAAACCTTTCCTTGTTCTAAACCTTTTCTTTACACCTATTGCTTCATTGTCTGCTTGCACTATTATCCGTTTCATATTTCTCCACTCTTCTTCCATACTGTTGCCTGAAGGTATGCTATTCAAGTGCCTATTTAACCTATCTTGATAAATATACAGACATCACGCACTACAACCAAACAACATATTAAATGAACAATTACATTATAGATCACATACACTATTCGATACATTGATCCAAACACACAATTTGAACCTCAGCGCCAATTCCCTCCCACCATTAACCCCCACCACACACACCAGTCCATAACTGTTATACTGTTAAAATGATATTCAGTATTTAATCCCACTGAGGAAGAGGAACATCACCTCGAAACGTCTGGGAAAGATAAATGAAAGTAAGTTCAATTGTGAAAGTATATATATTGTACTGTTGTTTTTTACTGATAGAATACAATAGAATACGCAGGTATTGTAATTATTTAATAGTATAATACAATTAATAAATGTACCTACTGTTATTATGTTTTTTTTTATTTACCAGTACATGTAAAGAAACTCTTTCTCTCAGGGTTAATGATTATTAAGTTATTTGATCGTATTTACGATTGTATCAATTATTTTCTTTTCTTTAAACCAACCCAGATTCAGTTAATATGTAGTATTTTGATAATTAACCATGTAAGAAATAAATAACAAACTAATGTAACTTAACCGACTCTGAATTCTTCCAGCTGCCACGGGTTCACTTCTGGTTGTTGTTTACCTTTTTTTCGAAAGCAATATTAGGCTTGGCAATCTGTTCCTTTACACAAATTTCTTATTGCTCTCACCGCTGAATGCCGCTCTCCAGGACTACTGCAACACAGATGTCTCCTCGGAACACTTAACTATCCTTTATGGCCACTTAAACTCTTCTTCAGTCCAAGGTTTTCCTCTTCTGTCGTCGTTCTATCAAGGATATTGTTATATTTCTCGTATTATTATTTATTTATTAAATATTATAATCAAAACTCTGGTATCACAATTTAAATTCCTTTACTGTATTTTCTTTTCCTTGTTACATTAACTTGATGATGTACAAATGTTATTTAATATAATTTAAGACTCTTCATGTAGTTACTATTAGATATATAATTAGACTCATAACGTTACTCTTAATGAATTTAATTTAAGACTCATAACGTTACTCTTAATGAATTTAATTTAAGACTAATAACGTTACTCTTAATGCATTTAATTTTAGACTAATAAACATTTTCTTCCTCACCATACAATACAATTTTTTAACAATTTACAAAATTGCCCCTATGATAATTCCCTAATTTCTTTACATCTGTTTATCATATACCTATTAAAACATATCATTTTTCTATTTCTTATTAAACATCTTTATTTTACCTCTAATATTCGTAATTCTATTGGTTATTTATTAAATTATAATTTTATTACTCTTTACTCTTCTTATAACATTCATTCCAATTTCATATATTATTTTCTGACCTTATAACTAAATATGGTTTTATATCATATAGGAATCGACCTCTATGTTGACTGAGTAAGTCGATATTCCCAATGTTTTTTTTGTTTACATTCAATACAAAATCTGCATCCTTTCTCTTTTAAAATTTATTATCTCCCTATTATGTACTGTGTGCATTTTAACAGCAGTACAATATATAATAATATCTTGATAAAGTCTTCGAATACTTTCCTGTTCGAGTAAATATACTTTAAAAACCTCTTTATTCTCCTGTCTTGTAGATGTTTTAATTTTCTTCCATTTCGTGTATAACTTAATTTGTGAGATTACCAAGTAGTGATCAAAGAAAACATCATAGCCTCTATATACTCTCGTATCATTAACCTGTTTTGCCAATTTTTTGCTGATGATAGATTTTTTTTAATCTATTAAGGATCTAAGTCCCCTTGATGACCACGTATATTTATGAATTTCTTTCCTACGGAAAAAGGTGTTAGTTATTTTTAACTCGTTAAACGTAGCAAATTCTCTCAAAACCTCTCCATTATCATTTAACGTATCTTCCCCGAAAACTCCTACTATATTTGGGATTGGAACATTACCAACCTTGGCATTCATATCACCCATCAATAAGATTTCATGGTTTTTATTTTTGTCGATTATTTTCTGAATCCTGTTGTAAAAATCTACAGTTTCGCCTGCTTCACCCTCTACGGGGGCGTAAGCACCTATGACAAGTATATGACCACGTCCATATTTTATTTTTAAATATAGTATCCTCTCACTTTCAAAATGATATTCTTGTATACCTTGTTGCCATCTTTTATCGATAAATACTGCCACTCCTCTTGCTGCCCTAGATTTCTCATCCACGCCACTAT
This sequence comes from Magicicada septendecula, assembly GCA_034769895.1. NCBI lineage: Eukaryota > Metazoa > Arthropoda > Insecta > Hemiptera > Cicadidae > Magicicada > Magicicada septendecula. The sequence goes on along the minus strand of CM068373.1, from coordinate 368,961,205 downwards.
CAAACATTGCGTAATCTCCTACATATTTTGAACCTTTATTTTTATTTTTCGTTTCCGTTACTACTGCGATATTTACTTTGTTCTCCTCAAATATTCTTAGTAATTCCGCTTCCTTACCAGCTATTCCTCTAACATTCCATGTAGCCACCTTTAAGTTATCCATTATCCATTTACGTTTGTCCTTTTCCGTTAGCTTAGGTCGATTATCCACGTTTCCCGTCCGATTTCCGAGGCTCAGTTGAGTTTTGCAAGTAAATATTGTTTTACTTAAGCAGGTTACTAGCTCACTGTAAAACCCCCAACCTGGAGGACCAGGAGTTTGATCTCGGAGTCTTCTTCTCCTAGGCCAACTGCTATCACCACAGCTACAGACCTTGGCCTGACCCTGGTTTTACCTCGGAGTATCCTTCTCCTAACCTTTGAGGTGCCAACCCCAAACCATACAAGGCAGTACGGGGCAGTGCAATAAGATTCCCTAGCAGAGGTTACCAGCCTCTAACTAGGTAGTTAGACGATGGGGCTGCCACCCTAAGGTTTCCTAACAAACCTGATTTTCTGTAGGGGTTATCTCCCTTAGCCTTTGACGATCCAATGCCTTACTGCAAGTCAGCAGGTGTCAAGAAATAGAATGAAAAACATGGAAGACACCCTAGCCCTCGAAAACTCTAATAGCGTCGGAGTCGAAAAGAACAAGAGTTAGCCAAGGGAGGCTGATAGGAAAGATTAAAGACCAGAAAGATCTCACCCAAGACAAGCTGAAGCAAAGTGAGATGCGAAAAAGACGCTGGCGTTTAGTTCACATCCACTAGCTAGCTAGTAGATGCTATCCAGGGGCACGACGAGGACGAACCAGCTCACCCCCATTCACACGAACTGTCTTATTCTTCACAGGAATAAAATCTGCCAAGAACCTATTACTTTTCTTCTAACACCTACATTGATTTCTTATTCTCTCCTTCGTAATTTCTGTGACTTTAACAACTCTAACTAATTATTATATCCACAGCCCGCATTTGCTCGTTGCATTTCAATAAACTCCCATTACACGGCAAAATAAATATCCAACTATGTTAATTCTGTAGAACGTGGAGATCATGGTTTCCATTCACTCCTTCCAACTCAGCGCTATGGAAACGTTCCGTCAAATCCATAACATGGTTGGCATCACGTACAGGAGCACTATTTTTCTGAAAGACCACATTGTCAAGGGTGATCACATGTGGTCTTCACAATGTCGTGGGATGTTGAATTTCATAAAGAAATGAAAACCATCCTAAGCGGAACTCTCAAACTACCTACAGTTGTTACACCTTTGTGTTAAATAGAAAAAGGAAAAACCATTTGTAAACAGCCGAGTAAATCGACTACCGGAAAAGATCGCCTGGAATTCCAAGAATCGGACGTCTAATAAAAGGTTAGAGGACACGTGTTAGGTCGCAAATCCCAAAACAATATGGTATGGTATGGTGTGGTATGGTAACCACCAGCGAATGGAAGACCGTGAAGACGGGCTAAAAGTGTCTTGAAATGGATCCCCGAAAAAACAACAAGAAAGGACGCCCAAGAAGGTCTTGAAAAATCTATCGTCAAAGAAGCAGTGGCAGACAGATGATTGGAAGAAAATGTCTACAAGAAAATTATTGGTATAACGCAAGCACAAGAGTTATAGAAACCTCAAGTAGGTCAATCCTTTTTCAGTATTTTTATGAAGCAAATGTATACTTTTTAACCTTCGATATATTTCGGGGACAGAAATCGTTTACATGATAAATGGTGTATATTGTTCCGCCAATGTAACGTAAATAATGTCCGTAGTACCCAACTACTACTACTACACTACTACTACTACTACTACTACTACTACTACTACTACTATTACAACAACAACTACTACTACTACTACTACCACTACTACTACTATTACAACAACCCCTGTCACGTATTGCGTAATCAGCGATTTTTTTATAGATCTATCTGGCACAGACTATTGACGCTGAAAATTCTTTGTACTGCACGACTTATACAAGGTCGTAAAACTTTCTCGTCACGTAGGTGATCTCAGCTGATTATGAAAACCGATAATGACGACACATGGAGGTCAGTTGTAGGTTCCACGATACGTGCTGGCAATTCAAGTCCATAACAGTTGAGTACCGTAAATCCGTTATTCGTTGAAACCATAATGCGTTATTTTTGCGAAAGATGTTGACTTTAATGGTCTATTTGTGTTGCGGATTAATCTATTTATATTTATCTTGGTGACTTGTGTTATTATTGTGATAGTGGGTACTATTACTACTTACAATTTATAATTGGTACTACTAATACATAACTGTACAGCTAAAGAAGTATTGTAATACGATAGTGTTTGTTTGGCGAAGTGTTAAAAACTTATAGGCTATTCATTTCTCTGGTGTAAATAATTTATTTCACAGTTTTACCATTATAAATCCATGAGTAACAACACATAGTAACAACATATCGTGCTATATTTTAAATAGCCTAAATCCCGTTTTTCAAAACAATATTGAAGTCAACTGTTTTGAATATAATAAAAGTGAATATATACACACATACACCGGCTCACGGGAACACGTTTGTTTTATGTGTGTGATCACACCCGGACCTGCGCGTGATACGGTAATTTTTTATTGCCGTATGGAGAGAAAGCATTAATCAATCTGATAAAATTCGTGCTTTCTGACAGAGACAAAAGGTTTGCGGTACAGCTGAGCAAACAGATGACATATTCTGCGTGGTACTGAACACCTAATTAAACAAGATTTCTGTAAAAGTGTAATGTTATTAATTACACGCGATTAATATAATTCACGTATTGACGGCCGCGTCGGTGTTTGTTGTTCACTTGCGTAACTACGCTCGCTCGCACAGGCGAATTGAACTTTTTTTTATTTCATGACCTGAACACAGAGGTCGCTTTAACACAGACTACAGGGCGCGTGTGTGAGGGGGCGCACGCGCACGTGTTTGCAAGGTGGAAAAAATATTTTTCGAGCTGTTTGAAGCCATAATTTGGCGCATCTTTCAAAAAATGTAATATCGTGTATTTTATATGTGTGATTTGTTTGCTATATTGTGAAGTTCTTTAAATAAAAAGCAGGTATATTGAAACTTACCAAGAAATAATTTTATTTTAAGTATCTTTAAAGCAAAACTCAATCATAGAATACACAGAGATTCAATAACTAAAAAAACAGAACCAACTTTAACAGGGCGAATAAATCGAATGAAGTATTAACTAAGTAATAAGAATAAAGATTTTAGGACGATCGCTTTTACTTCAACATCAGAAAGACTAGAAATAACCAGCAGTTTATAGCAGAGTAGGCTACAAACCTAGATCTTCATTTCTTGTTTTTCAGAGAAGTAAATCGATGATTTGAACGCACCCTTTTCTAAATCAAATTATCTTTTACGTCACGTTCATATGAAATAAAACATATAATGCTCTTTCCTTAACTAATCTTAAAGAGTTTCTTAAGAGATTCAAATTTCCGAAAGGATTTCTTCTGATATGTCTGTAACAAGGACGATCATCATCATTAGCTCCACAGCCCACCGTGGAACTCAGCTTTCCTCAGGATTTTCCTCCAGACTTCTCTATCCTTAGGCAATGTCCAGCAGTTTTTCACTCTAAGTCCTTTCACATCTTATAGGATGCCATCAATCCATAGTAGGGGAAGTCCAGGAGAGATGCCCCACCAGGAGAGACGCCCCAGTAGGAGTATTTCGGCCGTAAAGCTGCAGAGTGCACCACAAGTCCTACAGCAGCTTCATTTTGAGGGAAGACGTCTGTGCGTGAGGTTGCCGATTCGAATCTGTGTGTTTTTCGAGGAATATTCTGTGACTAAGGTAAGTCTCTTCTGTTTTGCAACTCAAAGTTAATGTAGCACAATACAATATCTTATTTACTTTGTACTTTCTCTTTGGTTTCTACTGATTTCTGTGTTATTACGAACAGAAACATAACAAAGGATAATATCGGCTAACATTCTTGCCATTTTGTTTCTTTTTGCGCTGGTCAGAAGCTGGGGCATCTCTCCTTGACGCAAAGGAGAGATGCCCCGTAGCATCTCTCCTCTGTTTGAAGGAATTTTCATATTTTATAAAATTGAATCGCCTAAGATATCGTATATGTTTGAAAACTTTTAAGTGCCTATTTCTTTGTAATGTCTATACTGTTTCTGTTTCAATTTTTTAGTAAAAATTATGTATTTTATGTATTTTAATTAGTTAAAATGTATTTCAACCCCAGCAACAGTAGATTATTTGTAATAACTGGAGACTATTTATAATTAAAAATAAAACAATTACGACTATAGTTTTGATGAACTGCTGAAAATTTAATCAGCGCATTTTACAAAACACTTTTTACACACACACACACACACACACACACACACACACAGAGAAAAATTGTCAAATTACAGAACTGAACTCAAAAAATTGTAATTGAATGACATCAGAATTAAACCTTGTTTATTTTTATTTAATAACGTGTGTAGCAGTTTTTTAAATTAAAATCTGATTTTACAGTTTTTAGTACAGTTTACAGTTAACTTGAGTTTAAGGAATGTATCACTACATAGGCTTCAGTTTTTTGACATATTATAAATTATGTGCTTATTCAAATTTTGTTTTTTTAAATGCCCAGTGAATACAAAAGAAAGATGTCAGGAGAGAGACGAGGACAATGGAGAGTGGAAAACTTAAAGGAAGCAGTGAAAAGAATAGAAGACGGAGACATCGGCATCAACGAAGCTGCTCGTTATTATGGTATTCCAGCCAGGACTCTGCGACGCAGAAAAGCATCAGGTAACCTTACCAAACTTTCTTTAGGACCATCGTCCACTCTGAGTTTGGAAAATGGAAAAAGGTTAGTCCAACATATACAGCGACTTGAAAAATCAGGATTCCCACCTGACAGAACGACTGTTCGGAGAATGGCGTTTCAATTCGCAGAAGCGCTGAAAGTTCAACATAAATTCAACCGAGAAGAAGGTCTTGCAGGATACGAGTTGCTGAATTCTTTTCTACGACGGAATCAAGAAATCAGGATTAGAAGTGCTGAAGGCCTCTCTCTTGCTAGAGCCGAAGGGATGAGCAAGGAAGAAGTAAGTAGTTTTTTCAACATTCTGAAAGACGTATTCGATGAAAATAATTTTTATAGCAAGCCAGGAAATATTTTCAACGTAGATGAAACAGGCTGTCAGCTTAATAATGAACCAGGTAAAGTTTTAGCTAGTAAAGGTGTGAGGGATGTCCATGTTTAAACTTCCGGCGAGAGGGGAGAAAATGTTTCAGTTATTGCATGTTGTAATCCTGAGGGCACCTTTCTGCCACCAGTTTTGATTTTCAAAGGCAAAAATGAAAATCCTGCCTTTCCTTTAGGACTTTCGCCTGGATCTGATGTGTACATGAATGCAAAATCGTCCTACATTACATCTGAACTTTTCTTTAAGTGGCTGAAAAATCATTTCACTCCTCGTAAGCCTCCAGGTAAAGTACTTCTAGTGATGGACGGTCATTCGTCACACCACAGCTCAGTTGAGATGCTCGAATTTGCAGACGACAATGACATAATTCTTGTTTGTCTCCCAAGTCATACAACTCAGGCACTGCAACCATTAGACAGGTCCTTTTTTCAACCATTTAAAACATTTTACAAAAAAGAAACTATGGCATGGGTTCAACATAACAAGAAATCCATCAAAAAGGTGCATGCCGGAACGCTGATTGGAAATGCCTGGATTAAAAGTGCCACTGCTGAAAATGCAATAAATGGATTCAGAGCTACTGGAAATTTTCCTCTGAATTCTGATACCATCCCAGAACAATTTTTTAGCATTTCAAACTCATCCGTATCACCGGCATCTTTCAGCAACGTTTCGAATAATGGCGACCATGTCTCACAAGAAACATCTAGTCATGATGATGGTCTACATCATCTTCTGGAATTAAACCATAGGGATGAATCAAGCATTAATCCAAGCACAAGTCAAGGAGGAAGCAGTGATATGTTCTAAAGAAACACCTACAAAACATTTGCATGAGATAAGTCCCGTCCCAGTATTAGAAAAAAAATTAGTAAAAGGAAACAATCGGCAAAAATTTTGGACAAGCAGTTTATTAAATTGAAGAAAGCAAAAGTAAATAAAACTTTTGTAAAAGAGAAAAGGATAAAAAAGTCTTTATTTCAAAAAACAAAACTAAATGAAAAGAAAAAATTAATTAAACCATCTACTAGGAGTGACAGTGATGAAGATCCTGGCGTAGCTTGCCTTGATTCTATTTATTTAAGGGATGAAGAAAATAAGTGCACAGAGTGATTTGGAGACTATTTCAAAACAACATCGACAGCTGATTGGGTTCAATGCTGTGTTTGCAACATGTGGATGCATGAAGATTGTACAATTTACGGAGCTAAGTGCAATACTTGTGGTAGGAAGGAGAGAATAAAAGAAATAATTGCAACAAAAAAGAAAGTGCCTTGAGTCCTTATTTGCTTATTTATAGATTTTTCTTTTCATGTTCATATTTGAAAAATTATTTTAGGTCAAGTTAAGGTTAAGATTAGGTTAAGGTTCCCATAAAAATTCAAAATTTTAAGTGATACTAGGCAATGGTTGTTATAATTTACAATGTTTGTCATATTATTTTCAGGATATTAGGATTTATTCATTAATTAAAATTTTACTTTGTAAAGTCAAACTGTTAAACTTATATTTTAATTTCATTTGTTAACCTTTAGCAGGGTTAATATTATTAGGGCTTAGTGTTACCTCTGTTTAAATAAAGTTAAAAAACAACTTAAATTAATTTTAGATACTTGATACAGTAATTTTGTAAATTTTAATTAATTCCGTTGTAATATAGGCTATTGTATGTATTCTTTATAATAACAGAAATTAGTAATTGTTTTCAGTAACGAATTTGCATAACAAAACTTCTCTCAAGAAAATAATGTCACTAGAATATGATTCATTATGGTTTGTTTAATTAAAAAGAAAAAATGAGCAAATATACGTATTTTTCTGTATGCTTTCTTATTTATTTGCCATTTATTGGTGTGGGGCATCTATCCTGTTCCACTGGGGCTTCTCACCTTGACTCTCAGGAGAGATGGCCAAATGCAGCTGTTAAGAAATATTTGTAATTTTCAGCTAAGATATTACTTACAGTAAAAGATAATTTAATAACTTATATAAAACAGCAATAATTAAGCATTGTATTTTAGGTTTTACAATTATATTACAAATAAATAGGTGCAGTTTATATGAGTTTTAAATTTGCTGGGGCATCTCTCCTGGGCTTCCCCTAGTCTAGGTCTTCAACGTCCTCTCCTTCCTTCTGGTGTGCATTTCATAATCCTCTTAAGAACATTCTCCTCATTCATTCTCTGTACACATCCACCCCATCTCAGCCTAGCTATCCTAATTTTTTACAAGAATACTACGGTAAAACTTTAATAGCGCTGTCAATCACGGTGTAAATTTTCAGAATAACAATTTCAATAAAATCATCTGTTTTTCCTCTTCGTACATAATTACGCGCGCGCGTAATAATTGTTACAATTACCTTTCGAATATAGACCACTGGGAATGACCCTCAGCTACTAATGTAGAGATTCCGGATAATACAACAAACTCAAGGTACGTCTGTAAGTCCCCAGTTAGACTCAGCCTGAAGAAATGAGTACCCGAATATGACTCCGAAATAACAATGGGCGGCTGCATATATTGCTGGCTACATTACCTTCCTTTATGCAAAAGAGCTCACAAACGCATAGGCAGCCTTAACTACCTCCGCGAAATACTTTCACCTGCCTCTTCTAAACTGATAGTATTGCTGTTATTATTATTATTCGAATGCAAGTGTTTAAACTATTTTGTAGTGTCCACTTAATGATTACATCTCATTACATAATAATTACATATGAGAGAATTGTGTTCTGCATGAAATACAATTACTGGTATAGAGGTGGGCCGATATACCTATAACAGGTATTGTGGAACGTTTATTTTTGTGGAACGCTTATAACAGTGACTGAAAAGTTTAAATACCTGTTCCGATTCAACGATAACTGAAAAGTCGAATACACGTTCCGATTACTCATGGTTCCGACTCGCAAGACCCCCCAACGCAACTAACGAATAAACGAGTACACGAGTACAAAGTCACTTTTTGGTGCTGAATACTTCCATTCTGCGAATGGAACGAAGCAAAACAGCTAGGTTCAGAATAAATGAAAAAAATTCATACTGATGTTACATTTATTCTCGCGTGTTATGCAGATATGTAAACCAACTTGGTAAATTTTGAAAAAGCGAATTATATTGTGTTGTAACCTACAGGAATAGCTGATAGGCCATATAGTACTATTTGTTAATGTGATTTCGGGGATTATTTTAACTTCACTGCACATCTCCCGTAATTTTTTTTGACATTATTTGTTGTGCTATTACGTGCACTCTAAATTTCGTTACCTGAGTTTCGCAACTGATTTGTCTAACCAAAATGGAATCAATAATTTAATATAAAAAATCTATGTCAGTTTGTTTACTTCTAGTGAAAACTTTAACTAGTATTCCCAAAGGTAGATACGCCTATAAATTCTCTTGTTTCTTATTTTCTTTTGAACAGTAACAGCTTAATAAAGTCACCGTGTAAAGTAACACTGTTAATACTTTCAGTTTCTATTTATTTCTTATAACAAATTATATAATACATGTACAATGTATATGTATAATAGGTATATAATAACAGGTATTTGTACGTGTTATTTTTTTGAACGGTTTCGTTCGTACCTGTTATTTTCAAATACTAGTTTAGCATATCTCTATACTGGTATACAAGTCGGACACGGGGCGGAGGCAAATTTCTTTTTGTTATTGTAATTATAGGCTTGGTATTTGACAGATCCAGTACCCAGAGATTATACGCGACCATGGTATGTAATCTATTCTTGGAAAGAAACTCATTGCATTGCACAAGGTAATTAACTGTTTTTATTGTAACTGTTTAAAGTACACAGAGTTTTTTCTTTTTCAACTTTGTATTAATAGACTACACAATTCGTAACGGTACGGAAAAAGAATACGAAACTTGATAACGTAATAATGAAGTTTTTTGTAATGAGTTTATCATTATGTCTCTGTTTACTATTCAGAATTGGAGTCGGTCATTAATAGCGGTATTGACAACAGAACTATCAGTTGAGTTGTTTATAATACAATCAAGTTACAACAGTTTTCTTCCTCTTTCGATACACGCCGAACACAATAATATTTCCCTTGTGTTAAGCCTGCACTGCCGGCTGAACTCTCTTGTAAATTGTATGCGAGTCTACATTGCAAAATATGGCTTCAATACATTTTATTTCTAGTCATAACGTTGTGATTGTGAATATTTGCATAAAATGTAAACTCGGCAACCAATATTTAAAAAATAATAATAAGGCAAGGGTTTAAGAATAAAATTGTAATACGGAAATTAAATGTAAGGAATTCGTTCCTTCGCTTTGTACTTGTCGCACAGCCCTAAGGACGCTACTGGTACAGTCAACAGAACAATGGGTGGCGAAACATGGAAACTATAAAAAATAAATTTTATAAACTCATTGGCTCCACCCGTATTTATGTATGGTAGCGAATAATGGATAAAACGGAGAGCGAAGTGATCAAAATACAGGAATCGGAAGTAGGGTTTAGTGTGTACACACACACATATATATATACTTCGTAAACGACAAAATATCAATATAAAGAAAATGAAAACAACCTGTGAATTGAACTGGCAGAGAAAGGATTCCTAGAAAATTCATCGACTATAAGCGCGTAGAAAAGAGACGTAGATCCCACCACGAAAATGGCGGTACAACCATAGGTCGGATCAGGCAGCGGATTAATGTCTGTAACTGACGATGATGCTGGAGGTGTCGATCGAGATTGGCCAAAGCATAGGCTACTTCAAGTTATAATCTTTCAAGTGCCGTATTCGTTTTCAGTATCGCAGATATACCTAGATTGTCTCACAGCTATACCTAAACGGAATCTAATGCTTAATATCTGTGCCGAGTGACCAAAGAAAGACGTATTACTGGGCAAGAATAAAATGTCCTTGCTTGTTGTCGGCTTAGAAAGTTTGAATGACAGACTGGGAGCCACGTTACACTTTTGACCACGTTGGAAACTAAGTTGCACTGTTTACCGATCCAATGCACATCACTCGTTATAACTATACGCACAACGTATCTCAATCACTATAAATGATGTCACAATAATAATAAAAACTGTGAATTAAATATGCCAATTAAGTATTTTATTACGTAGCCTTACACGGAGTCAATGTTATTAAAATTAATTCCCGGGCTGTTTGGCCGTGGTCATTGTTTCTTACTAAAACAGACGTTTCGACAGTACCATCGACTGCCATCATCAGTGTAAAAATTCGAGCTGTACTAACGTAGGGTAGTTAAGTCTTAACCACAGTACTGTGATCTCAACGTGTACCCGAAATGAAGATTTCTTATCCGGCCTTCCGGCCATCATTTATTCCGCCTTAAAAATCAAATTTCACTTACTTAGATTCCTGATCCCTCTACCGGTCACCCAACTTTCTCTGCCGTTACTTTATCAAATGTTTTGTGTCTTCTGTGACTAAAAATGTTTAAGCTTAAAGCTATAAGCTTGAAAAGGCTTAAGCTATGACTAAGCCTGTTCGGGTACCCACCGCTTCTTCTGCCGTTCCACGATACGTCTGCGTTTCGGCCCATAATTCTGTACAGCTTAGAGTAATCTATTCTGTCATATTCCCTCCTGATGGCCACACCATTTTCTCTAAATATCTTTTTCTTGTATCAAAGAGTTTAGATTTAACCGACTTCTACGACGAATTTGAAACCTTCATGTTCATGTAGTTACAAACTCTTTGAAGTTTACGTGGTTTTGGCTCTAAGTCTCCGTCGTTATTGAACCTAAGTAGCTGAAACCAGTGTGTCCGTTAAGTGCGTTTGTTCGCTAATATTATTTATCAGATCATTAGCATGGCGAACGCTATTAATATAATCAGATTATTATAGGATTATAATCAGATTATATTATCTTCAACTTCATAACCATTAGTACATCCAACAAATATAACGAGATAAGCATTACCCAGTAGCGTCACGACTTTGGAATCCTGTAATCACCAGTGACGCGGTCATATGGTAGGCCGTTATCCGGAAAGGACAAACGTTAATTAATAACTGTACCGTCAGTATATGTGTTTTTTAAATTACATTCATTAGCTCATCATATGATTAATTCTGAGAAAATGACTACTATTTCTGCAAGCTGTAATTTACATAAGTTTAGATAATGACAAGTCATGTTTATTTAAAGGTGGCATTGAAGCAACGCGTAAATGAAAACATTATTTACGTACTAAAATATCTACTATCTTGAAATGTTAGCGATTGTAGAGAATAATTAAAAACGGTTCGTACTTGCAAACTTGCATATCTCTCTTCTTCAAAAACACACCTAGTTAAAGTACCTACAAAGCTTGAGTGAAGGTAGGCTTAATTCACCTTGGGACTCGAAATATATGGATGTCAGTTTGTTACCATCTAGTGTCACAAGAGATGATATATGAGATGAGGTGGCCTTAGGTACCTTTGTGGCAATATATGAGGCGTCTAAGACGCAAGTTGTTCACCTAATAGGCTCATATCGAGAAAAAACAAGAAAGCAATTATCAATTAAGCTACTTTTGGCTCTGAGGTTCATGGCTTCTAGTACTTCCCTTTGAACTATAAATGAACATTTGGAAAGGTGACTGACCGAAGTAGCTATTTTGGCCTTCCTGGAAAGTTTCGAAGTCTCAAGACTGGAACGGAAGGTCATCGAAGATGTAAAAATCATTATGGGTAAAAACACACAGTCGTAGAAAGAAGCTCAAGACTGAAATTCTTTAGACATGCACTCGGCTAGTCACAAGAGCTGTGGCAAAGAAAGATATTTCAGTAGACGTTTTCAGAACGAAGACAAAGAGGAAGATCGAGGCGGTCTTGGAATGGAGGAATCAGAAATGCTGTAAAGGCTCGAGCGTTCAGAGTCGACAATCAAACACAAGCTCAACGACTGGTCGCAGTACAAGGAAGTCTGCGATAAAACATCATCTTTAAGGTTCATGATATAAATTGCGTGCCTTATCAAGAATAGTTTACCTACGCTCCTCCTTCCTTTCTTAGTTAGCAATCCAATCCGCAGATTGGCTTGTAGCAGTTCTCCACACCGATGTGCTCTGTGCTTTCCCTTTAATCTCCTCATAGGAATTACAACTTACATCACCATTACCTATACTACTTAATATTAAGTAGGTAAATCTACAAGCTTAATGATCTGCTAGACCAACGTCCAAGCGCTAAACTGAACGAGACTTGCAGCCATGGAGATCATCGGTTCATGAGAATGATACAGAAGTGGAAAAATGTACTAGTTACAATAGGAAAATGCCTATGTTGTTATCTATATAACTCTATGTTCAGCAGCAGGCCAGCGATACACATTTACGTGTGAATCCAAGTTGAGACACAAAAGATGTCAGAGTGAAATGTAGGAATAGTGTTCTCTCTCAAGCTCTAAGCTTTAATAAGTCGGTAACTCTTCAAGATCATGAAGTTGTGCAAACCACCCCTGTTAATGGTAGTTAATGTTATTATCATCAATATGATAGTATTCTAACCATAAAATTATAGGGCTATATAAATGAGATTATAGTATCGTGGTTTCGAAGCTTTGATGTAGGACTATTTAATATTGGTTACACAAAGGACACAGAAAAGGAAGAATCCTGATCCCACTATTAGTCACAATGATAATGGTTGATATAATCATATCGACTTCACGTTTTAGAAATTTTTGCTCGTTACAACTCTTATCTTTTTCTCGGTCGACCCATGTTTCTTCTTCCTTTTTCTTTATACATTCTTCCTTTCAAAGGTAATGTATTTTATTCCACCCTTTCCATTTAATTCTGTTTCTTTTATTTTTTCATTTAAATTAAATATTTTAATTGCTTTCTTGATTATTTTTCCTTACTATATTTCTCCAGTTACATCCTTAGTCTCTTCTTAGAAACTTCATCTCTTGAGCTTGTGTTCTTCTCTCATGTGCTTTTGTTTAACCCAGATTTCACTGTCGTACATAAGGGTGGGTACTACTAGCAACTTACACAATTTCAGCGTGGTCTCTTTTCTTGTTTTACTTTTTAGATATCGGTCGATTATACCGCGTATTATATTAAAAGTTCCTGTCTTTCGGTCCAGACCTTTATTGTAATCATAGGAAACATTCTAAATATCTAAAATACTTAAAATGCATCCTAAATACTTAAAATGTATTGTCTCCTCTAACGTTTTGTTGTCTAAGACAGCCTTGGTCCTTATGAGTTCCACAAATGAGAAAGCCACAATTTTTGTTTTAGGCTTCGGCCTATATGATGCAGTCGATACAGACCTCTTTGCAAACTATCTTCAGCCTTTCCAATCACGGTCCGGTCATCAGTGTATAAAATTAAGCTTAGTATAGTGTTATCATCCTAATAAATCTCTCTTATATAATTTTCTCTCCACTTTCATGCAATAGGGTCTGTGTAGATATTAAATGAGGTAGGTGAAAACAGGAAACATTATGGAGTATAGAAGTGAAAACTGGTCGATATTTATAAAAATAGTAAACTCTTTTATAAAGAAAATTTCCCTACTGTTTAAAAACTTAAGGCCAGTTATAAAGAACGAACGCACGGATGCCGGATGCTGAAGGCCTTGTACTATTTGCAAGCAATAAAAATTAATTTTAAAGGCGAATAGAACAGAGGAAGGAAGACTAAACGAGTTATGGTTTAAAGACAAACTTACTAAAGACAGAATTAATGACTTTAGTCACGTTCCAGAGCAAGTGCAGGTACAGAGTACAAGGCAAGAAAATACAGAGAAGTAAAAATCTAGCAGTGACAAAGATGAAACAGGAAAAACAGAATTATACGTAACAGAGACGATTAGCAGAGATTATTCCGTCACTTATGGAATATTACGTAACCCATTCTTCTGCAGGAAAGAATTCATAAAGGAAGAGAAAATGCAAGATATGAAAAGTACGTTAGAAAATAAATGACTCAATAGATGAGATAGTTGGTGCACGTGATGACGATGTAAGAAGAAAGAACAGCACGAATGATATGGGAAATGAAAACGAAAAGAGTAGACCATCACACATGGTAAAACATGGAACGGTGACATAGGTAATATGTTAAAGAAGGGACAACTGAACTGTGAAGGAAGCAAACTACATGAAACGATTGATTACAGACCAAATATGGCTGTTAGTCACTAATACCATTACCATAATTTCTTTTACATTATTAATTTCTGACAATATAAGCTTTTCCTTTTTGTTGTAGGCATGTTTACATCTAAAAACAACTTTATGTGTAAGAGCCTATCGTAGCCTATATGTTTAAAATGGCAACTGTTTTAAATTCCTAAACGATATTGTGAATGGTTGTGAATAATACTTTTAAGGCAGATTTTCTATAATCTGTCTTGTCTAACAGTCACATGAAACTATGTGGGAGAGACAGGGAAATCCATTGTTCTTATAGAGAAACAGCTTGCCTATAGGCCTACTAGCTAACTTGAAAATTTTGTAATCGAGAACTTAACTTCAAAATAATCATAAAATACTGTCATGCGTTGTAAATACCATTACTTTACGTCTTTTAGATTACTTTTATAAATGTACAATTAGAAATATAATTATGAAAAACTAAAAAAATGCTATACTGAAAAATACAGGCGTTTTAGATAGTTTAAAGACTTAACTCGCCATTACTCGGATGTCATACACTTAAATGAAATTATTTTTTGTGCGGTTGCAGGTCGATGTATCCTTGAGACTATGGTGCCATTAAATTGCACTAACTGAAGCAAACTGGAGCAAAGAAAAACATATTTTATTACTTTCGGCTCGGGTTGTGTCTCTACTGAGGGCGAAACGTCAATCAGCGGACGAACTTTTATATTATTGGTGATAGCCGCATGGTGTAAACGAGAGATTTGTGCAGAAAGCATCAGAATTATTTTTGAAACCCTTCCCCACTTGTAGATATGCTTATAGATTCTGAAGACTTTCCTTGTTTTATTTTGAGAATTGACGAATCTTTGTAATCGTTATTATCAATGTTATTATTATAACAGTAACAATAGCATTAAGAGACAGTAGTAGTAGTAGTAGTAGTAGTAATAGTAGTAGTAGTAGTAGTAGTAGTAGTAGTAGTAGTAGTGGTAGTAGTAGTAGTAGTAGTAGTAGTAGTAATAGTAATAGCAGTAACAGTAGCAGCAGCAGTAGTAGTAGTAGTAGTAGTAGTAGTAGTAGCAGTAACAGTAGCAGTAGTAGTAGTAGTAGTAGTAGTAGTAGTAGTAGTAGTAGTAGTAGTAGTATTGGTTATTGTTGTGCTGTTTCTGTTGTCGCTGTCGTAAAATTAGTAGTATTAATACCTACTAGTATTATTAATATTAGTACAATCATCTTACCGTTGAGATAAACAAAATAATCACACGCAAGATTATGTACAGTGTGAAATAGTAAGATTTTAATTCCACTTTCGTTTTTTCAGCGTGTATCGTATTCAAATCCTTCTAAAGTGTGGAAACGAAAATGTACGATACATGGGACATAATAATGATTATGAAACCAATAAAGCAACAAACATTCTAACAAAAGTAGTGGTTTTATTAACAGTAAATATAATTTCAGTACGCTGTTAACAAAATTATTACGAAATTACTACACTTTGCTATATTATGCCTGAAAATTATTATTTGACGACAGTTTCTGACATTATTAATGATGATAAATTTATATAAAGTGTTGTTCATTCACATTCAGTTTAGTTGTATACCGGAGTTACAACAAAATTAGCCAATAAAATACACTTTTTTAATAATTTCCGGCTACTTTTGCCTTTTGTAATTGCATTGAAACTTCTAAAATTAATAAATAAACGGTGAGTCATTTTGGCATTAACGGATTCTCCGTACTGTGACTCATGTTGCTACTGGCTTTGGTCTAGTTCACGTAATCGCGAACAGGTAGCGCCACGTCATTCTTACCCTCGTGTTCACCCCCTCTAGAATAGCAGTACACATAGTTGAACGGTTTTCAACAAAATTGTATTTGATATAACCTCAAAAATTGCAATCAAGTGATACAAGAGGTAAGTTTTATTTTTTATGATTATAGACGTATCAAAAGACGTAGGTATGTAACTTATGTTTAAAGGAGACTCTGTACTTACGGAGTATGTGAATGTCAATAATTTATGAAAAAGTTATTTGAATTCAGAATTATGTTAACTAATTCTTGAATTACTTATAGGCTATTTAGGAAGGTACACATAATTCAGAAATATTTACCATAATAATAACAATAATAATAGACAGATAGATATATATAAATATTCTATAAAGTTTAGTGCTGTGAAAAAAGATGATGAGCAATCAAAACAACTATAGATATAAATAGTTTAGCTAAATTTCCTTCGTGTACTTTTTAATTTATTACCACTGACTAATTTGTATATGGTTAAACTACAAACCCGTAGCTAAAAGACCTACACCTCACATGCTTTGAGATCTTATTGTAATCACAAAAACACAAGCACTCAGTGAAGGTGTTAAGACCACACATTTACCAAAGAAATTTTCATTCAAAGTGACGTCCAAAATGTAATATTATAATCTTTTATTTTGCTATAATTTGTGTTTATTCGAACTGTTTCACCGATCAAACTGTTGAAATACGTCTTTATCAATCGTTCTTTTTGTTTTTGTTTTGGCTTAAATGATGGTGCACATACATCAGTTTTCTTCTTCTTCTTCTTTTCCTCCTTATTCCCCCCCTCCTCCTCCTCCTCCTCCTCCTCCCCCGACCCCTCCCCTCATGTCTCAACCCCCCTCCTCCTCCTCATCCCCTTCTACTTCTACTTCTACTTTTTCTTCTTCACTTTCGGGGTTAGGATACCAGTGTGTTCCGACTTCAAAGGCCTTCTATCGAATTCTTGGTCTTCCGATAGATATTCTTTACTAAATACAACTATTACATTAACGACTCGGAACACAAAGTTTTTTATAAGTAAAAACATAAAGTTTTACCTTACAACCTGAACCGGTTTTCATCTTTAAAGGCTTCTTCAGTAATGTAATACTGAAGAAAGGAGTCGTTAATGTAATAGTTGTATTTAGTTAAGTAACGGACACGTCATGGACAACGAAATCCAAGATATTCTTTCTTGTGGCGCGTAGACCATTGCTTGTCTAGACAATCTGTTGTGTTCCCTACTTGAACATGTTCCCTACAGTGTTCCCTATAAGTTCTTATTTCTTACAGGTACACTTTCTACCACAAACCTATTTCTTAATAAGTCACGTCTTAATATATCTCTCAACAGACTACGAAGACAACCGTTCGTAGAAACTTCATTGTGGATTACATAATTCTTTGCTGTCAATTTTTTATCAAATAATCAACATAATTCAACACAGATGCAATTATATTTTTCTTCTTCTTCCTTAACTATCTCATTAGATATTAATTATTCTTTCTTCCTGTTAATCTTCACCGACAAAATCTTTTCATATTCAAAGTTTCTGTCATTTTGGGGGCAACATATGGGCCCCATAACAAAAGGAATTTTCTTCTTATTCTTCTTCTTGGGCCCCCCTAATTTAAAATCATTTTGGCCGTCCAGCGTCTGTCATTCGTTTCACGTGCCATTCTACTGTGACAGAGCCTAACACAATTCAATTCCATAGTGCCGTTTTTATCACTTCTCCTATTAGAGAAATACTAATATTTTCTCAAATGTCGATGTGTTTTTTATTTACACTTTGAAGCAGTAAAGTGCAGAATTTTATACTTTACAGTAAACATTTCGGTGTGAAATTCCCTTATTTTGTTTATTCATAAATATTTATATTGTAGGTAAATCCAAGCAGAGACTTAATTTTCTGTTCACCCCTCCGCGTCAGATTCTTCTCCAATAACATTACTAAATTATTTTAAATTATTCATACATTTCACTTTCAAAATTCGTAAGAATAAATCTGTTTTATTCATTTCCAATGCTTGTGTGTTCAGTATTTTTGGAATTAACTTTTAAATCTTACCTCCTGAGTTCTCAATATAATTTATAAATGTCGTATGTGAAAATTACCCATTCACTGGCATAAGCAGGTGCTCGAAATTTGTTTTATTTTCTTTGTAGCCTATTTCGCGTAAAATTATGATTATACAGTTCTCACAACAATGGAAATAAACGATTAAAAAAATCTGTAGGCTTGTCGTTTGCAGCACACGTGATTACCACTACAAAAATTGTTCAGGACATTATTGACTCTTTCAGACTTTACCTCAAAAGGCTTTTCCTCAGCTAACTCCTGCTACACGTCTAGACCTATTAAGTGGACTAAGTAGGTCTCTAGGTGCAGTAAGTAGTTTTATTGTTATCATATATCTATTTATATAGTTCATTTTTTATCATTACAGTTTCTGCCAGTTCTAATTCGATTTGTCTCCATGTATTCGTTGGGCTAAGAATAGTATTCTGTCGAAATTTAATAACTCAAATTTCCTTTTATTCTGTGGCTACGGAAACGTCGTCTATTTTCTTAGCGACTCTTGCGTTTCGTTGTTTACTTTTCTACAAAGGACAAACGCTCAGATGCTTTTCTTGTACTGGCTACTTCTGCATACCATGTAAGCAGGCACTGCCATGTGAACACCTGATAAAAGTGTAAGCCTAATTAATTAAAAACGTAAACTATAAATTGTTATTGTTTTAATTAAAAGTAAGAACACTCCACGAAGTAATAACTACCATTTAGCACAACCACTTTCTAAATTAATTTTCACACAAGAAAATAGCATTCACTGTACTACACGATTAATTTTTGTTTCAATCGGACTGAACGCAGACAAGACGTAGATAAGTGACACCACATTTATACGTCAAACATAAGCAAACGACCAAATCAAACATATGTACACATGTACCCAGGTACCACATATATGTGCATATGTATACCCCCAACATCTAACCAAAAAGTAATTCCGAATATTCTTCTTCTTCTTCATCCATCAGAGAATAGTCGATTTGTCTCTCTCGATCCCAAGGGAAATACATCCACTTCACCAATCCTTTATATGGCTTTTTATATGTCTTTGTCCAATAGACGCGTCTTGTTAAACTTTCTTAGGCAACCTGCTATCCGGTATCCTAATCAGAGAGCAATCCGTCTCTCTTTGTTTTCCGCAATGCGAACTAGGATACTAAAAATGTGCAACTCTTTGCGTTTATCTTCGTTCTAAAGTCTACCTATCGTGTCGCAGTGGCGAAGTTACATGGAGGCAATTGAGGCGATTCGTACCCTAAAAAATTCTGTAGAATAAAAATTATAAATACGTATGAACTACATAACGTAAAGATTATACATTGTTACCGCGACTGTCGAATTTATTAGGCCGAAACGTGCTTTACTGAGCGACCGCTAGATGGTGACAGGTGAGACTCGGCATAGCTCGTTTAAAGCGAATGAGGCAACCTGAACTGCCTCAGCGTTTTTTGTATACACCGTATGTAAGCAATGTGCCGGAGTGATAGGGAAGTGAAGGGAGGGGGGATTGTCCCGTGCTGTACAAATAGAGCGTTGAGGCATGCCTCACTTCTGTGGTCCAAACATTCAAGTTAAAGCGCGCTGTGTTGTTTATAAGTGTGTTTATTTTATGCGGTTATTAAAAGTGTCCCTGTTATTCCGCTGAACTAACGGATGATCAAGATTGTTATTTGAATTATTTGTAACATTAAACATATATATAGAAACTAATCAAGTTTAAAAATTTGAAGTTCAATCAGTTCTTTATTGTGTATGACTAATACAAGGATTGTTTAATAGAAACACGTATAGAGCTGTAAAGCATTTTTTATTCAACAATTTTAAAAGAAGTCTCCATTAACATTAAGACATGAGTTCCACTGTAGCATCAACCTGTAGATTGCCTGCTAGTAAAATTCTTACGGCTGTTTGTGGAACCATTCGCTTACAGCAAACTCTACCTCAGCGTCCGATTTGAACCACCATCCTTTTAGTGATTCCTTAAAAAAAAATTTAAGATAAGATTTTTGCCTACTAATCTACAGCTTCGCCACTAATCGTGTGTAACCTGTAACAGATCGCAAGAATCTCGTCTCCGATGCAAGTATCCTCCCAAGATGTTTCTTCACCGGAACCCAAGTGTCAGAACCAAACAACACTGGCACACCCGTTACCTTATACAATTTTATTCGTGTCCCTTTCCTTGTTTTCCCCTTTATAATCCTCGACAAGTTGTATCACATATTGACTGAAACTTGGCCAACTCGTGATCAACTCCATGATCTGCGCCATAAGTGATGTCACAACGAAGAGAACGAAAATCTGACATCTGCTCTATTCTCTTATTATCTAATACAACTTTTGTTCACAAGGGTATTTATCCACGAAAGCCACACTTTTTGTCTTCTGCACAGACATTGTCATGTTATCTCTAACCATGTCATCAGTGTAGGTATTAAATAATCTTGCAGATATGCTCCAGCCTTTGTCGCAAGCCCTGATTTATGTAAATCTACTCTGTCAGGTCCCCTCCTATACCGAATATTCTTTACTAAAAATCAAAGAAAAATATTATCTTTAATTACTGGAGTGTAATTTCCTTATATATAGAACGCCAATTATTGCATCGACTGTTTTAACGGCTTCTAATAAGTGCTGATAATATAACGTTTACACCTATCTGATGATGAGATAAACGCTGGAAAGGACTTACCGGAAGTCACTAAAAATAGTGGAGTGCAGAAAGTGGCGTTATATGTTTAAAATATCATAAAATCTCTCTTCTTTAAAGATATTGAAAGTAAACAGCAATGACACAATATTACTTTAGAAAATTTGTACTAAAGAAATTACCGACAGAGTGGTTCTTATGTTACAATAAGGTTGGTAAGAGCCATCACTCCACATGTTTTCAACACAAGAGAATTTTGGTGACCAAAATTACAGATATAATATTCTTATTTCCACGAAAAGCAGAACATTGTGCGCAGGTGAGAGTGTTTAGTTAAGAACACCAGAACCAACTAAAGGATGTCATTGGACGTAATGTGGCTGATATGTATTTAGTATTAAGAGGTATTAGTGATAAATTGATGGTTGGTCTTACAGACCAATTCAATAAAAAAAATTCCACGAACACTTAAATTTTAAACAAAATTATAAACATATCCCCCGAAAGACAACGTTAAGTTAAATCATTCTGTTTAATTAATAAAGTTGTGTTAGTCGGTATAATCACAAACAGAAAAAACACTGTTGCACACCACTATAAACAAATTATTCCTATTAGCGCTTTCAAGCAAGCTTCACAGCTATCACCAGATCGGAAATATACAATCGGAAAGAGCATTATTTCCGGAGATTTGTGATGAGCTGTGAAGCTTGAAAGCGCTAATCGGAATAATTTTTCTATAGTGGTGTGCAACAGTGTTTTTCTGTTTAAATCATTCTGTTTAACTTAGTCGATCGCTATCGATAAAATTTCATACGTAATTTGACCCGTGTAATTTGTGTACATTTGTTTTAGAAAGTAATTTATATGGCTGTAGCCTACGTTGAGTTATGACATTTGTTCAAACAATCAGTGTTTCGCATTCCAAATCTGTACATATGTAGCTATATCTGTTTACAACATTGTTTTACTATGTGTCACAACAATTCGTATCGATTCCACCGCACTCGCGACGTTAATCACAAATAATTAACAACGCAATTTTTATTAATTTAAAGTCATTCTACTAAATAATATCTCAGTTTTATCACTTTTTTATACACTAGTCATTCACTGCATTTTTGTTGACATATCCACCATTAAGCACGTGGCGAATTTTTGCTTATATTTCCATTAGACTTGTTCTGTTAGAAAAAAATTTTTCATTAGCAGACAGATAAATTTTTCCCACTCTGATCGACAACCTTTCTTACTCCAGTCAAATATAGACAGACAACGTAATAGAAAAGTATTCAACATTCCTTAGAGAACTCAATTTCTATCGTTCAGTAAATGTAAGTGACGATCGAATTCAGTGGTCGTAAATGCTCAATTACAAGATAGTCTCATGAATTAATAATGCCCTTATACAGGAAGGTATTTTATATTTATTTGTATTTTATTACAGTGTTTAAACATTTTTTCTACTGTCACATTCAGATTTATAGAACAGAACAAAGAAGTAATCAAGTAATAATTTAAAATCCTTAACAAAAGCTGTTGATTATATAGTTATGTAATGTATGTTTAATGTGTGTGTGTGTGTGTGTGTGTGTGTGTGTGTGTGTGTGTGTGTGTGTGTGTGTGTGTGTGTGTGTGTGTGTGTGTGTGTGTGTGTGTGTGTGTGTGTGTGTGTGTGTGTGTGTGTGTGTGTGTGTGTGTGTGTGTGTGTGTGTAATGTAAACACAAGAGGAAGCAAAAATTCGGAAAGGTGTAAGAAAGACAGAGTCGCAATCTCTCTCCTGCACTGTTTAGCTTATATATACAAGAAGCTCTTAACAAAGTAAAGCTAATGGATGGTAGAGTAAGTGTGCAAGGAGAGAGAATTAACATGTTAAGATTTGCGCAGGCGACATTGCAATTATGGGTGAAAGAGAACAGGAGTTAAGTGAACAGTTACACATAATGGATGAGGTTTTCAGCAAAGAGTACGATTTAAGAATAAATCTTAATAAAACTAGCGTGATGGATGGTCTGTATTAAACACGTAAACACGACAGTCCTGTATGAATATATTGCTGAATGGGAACAAGATAGAGGAAGTTAAAGAGTTCACCTACTTAGGAAGTAAAATCACAGAAGACGGGAAAAGTAAGAGAGAAAGTTCGAGGAGGATCGGACAGACTAAAGTTGTATTTAACAGTAAATGGAAATTATTACTTCTAAAGAAATAAGCCTGGAAACAAGAAACAGGTCACTTTAAGGATAACTCTATGTGGATATGAGACGTGGACAATTGGAACAGAGGAAAAAAGAAGACTTGAAGCATTGGAAATGTGGTGTTATAGGAAATTACTGAAAGTAAGATGGACCGACAAGGTTAGTAATGATCAGATTCTGACTAGAGTTACAGAAAAAAGAAGTTCCTGGAGCATGAGTAAAGGAAGTTTCTGGAAAATGAAATATTGTGAAGCAATATGCGGATGGCTAACTAAAGAAGAAGAATGTAATGTACAGTATGTTATGTATAATAAGAATATTATTTATTTACATAGTATGTTACAAAAATAAATATGTAATTACAATATAAATATAAATATTGTTATTCATTAATAGATTACTTCTGAATGAGATTTCCCAAGTAGAAAAAGGAATCTATCGAAACGCTATAATAAAATACAAATAAATAAAAAATTATCGGTATGGAGAACCATACATGACTTCCATATTCTAAGATTTATATTTAAAATCATTTTCGAAATGAAATATTACCATAGAAACTACTTCTTTCTACTTACTGCTTCAGCCTTAACCACAGTACTGTGGTCACTAAAGTATACCACCTCACGTTATCGCACTCGATTTTCACTGATGATGGAAGTCGATGGCATTGCCGAAACGTCTGGTTTTGTAGAAAACATTGGACTACGGCCAAATATCCCGGGAAGGAATTTTAACAAAAACTACTTCTTTGTTGCCGATAAAGTTGTACACATATACATAAAAAATATGCATAAAGTTAATGGCTTGTATAAGTTAATGATTGATCTCCATTAAGTAGTGCTCAAGTTTCCAAAGTTTTAATATTATGATGTCCGTAATTAAAACATCAGAGCAGGTTTAGTGTGTATGAGGGTACACCGTGGACAAAAATTTTCAACATTTTCTATTGAGCGTTGCTTAGAGTAAAGCTGCGAATCTACAGTGTATGTTTCACAGAACAAACACGCGAAAAAGAAGGAGCGCTCCGAAGTCACTCATGGACCCTCAGCATCTTGCAGAGGGTTCATTCCCTAAAGAGGAAAAGTCTGTATATGAATCGTTCCTCTGTAAACACATGCAGTTGGTTACACTGCCCAGCGATCCACAGGAAACAAATCGCTATCCACGCTGGACACTTTTTCGGTTTGCCCGCGTTATGTTGGTATGGGTTTCGGCACTTACCATTTAAAAAGCGTGCAAATGTAAGAAAATAAACATGAGTGAGGCCAGAAATAAAGCGAATTTTGTGTGTGTGTGTGTGTGTGTGTGTGTGTGTGTGTGTGTGTGTGTGTGTGTGTGTGTGTGTGTGTGTGTGTGTGTGTGTGTGTGTGTGTGTGTGTGTGTGTGTGTGTGTGTGTGTGTGTGTGTGTGTGTGTGTGTGTGTGTGTGTGTGTGTGTGTGTGTGTGTGTGTGTGTGTGTCTTCCCTGCCTTTTTATTGCGGTAGTCATAATAATAAAATGGAAACGTAAACATTACATAACTGAGATATGCTTGCCTGCCACGAACGATATATTATTTTATACATGTATATTAACTCATACATAATTTACATTAAAATTAAAAAATTATAATTTTATTGCCTGGCAACAAAATTATTTTATTTTTAACAATTACCATTGTTTCAAAAAGTTTAAATGAATTTTCAAGTAATTTACTCTTGTTAAAACGTAAAAGGTTGCCGGTAAACTACCCCTTCCCCTTAACCGATCTTTACCAAAATCGAACGTCCTTGAGATCTCTACAATTCAGGGACGTATGCAAAAAATTATTTGATTCTGTTTGAATTTGCGGCTGTTATCGTTTGCCATAGAAAACTACCCTTGATAAAAAAACGTTGCAGGTAAACTACCCCTTCCCCTAAACCGATCTTCACCAAAAACAATAGGTATTGAGTACTCTACAAATCAGGGCTGTATGCAAAAAATTATTTGATTCTGTTTGAATTTGCGGCTGTTATCGTTTGCCATAAAAAATACCCTTGTTAAAAAAACTTTGCAGGTAAACTACCCCTTTACCTTAACCGATCTTCATCAAAAACAATAGGTCTTGAGAACTCTACAATTTAGGGCTGTTTTTGTACAACGTTATCGGCAACAAAGAAGTAGTTTTTGGTAAAATTCCTTCCCGGGATGTTTGGCCGTAGTCAAATGTTTTCTACAAAACCAGACGTTTCGGCAATGCCATCGACTTCCATCATCAGTGAAAATCGAGTGCGATAACGTGAGGTGGTATACGTTAGTGATCACAGTACTGTGGTTAAGCCTGAAGCAATAAGTAGAAAGAAGTAGTTTCTATAGTAATATTTCATTTCGAACATGATTTAAATATAAATCTTAGAACATGGAAGTCATGTATGGTTCTCCATACCGATATTTTTTTATGGCAAACGATAAGAGTCGCAAATTCAAACAAAATCAAATAATTTTTTGCATACAGTCCTGATTTGTAGAGTACTCAAGACCTATTGATTTTGGTAAGATCGGTTAAGGGAAAGGGGTAGTTTACCTGCAACATTTTATATTTTAACAAGGGTATTTTCTATGGCAAATGATAAAAGCCTCAAATTCAAACAGAATCAACTACTCTTTTGCATACAGCCCTTAATTATAGAGTTTTCAAGACCTATTGGTTTTGGTGAAGATCGGTTAGGGGAAAGGGGTAGTTTACCTACCGTTTTATGTTTTAACAAGGTTATTATATATGGCAAACGATAACAGCCGCAAATTCAAACAGAATCAAATAATTTTTTGCATACAGCCCTGAACTGTAGAGTACTCAAGACCTATTGATTTTGGTAAGATCGGTTAAGGGAAAGGGGTAGTTTACCTGCAACATTTTATATTTTAACACGGGTATTTTCTATGGCAAACGATAAAAGCCTCAAATTCAAACAGAATCAACTACTCTTTTGCATACAGCCCTTAATTATAGAGTTTTCAAGACCTATTGGTTTTTGTGAAGTTCGGTTAAGGGGAAGGGGTAGTTTACCTGCAACGTTTTATGTTTTAAAAGGGTATTTTCTATGGGAAACGATAAGAGTCGCAAATTAAAACAAAATCAAATATTTTTTTGCATGTAGCTCTGATTTGTAGAGTACTCAAGATCTGTTGTTTTTGGTGAAGATCGGTTAACGGGAAGGGGTAGTTTACCTGCAACGTTTTTCTTATCAAGTGTAATTTTTTTCTATGGCAAACGATAACAGCCGGAAATTCAAACAGATTCAACTAGTCTTTTTCATACCTTTTTTAATTATACCGATCTCAAGGTGTGTTGATTTTGTTGAAGATCGGTTAAGGGAATGGGGTAGTTTACCTGCAACGTTTTATGTTTTAACAAGGGTAATGTTTTCTATGACGAACGATAACTGCCGTAAATTCAAACAGAATCAACTACTCTTTTGCATACCTTTTTGCGTTATACAGAACTCAAGGTCTGTTGATTTTGTTGAAGATCGGTAAAGGGAAAGGGGTAGTTTACCTGCAAAGTTTTATATTTTAACAAGGGTATTTATTATGGCAAACGATAAGACCCGCAAATTCAAACAGAATCAAATAATGTTTTGCATACAGCCCTGAATTATAGAGGACTGAAGGTCTGTTGATTTTGGTAAAGATCGGTTTAGAGGAAGGGGTAGTTTACCTGCACCGTTTTATGTTTTAACAAGGGTAATTTTCTATGACGAACGATAACTGCCGTAAATTCAAAGAAAATCAAATATTTTTTTGCATACCTTCCTAAATTGTAGAGATCTCAAGGTCTGTTGATTTTGGTGAAGATCGGTAAACGGAAAGAGTAGTTTACCTGAAACATGTTATGTTGTAACAAGAGAAATGTTTTCATGACGAACGATAACTGCCGCAAATTGAAACAGAATCAAATATTTTTTTGCATGCATCCCTGCATTGTAGAGGACTGAAGGTCTATTGATTTTGGTGAAGATCGGTTTAGAGAAACGGGTAGTTTACCTGCAACGTTTTATGTTTTAACAAGAGTAAAGTACTTAATTTTGATAAATAAAGTATCTTGATAAGGAGCTCAAAATAATCCACTGTAGAAACGTAGATGAAATATCTATAAATGAAGCGGTTAGGTGAACGGGGTGGGGGTAATTTTCTATAAATAAAAATTATAGTTGAAGAGGGAGGGGAGAATTTTGTATGTGTACTACGTTATCGGCAACAAAGAAGTAGTTCTTTGTTAAAATTCCTTCCCGGGCTGTTTAGCCGTAGTCCAATGTTTTCTGCAAAACCAGACTTTTCGGCAGTGCCATCGACTTCCATCTCAGTGAAAATCGAGTGCGAAAACGTGAGGTGGTATACGTTAGTGACCACAGTACTGTGGTTTAAGGCTGAAGCAATAAGTAGAAAGAAGTAGTTTCTATAGAAATATTTCATTTCGAATATGATTTAAAATATAAATCTTAGAACATGGAAGTCCTGTATGGTTCTCCATACCGATATTTTACTTCCATGTTCCTTACGGAAATGGAAGTATGGTGATGGCAAAAAAAAATCGTGTTCCAGATTATTGCAGAATCTGATTGTACTACACTCAAAACATTAAAAAAAGTCATTTTTCGAAAAGTGTCTCTGTGTGTGTCTGTCTGTGTGTCTGTGTGTCTGTGTCTATAGATTTTTTTTCTATGGCAAACGATAACAGCCGCAAATTCAAACAAAATCAAATAATTTTTTGCATACAGCCCTGATTTATAGAGTACTCAAGATCTACTGTTTTTGGTGAAGATCGGTTAAGGGAAAGGGGTAGTTTACCAGCAACGTTTTTTGTTTTAACAAGGGTATTTTCTGTGGCAAACGATAACAGCTGCAAATTCAAACAGAATCAAATGATTATTTGTATATAGGCCTGAATTGTTGAGTTCTCAAGACCTTTTGGTTTTGGTGAAGATCGGTTATGGGAAAGGGGTAGTTTACCTACCGTTTTATGTTTTAACAAGGGTATTATATATGGCAAACGATAACAGCCGCAAATTCAAACAGAATCAAATAATTTTTTGCATACAGCCCTGAACTGTAGAGCACTCAAGACCTGTTGTTTTTGGTGGAGATCAGTTAAGGGAAAGGAGTAGTTTACCTGCAACGTTTTTTTATCAGGGGTAATTTTTTTCTATGGCAAACGATAACAGCCGCAAATTCAAACAGAATCAAATTATGTTTTGCATACAGCCCGGAATAGTAGAGTTCTCAAGACTTGTTGGTTTTGGTAAAGATCGGTTAAGGGAAAGCGGTAGTTTACCTGCAACGTTTTTTTATCAAGGGTAATTTGTTTCTATGGCAAACGATAACGCGCAAATTGAAACAGAATCAAATAATGTCTTGCATACCTTTTTGAATTAAAGAGAACTCAAGGTCTGTTGATTTTGTTGAAGATCGGTTAAGGGAAAGGGGTATTTTTATTTTATGCATATTTTGTATATATATGTGTACTACGTTATCAGCAACAAAGAAGTAGTTCTTTGTTAAAATTCCTTCCCGGGCTGTTTAGCTTTAGTTTAATGTTTTCTGAAAAACCAGACTTTTCGGCAGTGCCATCGATTGCCATCATCAGTGAAAATCGAGTGCGAAAACGTGAGGTGGTATACGTTAGTGACCACAGTACTGTTGTTAAGGCTGAAGCAATAAGTAAAAAGAAGTAGTTTCTATGGAAATATTTCATTTCGAATATGATTTTAAATATAAATCTTAGAACATGGAAGTCATGTATAGTTCTCCATACCGATATTTAACATTTTATTAATATTCGTAATGCACAAACAAATTTTTGAGTATAAATAAGAAAGTTGTGTTAGTGGTTATAATCAGAAACAGAATTATCACTGTTGCACACCACTATAGAAAAATTATTCCGATTAGCGCTTTCAAGCTTCTCAGCTCATCGTCAGATCGGAAATCTCTCAGCACATTTCCGTTCTGACGATGAGCTGAGAAGCTTGAAAGCGCTAATTGGAATAATTTTTCTATAGTGGGGTGCAACAGTGATAATTCTCTTTGAAATTTTCGAGTAATTATGGACTTATACGATAAATATTTCAGAAGCAGGAATTTTAGGAACTGAGACTTTGATGGAACTGCACTGATTATTATCACTTATCACGTTAATAGGGACTAAGAAGTTTTAATTTTATTACTTCAGGAGCCCAGCCATCGGTTTGGTTCGTGAAGTTCAAGACCACCTATC
This sequence comes from Magicicada septendecula, assembly GCA_034769895.1. Classification (NCBI taxonomy): domain Eukaryota; kingdom Metazoa; phylum Arthropoda; class Insecta; order Hemiptera; family Cicadidae; genus Magicicada; species Magicicada septendecula. The sequence goes on along the minus strand of CM068373.1, from coordinate 368,931,880 downwards.
GGTAATCGTGTTCCGTCTCATTTCAGAATGCGATAACATTTTCACAGTTAAAAATATTCAGACGATATTACGCTGCTGAAATAAACACACGTCTTTGAACAAATAAACACGACTGATCCCCAATTCGTGCGTTCAAATGTGACAACAAAACACTTGCTCATTTTATTTTAGGCTTTTTAGAGAGGAACATCGAACGTTTTACTGCTAAGTATCAAGCTACTTACTACTTACGTGTAGACGCCACTAAACACTGTTCCTCATATTTATTATATTATTATTTGTAAATATTGAAATGGATATCTTGGACGCATGCATAGGCTATACATATGTGAATATGTGAAGTATGGGGGGTGTTTATGTGTGCACGCGCATGAGAGAGAGCGAGAGAGAGAGAGAGAGAGAGAGAGAGAGAGAGAGAGAGAGAGAGACTGACAGACAGACAGACAGAGCATACTCGTGTTTAGAAAATAAAGCACGGTGTAGAATTATTAAACTGTAATATAGGAAATACTAAATTGAAGGATGGTATAAAAATGTTATTTCCTATAAACAATACAATTTTATGTGTGTTGTACAGAAATACTTTTTGCACGCCTTCACTCGTTTCACCATACTATTATTCGTCGTCAGTGAATATAGACTCTGACATTCCATTTTTATTAGAGAGTTGCAGTTTAGAACGCTATTTCCCAAACTAATGTGTCGGGATGCCCGGCTGGGTGTGCCGCCAAATTTTGGAAAATAATAAAAATATAAAATAAAGTACAATAAAATGTTTAACTCCGCAAAAAAAGGAAATCAAAAAGTTGTTTGCTTACTTAGTTAATAGTCCTGTCTTGAACAGGAAATGTAGTTCTGTAAATTTGCATAACAGATGGAAAAGTCCACTGACATAACTGGAAAACCATTCAGGTAACATTCATTATCATGGTATATTAGGCTGCAGTGTGTTTTCAAAGACATCTCGGAAAGGTACTGATTGTGAGGAGGAGGTCGGTATGTAGAGGTAGATAGTGTGCCGCGACTTCTGGCTATTTATTTGTAGTGTGCCGTGGGCTATGATATGTAGCCTATAAACTACTCCAGCAGTCGGTATACGTAGCCCAGATACTCATCGCTTTATGGAAAATCAAACAAAGGAATCAGATGCTTATTCAATTTTAGTCGTGAATGTCTTCGGAGGAACGCTTTTGTGGATGACTTCGGTTATAGTTAGATTTTTGTGTTCCTAAGAAGTAGTTAACGTAATTTGATACTGCCTTCATGGTTTTAATAAGTAAAAGTCATTTATGATTTGAGGAGGAATGAGGTATGGGCAATTGGTAGAATTAATGATGCTTTGGAAAGCAGATGGACGAACGAGAGGAGGATATGTTATAGAAAACGTGAGATCTGGATAGATGAAGCTAGAGAAAATCGAGAGGACGTATGGATAGACAGAGAGGATTACGTCGAGGATATAATGGACAGACAAAAGTAGAAGAGAAAAATTATATTTGTAGTATAACTGTATAACTTATAAGTATATTGATGTACTTGTGTTAATGCGGTGTTTGGCACAAGGAATGCCCCTAAACAAAAAATATCGGTATGGAGAACCATACATGACTTCCATGTTCTAAGATTTATATTTAAAACCATTTTCGAAATGAAATATTTCCATAGAAACTATGTCTTTCTACTTATTGCTTCAGCATTAACCACAGTACTGTGGTCACTAACGTATACCACCTCACGTTTTCGCACTCGATTTTCACCGATGATGGCAGTCGATGGCACTGCCGAAAAGTCTGGTTTTGCAGAAAACATTGGACTACGGTCAAACATCCCGGGAAGCAATTTTAACAAAAAACTACTTCTTTGTTGCCGATAACGTAGTACACATATAAAAAATTCTCCCCTCCACCTTCAACTATAATTTTTAATAATAGAAAATTACCCCCACCCCGTTCACCTAACTTCTTCATTTATAGATATTTCATCTACGTTTCTACAGTGGATTACTATGAGCTTCTTATCAGGATACTTTATTTATAAAAATTAAGTACTTTACTCTTGTTAAATCATAAAATGTTTCAGGTAAACTACCCCTTTCTCTTAACCGATCTTCTCCAAAATCAACAGACCTTCCGTCCTCTACAATTCAGCGAAGCATGCAAAAAAATATTTGATTCTGTTTGAATGTGCGGCAGTTATCGTTCGTCATGGAAACATTTCTCTTGTTACAACACAAAATGTTGCAGGTAAACTACCCCTTTCCCTTAACCGATCTTCACCAAAATCAATTGACCTTGAGCTCTCTGCAACTCAGGGGGTGCAAAAAATTATTTGATTCTCATTGAATTTTCGGCAGTTATCGTTCGTCATAAAAAAATTACCCTTTTTAAAACATAAAACGTTGCTAATAAACTACCCCTTCCCTTAACCAATCTTCAACAAAATCAACAGACCTTGAGTTCTCTTTAGTTCAAAAAGGTATGCAAAAACCTAGTTGATTCTGTTTGAATTTACGGCAGTTATCGTTCGTCATATAAAAAATTACCCTTGTTAAAACATAAAATGTTGCTGGTAAACTACCCCTTTCCCTTAACCGATCTTCACCAACACCAATACGTATTGAGAAATCTACAATACAGGGCTGTATGCAAAACATCATTTGATTCTGCTTGAATTTGCGGCTGTTATCGTTTACTATAGAAAAAAATTACCCTTGATAAAAAACCGTTGCTGGTAAACTACCCCTTTCCCTTAACCGATCTTCACCAAAAACGACAGATCTTAGGTAGTCTACAATTCAGGCCTGCATGGAAACAATTATTTGATTCTGTTTGAATTTGCGGCTGTTATCGTTTGCCATAGAAAACATAAAACGTTGCTGGTAAACTACCCTATTCCATTAACCGATCTTCACCAAAAACAATAGATCTTGAGAACTCTACAATTCAGGGCTGTATGCAAAACATTAGTTGATTCTCTTTGAATTTACGGCAGTTATCGTTCGTCATAGAAAAAATACCCTTGTTAAAACATAAAACGTTGCAGGTAAACTACCCCTTTCCCTTAACCGATCTTCAACAAAATCAACAGACCTTGAGTTCTGTATAATTCAAAAAGATATGCAGAAGAGTAGTTGATTCTGTTTTAATATACGGCAGTTATCGTTCGTCAAAAAAAAAATTACCCTTGATAAAACATAAAATGTTGCTGGTAAACAACCCTATTCCCTTAACCGATCTTCACCAAAACCAACAGGTCTTGAGAACTCTACATTTCAGGGCTGTATGCAAAACATTATATGATTCTGCTTGAATTTGCGGCTGTTATCGTTTGCCATATAAAATACCCTTGACAAAACAAAAATGTGTCTGGTAAACTACCCCTTTCCCTTAACCGATCTTCACCAAAAACAATGTGTCTTTAGTACTCAGCAAAATAGGGCTGTATGCAAAAAAGTATTTGATTCTGTTTGAATTTGCGGCTCTTATCGTTTGCCATAAAAAATACCCTTTTAAAACATAAAACGTTGCAGGTAAACTACCCCTTTCCCTTAACCGATCTTCACCAACACCTATAGATACTGAGAACTCTACAATACAGGGCTGTATGCAAAACATCATTTGATTCTGTTTGAATTTGCGGCTGTTATCGTTTACTATAGAAAAAAATTACCCTTGATAAAAAACCGTTGCGGGTAAACTACCCCTTTCCCTTAACCGATCTTCACCAAAAACGATAGGTCTTGAGAACTCTACAATTCAGGGTTGTATGTAAAATATTATATGATTTTGTTTGAATTTGCGGCTGTTATCGTTTGCCATACAAAATACCCTTGATAAAACAAAAAACGTTGCAGGTAAACTACCCCTTTCCCTTAACCGATCTTCACCAAAACCAAAAGGTCTTGAGAACTCTACAATTTAGGGCAATATGCAAAAACATCATTTGATTGTTTGAATTTGCGGCTGTTATCGTTTGTCATAGGAAATACCCTTGTTAAAACATAAAACGTTGCTGGTAAACTACCCCTTTCCCTTAACCGATCTGTACCAAAATCAACAGATCTTGAGAACCCTACAATTCAGGGCTGTATGCGAAACATTATTTGATTCTGTTTGAATTTGCGGCTGTTATCGTTTGCCAAACAAACAAAATTACCCTTGATAAAAAAAAACCGTTGCCGGTAAACTACCCCTTTCCCTTAACCGATCTTCACCAAAAACAATAGGTCGCGAGTACTCTACAAATCAGGGCTGTGTGCAAAAAATTATTTGATTCTGTTTGAATTTGCGGCTGTTATCGTTTGCCATAGGAAAAAATCTACAGACACACAGATAGACACACAGACACACAGACAGACACACACACAGACACTTTTCGAAAAACGACTTTTTTTCATGTTTTGAGTGTAGTACAATCAGAATCTGCAATAATCTCGAACACGATTTTTTTTGCCATCACCATACTTCCATTTCCTTAAGGAACATGGAAGTAATTAATATTTAATACACATTTTAGCATTTGGGTCAAATCTACACTTAGTACCATGATCAGAAATTAACACAGATCAGGTTGAATAAACAATCTCTTTAGATAAAAAAGTCTCGAATTATACTGAAAATGGAACAGTTTGTGTAACGTCGTTGTGCGTTGAACAAGGTTAAAGCAATTGCGCTTTGGTCAAAAACGTTCAATTTATTATCAGATTTACGCCCACTTCCTTCCTTAATTGAGATTTCTAAGTTCAAGAATATTTAAAGACTAATAGGGACGCTTCTGCAACTGAAGTCCTGTGGATCGAGGATAGAACACCAACACATGAAAATTAACGTTCAGGTAGTAAGAGGAAAAATGACAGTATCAGGAAAGTGGCGATTGAACTAAAAGATGCTAACATTTTTGTCACCTACGAAGACATTAAGAAATGAAAAAAATATTATCTAGACAATCATGATGATCAGCGTTCCAGTAATATGCAGTAGAAATAAGTACTGTATTAGGGCTATAACTCTGCCCTGAAGACATAGGGCCAAATTATACAATTTTAATTTTAAAACCGTTAACTTCTTAACACATATTTAATATTTGTGTAACAAAAACATAGTATATCAAGATTACTGATAAAGATCAAAGCAAGATAAAGAGAGAAAGTAAGGAAGGAAACGAATTGCGATACTGATGGATTCGGCTTGGGGGGGGGGGGGGTTTATACACGTTAGTTGGCCAGATGAGTGATCGGCAGTCAATACGCTGCTAATTGCCAAACGCTGTTCTTGTGTGTGTGTGTGTTGCGGTCTCCCCAGTCGCATAACACCACACATGCTCCTAGGCTCGCTCTCTCTCCTCTTCCTCTCCCCCACTCTATCTTAGCTCTCACAAGCGCGCGCCAACACACATACGCTTCTCAAATTCAAAGATCTCTCAAATTATCTCTTTTAGTGTGACTTTTCCTTTTCCACGCCATTTACCAACAACGTTTCTGTGCGAAAATATTCCCACAGCCTATAATTGTAAATAATATCTAAGAAAACACATTACTATAAGCGTAGACTCACTGCGGTCTGAGGGGTCTGTACTATGCTCGGAGACAGATTTGTAAAAGTAGTTCCTCTTGAACGACAGTGGTGAAGACAGTACTAAATCTTTCTGATTGAAGCGATAAATAATAAAATTAGAATACGAATTTAAAATATTAATAAAAATTGTGATACACTGACAGAAACAATGTGCGGCAGCAAACCTAATTCAATCGTATGAACGTCCTTTATTATAAGCACTTATTATACGCACACACTCACATACACCAACACGTTCACCCAAATATTTAATTGTTTCGTTATGTTTGATATTTCTATTGTATTTCATACACAGGTCCTGAAGATGACAATAAATATTGTCGAAAGAAAATTGCTAAAATTTGTATTATTGACCGATCCTCACTAACCATCCACTAAAACATTCATTGATTGACGGTCACTAAAAATTTAATGATTTAATTTATAAGAAATAATTCTTATAATTTTTATCATCTTTTACTGTAAATTCATAATTAACAACATTCCTGGAAATGATAGGCCTACACAATCAGAACTGTACGATTCTTATTCAATTGTTTGTCAAACGTATTTATAAATTTAAATAATACAAGCCTATCAAGTCCAGGGCACGTACGCGCTCACCACGACACACCCATATTGACTTTCTAAAATTTGTTTGAAAATTGCGCCCCTTGTTTGAACACATTTTTGCAATACGAGACTGTGAAAAATTCCAACAGATGTCGGGGCGCTGAATATTTCGCTAAATTATTTTTTGAGTAACTGAAACCATCCGCCAGAGTGTGCTGCGGTTTACTACCCCGTAACGAGGGGTTGCGAAGACTTGTTTAACCCGGAATAAATCTTTCTTGCCAGATAAAATCTGTTGAGCAATTTGTTTACGCGTCTTACTTGGTCTGCTGTTTATTTTTTCTCCTCCTCGCACCAGTTTTATGTTTTAATGATTCCACTGAAAATTATAAGTAAATTGTGAAAAAATTAGCAGAAACATTTCTAAACGAACAGTTACTAAATACTCTTAGTAATTTTGGTATTAACATTAGCATTTTAGTTTTACTTCAAAGCGAAATTTTTTCCCTTTGGAAGTGTTTAAGGTGGACTGTTACAAAGAAAGTGAGTGACATTACGTTGTATTTCTGATTTAAAGTGATAATATTCAGGTATTGAGGTAACAAAGACCTGTTTTACAATTTAAGTTACTCTGTCTACAAAACTCTGAAACTTCTAATACAGTATTTCTTTTGCGTTTTTGAATAGAGCTTTCGCGCACAGAGAAACAACAAGTTAAAAACTACAAATTTGTTCTGACACATTTTTTACGTCGATTTAGCCTTCGCAAGTATGACTTTAGGTAGAAAGTAAGTCATATTATTATTGAGAGAAATTTATAAAGTCATCCAATATTACATTTAAAATAAACTGTTATGTTACAAAATTAACTTTTATTTTTTAGTGAAGTGATAATACATTTAATTTTCTTTCAACTAATAGCCTTTCATGTGTCGTTATATTTCATCTCAAATACTCTAATACGCGTTCATGATATTATTAAAAACGCCCAAGCAGATAATTCGTTGAGAAAATTAATTTCGTTAACTAATTAAAACTAATTTCACTGTAATTACTTTTTTTTAAGTTTGTTTTCTTCTGTGAAACCATTTCACAATAAGAAAACAACTAACATTGCTTGTGATAGTTGATTTATGTCGAAGATTCTTCCTTTTTTCTCGTCCAGTTTCCAAGATTAGATTCGTTTACAATCTTCACCAATTGAAAACTATGTTCTTCTAATTCATCTTGTTCTCTTCTCATTTTAAAATAGAAGGATCTATTTTGACAGCCTTGTACTTTTTTATATTTCTGTGGTGTCATTGTAGGTAGATTTGCAATCATCCCTTAGACTCGTTCTGTAGAACGTCCTAATTGTCTATAGACTAGTACTAATTATCATAGTTCTTAAGGGGTTTCAATTTTTGTCCTCGTTTTAACTGAGAAAGTTTAGACTTGGAAGAAATCTAAACTTCTACACTATGTGACCTCCGATTAATACAGAGGTCTGGGTCAGATAATCCAGTAATCCAGAGTCCGTCCAGCAAAAGAATCAGTGGACAACTGTGCAAACAAAACGAACATAAATTTTATATTTTTGAGGGGCTCCAGCTCTCCATGCTCATCCTTTGCATCAGTTCAGTGTCAAACAGAACAAAATCAATTCAAGTCGCTTTGCCTGCGTTGTCTTCCGGGCCCAGGGTTCCACGCAGTAAGGAACTGCCTTTTTGAGACAGGCTACTACTTCGGATGGCAGGGGATTGGTTCCTTATGGCGGACGTGTCTATAGTCCATTTCGGTTCTAAAAGCTTCTAAAGGTTCTAAAAGCTTAAAGAAACCACGGAGCTGTGTTTCAGACATGGGGCCAGGCTGGTGCAACAGAAACTGGACTGCTCGAGCCGCTTCGGGTGTCAGTACCAGTGAAGACTGAAACTAAGTACAGTACATTAGACTTCACCTTGATCAGCGACTCACTTGGCAGAAGCATACCCAAATCAAACGAAGCCAGTTAGATAGTCCTGGCTCATTGGATGAAAATCTAAGCTATCATTAAATAACAAACTGTTATTAATGTTATGACCAAATCATAACATATGGTAATGTTAACTGTTATTACCATAAAAGTACCTGCTAAAACTTTTATGGTCCTACTGAATCCAGCTGTGGGGATGCGCCACCCCTGCAATATTAAAAATCATTGAATCAAAAATTCTGCGAGATTTGGTAGATGCCTGTCTGATACCTCGTAGTACGTAAGCAATCAGACACTTCACATCTCATAATAGACAAAATCCAGAGGACTGTAACATAACACAACCATGACATATTAGACCACGAAAATAAGCAAATAGACCAGCTATACAATAACGGTCCTGGCGAGAGTTTCCTAAAGTTTGACCTAAAGATTTGCTACATTCTTAAAAACACTATTCTATAAGGATGTTTAAAAACTAAATCAATGGATGTTTTCTTTACAAACCTAACTCTGACTGATTTGCTTAATAGACTACTATGTTATAAAAGTAGACTGTAAATTCCAAATTCTAAAAAAAATGTGTTTTGTAAAAAACTAACTTTTAGACTATTCACTTCCAAATATCGTAAAATATATGTGAATTAAACACAAATTCTAAAAGTACAACCCTTTAAAAAACAATATAACTTTTAATTAAAATGTGAACTTTGTAAGCGAGTTATATTTGCTAACATATTATATTAACTGATTTATAATGAGAAGTTGATACAAGTATAGCCTACTTTGTTTAGTCGAGCTATACAAATCGATTAACTAGAGCACAGGTTATTTGTCTAGTTATCTGTCTTTCCTTTATTGTTAAGACGGTAGTTTATTATCGTGTTTTCAAAAAGTAACAATTAGATATTTTTGTTTCGAAAAAATAAAATATCTGTCAGCTTTCGTTTACTTTGAAATGTAGAAAATGTATGTTAATAAAACAAAAATTGAAAAAAGCTGAGAAGACAACGTTCCCGACGAACACCCGGATGGGTAAATACTGGGCCTTTAAGTCTATTACTTCTGTTAAACATATTCTGTTTCACCTGGGCTGCTGGTGATAGGTGCAGAGAAGATTAGGTACCCATTAGGTTAGCAATACAAAACTAATAGGCCTACTAATACTAAATAGTAATAATACTGTTTTAGTAATCATATATGCCTTGTAGGATAGTCATCTATTAATTTCATGGGCTCCTTATAAATATCTGTTGTGGTAGATCACTCCACATTTCCATTCGTTTAATCTGCTGCAAATCACATGTGCTCTTCATTCTCCAAACATCATTCTCCAATGTTCGCTGTTCCGCATTACAACTCTCATACTCTTCACATCACTCATTGTATGGTCCACCCATCTAGTTTTCGAATCTTCCCTCTAGTTTTCGTCGTTTAATACCTGAAGATGGTGGAAACACCGAAAGACCTCGTCGAGAGCGAAGCGACTAGTAGTTTTGCAATAAACGGTGACAAAGTGGTAACATCTGTTTGCTGCTGAGGTTCGTTGTCGTTGTTAATCTCTTTTGTAGTATAGGTATCTTTCCAAGGTTTCAAGTATCGCTTTTAAATATTGCAATCCTCAACTCTCTTAGAATCGTTGTCGTGCAGTCATTAACACAAATTTCGGATGTACGAGGCATGTGTTGTTATGTAAGATCCGATTCGAAATTACAAAAGGACATTAAATGAAGAAAACGATTTGCTATAGCCACAAAAGTCTACATACTTACTTTATTCTTCCACACATTCAACAATGATTTCCCCGTAGTTTTCATATCTTTTCAACAGCTTCTTTATTCCATAGTCATAAAAACTCTCTGCTTGTTAAAAACACCGTCCTTCGGTTCGTTGTCATTTTTCGACAGCTGAAAACTGAACGATTTCTTTGTAGGAAACCAAGGTTTCATCTCAAGTGAATATGAGCTCAAACAATGCGCATAATTCATTTTCAAGATTCTCCAAAAAATCTTTGTGATAAAGTCGAACGTTACTGCTTGTGTGTACCGGTTAACATTTCGGCACACAAAATTTTTTGTAACAAGGTTTCTCTGTGACAGTATCGAACATTATTGATTGTAAAACTTTATAGAACTGAATAGACCATTCCAAAACATAAATCGCCGACATTCATAAATTTTAGCATTCTCTCCTAGCACTGAACTATTTGTCATCCTTGTTGGGTGACCGCTAACTTCTTCATCGTTTGTCCTTGATAATCGTTTGTCCTTCCCTAAACAAACGTTACCATTGCCTAGCTTCACTATCACTTATAATGTTTGCCCTATAAACATCATAAAAGTTGCTTCCGAATTTCAGCAGGACTGAAGATCATTCTAACGAAAGACGTATCTCGGGCGAAAACGCAAATCGCTCACACGTCATAACGATCGCGGATCTGATGCTTGCAAAACAGCCGACAACTGAGCATTACGTCATATTAAAATACCGCGCAGCGCGATCTTTCTTCGTTACCACGGTCTTTCAACACGACTATACTTAAAAACGCGCCTCGTATTAAGATAATTTTATCGGCCATCAAAACTAATATTAAATTAAGTTCTGTATTATCACAATAATTCACTAGTGGTAGAGAGACAGCACAATTCCCGTTAACACAAGTTGAATCCTGACAAAAACGTTGAAAACATCGATGTGTTACAAACGTAAATAGGTTACACAATCGACTCCTTGTTTGATTCGTAAAAACTCTGTCAAACACGTGAGCGACGTATAATTAATCGAAACATATGGTAGCGGCATTCTCACGTCGATCGATTGTTGAAGTTTGTATTTACAAAAGGCAAGTTGTTTGGGCCGGAGCAACGCGCGCGGCGGGGAAGGTGTGGGGGTTAAACGTCTTTGATTGACAGTGATGAGTCCAAACACTTTTGATTAATGATCGTGTACTCTTCGCCTCCCCAACCAAGTTTTAGGGGTTCCCTCGCTTGCTTCTTCATGCACAGTAATGAATAGTGAATACCACTAGCGGGCGGCGTGGGTGGCAGGGAAAGGGGCCTAGGGAGTTGTAGTACGGGGTTTAAAACATTAGAGGGGATGTTTTACAATTACCGCCGCTTTTCAAACATAAATTGTTTTAAACTTAAGGGATTATGTTTTCCATTCGCTCGACTGAATGTTTCTTAATAGAAAACGCCGTTACGTTTGGCATTTTTGTTTCTGTAAATGAGAGCACACAGCCAATTCTCTGCTCAAAGCCGTTCGGTCGGTTTATAAGCAAATCTTTGCGTATCCAATACGGTATACGGCTATGGAGGTTATTATTAATTTCTGAGCTAAGTTTATCTGTGGAAACAAACGTAGCATACATCACACAACTCAAACATACCGTATTCAAATTATGGTACCTAACCTCAACTTCTGCGTTAGATGAGTTCCGTGGGGAAGTTGCATTACTGAAGTAATCTGTTTCATTACATTAGATTTAGCTTAATAACCCAATACTGTACTGTATGATTAAATATACTGTATGATACTGTGTGTATGTACTTAACTAACCGAATAAAATAAAAATCACACAACTAATCGTATGGGGGTCAAAATGACTCAAACGTGATTCACATATGACATAACATAGGAACATAGACAGAATTATCACTGTTGCACACCACTATAGAAAAATTATTCCGATTAGCGCTTTCAAGCTTCTCAGCTCGAGCTGAAATATATAGTGGCGTGCAACAGTGATAATTCTGTTTATGATTATAACCACTAACACAACTTTCTTAATTAAACGTCTGGTAGGAACATATGTTGTAATTACTGTAGCTTCATCATCATCGCCTCCACTTCACGGATCAGGCTGCACCGCACTGCACGGATGGTTCCGGAAACCATCTCATCCTCGGACGCCCCACACTACGATACACTGTCGGTTTATAACTCAAGGCAAGATTGGGAAGGCGATCTTGCTGCATTCTTCCCAAATGCTTACACCAGTTGGCCTTGTATTCCGTAAATTCTATCCTGTAATTTAAAAATTTGTAATTCTCGCCTTATCTGTGCAATACTTATTTTGTCTCGTAACGTGCACCCTTTTACCAACCTGAGAAATTTCATTTCTGCTGATGTAACCTTCCCTCTGTGAAAGTACCCATATCTCTCTCCCATACAGAGAGATGAAACTTAAAAAACTTAAGCTTAGTGTCCTTCCTAGTTTTGTATTTTAAGGTTCTATGGATTGGATTTATTAACTTTACTTTCGACATCACAATCAACTGCAGGAGATATTGCCCATCCAAGATAATTAAACCTGGATACCTGCTCAAAGATGTTTCCATTTACCTCTATCTTTGTCCTTACTGGATGCTTCCCTCTAAAAACCATTAGTTTTGTTTTATGTGGAGATAGCACCAAGCCATATTCCTCTGCTAAATTTCTCAAGATGAATACTCCCCTCTGTAAGTCATTTTTGCGTCTGTTGTAAAATAACAACAATGACTGTATCCTATGTAATTTTACTTAAAAGCGTGTTTCCGTGTATCCCTTAAGCTTAAAACAAATATTAAGTTAGAATAAAATATTTATTGTTTTAAAAACGAATTAATTCCTGTAAACGCAGTCTTAACAAACAAAAATCCCCTTGTGTGAGTACTGCAAATAAAAACAACTAATTTAATTTAATGTCTGTTGTCATTTTTGTAAGATACTTTCCGCATCCTTTCCAAGGGAGTAGGTTTGTTAAGTTGACAGAATATATTGTCAGGTATATTTTGGTGAAAGCGTATTCCCTTTCGTAAATTTTTCAGAGATGCTGCGAAAAGTGAAACATTGGGTAATTTTCCACTAATTCATGTGATAATTGCTTCAGGAATACTCTTTTTTTATTTTAAACAGATAATAATTTTATATACTAGAAATTACGGAAAATTTATACTTTTTTGGAACTAGCAACAATATAAATTTATTACAAAAATGTACAAAAAAATAATGAATTGATGTATACGACGGTATAACTAGTATGCTCCTGAGCTGCACAACTCGCTCACTATTTTGAACGAACTACGTTTACATTACATAAATTTCAATAATAGATAATTTTTTCTATTATGGGAAAAATTACAAAAAAATCCGATTCCTCTACTCTTTCCTTAATAATAACATATAAATTAGGCTATAGAGCACACAACAAACAATATAGCCTAAGCCTACACTAAAAGTTTGAAACTTTGTCATTTGAGTTACGATTCCTTTTAGTCTGATAATTTCTTCAAAATTTTTTCAAATTTGGCCCTAGGGTCCCAAAATTTCAAAATTTTTAAAACTCAACACTACATCCAGATGTTATTAAAACATATCTTTTAATTTGATATCCACATGAATTTATCAAATTTGGGGTTTTCCATCAAAATTTCCACTGATTTTTTTAGGCCCTGACGTCCAAAAACATTTAAATTTCAACAATTAACATTGTTTTTAGATTGTGGTTAAAATTACCTTTAATTCGAAACCCCACATGGTGTTTGGGATTTTTTCACAATTTTGGCCGCCTCACATTTTTACCTCCCGCCTCCTATTTTTGGGGGATCAAACTCAAAAACGATAGGGCTCTGTAGGGTAAATTATGGATACGCATGCTAAATTTTACGAAAATCTGTAGATTCGTTTAAAGGTTATGTGAGACATACCCCAAACAGCTAGATATACGGTCAGACTAATGCCAAACAGTCAGATTGAAAGTGAGAACTCGCATCACTCGTTCAATACATTGTAGACGTACATATTTTAGTCGTAAGTGTTACGATTCCCGGATAGTTTGGTCGTAGTCTAAAGTTCGACACATACATATCTACTACTGCTCGACGTATCGACAGCTGCAGTGGCGGTCATTATCACACACAGGGTGTTCAACATTGTTAAAAACGTTTGGGACGTTTAACGTCATGCCATTAGTACAGTCTCTGATAACGACGGCCGCTCGATTTGTCGAAACGTCAGTAGGAGAGATGCAGTTTTGAGCAGCGGACCACGGCCTAAGTAGCCAGGGATATTCAACAGCTGATAATGAATTCGTAGCTAATTATTTGCCGAAAACTAATGCTCAACCTATAATAAAACTGTTGCACAAGTCGCGTCCGTCGAGTCTTACGCACACCCGATCCTGCTGACTGCAGTCCACGACCTCCTGAGGCTCTACAGAGTCATAGAACGGCGATTTCCCCACCCCCCAAGCTCACACCAGCAACAGTCTACCATACGTCATGAATACCATCTTCCCGGGCCTCGACTTCTTTCTCGCAAAATTAAACCACAAATATGGTAAAAACACCAGCACTCGTGCCTCCATCCAATCCATAGCCGCCTCCGTAAACCGCCCCACCAGAAACACGAAGCGACCTTCTTTCCCCGTTAACCGCCTGCTGGACATTGCCAACACACCACACAGACACCACAGATTCCTACACCAACTAGCAGCCGGTGTTTGACCAACACACATTAACGTAACAAAAACAAAATTTTAGCTCATTAATAGGGTCGCGTTAAATAATAATTATAATCACTTTCCTATCAAGACCTTTCCTATGAGCATTCCGAATCGCAATCATAAAAATGGTTCTGAATACTGTATTTATATCTTGGCTGTGTGAAGTAGTATGTAACAAAAATGACCTGGATACTTCTAGAATAAACGACTATAATCTGGAAGGGGAGTCTAGTAAGCTTGAGCTGTGCGAACATAGCGTAATCCTACCGCTCACGCAGCGCGTGCAAAGCGCCACTTAGCTAACTTGCTGTCGCCTCAGTGTAGTAATATTCAATAACGTACAATTAAACGTGCGTGCGTCTCAGTGCGCGTTTACGACATACGTGATGACAGCCACTGCCTTTTGTAAACGTAACTTTCATATCTTTATCATATAGCATCTACAAATAGGCCTACTAACTCAAGTTAATCAATACATTTTCAATAAACGCGCGAGCGATCATATATGTATTACCTACAGCTGCCAACAGAGTGACATGTAGGCCCTATATCTAACACAAAAGTTGATCTCTGTGAGCCGATTTGTACGATTTAAAGAGCTCTGACATCTACAGACGTGGATACTGTAGGTCTATACCATGTGAATATACTACTCTAGAAGTTAATAGACCTGTTGGAAAAAACAGGCGTCATAATAGATTACTCTATAACAAAAAATTAAATGTAAAGTATTTTAGACTTTGTAAGGACCATCCGGCTTCTTCCTCAACTCTCATTTAAACTTCCGTCTTCCTAGTTCTCTCCATTGTTTGTCTTCAATAATTCTATCTGTTCCTAATTACTGATATAATTCCGTCAATCTATGCTAATACGAGTCTTTATTTTAATTTTTTTATATTATTTGGAATACAGGTGTAAATGACGGCCTTCTTAAGCCATCATTTCTTTTCCCAACTTCCTTACTTCCTTACTGTACATCCATGACATACTCCTTCTCACTTATCCATGACATCTTCTTACTGGATATATTATTTTGCTTATAATATGTAGTAGATATAAAATTTGAAAATATTTTAATCGTATTCTTACAAAAAATTCCAATTCCTTAAAGATATTTATAAAGCGAAGAAAATACAAACAATAAGCAATAGTATTAACAATGGCAAAATTAATAACAACATTTAAAAAATAAAATAAAATGATAATAATAATGTTTCTTTTATTGTCGCGTGTCTCCACGATTTCAGAAACATTATGATTTGGATTTATTTATTTGATGGAAGCCGTTTCGAAGGAGAACTACATACATAGGGACACACGTCTGTCCAACGAACATGAAGCCCAGTTGATTGTTTCAGCGTTGAAGAAATTGTTGTTTAAGTGTTGGCAGGTGCGCTACGTGTGTGTGTGTGTGTGTCTGTTTGGGCAGCAGCGGTGACGACGACAGTGATGGATTGAAGATTGTGGAAATGCCAAATTGTGAAACGAGTGCAACCGCTTCCCGCTTTACAAGAGAGAGAAAGACAGAACGAGTCGGCGCGACGTCAGGGGAGAAATAAAATGAAAATTCTCTCCTTGTATGTATGTGTGTGTGAGTATATTCCGGAGAGTGCAAAAGAAAATTGATGGTATTGTAAAGTAAATGATGGAAACGCTGGGTGAAAAAATTCTCTGACACTGTACCACGCTACATTTATACTTGTGTGTACCTATATATATATATATATATATATATATATATATATATATATATATCAGCTATTTTCTTATTTCAAACTCATTGATTTCATTGAATTTATCCAAGAATTCAGTTTTGCGGATGTACGTGGTTCGACAAAATGTTCGTGCAATTTTTGAATTTCCGCGCTAGAAGTAACTGCAAACTGTTTTTTGTGTTGTTGGTACACATCTTTGTGACAATCGTCTAATAGTCTAAATTTTAGCTCTATTGCGTACTTTAGTCTTAACAACTAATTCAGTGAGTCGTGTTTTGGTGTATTATTTTCACATTCTACAATGCAAGATTGAAGAACATTGATTAAATTTTTTGTAAAGAGTAAGGATGCATAATCTAGCGATTAAAAATGGTATAAAATCTTCAATGACTCAGGCTAACCCTCTACTCTGACTGCCTTCATTTTATGTCGAGTACGACGTACATAGGTAACTAATAGAAATGACCCATCGCTTAGGACATAGTTGCTCTATCCTTCGGCTTGGAGAAAGACTTCGATAAAGCATGAAGATGCAACATCATGAAACAGCTTGGCGATTTCCATGATGTCATGAAACATCACGATATTGGGGGTTCAGAGGTAACCTACCCAAATTTACCTTCATCATTCTCAGGGATAAGATTTTTCGTGTTTTGGTCGGGCAATCACGTCGGCTCCAAACGAGATGGAAAGTGGAGTATCGTAAGGACCTCCGATGAGAGGCACACTTTTTACTATAACCATCAAAGGGATTTTTGAGGATATAGAAACATCAATTGGAAAATGGTTGAACGGTGACGTTCTTGCGCTCTTCTACTCGGCTAAAGCAACAGCAATGATCAAACGTATAGTGCAAGGTGCTATAGACACGTTGGTTGAAAATACCAACAACGTGGGTTTTTATATCTCGGCAACAAAGACAACACTTGTCGAAAGCTAGGAAGCCACCCGGACCCGATGCTAACCATAAACGGTGTTCGGCTCCACTGTAAGTCAGAAATCAATTTTTGTAGGCTTAACTTTCGACAGACACTTAATGTGGACGTTAACAGACTGAGAGAATGCGGATGTAGACGTCTTGGCTGCGAGGTGTAAATTCTCGGTAATTGCCATTAAATTCATCTCCCATATGACCTGGGGAGCCGATAAGGAAGTCGTATTTAGCCTGTATACCGCACTAGTGCTATCCAAAATGTATTATGGATACGCGGTGTACTCTTCAGCCAGGTGTACTCCGAAAACTGTGTATGTACACATAGGTCTATAAGATCGCCATAAAACGCAAAAATACCTGCCGTTCTTAATGTGTGGCAGCAGATGTGAAATGCACCGCAGAGCAAACTTCCTTCCGTGAAGCTGAGCTTCCGTAAGTGGCAAATGGCAGGCGATCGCAGTCGTTGCGAACATGTTTCTATCACCTGACTGTGAATTGCGCAAACTAACTTACGTCTTCTTACCTCCTACAAGAACAATAACGTGTCGTCTGCTCTTGTGGCGGAGCACCAACAGTGATACTTAGAACTGAAGACTTGTAAAGCAATTACGGCAGAGAATTTTTTTTTGCGTAAACGGCACTGTAGCGGGCGTCAACTGTCAAGAGTGATGCATGGTATAGCCAAACGGCCGCCGTTAGACAATGATTT
The DNA here is from genome assembly GCA_034769895.1 of Magicicada septendecula. Classification (NCBI taxonomy): domain Eukaryota; kingdom Metazoa; phylum Arthropoda; class Insecta; order Hemiptera; family Cicadidae; genus Magicicada; species Magicicada septendecula. The sequence continues at coordinate 368,913,962 of CM068373.1, read as the reverse complement.
AAGAAGGACAACGCCTTGGCACATAACAGATGTTGGACATGGATGAACGACATAAGCGCAAGTGGCGACAATAACAAAGAAACAAAAGACGGTGTCAGTTCATCACAACTACCGACAAGGAGTGTACTAAGGGGACGCCAACATTTTCGACGTATACGTGTGAGTTAGCGGCTGCACATGGACATAACATTTTCCACAAAAGCAGTCTAAGAGCGGATGCAGTTAGGTACAAAGGAACTTATATAGCTGCACAGCGGGAAACTTGCTTACTGGCACGACATACGGAGCATCTTGTAAGGCTGCAGAACAGATGTTAGTTCCTGGAAGATGACCACCATCAGCGTGTGAACGTAACAAGGGAAGTCGAGGACAATACGGCAATTCGACACACCCGGGTTATGGTACACACATGTGCGGAAAGGAAATCGCTTAGAAAGGACACTTGGGAACGTAAGAACAATCACATAACAGACAACCGTGTAATTAGGTCCGTCGTCATACGGGGAGATGGTGTGGACAGCAAGACTTTTAGAGAGGGGTCTTGGCTGACCTATCAGGAGCAAGGAATTCGGCAAAGGCGGGTGTAAAGAAGACGTCAACATGGAGACAAGGGTGAAGAGCGAATGGGAAGTAGACTAGAGACCCCAGCCGGAGTATCCAGGAGGAGCCTTCGCAGAATCTGATGCGAGAAACCAATCATGACAGTGATTGTGGTAAGGGTATGACATCCGTGGAGGGAGTCGTGTTGCTGAAGTAATAAAATAAGGTGTTCGCAGAGAAGAAGAGTTCAGTCGATTTCCAATTTTCAAACAATTTAAGTCAGTCTATAAAAATCAGTCAGTCAGTCTATTTTAATCTCAGTTCGGTCGATTTGGAGAGTTCAGTCTCAGTTCGGTCGTACTCTAATTTTTGTCAGTCAATTCTATTTCGGTATAAACCAGCCAAAGTCTTTCAGATGGACGGTAGCAAAGTGTATTGATACGAGCAGAGAGATTGTTCGAGAGTGTATCAGAGACTATGTAAAACTGTAGACTAACCCGTGACCAAATACTATGACAACGTCGAGTTAAGTACGATCAGACTTTGTGATCATAAAAATCTCGTTTTTATGAATCTAATGCGAGTGATAAGGTATTGACAATATCACATTACCGTGACATAAGTGACATGAAACAATATAGTAAGATTGTGCCACGTTCTTAACTCACTAAAATGCAATTAAAACCAATTATATTTGCATTGTGAATACAGTATAAATGGTACAATCGCTCTAGTTAAACGCAGCATAAACTATTGCACGCGTACATCAAAAGTGACAAAGAACCTACACGCAAAGTGTTTTAGACGATGAAGTCATATTCGAGTTAACGCAATTAGTCATTATCGTTCATGCGAGTATCCGGATAAAATGTGGGACAAATAGTGTCGTGACGAAGTGTCAAGTGTAATTTAATTGGCGTATCTTCAGCCTGGATTTCTTCGTAGGATGAGAGGTACGACGCAGTTAATCACCGCAATTTGGATACAAACAACAAGTAAATTATTATCATCCATGTAACATTAGATTAGGTCGCCACTGTCCTGCCACTCAAAAAGAACTCGCCACTGAGTAGAATATACATTTATTTAATCGTAGAATATACATTTATTTAATTGTTGAATATACATATATTTAATTGCTCAAAAGTAACGCAAATTGAGAAATATGAATCCATAGAGTAGGATATATTGAAATTTATATGGTCATTAATTAATTAGTCTTTATTGATTTTGTAGATGTTCATAACGTAGAGATAATATAACAGCATTGTGTATTTGATATGTTGTCTAGAAACGCTAACTTTATTCAGTATTTAAATGATATTGAAAACATATAATAAATTTGTATCGTTTATAAAAATTAAATTTGTATTGTTTACGAAAATTAATAGTGTCTGAGTCAGATGACTGTTATTCACCCAAAACACCTGTTTACATATGGTGCTCCAGCACGCGGGGCGTATTATGGCTCAGTGATATCAGAGTGTATCATCAGATATGGCATGCCCGTCCTGGAGCAGTAAACAAGATCTGTAATAAAAACTTACATTTATGGAAACTCCTTTGAATAATTTTAACTAATTTATGCAAGTAGAGACAAACATAAAATATATTACAGTTGCATATGGTGTCCCAACACGTGACACGAGGAAGCAAATTCTAGTAGATAATTGTAACCAAGAGAAAATTTTTATACAATTAAAAATTCAATTAGATTATGTAATTAATAAATTTGCATAATACATGTATATTTGTACATGATGCCCAACGCGTGGTAATATATTATATATATGTACATTGCGCCCAAACGCGGGACAATAAGTAAAATTTATTTAATTAATTAATTTATGCAATTATTAAACCTGCATAAATATTACATTCGTATATGGCTCCCAAAGAACGTGGGGCATAACAAACTACATATACAGCCGTATATGGCGTCCAACTACAGGGCTAAATACACATAAGTACGACAAAGTTCGTACCGACAGCACTATCATAAATACAGATAAAAATTTATATAAATAATGGAATAATTAATTTATGCAAATAAATCTGCATAAATATACATTTGTATATGGCGCCCAACGCGATTGCACGAAGCGATTGCTCGAATAATTAATAATAAATATTATTAGTGAGTAGGCTGAGGACAGGCAGTGGCTATAAACAATTGTTAGACAGTAAGTCAGTAGTAGAAATAGTCTTAGTTAAGCATACTTGAATGATTACGCGTAGTCGCGCGAAAATGACAAACAATAATTCAGATAGTATGGAGTTCGACGTGAACAACCAGCTAGGCGTCGAAGGACGTGAGGAAGATATGACGCAGAGTGAAAACACCAGCGCCGACGAGACTACAAGGGCGGGGGGACAATCGTTAGTACCTCGCGAGATGAACTTCCAGTTATTGCTCGAGTTCATTAAACAACAGAATGAAGAAATGAGTGAAAAAATGAGCGAAAAAATGAGACAACAGAACGAAGAACAGATTGGGAAAATAAAAGTAGAATTGCAAGAACACACCAAGAAATGGGAAGAGAAAATTAGCGAGCTACAGAAAAAGAATGAACGTGGAATGAAAGAGTTGAAGAATGAATTAACAAGACATACCAAAGAAAGTAAAGAATTGAGAGAGAAGGACCGACAAGAATGGCAAGAAGCAATTAATAATACACAGAAGTCAGTAGACCAAATAAATAACAAACTAGACACACATATTCAAGAAACCAACAGCAGGAATGAAGAATTGAAAGGAGTTGTCATGAACAACGTAGAACGACTACGGACAGAACAAGGAGAAGCAGTAAACTCGTTAAAACAGAAGATCGTAGAAGTAGATGACAGACAACGGTCGGCTGTACAGAAAATCAGTGAGACAGATAAAGAGAAGGAGACACGGCTAGAAGAATTAAGAAACCACATCGCCAAAGTTAAAGAAGGCCAAGAACGACTACAGCGTCAATTAGCCAACGCAGAAGTCGGATCGACCGCAAGAACAGGTGGGCCGCATAACAACGAATTAAAATACAACGGCACAGACCGATATCCCATCGAATTTCTCAAAGAACTGACCGAAATCCAGAACACATTCTACCCAAGTGACGATGTCAAATGGATCGGTCGACATCTAGAAGCAGACGCCGCGATTTGGTGGAGGGTGATACGAGACCAAATCCGCAACTTTGATGAATTTAAAGACCTCTTCACACAAAAGTATTGGGGAGAAGAGAGACAGGACGCAGTCAGGGACAACCTAGAATTTGGTCGATTTAATTGGAAGGGCAATCTGAGCGCAATTCAATATATGGAGCGCAAGCTTCTTGAAAGTCGCCAATTAACGCCAGCTATCACTGATCGTCAGCTAATCAAAAAGATAGCGCGCCATTTTGGTAAGAATATTGAAATTGCTGTGGTGACAAGGGGTATTAATTCAATCCAAAACCTTGAATCATTGATTGCAGAATACGCCACGATTAATCAGCGAACAACTAGAGATAATGACTTTGTAGGGAGTCACGAGAAGGTGAATGCCCGAGGTGTGGGGGAAGCAACAAACACACCCCAACCATTTCACAATAAGGGTGTCAGCTGGAAGCAAAAACAGCAGGTGCCGAACCAAGAAAGTGAAAACGATCGCAACGTTAAGGGGTTTGGACGACACACTAACCGACAGCCCATAAATTCCTTAGAATTCGTAAACAACGGTGCGTCGACCTCGACTGGTAAGGGGAACGACGTAGATAGAGAAAAAAAAAATTAACCCTACCATACAATGAGATAGCCGATATACTGACCAAGAACCGACTTCACGAAACCAACATACTATTACCAGATCTTAGAAATGAATTAACTTATGAAGATGAATTAAGATTCGAACAACGGATTTCTAAGTGTCCAGAAATATTAATTAAGTTCAATAATAATATTACGGTCCTTGCCTTATTGGATACTGGGAGCGCGATAAATGCGTTGTCAGAAGAATGGTTCAACCAAAATAAACATTATTTAGAACCATATGAGGAATTAAGCATGACTAATACACTGATTATTAGTGCAGTAGGTAGTAAGTCTAAGCTTGTACGGAAACAAATCTTATGTGACATTTACATTAGTGATATCAAGATAGACTGCGTATTTTTAATTATTCCAAATTTAATTAGAAATTGTATATTAGGTATTAGCTTTATGAAAGATGAAAAATGTTTGATTGACGTGGAAAAGGGAGTCGTCGAATTTAGAGGAAGAGAGGAAGAACAAAATGTCAGCATACCCATTGTACACATGGAAGTAGTAGAAGCAGAAGAAGAGGATGAAATCGAGAAGAAAATAAACGCGAAAGTGGACAAAATAACAGGTGTGGATGAGGAAACGTTAGAAGATCTGAGAGAAGTCTTAATGAATAATAAAAGTTTATTTCGGGAGAGTCCAGGGAGAATGGAATGCTATCAGCATGAATTTAAAGTAACGGACAACACGCCTTATTTCCAACGCGGGTGGCCAATTCCACTTGCATACAAGCAAAGAGTTGATGCCGAAATCAACAAAATGTTGAAACACGGTGTAATTGAGAGGGGAAATAGCCCATTTATTAATCCAATGGTCGCCGTAATAAAGAAAGACGGAAACGTCAGGCTGTGTTTGGACGCACGAAAAATCAATAGTGTTACCATTCCCGACTATGAAGGACCAACTCCTATCCAACAGATTTTAGCAAGGTGTGGTAGAATGAAGTACCTGTCCACAGTGGATTTAACCAGCAGTTTTTGGCAGGTGCCACTAAAGGAATGTTGTCGCGATTACACTGCTTTCATGTATGAGGGGAAATGTTATAGATATACAGTAACACCATTCGGATTAAGCACCAGTTCTGCCGCTCTGACGAGAGGACTAGACATGGCACTTGAAGATCCGGTGAAGGAAAACACAATCATCTATGTTGACGACTGTCTTTGTTACTCGAACGACGTCAAGACGCATCTGGTACATTTGAATTTATTATTAAGCAATCTACGCAGAGCAAACCTAACGATTAACCTCGATAAATCGCAATTCTTTCGTCAAGAAATCGCCTACCTAGGGTATCGATTAACTACAGAAGGAGTTCAAGCAACAGAAGAAAAGGTTGCTGCGATCAGAAATTTCCCAGTTCCGAGAAACCAGAAGCAATTGAAAGGATTCTTAGGATTGACTAACTTTTATAATAGATTTACTGCTAAGTATGCAGAAACGATTCAACCATTACTGGATTTATTGAGAAAAAATAAAAGGTTTATATGGACATCAGAACTTGATCGATGCTTCAAGGAAGTAAAGGATTTATTTATTGAAACGGTTATATTAAAATTTCCGAAAGTCAACCAACGATATTTTCTTCAATGCGATGCGAGTAAATACGCCTACGGTGGACAACTGTATCAGTTGGATGAAGAGGGGAATGTGGGTGTAATTGCCTACACGAGTAAAACTTTTAAGGGTGCGGAAAAGAACTATTTCACGACTGAAAAGGAACTCTTAAGCATTGTCAGATGTTTAGAGAAGTTTCGAATATATATCTTGGGTCAACCATTAACGATTATAACTGATAATAAAGCACTCACTTTCATGCATAAATGCCATCTAAACAACTCCAGGATAACTAGGTGGATCCTATCCATACAAGAATATAACTTTAACATCCTTCACTGTAAAGGTAAAGAGAATGTAGTGGCCGACATACTCAGCCGATATCCAGAAGATGCAACGGAAGAGGACCAAGTTGATGAGAACTTTGAATACCAGATAAATCAGGTAACTATAAAAATGAAGAAAGACGTATGTAGTATGATAAGAGACATAGGAAAATTCCAGAAGGAGGATACGAAGTTAGGATCTATTATAGATAATCTAGATAATGGTAATGAAAATGATATGTGTAAGTTTTATAAGTATGTTGATAACAAATTGTATAGAAAGTGTAAGAACAAATGGAAATTATACGTGCCAGAGAGTATTACGGACATAATCATCTCCGAAATACACCAGATGTACGGCCATTTAGGAGGTAAGAAATGTACCAAACTGTTACAGGAGAGTTTCACATTTGACAAAATGTCAAGAAAAATTAAAGAGTACGTAAAAACTTGTGACAAATGTCAACGTTGCAAGGATAGCCAAAATAGGAATCTGTTTGGCGGAACGATACCAATTTTACCATCAGAGAAAGGAGAACTCATTAGCGGGGATTATTACGGACCGTTACCAGTATCGATGGGTGGCGTAAAATACATCTTCGTCATGGTTGATAACTTTACAAAATACGTGAAGTTATACACGTTGAGAAGGGCAACAAAGGCCGCAACTATCAGGAGAGTCCGACAATACATCGAAGAAGTTGTAAAACCGAAAGCAATATTAACGGACAATGCGACGCAGTTCACATCGAAACAATGGGTGGAAGGATTGAGTGAACTTCAAATACAACCGAAGTACACTGCCATTCGCAACCCGTGCGCCAACCTTGCCGAACGTATTAATCGACAATTAGGAAACATGTTCCGTATATTCGTCGGCGAACAACACACTAAGTGGTCACGTTTCATTACAACAATCGAAAGCTGCATTAATGAAACGTATCACGACACCATTGAAGTAACACCATACGAAGCGCAGTTTGGTAGGAGACCAGCACGCGTTTGGGAAAAGTACTTAAACCAAGAAATACATGAACATAGCATAACGGACAACCGCCAAATCTTCGTGAAGATGAAGCTGAAGAGAGAGAAACACGCAAAGAAAATGAACGAGGATGACAAAATTACCAAATTTAAATTGGGAGATCTAGTATTGGTAAGGACATATTGCCAATCGGATGCCATGCAGAAGAAAATTGACAAATTTTGTGAATTATATTGTGGACCCTATAAGGTGAAACAGGTCTTAGGGGAAGCTACATATATCTTGGTTGAATGCAGCGATGAACAGAAAATACGCGGCAAATTTAACATAAGACAGTTGAAAGCATATCATTCCCGAAAGGAAAGAGATTAAAGAAAGAAATCAACGTGATAAATAATACATCAAATTATTTAAGGACAAGACGTGCGTTTATGTTACGTAAAGAAGGGAAAAGGCAAACTACTCAACGGCTAAGTGGGGGGAAGTTAGAGGAAAGCGTAACGCCTCTAACGGTAATAAAAAACAAACCATTCAAGTTTGCTTAGCTAAGAGATAGAATTGTCTTTGTAAATAAATCAAGAACTATGTCATTGTGTTATAGTTAGTAGTGAAATCATAGACTAATTTGTAAAAATTTAAATTGTCTTGTTTCATGGTAAAATTTTGAATAATGTACGTGATAAGATAGTAATCGATAAGAGAAAGTAAACAAAGGTTTGTTACTTAATCATTTGAAATAATTAGCTATAAATTATTGGAATGTACAACAAGCAGTAATAAATTACAAGAATGTAAAATAGAAAAAAAAATCATTTATTATAGATTGTGTAATCGTAAAAACTTTAATGAGAATTATAGTGTGATAGTTGTTAAGTTCAAACAAAAGGGGAATGTAAATAAAGTTTTGTTCAATTGAAATGAGATTTTGTTGAGAAATTGTAGAATTTTAGGGGAAGAAAATTTTTTTTTGATACGTATAAGAAGCACAGTATTAATGTTTATATGTGTAAAATTTAGCGTAAATCAAATTGTAATATAATCTTTGGAAAATCTAAACAAGGATAATTAGAGTGAATAGGTTATCATTAATACTTAAGCTTATTGTGTTTTCTTTTGCTGTAACCAAGTTGGTCGAACGCTTGTCAACAAAATGTAAATTTTAGCCAATAGATTATTTAGGAGTAATGCATATAAATATTAAAAACCTAAACGAAAAAAAATGTGATAACTAGTTAGCAACAAAAGAATATTCTTTTACTTTATTTTCCTAAAAGGAAGGAATTTTGTAGATATAGAACATGTAAATGAATATTAACTTAACCATATAATTACTAGAAAATCTGTAAATGGATTCATAATCTCAAACAAGCGAGCAATAAATTCAGTATCAAGGTTATGAACGACAGTGGTGTAATAATGACAGACAGTGTTGAAAAAGGGGGAAGGAAAGGGTAAGTGACACTACACTCTTTCATGTGGAAGATGATCTTTAGTGACTACACTCTTTTCAATGAAGAATGACCATTGATGAAACTTCAGCAAGGGCATTAATTTGCGATTCCTTGATTCGGGACTCATCAATGAACCCAAATTGGGGACTCTGTAAAGCAATTACGGCAGAGAATTTTTTTTTGCGTAAACGGCACTGTAGCGGGCGTCAACTGTCAAGAGTGATGCATGGTATAGCCAAACGGCCGCCGTTAGACAATGATTTAAGAAGGACAACGCCTTGGCACATAACAGATGTTGGACATGGATGAACGACATAAGCGCAAGTGGCGACAATAACAAAGAAACAAAAGACGGTGTCAGTTCATCACAACTACCGACAAGGAGTGTACTAAGGGGACGCCAACATTTTCGACGTATACGTGTGAGTTAGCGGCTGCACATGGACATAACATTTTCCACAAAAGCAGTCTAAGAGCGGATGCAGTTAGGTACAAAGGAACTTATATAGCTGCACAGCGGGAAACTTGCTTACTGGCACGACATACGGAGCATCTTGTAAGGCTGCAGAACAGATGTTAGTTCCTGGAAGATGACCACCATCAGCGTGTGAACGTAACAAGGGAAGTCGAGGACAATACGGCAATTCGACACACCCGGGTTATGGTACACACATGTGCGGAAAGGAAATCGCTTAGAAAGGACACTTGGGAACGTAAGAACAATCACATAACAGACAACCGTGTAATTAGGTCCGTCGTCATACGGGGAGATGGTGTGGACAGCAAGACTTTTAGAGAGGGGTCTTGGCTGACCTATCAGGAGCAAGGAATTCGGCAAAGGCGGGTGTAAAGAAGACGTCAACATGGAGACAAGGGTGAAGAGCGAATGGGAAGTAGACTAGAGACCCCAGCCGGAGTATCCAGGAGGAGCCTTCGCAGAATCTGATGCGAGAAACCAATCATGACAGTGATTGTGGTAAGGGTATGACATCCGTGGAGGGAGTCGTGTTGCTGAAGTAATAAAATAAGGTGTTCGCAGAGAAGAAGAGTTCAGTCGATTTCCAATTTTCAAACAATTTAAGTCAGTCTATAAAAATCAGTCAGTCAGTCTATTTTAATCTCAGTTCGGTCGATTTGGAGAGTTCAGTCTCAGTTCGGTCGTACTCTAATTTTTGTCAGTCAATTCTATTTCGGTATAAACCAGCCAAAGTCTTTCAGATGGACGGTAGCAAAGTGTATTGATACGAGCAGAGAGATTGTTCGAGAGTGTATCAGAGACTATGTAAAACTGTAGACTAACCCGTGACCAAATACTATGACAACGTCGAGTTAAGTACGATCAGACTTTGTGATCATAAAAATCTCGTTTTTATGAATCTAATGCGAGTGATAAGGTATTGACAATATCACATTACCGTGACATAAGTGACATGAAACAATATAGTAAGATTGTGCCACGTTCTTAACTCACTAAAATGCAATTAAAACCAATTATATTTGCATTGTGAATACAGTATAAATGGTACAATCGCTCTAGTTAAACGCAGCATAAACTATTGCACGCGTACATCAAAAGTGACAAAGAACCTACACGCAAAGTGTTTTAGACGATGAAGTCATATTCGAGTTAACGCAATTAGTCATTATCGTTCATGCGAGTATCCGGATAAAATGTGGGACAAATAGTGTCGTGACGAAGTGTCAAGTGTAATTTAATTGGCGTATCTTCAGCCTGGATTTCTTCGTAGGATGAGAGGTACGACGCAGTTAATCACCGCAATTTGGATACAAACAACAAGTAAATTATTATCATCCATGTAACATTAGATTAGGTCGCCACTGTCCTGCCACTCAAAAAGAACTCGCCACTGAGTAGAATATACATTTATTTAATCGTAGAATATACATTTATTTAATTGTTGAATATACATATATTTAATTGCTCAAAAGTAACGCAAATTGAGAAATATGAATCCATAGAGTAGGATATATTGAAATTTATATGGTCATTAATTAATTAGTCTTTATTGATTTTGTAGATGTTCATAACGTAGAGATAATATAACAGCATTGTGTATTTGATATGTTGTCTAGAAACGCTAACTTTATTCAGTATTTAAATGATATTGAAAACATATAATAAATTTGTATCGTTTATAAAAATTAAATTTGTATTGTTTACGAAAATTAATAGTGTCTGAGTCAGATGACTGTTATTCACCCAAAACACCTGTTTACATATGGTGCTCCAGCACGCGGGGCGTATTATGGCTCAGTGATATCAGAGTGTATCATCAGATATGGCATGCCCGTCCTGGAGCAGTAAACAAGATCTGTAATAAAAACTTACATTTATGGAAACTCCTTTGAATAATTTTAACTAATTTATGCAAGTAGAGACAAACATAAAATATATTACAGTTGCATATGGTGTCCCAACACGTGACACGAGGAAGCAAATTCTAGTAGATAATTGTAACCAAGAGAAAATTTTTATACAATTAAAAATTCAATTAGATTATGTAATTAATAAATTTGCATAATACATGTATATTTGTACATGATGCCCAACGCGTGGTAATATATTATATATATGTACATTGCGCCCAAACGCGGGACAATAAGTAAAATTTATTTAATTAATTAATTTATGCAATTATTAAACCTGCATAAATATTACATTCGTATATGGCTCCCAAAGAACGTGGGGCATAACAAACTACATATACAGCCGTATATGGCGTCCAACTACAGGGCTAAATACACATAAGTACGACAAAGTTCGTACCGACAGCACTATCATAAATACAGATAAAAATTTATATAAATAATGGAATAATTAATTTATGCAAATAAATCTGCATAAATATACATTTGTAGACTGTAGTGCCTTTTCTGAATTCAGACAATGACACAGAATAAAAGGTTTTCATGAAAAAAGAAAGAAGAGCTCTAAAATGAACAGTTAGCGATATACAGATCTCTGTAGCAAATTTACTGTAATCGGCTCTGACAGAATTTTTTTGCGTCTAAGTATGCATGACGTTCCATTTTCATTGTTAAGTTAGAAAGTAGATGAGAACCAAACATATAGTCGAGCAACGCTCCTGGACTAAATGCCTTAGTTGCCAAGCCCTCCAAAAAACATTAAAAAACTGTAAAGTTCCTTTCCAAACCATATTGGCTTTGATTTTGTTTAATAATGCATTCGCTGTGGTACGGTAACTAAATTATTTATAGGAAAGAATAATTTTTTAACATAATTTATTTTATAACATTTCATAAGTGAATAAAGAAGTAAACACACATATTATTTAATTTTAGCTCAATACCAAGAAGGCACTGTAAAAACTAATACATAAATATATTTCTTCATTTTAAGTCGTCAAAATTTCATATTTTTATATCATCTTAAAAAGCATCAACAAATTTAAATTAAATAGACTTTTTAAAAATTTTAAAAATAACACGATTCTTTTTACTTCCGTGTTCCATAAGGGAATGGAAGTATGGTGATGGCGAAAAAAATCTTGTTCGAGATAAGGGTTGATTCTGATTGTGCTACCCTCAAAACAAGAAGAAAAGTCATTTTCCGAAAAGTGTCTGTGTGTAGAAATTTTTCTACGGCGAACGATAGCTGCCGAAAATTCAAACAGAATCACATAGTGTTTTGCATATGTACCTGAGTTTTAGAGGACTTAAGGCCTATTGACTTCAGTGAAGATCGCTTAAGGGGAAGGGGTAGTTTACCTGCAACGTTTTATGTTTTAACAAGAGTAAAGTACTTAATTTTGATAAATAAAGTATCCTGAAAAGAAGGTCATAATAATCCACTGTAGAAAGGTAGATGAAATATCTGAAACATCTATAAATGAAAAGGATAGTTGAAGGGGGAGGGGGTAATTTTCTATAAATGAAAATAATAGTTGAAAGGGAGGGGATAATTTTTTATACGTGAAACAACAAAGAAGTAGTTTGTTGTTAAAATTCCTTCCCGGGCTGTTTGGCCGTGGTCGAATGTTTTCTGCAAAACCATACGTTTCGGCAGTGCCATCGACTGCATCATCATCAGTGAAAATCGAGTGCGCTAACGTGAGGTGGTATACGTTAGTGACCACAGTACTGTGGTTAAGGCTGAAGAAAGAAGTAGTTTTTATGGGAATATTTCATTTTGAAAATGATTTTGAATATAAATCTTAGAACATGGAAGTCATGTATGGTTCTCCATACCGATATTTTAAATTTTATAACATAATTTATTTTATAACATTTCATATGTCAATAAAGAAGTAAATACATATGTATTATTTAACTTTAGTTCAACAACAAGAACACATAGTAAAAAATAATAGGCTATATAAATATATTCCTTCATATTAAGAAGTCAAAATTTCAAATCTTTATATCATGTTGATAACTATCAAAAAATTAAAATTAAAAAAAGAATGCATTTTAAAAATAACACGATTCTTTTTAGTACACAAAATTCAAAAATTTGTTAAATATTCATATACCTTTTACTTCTATATTCCGTAAGAAAATGGAAGTATGGTATTCGCGAAAAATTCGTGTTTGAGATAAGGGGTGATTCTGATTATACTACCCTCAAAACATGAAGAAAAGTCATTTTTCGAAAAGAGTCTGTGTGTATATATGTAGAATGTTTTGTATGACGAACGATAACTGCTCCAAATTCAAAAATAATCAAATAATTTTTTGCATATATGCCTGAGTTGTAGAGGACTCAAGGCTTATTGATTTTGGTGAAGATCGGTTAAGGGGAAACGGTAGTTTACCTGCAGCGTTTTATGTTTTAACAAGCGTAAAATACTTAATTTTGATAAATAAAATATCCTGTAAAGAGGATCATAATATTCCACTGTAAAAAAGTAGATGAAATATCTATAAATAAAAGTGGTAGTAAAAGGGAGAGGGAGTAATTTTTTGAAAATTACCATTCTGATGTCGAATAAACTACTTCATTTTGAAGGATAAGATAGCTTAGTAATTACATATAATGAAACTATTATTCAATAACAGTGTAAGTATCAAAAACGGGGTTGTTCGGTTGTGGGGGAGGGATAGTTTACCTCAATTGTTTTGTGTTTTAACAAGAGTAAAGTACTTAATTTTGATAAGTGCCCCGAAAATAAAGTTATGTTAATCCACTGTAAAATGGTAAATGAGAAATCTGTTAACAGAGAGGATAATTGAAGGGTGAGTGGGAACTTTTTGAAAATTACTTTGTAAAGTAAAGTACGAGTATTCAATTTTGAAGGATAAGATACCTTACCAATTACATATGATAAAACTGTTACTCTATGAAAGTGTAAATATCATTAATGGTGGGGACCGGTTGAGGAAGAGGGATGGTTATTTGCGTAGGTCAGTTTCTTTATGAGAATAAAGTACCTAATTTTTATATATAAAGTGACTCGAAAATAAAATTACATTAAACGACTACCCCATAATAACAAAAATATTTATAAATAGTAAAAATAGTGATATTTTTTTAGAAATTATCGAACCGAATTCAAGTAAATTATTTTAAATAAAAATCTTAGAAGTCATGTATGGTTCTCCATACTCCATACATATGGTAACTACATACATACACTACAATATTTCCACTGCAATTCACATGGATTGTACGTGGATTTAATGAATGGGGTCTGCCGGTCTTCGAGTTTATAATAAGTAACCTGTTAATTTGCGTTTACTATAGGCTATACGTATAACGTTTCACTCCGGCTTCTGAGTGTAGTTGCCAAGCAAATCAGCTGTGAGAGCGACATTCATTCTGCAACACTGCTAAACCGGTAACTATGTCTATTCGAAACTCGTGAGAAAATATTTTCCTCGATTAATGTAACAGTTTAGTTTTAGTCTTCTAACTAAGCCATTTCGGCCGAAAATTTGCAAAGGGTGTTGACAGATATTAATTTTTCAAATTAATGCAGATACCGGAATTGTATTTTGAATCAAATTCTTCATAACTTATTGTCCCACATGGACTTTCACAATTTTTTTTTCAAAATTGTGACTTCTGTTTTTGACCCTTAGTGCCTCTAAGTTTAAACAAATTTTTAATTTAAACACTACATTCGGAATCAGGGTAAAATTCCTTTTATTCTGATGCACTCCATTGACGTTTAGAGTGTTTTCAACATTTTGATTCACTAAATAATTGCTTACCGAATCCGTCGAGTGACTTACTTGTAATATCGCTTAACTTGACGCGTTTCGAGGCATATGCCCCATCTTCAGAATAATTTCTCTTTAAAGAACGTCAGACATTAAGATCAAAATATAATAAATTAAAATTAAAATCAATAAAAATTAAAGCACTAAAATATTAAAACACACTAAAAGCACAGAGGAGCACGCACTGTCACACCATGATGTGTTCGCATTGCGTTTATAGCCGGTGTACACCGTCGCGATGTTACTTGCGCACTCCGTGTGAGCAAGTAAGTAAGTAACAGAGTGCGCAAGTAACATCGCGACGGTGTACACCGGCTATAAACGCAATGCGAACACATCATGGTGTGACAGTGCGTGCTCCTCTGTGTTTTTAGTGTGTTTTAATATTTTGATGCTTTAATGTTTTAACTATTGATTTTAATTTTAATTTATTATATTTTGATCTTAATGTCTGACGTTCTTTAAAGAGAAATTATTCTGAAGACGGGGCATATGCCTCGAAACGCGTCAAGTTAAGCGAAATTACAAGTAAGTCACTCGACGGATTCGGTAAGCAATTATTTATTTAATACAAGTGACTTGGATACTTTAAAAATGAATATTTTGATTCACGTTTAGGCCGGTGTTCCTAAATTTTCAAATTTTCAAAAATTGGTAACACTGTATTCATATTTTGGTTAAAATTCTCGTTAATTTGTTACGCCACATAGATTTCTGCGAAATTTTTAAAACTTTGATGTCTGCCCGTAAGTGTAAATGTTTTGCTTACCGTCTCCTATTTCTGAGAGCTTAATCTAAAGCTATACGGATATGTGGCATCATAATGTAGGCACACGTGTCAAAATTTGCGGAATTGCTTGATGCATTTAAAAATTATCGTGAGACATTCCCCAGACAGACAGACAAACGCTAAACGGCCAAATTAAAACTGAGAACTCGTTTCTCTCGTTCCATTTCTTACTATGTTCTGGTTCTCTCGTATCGATACTCGTGCTACACACTCAGATAAGTCAGATTTACATAAATACGAATAAAGCGAAGGACTGATTAAAAATTAATTTCCAACGTAGCATACTTAGCAAAATATCTGCTCTTAAATCTTACGTAAATGATTATAAAATACATCCCGTATCCTTTATTACAGGTCTACCTTACATAATTATCAGACAAACCTGAAATATTTCTCATTAAATTTATGGAGCTTTTTATAAGGGTGAATTACAGTCATTCATCACCTAAGCATCTTAAAAAGGGAATGGAATTGTAACAGCTACACAACAAAACCAAAATAACGATCAGGACATTGCTGCCAACGGAATTTACGGGTATTTATGGTACAATAAAAACAACTCTTGGCAGACAGTGTAGAAACAAAACGTTAGTGAATCTGTATAATGTGATGGGTTTGTCAGCTTCTCAAGTAGTACTAGTAAAAACGCAGATAAAATACAAAGTGCCGAGGCAAAGTTTAAAGAGGTGTGGTGAGTTTAAAAAGCTTGGCATTGTGAGAAATGGACAAATATAATTTACATTTTATAATATTTGCAGTAAATGGCAAAACCAAACAATAAAAGTTTAAGTGGAAATCGTCACGTAGGGCATTTTGCAGTATATATCTGACACGTTTTTAGAAAGTTCAATACATTTGATAAACCGCTCTTTAGGTTATGTTTTGTTTAGTTAACGCTATCTTTTGTTAGTTTGAACTTAAAAGGAACAAAATGTTAGATGAAATTCACTTGATGTACAGATAAGGAGAATGGAGAGTCAAGAGACTGTAAATAATATTTACTCATTTAATAAAGAGAAAGCGGATAAAATACATATCTTCTCTCACTCTCAAAATCGAGATATTGGTGGTTGACTATTTTGGTGTCCTTAGAATTTCCCACTCATTCTAAATTTCATCAGTTCCTGGTAACGCCTAGCTACCATTTCCTCCATCACACCATGGTAAAATGATAAATTAATCATATAGGCATTATACCTGATCATAACCACTACCCATTTACTTTTTCTCCTCTTTATGCCTCCTAAAATTTTCCGTTATCCAGTCTAGTGACTTTATCTTTTCCATATTTATACAGCTGATGTATCTTCATCACCCTTTTTCAGACCATATCTCAAACGCCTCTATAGAACTCTTGTCACTTTTGCTTAGAGTCCATGTCTCGGATCCGTACAAAGCTGCACTCAATACATAACTTAATAAGTTCTTGCGTATTGTTTCGCCTGTGTTATGTGATGTAAGAAGCTTTCATCTTTTATTAGAAAAAATATACACACAGAATTGATATAACCCCGGAGAGGACTACTAAAGCAATCGGAGTTTGCATTGTATCAGTGATTAAGTCTTGAACTGAAAAGCTGGAAAACCAGTGAAGATGGCCAGTTTTGTGATTTTGGAAAAACGAAAAGTCATCAGGTATGATTATCGAAATCTCGAACGCTTAATTCAGATTATAATAGGTATATGTTTGAGAAGATAAAAAACAGTGTCTTCTCTACGCTGTTAATAAACTGTAGTAAACGATGAAAATTAAGAGCAAGTAAGACGAAAAATAAAACTATCGATTTCAGGCCATCTGTCTGAAGGCAAGACACCGTTGAGTGGCCAGAGACGGCTGCATGAAACCCAATCCTGTAGCCTATGATAACCAAAGACATATATTGATTTAGAATTTTCATTGTAAAACAATGCAATAATCTATTTTACTAATTGCATACTATTCGCGAAATGTTCTGTAAAGACAAGAAGACTTCTGTAGCTTCTTACATTCTACCTTCTCTACATTCACACATTCGTGGTATCTAGGAGGATCAGTTTTCGGAGTGAGATTGCCAATGTGGACTGTGGATTCAGATATGATAGAACAGTAAAATATCAATCAAATTGAAAAAAAAACAAGAAATGTACACACGTTGTACTGATGTTAAGAGTCGTTCAATGGCCAAAGATTTCGTAGACCATTCCTGTTGAGGTACGGGTAAAAATAATGAATAATTTAAGTACAGGAGCAAACACACGCTTTATTGAAGGAACAGTTTAGTAGCAAGTATACATAAAACGGACACACGAAATACACATTACAAGAGCACATTTAAAACTGAACTGAACTTGTCGAGTGCATCTCTATTTATATAGAAAAACAGCTTCCAGATCTTTACATTTATTTAAAACTTCGAGAACATTACTTTTCTAGACTCTCACAGTAAACGCGCATGTGTGCGGGTTGAGGTCCCGCCCAGGCAGCTCGACCCCCCACTGCACAATACAAACTTTCACTTCTACAATGACAGGTACACTTACTTAAGAATGAATGTAGAGTTTTTCCGTATATTCTCAACACCCTCCCTAAAAACTCTACATTCTCACAATCACATTAATTTAAAAAAATTCATTTTTACTCTTAAGTCCAAGTTTAGATCTTAAATAAATAAATTTTGGTTTTGACAAAGCTTTCGTAAGTATATCAGCGACTTGTTCATCACTTTTAACATAATGTACATCAATTTCTCCATTTTGAAAACAATCACGTACATAAATATATTTCACATCAATATGTTTTGTCCTTTGATGGAATTCAGGATTACTTATAAGTTTTAATGCACTCATATTATCTATATATAAATCATATTTATCAGTCTTACAATCGCATTCATTAAATAGCTTCTTTGACCACATTATTTCAGTTGTTGCTAATGCTGCACTTACAAATTCTGACTCGGTTGTTGATAATGATACAGATTGTTGCTTCTTACTTCGCCAAATAATTGCAGCATTTGCATACATACAAGCTACGCCAGAAGTTGATTTACGTGTAACTGTATCGCTAGCATAATCAGCATCACTATAAGCTTTAAAGTTGCCATCCTTACAATATAGTAATCCAAAATCAATCGTACCTTTTAGATAACGTAAAATTCGTTTAACAATTGACCAATGAGCTACACTTGGTTTGTCTAAAACTCTAGATACAACATTTACAGCAAAACTTATGTCCGGACGACTTACAATTTGCAAAAACATCAAATTGCCGACAGCTTCACGATAAGGTACATTACTTACAATAGTTTTTGATAAATATTCATCATGATTACAATCAATTGGCGTGGGTACAATATTAGCTTCTGACATATTAAACTTTTCTAAGATTTTGTTAATATAAGTACTTTGATGA
Organism: Magicicada septendecula; assembly: GCA_034769895.1. NCBI lineage: Eukaryota > Metazoa > Arthropoda > Insecta > Hemiptera > Cicadidae > Magicicada > Magicicada septendecula. The sequence continues at coordinate 368,894,929 of CM068373.1, read as the reverse complement.
ATGAAAACAGACCCATCATTCAATCTACAAATTTCCATTCCAAGATAATTAGTAACTTCTTTAGTACTAGTAATTTAAAATTGTTTACTCAAATCATTCAACAATTTATCAATCAAACTTTCATTTGAAGCTGCAATAAGTCCATCATCAACATAAATTGCTAACAAGATCTTATTATTATTTTTGTTATATATGTATAAACATGGGTCACCCGTATTTTGACAAAAATCGAAATTTACAAGAAAATTAGTGAAGTGCTCAGTCCAGCATCTTGGTGCTTGTTTTAAGCCGTATAAACTTTTCATTAATTTACATACGCGTGAGCTTCCATCATCAAAACCTTCAGGTTGTTTCATATATATATATATATATATATATATATCTTCCTTTAAGTCACCGTATAAAAAAGCCGTTTTTATACCAAATTTACCGATATGTAAATTTTCGCGAGCAGAAATACTAAGTATCAATCTTATTGTATCAAAGCGAACAACCGGACTAAAAATTTCTTTATAATCTATATCTTTCTGTTGCGAATAACCTTTAATAACCAACCGCGCTTTATAACGTTCTGTACCATCTGGATTGAGCTTCTTCACAAAACCCCAACGATTGTTAATCACCTTTTTATCTTTTGGCTTTTCCACTAATACCCATGTCTTATTTTCATACAAAGAGTTCATTTCATCCTGCATTGCAGCTTGCCAACTATCTTTTTCTTTACTTGTAATTGCTTCGTTATAATTAGATGGTAACTTTTCAGCAATAAACGTGATCGGACATCCATAATATTCTGTAGGTTTTAATTTTGTTCTATCGCGCAATTGTCGTCCAGTTTGATTGTTATCGCTATTTGAAGATTGTAAAGGTTTTCTTTCTTCAAACTCATTTGGTTCATTTTAAAGTAAAAGTTCATTATTTTTAGGAGTTATAATTTCATTTTCTTCAGTTTCTTTATTATTATTGTTCAAAGAATTCAAAATAATTGAATCAGCTAATACTCTTTCAGGTTTAAAAAGTACATCTCTACTTATAATAACATCTCGCACTTCCGGAACATATACACGATAACCTTTACAATCCTCATGATATCCGACCAGATAACCCCTCATCGATTTTTTATCAAGTTTCTTACGCTTTTCTTTTGATATATGTACTCAACACATGGTTCCAAATATTTTAAATCTATCAACAGTAGCTGTTTTTCCATTCCATAACTCACATAAGTCATAAGGAGTTTTATTATTTTGTTTCGTTGGGCCTGTTCTGTTAATTACATGTACAGCAGTATTCATTGCTTCTGCCCATAAGAATAGAGGTAAGTTTGAATTTGAATATAACATTGATCGAGCAGCCTCTACAATGATTCGGTTATCGCGCTCTGCAATTGAATTTTGTTCGGGCGTATATGGAACATTAATCGAATATTTTATACCTTTACTATTTAAAAAAGAGATCACAGCTTTATTATGGTATTCTTTACCACCATCAAAATGAATTTCTTTAATATTTATTGCAAATTGATTCTCAACCCCGATACAAAATGATTTTAGTTTTTCTATTACTTCAGATTTTTCTCGAATAAAATGAATTTCTCTATAACTTGAAAAATCGTCTTTAAAAGAAACAAAATATAACTTTCTACCGAGAGATTCTACTTCCATAGGACCACAAACGTCAGCATAAATTATTTCGCGAGTTTTGATGGCACGATCGATCTTTTTGTGAAAAGGCAATCTATGATTTTTGCCATAAGCGCAACCTTCACAAAAGAAATTTTCATCCGTAAATTTTATATTTAGATTTTTCAAAAAATTCTTCACATGTTTTACATTTTGATGGCAAAGTCTTTCGTGCCATAATTGTAAAACATTACCGTTGGCAATGCTCGATCTACTCTTTTGTTCTACCACGTTACATTCTTTTGGAATTAAAGTTTGAATGTCTAATTTTAGCAAACTACCAGGCTCATATTCGGAACCAGTTACAAGAATTTCATTACCATGCTTTAAAGTACATCCCGTAGCATTATGTGTTATTTCATAATCTATACCCCTTTTACCCGCATATTTAACAGAAAACAGATTATACATTGAATCAGGAACATATAATATATTATAGATAGTACCTTCTACTCGTTCACTATTTTTATAAGTTTCAAAGTCAATATTACCTTTACCATATGCAGACATTGTCATACCGTTGCCCATTCTTACACTGACTGGTGTTGTATATTCTTCGAACGTTGAAAACCATTCTCGATGCTTCGACATATGATCCGTCGCACCTGAATCCAAAATCCAGAGATCATCCCGATTGCCACAGCTGCCTTTGTCACCTATTAGTGCTATCCTCGATGTTGATTTCTTTTGTCCAGAAGACGAGTTTCTTCTTTCTTGATTATTCGACCATCTTCGCTGTCCATTATTCTTATTCATGAAGCAATTATTACTTTTATGACCTTTTCTTTTGCACGTATAACACCTGAAGCAGTCCCTTTTTAAATGACCTTGTCTTCCACAATTATAACACTGCTCTTGTTTCAAATCATTCTTCTCATATTTATAAGAGTCATTCTTCTGTTCCTTATGACCGATTTTCAGATTAGCTAGCAACGCTGTCGTCTCTTCGTGTACTTCCTTTTGCTCTTGTAATCTAAATTCTCCTGCCATCAAACGCACAGTCAAATTTTCGAGATTCTTCTTATCGTCAGATACCGAATCCCAAGCACTGTGAAAATGATTAAACTTTTGTGGCAAAGATGTTAAAACACGAGTCATCACCATAGTCATTTTCAATTTTTCCCCCGAGATTTTTCATTTTTCTAGCTAACTGTTCTATTTTTGAAATATTATACGTAACACTTTCACTCTCTGTCCACTTAAACTCAAAAAATTGTTTTTGAATCATCGACAGATTTTCATCAGATTTTAGAAAAAATATGCTGTATTCAATTTGTCCCACATCTCCTTGGCAGTAGAACAACCCATTATAAGTTCGAGAGGCTTTCTATCCACTGTTGTAACAATTAACTTTCTGGCAATTTTGTCCGCCTTCTTGAACTTTTCCAACAACGCGTCACGATCTTCTGCACCTGCAGCTGGCTCGGCTAATCTTCCTTCGCAAACATCCAGCACATCATCATCCTCTTCCATCAATGTGCGTACTACGAAGCGCCATTGATGCCAATTATCTTTGTCTCAAAATTTTTCAATTTTTATATTCGGTTCCATTTTTGCACAAATATTTTATACTTGCACTCCAATTACACACTGCACTCCGATTTTAAAATGCCACTGGGCCCATAACCTGTTGAGGTATGGGTAAAAATAATGAATAATTTAAGTACAGGAGCAAACACACGCTTTATTGAAGGAACAGTTTAGTAGCAAGTATACTGTACATAAAACGGACACACGAAATACACATTACAAGAGCACATTTAAAACTGAACTGAACTTGTCGAGTGCATCTCTATTTATATAGAAACACAGCTTCCAGATCTTTCCTTTTATTTAAAACTTCGAGAACATTACTTTTCTAGACTCTCACAGTAAACGAACATGTGTGCGGGTTGAGGCCCCGCCCAGGCAGCTCGACCCCCCACCGCACAATACAAACACTTCTACAATGACAGGTACACTTACTTAAGAATGAATGTAGAGTTTTCCAGTATATTCTCAACATTTCGCGCGCGCGTATATACATATATAACAAGAGTAAATCTAGAGCACGTAAGGTATTACAAGTCATGTATGTGCTACGTTAATTATGTCAATATTAATAATAATGAGCACATCGACACTAGCAAATTATATTATAATATAATTAACATTATGGGCACAGCGACGCTGGCTATACCTACTGCGTGTTACAAAACCAATAGTATTTACTGTGGTTCAGCGTAAAGAGAGCGTGTCGAGGTTAGATCTACAGCAGCAACGTGAGATGCTTCTCTTAAATAAGATGTTAGCTTGATTGACTGGTAGACTGATACCTAGAATAGAGAGCTGTACAACGCAAAGCAAAGTTATTGCTTGACATATAATTATTAGTAATTAGTATTTAAGGTCCATTTATTTACGATTAAGCACTATAATGCTACATGTTCTGTAAATGTGTAAATGTCTGAGTGGACAGCCTGTAGATGTGAAGATTGTCTCCTATGAGTTTACTCTTGACACTCTTGACTGTGAGAAATTCCAAAGTTTCTTCCCAGATTCTAAAGAGCCTGACAAACGACTAAGCTCTTTTGCCTATTCCCCTATTGTCTTTTCCTTTGTTGAAGAAATGGAAGTACAATAATAACCTAAAAATTCAATACAACAGTATAATAAAACAAAATGTTCTGATGTCAGTTTATTAGATTATGTTGTAAGATATTAGATCACCACATCTTCATGCATAGTGAGTTTGGGTTCGGTTGGGACGTACTAACGTGTAAGCTAAAACGTGAGGTCGAAACGCGCTCATTACCGTCCCAGAGAAGTTATTCTGTTGTTCCAACTGAGGAACGGACAACAGTGTAGTGGTCAGGAGAGTCCATTCTCTGCGTTAGGCTTTATGAAATCTGTAAGCAGACCTTGGAATTTCTCGCAGGTATCATTACACAAGAGTAAGCTGGCAGGAGACATGTCCCGCATCTACAGGCTGTCCATTGATAATTACAATTGTGAATGTAAAAATGAAGACTGGTGGACGGTGACTTACTTAAATTACTTGAGGTGCGTATACAGATATACAGGCTGTGTATATTGTTTTTGTGTTGCCTGTACACACAATAAAAGCAATCTCGGTAAACGGCTTCAAACGCATGTTTTGTGGAAGTCGAAATCGTGCAGTTGACAAATTATTATTTTAACGCGAATATTTATCATTCTGACGTTTATAACAATGTTTAACTTGTCACGATAAAAATGAAATTAACATTAACAGAGTTTCGCACAATCGGACCATTGCAGCTTTATCTGGTCAGTGTTTCTCCTCTACTGCTTTACACGTTTCCAATTGTCCTGTCATTGATAACGTCAGTCTGGACGGTGTTCAGTACAGCACATGTTTTTGAATAATTGTTTCACAGAACAAATATGAATTGTTTAAAAGCAGTTCGACTATTTTGTTTATCTAAACGTAACGTAAGTAACCATCCGTACAGCACTTCTTCATTCGCACGTCATCATATTCGTCTTTTACTTTCAAGGCAAATATTAACTAGAGGTTAACGTCACATGGTTTAGACGTTAACTACAAACCTGATCATCGGTTTCAAGGCAATGTAGAACTTTCGTGTCTTCTTTTTTACGTTGGCAGACATATAAATTGCCCTCAATAAAATATTTTCCCATTCGTTTGATATAAGAGCATAATACGTTATGGATATGTTTATTTTTCTTTTTCCGCCTGTTTTTCTACGAACATCGAGTTTCCTTTGATATCATTTGCATGCGCAGTCGATCTGCACTCATCACTTGTTCGGAGAAAACGTAATTTTTCTCCCCCAAAATATCTGAAAGCAGGTAGGTCTTTAATCGGTCCAACGTTAATAGTAATTTACAATACAGCGGTCGTTCGAGTTAAAAGTGTACTTCTAATGGAAACGACCATTTTTAGGTTGATAGATATTTGATTTTCTCTTTTCACTAATTGTGATCTCATTTACTCTTCATTTTATTAACATAACAGGCGCATGCATCTTTCCTTGGTATGTTATTAACGTAACAGGCACTTGTGGGTTTCCTTGGTAAGTAAGTTATTGATGTAACCCATTTCCTTGGTATGTTCCATCACGCCCCATGGGTCATAGTCCAGTACATTATGTCCCATTGACTCATAGCCTCTCCTAGTCTGTCTTTATACAATTGGTTAACTGCCTCCAATTCCGCTGAGGCCACGATCCAGCCAACTTACCATCTGTAATTTAGTGATGAGATTACTGTGAGGTGTCACTCGCCCAGATGAACGACATCCTCGTAAACTACATTGGTTACTTTGTTCTCACCATCTACATATATCGTTTCTTAATTTCGCCCTTCATGAGATCTTTCTCTTCGAATCTGCCTATTTGTTACCTATTTGTTAAGGGCAACCATATGTTAATACGAGGGCTATTTATTTTTCAACCTCCGATAGACCAATAAACAGACACATGATTGACATCAATAATTTTATTATATACAAAAGTTTCATATATATGTAAACTACTTTTCTACATAGTCACCACCATTGTTGAGGCACTTATCATAGCGAGGCACCAACTTTTCTATGCGCATGTTGAGAATGTTCGCTTCTGAGTAATCAGCCAATCTGCCACACTGGACTTTAACTCATCATTGGAGTCAAACCACTGCCCACCTAACCACTTTTTCAAGTCAGTGAACAAATTGTAGCCACCTGGGCTATAAGATGGGTGATCAAGGACTTCCCAACCAAATTCATGAAGCAGGTTTTGTGTGAGTGCAGCTGCGTGAGGTCGTGCGTTGTTTGGGAACCCACCGAGCACAGAGTTTCCTATACCCAAGCTTCTGAGTAAGAATATCATAAAGAGCAGACCTAGATATTTTAGGAAAATCAGCAGAAAGTTCAGTAATTGTGAAATGACGGCGCTCTCGAACCATCCTGTCTACCCTTTCAACAACATCATCAGTAACCACGGACTTTCTTCCTTGCCCTCCTTCATCATGAACATCAATTCGCCCATCTTTAAATTTTCGACACTATTCCCGAACTAAACCATCACTCATCACATTTTCTTCATACACATTACACAACCTTCGATGAATTTCTGCAGCACTATGACCTTCAGCTTGAAGAAATCTAATAACAGACCGAATCTCACACTTGGAGGCAATTGTAGTTGCCATAATTAAACTGTCGTCACCACAGTAATAGACAAAATAACTATAAAACCAGTGGTTGTAGGTTATAACAAAGCCTCAAAAACATTAATCAACAATCAGAGATTGTTCCTATGACAACACAACCAGGTTTGCCAACTCACCGGAGGTTGAAAATATCGGTATGGAGAACCATACATGACTTCCATATTCTAAGATTTATATTTAAAATCATTTTCAGCCAAACAGCCAGGCTGTGTCTTACCTGCCTTTTTATTGCTGTATTAAAGGAAAAATATTATATTACATTAAAATGAAAAAATTATAATTTTATTGCCTGGCAACAAAATTATTTTATTTTTAACAATTACCATTGTTTCAAAAAGTTTAAATAAATTTTCAAGTACTTTACTCTTGTTAAAACGTAAAAGGTTGCAGGTAAACTACCCCTTCCCCTTAACCGATCTTCACCAAAATCGAAAGTCATTGAGACCTCTACAATTCAGGGACGTATGCAAAAAATTATTTGATTCTGTTTGAATTTGCGGCTGTTATCGTTTGCCATAGAAAATACGCTTGATAAAAAAACGTTGCAGGTAAACTACCCCTTCCCCTTAACCGATCTTCACCAAAAACAATAGGTCTTGAGTACTCTACAAATCAGGGCTGTATGCAAAACATTATTTGATTCTGTTTGAATTTGCGGCTGTTATCGTTTGCCATAGAAAATAAAACGTAAAAGGTTGCAGGTAAACTACCCCTTCTCCTTAACCGATCTTCACCAAAAACAATAGGTCTTGAGTACTCTACAAATCAGGACTGTATGCAAAACATTATTTGATTCTGTTTGAATTTGCGGCTGTTATCGTTTGCCAAAAAAAAAAAAATTTCCCTTGATAAAAAAAACCGTTGCAGGTAAACTACCCCTTCCCCTCAACCGATCTTCACCAAAAACAATAGGTCGCGAGTACTCTACAAATCAGGGCTGTATGCAAAACATTATTTGATTCTGTTTGAATTTGCGGCTGTTATCGTTTGCCATAGAAAATACCCTTGTTAAAAAAACGTTGCAGGTAAACTACCCCTTTCCCTCAACCGAACTTCACCAAAAACAATAGGTCTTGAGAACTCTACAATTTAGGGCTGTATGCAAATAATCTTTTGATTCTGTTTGAATTTGCGGCTGTTATCGTTTGCCATAGGAAATACCCTTGTTAAAACATAAAACGTTACAGGTAAACTACCCCTTTCCCTTAACCGATCTTCACCAAAAACAAAAGGTATTGAGAACTCTACAAACTAGGGCTGTATGCAAATAATCTTTTCATTCTGTTTGAATTTGCGGCTGTTATCGTTTGCCATAGGAAATACCCTTGTTAAAACATAAAACGTTACAGGTAAACTACCCCTTTCCCTTAACCGATCTTCACCAAAAACAATAGGTCTTGAGAACTCTACAATTCAGGGCTGTATGCGAAACATTATTTGATTCTGTTTGAATTTGCGGCTGTTATCGTTTGCCAAACAAACAAAATTTCCCTTGCTAAAAAAAAACCGTTGCAGGTAAACTACCCCTTTCCCTCAACCGATCTTCACCAAAAACAATAGGTCGCGAGAACTCTGCAAAACCGGGCTGTATGCAAAAAATTATTTGATTCTGTTTGAATTTGCGGCAGTTATCGTTTGCCATAGAAAAAAAATCTACAGACAGACAGACACACAGACACACAGACAGACAGACAGACACACAGACACTTTTCGGAAAACGACTTTTTTTCATGTTTTGAGTGTAGTAGAATCAGAATCTGCAATAATCTCGAACACGATTTTTTTTGCCATCACCATACTTCCATTCCTTAAGGAATATGGAAGTAAAAAAAATAGCCCTCGTAATATGGTGTGGCTAATGTCTAATAATTACTAAGCTTAGTCGCGCGGATTATTAATTTACTCGTTACATATCATAAAAGCAAAACGTGGTCTATTCCCAACCACTACTGTTTTTCATTTCTCTATTATTCCAACAAAGTAGTAAACAGGTTGTCTTAACCAAAATATCGGTATGGAGAACCATACATGACTTCCATATTCTAAGATTTATATTTAAAATCATTTTCGGCCAAACAGCCAGGGAAGGAATTTTAACAAAAAAATACTTCTTTGTTGCCAATAACGTAGTACACATATAAAAAAAATTATCCCCTCCCCCTTCAACTATAATTTTGATTTATAGAAAATTACCCCCAGCCCGTTCAACTAGCCTCTTCATTTATAGATATTTCATCGACGTTTCTACAGTGGATTATTAAGATCTTATCAGGATACTTTATCAAAATTAAGTACTTTACTCATGTTACAACAAAAAATGTTTCAGGTAAACTGCCCTTTCCCCGTAACCGATCTTCACCAAAATCAACAGACATTGAGTTCTCTCTAGCTCAGGCACATATGTAAAAAATTATTTGATTCTGTTTTAATTTACGGCAGTTATGGTTCGTCATATAAAAAATTACCCATGTTAAAACATAAAACATGAGATTTATAGAACATATCTAAGATTTATATTTAAAATCATTTTTTAAATAAAATATTTTCATAGAACCTACTAACGCTGGGGAAATCTGAGGAGCCAATCAGAGTTGGGCCTACCTGTCACTCTGCTGAATTTGGTGGAAAGCCCTGTCACTGTCGTCAAAGTATCAGCCTTGACAGGGTCCTCTTTTTCTGCAAAATGGGAGAGGCTTGAGATGGAGTGAGTGACATGGTCCCCACCTCAATGAAGAACCCATTGTTTTATAAAAATATATTTAAATTTTGAAAACTGAAAATTCTTTTCTTGTTGTAAATATTTATATTTTATAATCAAAATGACTTTATTTTTGTTACCTGGCAACAAAATTATTTTATTTTCAACAATTACCATTGTTTCAAAAAGTTTAAATAAATTTTCAAGTACTTTACTCTTGTTAAAAGGTAAAAGGTTGCAGGTAAACTACCCCTTCCCCTTAACCGATCTTCACCAAAATCTAAAGGTCTTGAGTACTCTACAAATCAGGGCTGTATGCAGAACATTATTTGATTCTGTTTGAATTTGCGGCTGTTATCGTTTGCCATAGAAAATACCCTTGTTAAAAAAAATGTTGTTGGTAAACTACCCCTTTCCCTTAACCGATCTTCACCAAAAACAGTAGGTCTTGAGAACTCTACAATTTAGGGCTGTGTGCAAATAATCTTTTGATTCTGTTTGAATTTGCGGCTGTTATCGTTTGCCATAGGAAATACCCTTGTTAAAACATAAAACGTTATAGGTAAACTACCCCTTTCCCTTAACCGATCTTCACCAAAAACAATAGGTCTTGAGACCTCTACAATTCAGGGCTGTATGCGAAACATTATTTGATTCTGTTTGAATTTGCGGCTGTTATCGTTTGCCAAAAAAACAAAAAAATGTCCCCTGATAAAAAAACCGTTGCAGGTAAACTACACCTTTCCCTCAACCGATCTTCACCAAAAACAATAGGTCGTGAGTACTCTACAAATCAGGGCTGTATGCAAAAAATTATTTGATTCTGTTTGAATTTGCGGCAGTTATCGTTTGCCATAGAAAAACAATCTACAGACACACACACAGACACTTTTCGGAAAACGACTTTTTTTCATGTTTTGAGTGTAGTAGAATCAGAATCTGCAATAATCTCGAACACGATTTTTTTTGCCATCACCATACTTCCATTCCTTAAGGAATATGGAAGTAAAATATCGGTATGGAGAACCATACATGACTTCCATATTCTACGATTTATAATCTGAAATATGCTTGCCTGCCAAGCACGATATATTTTCTAATATATACATAATTTACATTAAAATGAAAAAATTATAATTTTATTGCCTGGCAACAAAATTATTTTATTTTCAACAATTACCATTGTTTGAAAAAGTTTAAATGAATTTTCAAGTACTTTACTCTTGTTAAAACGTAAAAGGTTGCAGGTAAACTACCCCTTCCCCTTAACCGATCTTCACCAAAATCTAAAGGCCTTGAGTCCTCTACAATTCACTGATGTATGCAAAACATTATTTGATTCTGTTTGAATTTGCGGCTGTTATCGTTTGCCATAGAAAATACGCTTGATAAAAAACGTTGCAGGTAAACTACCCCTTCCCCTTAACCGACCTTCACCAAAAACAATAGGTCTTGAGTACTCTACAAATCAGGGCTGTATGCAGAAAATTATTTGATTCTGTTTGAATTTGCGGCTGTTATCGTTTGCCATAGAAAATACCCTTGTTAAAAAAACGTTGTAGGTAAACTACCCCTTTCCCTTAACCGATCTTCACCAAAAACAATAGTTCTTGAGAACTGTACAATTTAGGGCTGTATGCAAATAATCTTTTGATTCTGTTTGAATTTGCGGCTGTTATCGTTTGCCATAGGAAATACCCTTGTTAAAACATAAAACGTTACAGGTAAACTACCCCTTTCCCTTAATCGATCTTCACCAAAAACAATAGGTCTTGAGAACTCTACAATTCAGGGCTGTATGGGAAACATTATTTGATTCTGTTTGAATTTGCGGCTGTTATCGTTTGCCAAAAAAAAAAAAAATTTCCCTTGATTAAAAAAAACCGTTGCAGGTAAACTACCCCTTTCCTTCAACCAATCTTCACCAAAAACAATAGGTCGTGAGTACTCTAGAAATCAGGGCTGTATGCAAAAAATTATTTGATTCTGTTTGAATTTGCGGCAGTTATCGTTTGCCATAGAAAAAAATCTACAGACACACAGACAGACACACACACAGACACTTTTCGGAAAACGACTTTTTTTCATGTTTTGAGTGTAGTAGAATCAGAATCTTCAATAATCTCGAACACGATTTTTTTTGCCATCACCATACTTCCATTCCTTAAGGAATATGGAAGTAAAATTACTTTACACTGAATGCACCTCCGGTATCTCCACCATTGTCAAGTCCCAACCGAGCCTCATAGAACGCGCCTGTGATTCGGTTTCAATGGTGGAGAAACTGAAAGACATCGTTCGCTGTAATTAGCTGTTCTGCAACTGTTTGTCCCAACGCTGGGGTAAGAAAGACTACTGACAAAGTAAATCTGACTCGTCTTTTGTCATCGAAATCTTCATTGATAATTATCTGAGGTTTCAAAAGCTATTACTGGTTCTGTCTCGAAACAGTAATCACCAAATTAGATTTTTAAATTAATTTTAGAATGTAAAATATCCAACCTTTACTCCAAGCACTTCTTCATTCCCACATGATCAACTTTTGTGTCTTCTTTTCGTCACCGACAGAAATGTTGGCCCCACTCGTCTGTTGAAAATGTTTTATTAATGTCAGTGTTGAAGGAGACTATTCAATACAAGAGGCTAGTTGAATGATCAGCTATTCGTGTATCAATTCTTATTTCGAATGAGTTGTTTTCGTTGTTCAATTAGTCAGATATAGAGCGGAGAACGATATTTTGAGCGATAAATATTAATCGTTCCACTACAAAAGGACATACAAAAATTTACAAACAATGAATGAAAAGAAAATATTATAAACACGTGTATTACCACGAATTATATTGCTTTCAATTGAAGCCACATTTATAATCGATTTCAGTTTTCGAAGGAAACAGAATCAACTGTACGAGTGTTGTGTTTTCGTCCACTGACCGGAGGGAGTGCGGTACTGCTCCCTTATGTCTAGATTTTACACCTCATTGTGGCGCGAGACGGAACACAATACTTCACAAACCCCATATCGTTCGGTGCAAATCGTCTGGAAAAGTTAAACAAATTTTTACCGCTACCGGCTGTTGTCAGCCCCACAGACGCGGCGTTATTATTAAGTTTTGAGTGCCCACCACTTGTACGCCTCCTTCGGTTGTGAACAGAAATTACTTCTTTACGCGAAACGCAATTTCATTAACTGGTTAAAAATTATTTAGTAATGTGACAATGATATAAATATGATGGCTGTCAGTGTGTCTTTTCTGGTTCCTTGATTGTAAATATTTATGACAAATATAATGTGTTGACGTTACTTGTTATTCCTTAGCTTACAGCTTCTATACGCGATTTGAGTTGCTTCTAAGAACTTCATTATTTTTTACATGTTTGCAATAAAACTAATTAAACTTTTGGCAGACGTGAACCAAATTTTAGTCATATATTTCTGTTTCAGTGTTGTAATATACTCAAAGTAATACATTTATATAAAACTACTACTAACATTTATGTTTCCGAGCGTAGAGCTGTGTATCTTACGTATCTTTTTTGATCGTTGTCCACGATGTTTCGTTCACATTAAATTAAGTTTCATCACATCAGGCAATTGCAATTTTCTGCGTTTCCCGCCATCTTCCGGTGATAGGATTACCTCGACTATCATCTGAACATAAGACAATACGGCAATACATGTTACATGTAAAAAGAACCACATAATTTTCTGTTATTCAGGACAAAGTACAACAAATAATTTTATGAAGCTTTCAATGTGTTTACTATTGATTCAGAGGAGTTTTGATCTGTGCCGAAAAATTAATAATAACATACAGTAACTAAATAAATTATTCAGGATTTATATAACGAGAAATTTGTAGGTATTAACCTCGTCCTTGGACATACGTTACATAAGACTCCCATCAAGTTATACGACTAGTTTCTGATATAACTTGTAGGCCTGTATGCAACTATAATTACTTTTACAATGACTTGTAGTTATACACCATGTGTTCGTTTTTTTAATCGAAGGAAGTAAAAATGTTTTACCATGCACAGGAAGCCCGTACTATTTCCAACAGGGAACTCCCCAAGATATTGATCTATCCAATCAAAACTTGTCCTTAAGCACAGATCTTGTTTATGCTAACCTCGCGGGACTACTGCTGGACATAGAGGGAATAGTTCTCAACCGAAACTCTTACACTGGTACAATGTCCTTTACGAATGACGTAAAGAAATATATCACCTTACAACAACCACTGGAGTCAATGACTGCTATATAAATAGTACCTGCTCTCTTCCTTGCTCCTCACTGGTGCGGGAGAAATTTAAGAATATGTGTTCCACATCCTCATTTAATGTAATTTCCTCGTTGGATTCTCCTCGTGTCTTATTTTTGCCTTACAAGCGCGGAAACGCTCGTACTTCGACAGAAACTGTGTCAGGTGACAGCTGCGTATCTAGAATTTGGCCTTGGAGGTGGGGGATCCGGGGTCGGGTCGACTTCATACAAAAGAAAAACAATTTAAGACTAATCAAAATTACTATCTTTAAAGTGGCTGAAATCAGTACCATTAAAGTAAACGGTAATAACACAATATACATAAGCCACTATGTTATTGACGCGTCATTGTTATGTTATGTCACGCGTTATTGAAACATTGTTTACAAAATACTTATTGACTGAATCGATTTTCCTAATTTTCATATTTCAAACGCAGGCCTATACGCTAATGCTGTGTAATATACCTGTTTGTATATTTAAAAAAGAGTTACTACTATATTTAGTGTAAACGCATAAAAAAATAATAAACAGCCTAAAAATTAATAGATTAACAAAATTTGTCAACTTTTTCTACCCTCGGGGGGGGGGGGGTCTTTCTACTTTATAAACTAATTCCAACCCATTCTGTTTTGCGCAAGTTTCTTTGCACCCAATCTTGTTAATTAATTATCGATTAGAATGTTATTCAATGCGTTTCTTTGCGTTTTATATCTGATAATGTTACAATTTCCTTTCAGTTTCAACAGCACTAAATCCCCCCTTCTTGAATACACCCCTGTCAGGTGAAAGTTAACCTCTCTGTGACCTCTATTCACCCATACCCCTGTGTTTGGTTACCTACGTTTCTATGTTTTTTTTTAATAAGTGGCACGTCCATCTGCTATTATGTCAGCTGTTTCCAATGTTCAAGGTCACTCTTTCTCTCCCGAACGGAGACGACACGCCTACGTGATCTAGATAAGCATAGATGAATCAGTGCTGCTCTTATGTATTTTGCTGCACTGTAGCCAAGAATCGACGGCTAGCATTCCTGCGATTAAGCACTGTCCTCCAACACGCGGAAATCAGTCTGACAGCACTAAATCCGTAGATAGACATTCTCTTTCTGTAGGTTTATAGCTTAATCACCGGTAGGCTACGTCCGACCAGATCGCCACCGTTCAGTAATGCGGACGATAGTACTGAAAACAGACGTCTTGGCACTCAAACACTGGTCCCTATCCCTTGTCGGACTAGCATATAATGCACGACAACAGGCCAAGTAACAGGTCTACCGCTTCAGCCAGAAGGCTGACAGTCAGAAGCGTATGATGCAATAGGCCTACGATACATGAAAAAAATTATTCTTAAAACTGTCCCGACACCAATCGTATTGTCCCGTTAGTAAAATGACTGTATCGTGTTTAGTCTACATGGACTTGGCGTTGCCACAATTAGATCCATTAACCTTCAGTGAAACCAACCCATCGTGTCGTCGTGCTGCTGTCCGTGTAGGCTATACGTTGTTTAAATGATATGCAGAAACATGTCAACAATGTAACTACATTGGTGGAGATAAAAAAGTAATTACGACTGATAACAAGAGTTGCTTTTATTGCCGACGTTAATGGTTTTAACGAGGGAGCTATGCCTAGCACTGTGTAACTCTTCCGGTGGTGACGCGCGCACCCGCGCGCGCGCGCGCGCGCGCGCGTGTGTGTGTGTGTGTGTGTGTGTGTGTGTGTGTGTGTGTGTTTACGCAAACATTACTAGGCTTGACTTCATTTGTCCGAGAAGGATGTGTCCGAGATGTGCTTAATAAAGAGTTAATAGAATTACAGGTTTATAGGCTACGTTGGATTACAAGAATGTCAATAGTGACGAAGAAACAGAAGCAGAAGAAGGAGAATAAAGAGAAACAGGATAAGAGAAGTAACAAAGACAAATAAGAGGCCTCATGCAGTAAACTTACACAAACAATTATTAGATAATTTCGTCAATATACTGACTTCAGTAAACAGTAAAAAAACGTGTTTGGACAGTGGAACCATAAACTAAATTATTCAGTACTGTAAAACGAATTGACGATTCTTAAATACTATTCTTTTCCAGTTGTATAATAACAAAACTGAACAAAATTGTTAAAATAATAAATACTTTAGAAACAGAACAATGGGCTTTGTGTTTGTGAAAGATGTAGAATATTTTTCCAAGCGAACGAACGAACGTAGTTAGTTCTACTTTTGACGTCAAAAAATTGGACTTAATACAATACGTTGAAAATGAGGAAAAATGGATTGTTAAGAGCGTTTTCGTGCGAATTTCCAATGTGAAGGGGATGAAGTCAGTCACAGTGAGTAACCAATAGCAGTGGTCTGCCATCCATCATGCTACAGTACCCTCCCTCACCCTACAAACCTATCAACTTGCATCCCTCACTGGACTCGAAACATACGACCATAAGATACTCAGTCACTGTTTGTTTAGATTCTTTATGTGTTTCATGAAAAGTGATAGTCCTTTCTTGACGAACTTCATTTTAAATGATTATACATTGAAATGGTCTCATAAACCCGTGTCCTAAACAAAACGGTAGAATAATAAAATCTATACGTCAGAAGAACATTTGTCAGGACTACCCATGGTACATTTATAAAACTACATCCTTCTGTCTACATGTGACTACATTCCTTTCTTCTCTGCTAGTATATGCAACTAGTCTGTTTCGTATGCTACGATAGTGAATGTTTTGCTGGTAGTGTATGAGTACAGTAGTACTTTCAGCTCGATAATTAACAATGCTTGTTTTCAGAACTATACTTGTTCCTGAAAACTTTATGTTATAATGATCCCTAAAGTGTTTTGAATAACTGCGTTTTAAAACATTGTATTACTAATATTTACATTGACTTTTCACGCAAGATGTCAAAATATGCGTCAATTACGCGCCACTAGGGAAAACCTACAAATCTGCAGATATTCAGTGAAAGTGAAACAAATGATGTACCTAATCTTTCAAAATAAGCTTTTACTGACAGAAAAAATGTATACAATAAACACATCAACGTAGAGGTGACGGAAGCTTTTACCGAATAACTTAGTATGGAGCCGATTGCCTTATGAAAGTGAGTGTTGTTCGTTACAAAATAGGAAAAGTATCCGTCTGGGAGCAGCAAAAATGTGGATATAACAAAGAATGACAAATACTCGTAAAGTGAAATATAAACTATTCTAAAGGAAGAGAATGAATAAAAGAAACTGTGGCTAGTAGAAAGGGAATCTAGAATGATTAAATGTACAGAATATATCACAGAGATTCTGGAAAGCAAGATCTTAGAGAAAGTGACAAAGACATAGGAAGATGACCTAGGATGGAAGATAAATTATGCGAAATAAAACGAACGCAAGAGTCGCCTGCAACTGAAGGAAAGCGTATTTCGGAAATACCAAGAGAAGATTGGTGTGCGAGAGACACCAGCAAGTGAATTGACTGGGAAACGTGTTTGGAAGATGTCAAAAGAGAGCTGTTACAGCCAGCTACATTGGCGTCATGTTTTGATTATGATGGTGAAGGAAAGAATCTAGGTCCACCGATGAAATGATGTCAGTGAGGAGAGGTGTAATTTACGATAATAAAGAAGATATTATTTGGCGCGTGTCCCCCACAACTAAATTAGTCTTCCCAGTGTAGCAGAATAGTGTCTTGTATTTTAATCGGAACCGAGCGTAGACTCTATATCATCAAAAAGAACCAAACAGAGTAGTACATAATCAAATTTAAAATGCAGAAGAGATAAAAAATGAAGACATGAAATAAATGTAGCCTATATTCGAAGATTAAAAAATTTAACCGTATTTTAATTACATTTAGTTACTGACAATGACTTTACAATTATGGTTACAATTATGTTCCATTACTGAGGTTGCAATTATAATCTAGTTAATTCCAAATATTCATAAAAATAAATATTTCTTCCATTGAATTCCAAAACCCATTACCGTTATGCAAAATGTATTATAGAGACAGTGTTGTGTTGCAAATTGTACGAGTATAGGGCTATAAGACTTCTCTGACACCTAACAGGTTATGATAACAATTATTTAATTTCATTGTACATACAATTCAGCACAAAAACTCAAATCTGTACTAACACACCATGACATCAGACTACTCAAGTAGCAGAAGTAAACAGACACCTGTCGGCAGGCAACCCTTAGTCATAAAACATCCTCCCTTCGTGTAACCTTGACCATTTTCGCCGCCTTTCTCCCTTGTTTAACAGCCACCCCTTAACAAACTTTTATTGCTTTAAACCCGCACAAGCTGTTTCCTTCCTTCCGCAATAAAAGAACGGACTTTTGTTGTAAGTGTGTTCAAGGCCGCCTTGCCTTACCGCTTATGCTATAAACTAGGGGCCAGCGACCTTGGAGCTAACTAAACTTTCTCCACTACGCTTTCATTTCTGTGTTTCAGACCGCTTTGTTCCATGTTTTGTAGAAAACGTAGTAGGCGTACGGAGATACCAGCTAAACTTCGTATTCCGGACAACTCAGGCCAACTACTAACTTCAAACTAGGCCTATTTCAAAACAGAGAAAATCTGTTTGCTGGAAAAAGACTAATTTGTTGTCTGGAAATATGTAAAATGTTTTGAGTGTCCGCACTTGTTTTGCAATTGGTCCAATTCGATTTCGTGGTTGCAATTTTCCCCTCCTGTGAAGTAGAATCTACACGAATAATTCGTCCGGTCTTTTGTTTTAGAAAAATCTGTTTTCCAAAATCCGCCGGTAATAATCATAAACTCTAGAAAATAGTACACTCCATCGTTAATGTTAACTCGCAAAAATAGTAACCAGATTAATGTTTTATTTTGATTATTCATTGTTGTGTGTTACTAATATTCTATACCAAAAATATTAACATGTTTTTAATGTACATGTTTCCCGGATTCGATTGTTAAACAAATTAATCCTGCAACTATTTTTCTTTTTATTAAGAAACGAAAATTGCATTTCTAGCTAAAAATCAAAACATCATTAAAAAACAAAAAACAGGTTATACATTATGAAAAATCTTTAAAATGTGTTACTAAGAAATCAAAATGAACATTATAATAATAGCTGTACAGTATATCCGCCAGCCTCAAGGCATTGAAAAATTACGCTTAATGGAAATCTTTGAACCGATGGCTCCTTTTATACGGACGTTAAGCGATTTTATAAACAAACGTATTGTTACGTGTGAAAAACGTTATTAATCTTGATGGGTATTTGGTGAAATATTTTATTAAATATCCACTACTAATTGTCATACAATATTAATTCTATCGTGACTGGAGATAAACCAAATTATCGAATTGTTTAATTTAAATTAGTAAGTAAATATTTACGTATATGCATACTGTAAAAAATAACCGTTTCTACATGTAGAAACAGAACGGGTATGAGAACTACCGTCGCGATGTTTCCTTTAATAAGCCCTATATTAGATCTATATTTTTACAAAGATTACTGACAATAAATAACAGTCCTGTAGCGACAGTCCTTTACTGGATAAATATCCTCTATTACCTGTTAAATTCGATGATGTTTTTTGCATTCATGTGAGTACCGACGCAGAAATTTTTAATTACATCTTTTACATATTAGCCTATTTCCTTTTCCTTGTTGTTAAACTCCGATTTTCTTGGATCTCAGAGTACAAGCTTGTTAGAAAGATGAACAAAGACACTGTCGACCAACACCATAGAAACAGGTGTTAAATATGTAACGACATTATGAGCAGTTATAAAATTGAAAGTGCTAAGTATTCTCGTTGAGAAGGGAAAAAATCAGGCTGAAGATGCCACACAGGACTTCTCTGTTGCAAAAATGTATTTCGTTTCATATATCCGTTTTAATAAAACGAGAATTTTTATAATCTATCAACACAAGCGTAACCTGAGGCTTAACTTGTTGCTTTGCTTTAATGACACTGATGGTGCTATTTGATGGCGATGATACTGTTACTGAAGAAGAAAGTAAAGATGATGATGATGATGATGATGACGAAGGCGTCTCTTGAGTTTGGTTCTGTCTTCTTTTTAAATAAATTTCTTTGGAGATTTCTTTACAAAGAAATTGCCTTCCTCTCTTTTGCATTTCTTGCACTCCAATTTCCATACGTAGGAAACAGAAACAAAATAAATAATCACAAAAATAAGAAATTAATCTTCTTCACTTCTTCTTCGTCTTCTGTTTCTATCAAGGACTAGGCGAATCACCTGTTCTGGTCCTAAAGAAAATATCCACTTCACCAACGCTTCTTAGGTCTTCCTATACTTCGTTCTCCAGTAGTCTTGTATTGCCAGATTTCCTTAGGCAACCTGCCACCTGACATCCTATTCAGATGAGCAATCCATCTCTCTTTGTTCTCCACAGTAAGATCTTGGATATTATCCTCTATGGGCATTTCCATCTTCCTGTAGAGTAAGGCCAGTGGTAGGAGTGCTTCCTTTGAGCCTCTGATCCTGTTCTGGGCTTTATTCGCAGACCCACCTCCTAGGTTCATCCGCCCCTAGTGCCGTTGGGAAACCTTCCTCTTCTGCCTCTAGAACCGTTGACCATTTGACACCTTTAACCCTGTCCGAGTCCTTACCAGGTAGTACGAAAGAAAAACAAGAATTTCATAGTAAAGCTGTTTTATGAAAACAATGAAAGGTTCCATAGACCTCAAGAACCTAATAGCGTAGGGGTCGAAAAGAACAAGAGTTGGTCAAGAGAGATCAGACAGGAAAGATTAATGAAAGGATTTCACCCAAAGACAGGTTGAAGCAAGGTGAGAATGCAGCTAGGGTGCATCGCATGTGTTGAACCCGTATCCACAAGGTGTGGACACCTGATGATTCTGAAACTTCTAATGATGTTGACTCTGATGATGGTTCTAAAACTTCGGTTCCGGTGAAAAAATATCTGAGTAGGATACAGGCGTGGCAAATATCTGAGTAGGATACAGGCGTGGGAAATGTCTGAGTAGGATACAGGCGAGGGAAATGAGATTCTTGCGACCTGTTAAAGGTTAAAGGCTCGGACACACAGAACGCGGTCTGTCGCGGCGGTCAGCGATCTGGCTATGCCACACAGGATACGACAACTCTTAAGCGGTCCCAGTGTAGTGTGTTCCTCTCTCGCGAAGATATCAAATCTGTCCCATTCCATCTGCTCGAACTTAAATAAGTTCTCTCAAGTTAATAAATTCTCATAGCATGTCTAGTGATGAGGAGACACTGCTTCTTCTGTTTGCACTAAGCAGAAAGAAAATACGGTGCTGGGTTCACGATATCAACAAAAAGAGTGAAGAGCTGAACATTTTTAATATCCAAGATTGTATTGTAGAGAACAAAGAGCGATGGACTGCTCATCTGAATAGGATTCCTAAGGAAGTTTGGCAATAAGGAGGTTCTATTGGACAGAGAAGTGTACGAAGACCTAGAAAGCGTTGGTGAAGTGGATGTATTCTTTTGAAAAGAAGACAGAGACAAGTTTAAGAGACGCCTTAATTGTAATCATCATCATCTTCACCTTCTTCTTCAGTAACAGTATGATCGCCATCAAATAGCAGCAGCAGTGTCATTAAAGCAAAGTAACATTGTCTATTACGTGAGGAATTTTCTGCCGATTTTGAGTCAGTGTCCATGGATCCTTCTGATTTTTTTTGCAGTGTCTTCATAAAAGGTTACATAATAAAGTTAAGGACATTTTTTGGCCCGCTCTTAAGTTTAGGGGTTCTTTCACCCCTTTTTCGGGGTTAATAAAATAAAATTTAATTAACTCCGGGAACCGATAGAGAACTAAATTCTAAACAAAAAGGAGGTATACACGTTTTGGAAAAAATGCGTTGTTTGCGAAGTTACAAGGGTTCAAAGTTTTGCTAAAAAAACGCGTTTTTAACAGTAATCTGCAAATAACTAAAAAACGACGCCATTTTACAAAACATTTGTATAAATCGAAATTAAAGCGTATTAACAGACAACCATTTTCCACTTTGTTTGGTTTCGTTATGTTAAATGGTTCTTGAGCTACAGGCAAAACAAGATGGCAATTCACCGGTTTTTGACCAAATCACGTGCTTAAAACTAATAAACTCAGTGAAAAATGGTTCCGTCGTAACCAAATTAGTATCAAATAAAAGCTCTCCTAATTTCCTAAAACATGATGATTAATCACTTGTGTAGCTTAAAACATTACGAAGTTAGGTAGGAAAATATCATAATTTCTGCAAATTTTTTCCAAGAAATTTAAAAAGAGGCGGCCACCATTTTGTCAAATATGCATATATTAAGCCGAGGTACTGTAGTTTTCGGTTGTCTATAATATTAACAATGTCCTCAAATTTTTTGAAGCATATATGTATTGCTGTACAGTAACGCGTAAAGTTTTAAGAAAATTAAAATTTTTGGATCTTCGCTAAACTTCGCCTTTTTTATTAACTATTTCAGTAATGATACGTTTTATCAAAAAATTAATATGGTCCAAAAATAAAGCTTATAAAAGCAAAAAGTCTGAATTTTGTTTCATTCCGACATCGTGTAAACAATTTTTGACTTCTAGGCAAAATATCTAGTGTATAGTAGGTTTTTCGACTATAATGCATACGAAAAATATTGTAGCTCTTTAAATTGTTTACAAAATTCATTTTGTTTTCAATTTTTTTCTTACAAATTGACCGAGTTATGACCATAAATGTAAACGCGCTTCAACAGTTAGATTTTGTTATCGTACATTATATGTTCGGGTGCGGTCCTGAGAGCCTGTTAATTTATACTAAACTAAATTTTTTGCAAATTGACAATAAATTAAGTATCATTATTATTTTCTTAACGTCTATTGTAAACAAAAGAATATCTGTTGCAATTTGCCACTGTCTGTACTCCTGGTTCCTTATATCAATCGAATATTTAATTTAATAAAATAATAAAATGTTTATGGTTCGCCTTTTCTTTGATTAAATTTTATAAGCATGGATGAAACATATATTTTTTCGACTGAATTTTGAATTACGACCGCTAAAAACACGGACCCTCTAGCGGAGGCCAGATGCGCTACCTGATGCTCATTGCTTACAGCTGACACGTGTTTTTTGGAGTATCAGCTGAGCGTCGGAGTTGTTTGTTATTGTGCAAGGGCTGTAGTATTTTGTTAAATATTATTAATGTCGTGATGTTTAAGTAACTGTAGGTTAAACATCCCCAAATCCTGTAGGTACGCAATTTCAGAACTCTAAAGTACATCATCGCGTTGTTTTATGTTTTCAACCCTTTAGGGGTGGTTTTCTACCCTTTCAAGTCCAACCCTTGCGTCGGATGTATTCCTCAACATCAAAATTGTAATCATCACTACTAAAAACCTGTACGTACCCAATTTCAGGACTTCGAAGTACATCCTCGCGTTGTTTCACGTTTTCAACCCTTCAGGAGTGGTTTCAACCCTTTCAAGTCCAATCTTTGCGTTCGATGTATTCCTTGACGTCAAGATTGTAATCAGCACCCTCAAAAACCTATAGGTACCTAATTTCAGGGCTTCAAAATGCATCCTTGCGTCGTTTCATATTTTCAACCATTTAGGGGTAGTTTAAAACCCTTTAGGGGTAAGAGCGGGCCAAAAATTTTCCTTAACTTTGTTATAGAACCTTTTAAGAAGCGATATCAAAAGGAATCAAAAATTACATGGACACTGACTCAAAATCTGCACGTAATAGACTAACAAGTTAAGCCCCAGGTTACGCTTGTGTTGAATTTTTAAAAAATTCTCGTTTTATTAAAACGAATATATAATACGAAATAAATTTTTTTGCAACATGGAAGTCCTGTGCAGCATCTTCAGCCTGACGAGAGTCTTAGCACTTTCAGTTTTGTCGTTACTGCTGCTGATGTCGCTACATATTCAACACCTGTTCCTAAATTCGACAGCGTCTTTGTTCGTCTTTCTAACAAGCTTGCTTTCTGACGTCCGAGAAAGTCGGAGTTCAACAACAAGGAAAGGAAGTAATATTTAAAAGATGTAATTAAAAACTACACCGGCGGTACACACATGAATGTAAATAACATCGCCGAATTTCGTAGGTAATAGTTCGTGTCAAAACTTATACATTTTAAACAGATACACTATTAGGCCTATTTTTAATAATCATAGTAATGTTTTTCATAAACTACACCTGTGGCTTTTACAACGAAATGTAAATGACTTCGAGAAGGGACGTGACCTGTAAAGTTTTTCCATTCCGTGATAAAAAAAGGTTATTGACGCTGGTAGCATGAATTTACCCTATGACAATACGTCAAATTTCATGCTGGGTAATTTTCAGCATTTACACCATATAGACCTACTATAATTATATTAAAGTGTTCATCTTGCCAACACTTTTTAGGCCTCTCAGTTAATGTTAATTGGGAACTTGTCTTTAAAACAAGGAAACAAGTGGGAATCGATTGGGGAGATAAGAGGTTTATTTTATAGTCATTTAAACGATGACAATCATATATTAGGAAGCAAAGCTGAACCAAAATTAAAGGCAGTTTAAATTAATTTAAACTAAAATTAAATTATGTTTACTTCGCCATTTCGCCATATTTAGTCAGTATAATTATTAAACGCAGTAAAGACTATGAAAGGAAAGAGCGAAAGGAATTGAAATGCATGGAACTAGTAACCACTACATTATATTTCCAGGTGATATTTTAATATCAAGTGATTCGTGAAAAAATGAGTAACATGATAAAATTTTTTCTTTAAAACAATGGAATTAGAGATAAATTCATGAAGATTTAAATCGATGGTTGAAGGTATAGGTCACGAGGAAAAAATCAGGAATTAA
This sequence comes from Magicicada septendecula, assembly GCA_034769895.1. Taxonomy (NCBI): domain Eukaryota; kingdom Metazoa; phylum Arthropoda; class Insecta; order Hemiptera; family Cicadidae; genus Magicicada; species Magicicada septendecula. Next base: position 368,870,250 of record CM068373.1, on the reverse strand, counting down.
GCTGAATTATCAAGAAAACTAACGAAGTAAAGCAATTAGCTATTATTACAGAAGACTATAAGTGTGTGTCGGAGATGAAAAGGAGAGGACACGAGCTATTCAGAATAAAAGGATCCTCTCGCAAATAGTGATATGGTTTTAGAAGCTAAAAAATATTATGAAGTCTTTTGTTTGGAGTACCTTACTTTACTTAAGCGAAAACTGCACCTTGAGTAATAAGGAGAAACCCTTGAGGAAGGAGGAAATATTGGACGTACACGATGATGAGAGCTGTAGAGAATGATGATCTTATTTATGTATGCCCTTTTAAAATTTAATCATCATCGTCATCATCATCTTCAAGGATTAAACCAAGGATGGTTTGTTCCGGTCTCAAACAGGCAAAGATTAGAGCTGGTCACTCCAGCGCTTCCTCGGACGTCACACACCTCTCCATCCCCTCGGCTTATAGTTCCCACCAATTCAGCCGATACTTTGCAATCCTGTCGAGTATACTCAGAATATTTAGTTCCTGCCGTATATCTGTGTTTCTTCTGTGATCATGGAGAGTATACCCTGCCACGTGCCTGAGAAATCTCTTTTCAGCCGCTTGGATCCTGGCATCCTCCAAAGTACTGGAGGGGACGAGTAATACCTTATGGTCTCATTACTTGATGAAGGGAAATATCCAGCCGCACCTTCAAGTGGTGAGGGATGGGTAACACCTACAGGTGGCTAACGCGGCTCTGGAAACCGAGTGACAGCCGGTATAAGCTGTCCCTCCTCTACTTCTCATTATCAAGTAGAGGTTAGGGCACCCTCTTGCCCTTTGGATGAGAAATTTCCCCTAAAGACGGATGACATTCCATTGGTCAACGACGTAGGATGTGGAAGGCAAGGAGAAACCACCACATTAAAGATCGTTTAGATATCTCAAGAGGGAAAACTATATGGTTTAGAAATTCTCCTCTCCAAGATCTGCCGCAGAGCCAAGATTGCTTCTCTGGTTCCTCTACCTGCTCTAAATCCAAACTGATCCTCCTCCAAAGTGTGATCAATCTTTCCTTCCAGTCTGTTCTTCACTATGTTCAGCAAAATCTTAGCAGCATGAGATATTAAGGCTATCGTTCTATAATTAGCACAGTCGTCTACTTTACCTTTCTTTGGTATTGTGATTGTTCTACTTAAATGAAATCAACTGGCAATACTCCCTCTTCATAGCACCCAGTAATTATTCGAAATAGCTGGTCTTTCGTTCTCTCCCCTACATTTTTCAAAAGCTCTGCTGGTAGGCTGTCAGGCCCTGTCGCTTTTTTCATACTAAGACCTTTAAGGGCATAATCAAATTCCACCCTGCTAATTGGCGGTCCTACCATATCTCTATCTACAGCATTCTCATTTTCTAGAAACTCCTGCGTGACTACCACAGCTTCCCCGGCATATAGTTCCTCTATATACTCCTTCCAACGCTCGCTGACCTTATCATTTTCGAAAAGTATTTTACTATTTTTATCCTTAACAACATTACTTCGAGTCTTATGCTTCAACTGTAACGATTTTATCCTTAAATATGCCTTATCACATTTTCCTCTACTGAAATCATCTTCTAGTTCAAGACTTAGTTGTTTCATCCAATTTTCTTTTTCAATGCGACACATAGAGGTAATCTGATTTTTTATTCTCTTGTACTCCTGATAATCCTTATTTCTCAGCTTATTACGCCTCCTTATTAGATCCAACATTTCCTGTGTCATCCACGGTTTCCGTGGTTCTAACTTTCTCTTCCCTAGAACACGCTGTGCTGTTGCAATTATTCCATCTCTTACTTCCTCCCAACTTGGCCTTCCTTCCATCAACATGTCTGTCTCCTCTTCCAATTCTTTTACTATTTTGTCATCGGTCAGTTTTTCTAAGCACCAGTTCTTTTGTTTAGATTTCCTGATTTTCCTAAATTTAATATTGCACTTGGCCATAACGGGAATATGGTCACTATCTATATCCATACCAGGATATGAATGACTAGATTTGACTTGGTTCTTATATCTTTGTCTAACTAGAATATAATCGATCTGATGCCTCCTAACATCCCCCGGTGCTTTCCAAGTGTATCGTCGTCTTTTGGGGACTTCAAAACATGTGTTTGTGACGATCATCTCATACTGCTCACAAAACTCAAGTAACCTTTCCCGTCGTGCATTGATGTTCCCCAAACCAAACTTCCCGGCACATTTTTGACTACTGTTAGCACCAATAGATGCATTAAAGTCGCCCATTATAACTACATTATCGTCTTTCTTTATTATCTTGAGCAACTCTTCAATCTGTTCATACATTAATTCTATATCTTCATCGTTACTACTTGTTGTTGGAAAGTACACCATAATTATACACAAATCAACTGGCTCTGCCCTAAGTTTTATCATCAGTAATCTATCACTACTTTGGCATGTATTCAAGACACTACTCTTCCAATCACCTCTTAAGAACAATGCTACTCCTTTTCTTCCTGGTTCTTCCTTTCCACTGTAAATAATTCTGAAATCACCTGATACGAAATCACCACATCCTGCCCATTTTGTCTCGCAGACACCTAATATATTAAGCTCTGCCTTTATCATAGAATGCTTTACCTCTTCCATTTTACCAGGCTTCAGTAATGTTCTAACATTCCAAGTGCCGATTTTGCATCCATTTTTTCGTTTGTAGACAATATGATTTACTTCTTCAAAATTGACTCTATCCAACACCCCCCCCCCCGGAGAACCGAATGGGGGAATTGAAACTCCGGAATATTTTGCATTAGACGTAGCCATCATGCTAAAAGCCTGGGGATATCCTCAGATCTTTAATGCAGTGGTTTCCCGTTGCCTTCTGCATCCTATGCCGTTGACCATCTCTGGTTCATCCGCCTTCTGGGGTATTTTCACACCCCAAGGACAAGAGAGTGCCCTAACCTACTACCCGCTCATCCGCCTTCAAAGAAGCCGTTGGCACTTGGTAGTAGGGGGACCACTTATACCGGCGGTCACTCGGTCGTCAGAGCCTCGTTAGTGTGAACAGGGTGCACCATGCAGCGAACTTCCGCTACAACTAAGTTACGTATTATGTTACCAATAATCAATTACTTCTGCTGTGTATTTTTCTCTTTATTCACTATATTTGTAAGTGACGTAGTTTTCAGATTTAACGAATATCTTCGAGGTTTCAATATAAACTGAAATTTTATATTATTATTTCATTATTATTGTGGTAATATAAATTTTCTTTCTATGTTCTTTTGCGAGATCAACATTATTTTGTGATTTTATTGTAATATGTGATTAACATGATTTTCAAGACCGGATCGTGTTATTGGTAATAAATAATTATTAGCTTACTATTGCTTGAATTTATTTTTTTACAGTCAGTAATATGTACAGTACATAAGCAAGATAGTTTTAAGCAAACTTTTTTGTTGTATATAAACACAAAACTTTGTTTATACATGAGTAAGGTCAAACATTCTTCGCCAAAGCCACCTGCTTCCAATATAACGGTTACATCAATGCTTTTGTATTCTTAAGTTATCCCACGATTTTTCTCAAGACCCTTTTGACAAAGAATTCCACCTTCTTTGTGGACGCTGTGCAACGCACGACTCCGTGATATGAGACGTTCTATACCTGACGTGAAGCGAACACGACTAACTCGCAGATTACAAGTTACGTCACACAACAAAGACATCAACGCGGGGTAGAACATGTGTCGGCCTTTAGTCACTCCCCCCGTATGCGTAACCTCCCCACAAAATGGATGTTTGAAAAATGATCCAGAACTTTTGTTATGTTTTGCAACTGTTTTTTTCCTTCTTTTAACCAAAACTGGTTTTCATTCACTTCGAACCGGAATGAAATAAATGATCTATATACAGTATGACAATTGTCACAGAGAGAACGGCTTATTAATGTCGGGGAAATTTTTTTGAGAAAAGAGAAAACTGAATACGTGTTTCACATACCATTTATTAAAGTGTCACATTCCCCATGGGTTCTACATCACACTGCAGCATACACAGTGCGATTGATGGTACTAATTATAATTTTATTGGGTTACACACACGCACATATGCACTCACTCTCGTTACCATACGTCTGATGATGATGATGATGGTGAATGCCTAACTGAACTTGGACTAATAACCGACGAAACCTTTAATGGTATTTGTCAATTAAATAATCACGGTTTTAACACATTTATGTTAACGTTTTGGCAAAACGTAGTGTCACTTCTATTTTATTTTACTTATAATCCGAAAAAGTATTTAGACAAGCGTTAAAGCGGCTGAAATATTCAATAAACTGTAGAGCAAGTGAACGTGTACTCATTTAAGGATTTGTGGAGTACGGTGACATGAAGTGGAAGCTGAACGGAGGAAATCGGAAGTATGGTATCTATGGGTAAGAGAGCTTTTGAAAGGGTTAAAGTATTGCTGACATCAATGATATGATACGATGACATCTGTAAGATACAGAGGAGAAGAAAAAGGGGAAGACAAAAGATAACAAGGATAACAATTATTTATGACATCAAGGGAGGAAACTCTCAAAAATAATAAACAGGAATACGAGGGATAGCGTGACGTTGAAGAGCATATTTAGACCCTAAGCCTATGGAAGATGGAAGACTATAAGTCGCAAGATGGAAGACTCGAACTAAACTTGACTTTGAATCACGTATGTTTCTTGGTCACTTATAAAAGTTAAGATTATTTAATTGTAGAAATACGTCACAAAATAAATGTATAACTTTCGTGTTTACACAGTCCTAGGTATTTCCATAATTTTCCGTGTACGTAACCACTAATACGCCATTGTAACTATGGGCGAGAATGCAGTATGTGAGATACCATTAGATTTTACTATTAATTCTACTACGAGTATTAGATTCCAGAAGGCTGATAAGCCCCTTGTTTCGCTGCTACTTAGGTACAACAACCGGATTGAATGGAACCGACGGATTGGTATCCGTAACTGTCATGATTGGGCCGGGATCCATCAGACGTTTAAGGTCTCCTTTCTTCGGTAGCTATCGCCGCCTGTACACGGCCAAGACGATCACAGCTTTCGGCACGTCACCTAGGCTCTATGCTTCCCTGAATGCCGAAAATTGGGCTATGATAGAGGTACACAACGATGCAACAAGGCCCAATTAGATCACGTTGGGTAATAATGTCGACAACGCTCACGGTACCCAACCGAACTCATCTCTCTGGACTACGAAAAAAGATCCGCGGAACTGTAGCCTCGATAGTGATGAACCTAAACAAGAACTTTCCTCTAATGCACCCTATACATCTAACGAGGACCACCTTCGGTAGTCCGTTGCAAGTATCCGCAAACATGTAATACGTGATAGCATTTAAATGCGTGTGTGTGGGGGCGGGGGGTAGTCGTGACCACAGAGTCGTGACCACATCTTCGAAATCAAGAAATCAAATATGTATGTAGTCTCGTAGCTGTCCTCCGATAAATATGTTTTTGGTTTGTGGTTTGATCTAATTCAGTGCAGGCTCTGTTCCTAAGTGAGTAATACGTTATACAGAAATTAATAAATCCGTTTCTACAACTTCGTTGTATTTCGAATGTCATAGAAACTCGTCTACAATTGTCCTGACGAAATCAATGTTTTGTAACAATTATGGACAAACTTCATTTCAATCAATCTGTAAAATCCGTACCTAAGTTATTGGTCAAAATTTCGTTCTTCTACATCAAAGCTTGTCGACCGAGTTTCAGTGAGAAACAGTGATTTGCAAAGAAAGCACAAACAAGTTAAACACCATTCACTAATAACGTTATAGGCCTAACGTTCATAATAATATGTGGAACAATCACGATGCCCTTTATAAATTCGAATATTATTTTGTTTCTGGTCTTCGGCGCAACGAATCTATTTCTGAAGTTTTAAGTGCGTTGAGTGTTTTGTCTATCAGCAGTCATATTTAGTTCCTGTACGCAGCGATATGTATGCGTCTCTTACTTCCTTGGTGAAATATGATTGTTCAGTAAAATATTCTTCATCTGGGACGATAGGCTACTAATTACTGTGATTTAGAAGTAACTCCATTTGTCTTGCAACCAGTATTGAACAGTAATTGTAATTAAGAAAGTTGTGTTAGTAGTTATAATCACAAACCGAATATCACTTTTGCACACCACTATAGAAAAATTATTCCGATTAGCGATTTCACTCTTCACAGCTCATCGTCAAATCGGAAATAATCTGATCTGACGATGAGATGTGAAGCTTGAAAATGCTAGTTGGAATAATTTTTCTATAGTGTGTGCAACAGTGATATTCTGTTAGTAATTTTAAATTGACAATATATTATCTGTAAGGATTCAAAATGTGTAAAAGTCCTGATATAACATTTCAATTTTTTGTTGCTTAATAATTCAACCTTTTAAATAAAGCGCCTAATGAAAATGGTATACGTATTAAAAAATTAATAATAAAAATTAAGGACAGCGTGTGTCTTTCAAATTGGTCACTATTCGTTAAACTCCAAAAAACTACATTAATGTTTGTATACTGATTAAATAGCCTAGAAAATGAAATTTCTTAACCAAATTCGCGACTCTTCAAAAAAACAGAGTTTTTGGTAACTGTATGTTTGATAAAAACGTGTTTTTGATTTAAAAATAATAAATACTGTGTAATAGGTGCGGTTAGAACTTTATTTCAAAAATGAAAAACTTTCGAATAGGTTTTTTAGGAAAAGAAGTATTCATTTCTACAGACACTTTGTCCGGATGAAGTCAGAAAGATTGATAAAAATAATAAAAGAATATTCAAGTTTTAACTTGACAAAAATAATATTTATATATATTTTTATATAAATCGCAGAAAACACAAATACGTTGGTTAACAGAAGTAAACAAAGAATCTAACATAAGCTTACAAAAGATCATATTTTAGACAGATATGTTTAGACAAAAGTTTAAAGAATTTGAAGGTTTTCAGAAGAAAGAAAAGTGAAAAAATCTATGTTGTGGGAAGAAAGCTAAAGGGAACGTAGTGAAAGTATGAAAGAATGCTGGAAGGATGGAAAAAAGAGAGAAGAAGAAAAATCATGAAGACTTTATTTTACATGGTCCACAGTCGACCAAAATCGTAGAAAGAAGAAGGTGCGATAGATATAGAGCCTATACGTGACACCAAAAGGCAGACGTAGGATATGGAGGTTGAAGGTTCCTTCTCTATATGAATTTGTGCACTACGTAGCTCTCCCTCAAACTGTTCAATCATGTCTCTACTTCTACCTGGCCACATCACGCAGGCCTACCAACAAGAAGACATAAACGCCCCTGAGCACTGCTCGATGACCCCCCTTAAGCCATTTTCTGTTCATTCCGCAGACCTAGCGAGGCTTCGCCTCTCATCCTTCCTGCCTATAACGCGTCCGTTCCGGAGCAAGGCGACAGATAGATCGTGGGTTGCGCTTACTTTAGGTGTACCCAGTTCCGCCTTCTGCAGGCGTTTCCTCCTCCTCTTCTCTCTCCCGTGACCCGGCATTGCCTTACGGCAGCCTCTGAAGACTTTTTGTGGGCCGGATTGAGGCGTGGTCCGGCGGGCAATTCCTGCTTCAAAAACTAAAGGTCTCCAAAAACCCCCTCCATTCGGCCGTTGCGCACTTCTCCATGGTCCAGAATTCGGAAAATTTCAACTTTCCATCCCTCCAAGTAATAACATTCAACATGGACGTTCCGTCCGTGCAGCGTGAGATCGCTACTCAACGTAACAAGCAGACGCCAGGCAGTCATCGTGTTCACCCGGACACTGCGACCACTGGGGCATGTCAAATTGCTGTCCCATTCCGCCTTGGACGTTGGATATAGGATATAGATAGGCCGGAGGAAGAAGTGGACTAATCTACAACAGTATGATGATGATGAAATATATATGCAGAAAAGGCTGAGTAAGCAAAGAATACAATACTGGTATTCTAATGCGCTATACGAATGCCTTATTATAAAAATTTAATAGGAGAATTGTTAAAAATATTTTCTTCATTCATAAAAATTACTACATTGTCATTATTAATGTAATAATAATAGTGAATTAGGGTAGAAATATACAATAATTTATTTTGACTTTGGTAATATGACAGAGTTTTGCTAAGATAGCTGAGCCGCGCCAAACTTCGGGAAGTGGAACAGTGTCAGAGCAGATTTAGTTCGTCACAAATAGTTTAGACCGCTAAAGCTGGCATAAAACAGTTCATTAGTCTGTTGGTCAGCTGGTCGCCTCTCCCCCTCGCAACAGAACAGAACAGTGTGTGTGTGATTCTGAGGTGCGCAAGAGAAATGATGTTGGGATATTGAATGAATCAATGGTTTTAGCTGCTGAACAAGATTGATGGTTTTTGTTGGCAGCTAAGCGTTCTGACTCATTCTCCGCACACGTACGCCCTAATAATACCACTCTGATTACACTGCTATCTGGCTGGCTGGCATTGCTTGATAACTTTTTTATTGTTTTTATCGTCGATTTCTCTCCTTACGCGACACAACGAGCTTCATTATCCGCCCTAAACGTGGCTGTCACGTATACTTCCGTCGATCCCACGCGACGTCTAAATAATCTCAGCGTTCGTTTCTTTATATACGATCACCTTGGACTCGAATTAGTTTCGTAAATTTTTAGCTTAATGGTTCCTGTGCCTACGGTTTAAAATCCATGCAGAAATATAAGATTATACCGGATAATATTACAAAACAAGACTAAGATAAACAAGACTGGTAAAATATGTAATAAGGAAGTGCTTCAGAGACTGCTATAACGAGCAGAATACTTGGAACGATCCGAAAAATGGGAAGTCTTAAGACACATTATAAGATGCAAACAATCGCTGTTAATAGTTTTGGAAAACATCAGAAGAAAGTGTAGGAAGACAAAGTGGAGAGGAAGAATCGGGTAAATGATAAGACGGAAAGCGGAGGATGCTCGTAGATGAAAGTTTTACAAAATGATACGTAGGAATATAATTTGTAACTAGCAGATCTTACTAATAACTATGAGAGCAAATTTCTAATAGTTTTAAATTGAAAGGAGAGTACTATGAGCTTCCTATAATATAATAATGTACAGGAAAACTAACTAAAAACAACAAATGCAGATGTGTATGGAAAGGTCTCCGTGTCATACTGTGGAGCGGGGGGGGGGAAGTTTCTTTACCGAGGACCCGAGGACCACCCTAGAGTCACACATCTGGCAGTCATCGGGCACGTACAATCGGGCAGCATGGCTGGAACGTGAATACCAAATGGAGAGTAAGAGAATAGAAAAAAAAATGGCTCTCCAAAGACACCAAGAAAAAACGGCATATAGAACGTCCAAAAAAGTAGTGAATTGTGGAATAGGAACAGACCAGACTTTTAATCCGTATCGGTCATGACGACAAACATAAACAAAATAAAATATTACAACTGGATTCGCGCGCTCTCTCTCTCTGCCTCTGTCTGTCTGTCTGTCTCTCTCTCTAGTATTTACAGAAGGATATAACTTAGGCTACATCAATGATTCTCAAAGTTTCTGGTCTTCCAACAACTTTTCAAATTTACTTGAAATATGCGCCTTATTCTCGTATTTTGGCGACATGCTCTGCCTAATTCCATTTACGTTTAGGAATCAGATCTCAATGTGACACCGAGAATAAGTCCCATTTAACTTGAAATGGCGTTGAGATTCCGTTATTTTGAAGTTACGATTGCTGTTTCATATGTTATTACAGGAAGCTTTCGCCAAATACCTGTCTTTTAATGTTATTGCAAATTTGCTATTTAATACGTCTGCCAGTTACAATCGTAAAATATTGTCACACTTGTCATAATATATTTCTGTATAATGAGGCCATCTGTTTGTATCTTTTTTTTTAATTAATTATTACTATCGTCTCATGTTTATGGTGAATTCATAGTTATGAAGAAGTGACAAAATAATCGTGATTGATATATTGAATTAAACTCCATTTTTTACCTCTATTCTCTTTCTCTATACCTCTTCTTCATCTTTTTCTTCCCTCCTCATCCTCCTTCGCTTTCTCCTTCTTGCTTGTCTTCTTTTATTTTCTATTAAGTTAATAGATTTTTCATTTAAATGCTCATCTTATCATTAACCTCACTGAGTCCTTGTGCCAGCTAGTCGATGTAGGACTTTTGCCAATCTATAATCCCCCATTTTAGTTATGTGCTTCACTCATTCATTAGGCCTACGTCTTCGTAGCATCCACTCACTAGTATCATCTGTTTTTCATACTCTTCGTATTTGTTGGCTATGCATACAATTTCTTCTACTTAATAGTACTACAATTTATAGTACAATTTATATAATAGTACTATTCGTACGACTGTTGCCTTCAAAATTTGTCTGGTTTCGACAGTAATAATTCTTGTTTTGCTGCGTATGTTAATATCAGCGCACAACCGCTTTGTAGATTCTCACTTCCGCATCTGTCCTTAAGAATTCATTGAGTTATTTAGACTTTAAGTTGTATTCGCGTCTTTACTGACTTCATGTTCTCCCTCTCTTTGGCAGTTATCGCAACCCTCTGGAAATTGAAAGACATAATCTGCTCAGTGACTTGCCCCTGACGTTCTAACACCTTAATGGTTCCTTGCTTACGGTTACAACCTACCTTTTAGATTTTATATACTTAATTCAAATTGCAGCAAAATTGCTTACATGCCTTATCGAACTAATAGAGCAATATTTGAAGACCATTCTCATTATCAGCAATCACAATTGCTTCGTCAGCATACAAACTATCCTCATTCTACTAGATACAAATCTTGTAACAAGTGTTAAATTGATTTTAGCAATATTTTTTTGTAGAAAATGGGAACATCCTTACAAAGGTAAGAAGCAAATTCACGTGGCTAAAGATGAATATCGACAACTAGCTCATCAACTCATCTACTTAAAACCAAATATTACTGCAGAGACGAATGTAATTTATCAGAAGATTAGTAAGGACGGCGTAATACATTATAGGAAAACAGAACTTGATTACAATATTAATTACAATTCTGCTGTGAAAATTGGAAAGCAGGGGAAGAATGAGAAAACAAGTAAAGACACCCCAAAGTTTGCACCCTCCTCCTATTGGGAACGCTACTGTTGTTAGTTACTCTGTTACTGACTCCCCCAAATCCTAACCTCCCCGCAATGTTGATTGGCGATCGCAGATCAGGCCTCAATCACAAAAGAGACCAACGCATGTTTCTGTATTTTCACCCCCTAATGCAGACGAATAAACCCCCTCCTCCCCAGCAGTATTATATTGAAGTCGATTCCATCTGTGAATATTGATATATTCTGTATAATTTAATTATATTTAATACTTCAATAAGTATTGGTTTCACGCTGTCAGTACCCATTCAAAGGCATTAAATAATTGAACTCTCTAATTTATTAGTATGTCTGAATCGGATGCAAAATGATTTAGTACGCCTCAACAAAGTGATTTTGATGTGTGTAGACGCGTTTTAATGTTGATTTCATACTATACAATAAAACGTTCTTACATTAAGTTATTATTTGTCTAAATTTCCAGCTTCTAAATATTATCATCATCATGATATTCTTCAGGCATTTTGCTATTATTCATGCCTGGACACAGCCTAACAATAAGTTTCTTGCTTGTGGACGCCCTGGATATCTCTTACTTCTTATTATCTCTTACACCGAAGCTTTTTTGGCAGTGTCATTATTGTCCAGCTATCTGCTTGAACGTTCTTCCAAGTTTCTGCAGTATTCTATTATTTTTTTCATCTACTAAAAACACGCCAACTCCTTCCTTATGTCGCCTTTCCTCTTAATCTCTAATGAAATATCGGTATGGAGAACCATACATGACTTCCATATTCTAAGATTTATATTTAAAATCATTTTCGAAATGAAATATTACCATAGAAACTACTTCTTTCTACTTACTGCTTCAACCTTAACCACAGTACTGTGGTCACTAACGTATACCACCTCACGTTATCGCACTCGATTATCACTGATGATGGAAGTCGATGGCATTGCCGAAACGTCTGGTTTTGTAGAAAACATTGGACTACGGCTAAATATCCTGGGAAGGAATTTTAACAAAAACTACTTCTTTGTTGCCGATAATGTTGTACACATATATATAAAAAATATGCATAAAATTAATGGCTTGTATAAGTTAATGATTGATCTCCATTAAGTAGTGCTCAAGTTTCCAAAGTTTTAATATTATGACACTGCCCAGCGATACACAGGAAGCAAATCGCTATCCACGCTGGACACTTTTTCGGCTTGCATGCGTTATGTTGGTATGGGTTCGGCACTTTCCATTTAAAAACCGTGCAAATGTAAGAAAATAAACATGAATGAGGCCAGAAATAACGCGAATTGTGTGTGTGTGTGTGTGTGTGTGTGTGTGTGTGTGTGTGTGTGTGTGTGTGTGTGTGTGTGTGTGTGTGTGTGTGTGTGTGTGTGTGTGTGTGTGTGTGTGTGTGTGTGTGTGTGTGTGTGTGTGTGTGTGTGTGTGTGTGTGTGTGTGTGTGTGTGTGTGTGTGTGTGTGTGTGTGTGTGTGTGTGTGTGTGTGTGTGTGTGTGTGTGTGTGTGTGTGTGTGTGTGTGTGTGTGTGTGTGTGTGTGTGTGTGTGTGTGTCTTCCCTGCCTTTTCATTGCGGTAGTCATAATAATAAAATGGAAACGTAAACAGTACATAACTGAGAAAAAATACATAAATGAAAAAACTATAATTTTATTGCCTGGCAACAAAATTATTTTATTTTTAACAATTACCATTGTTTGAAAAAGTTTAAATGAATTTTCAAGTACTTTACTCTTGTTAAAACGTAAAAGGTTGCAGGTAAACTACCCCTTCCCCTTAACCGATCTTCACCAAAATCACAATTCCTAGAGTCCTCTACAATTCAGGGACGTATGCAAAAAATTATTTGATTCTGTTTGAATTTGCGGCTGTTATCGTTTGCCATAAAAAATACGCTTGATAAAAAAATGTTGCTGGTAAACTACCTCTTCCCCTTAACCGATCTTCACCAAAAACAATAGGTCTTGAGTACTCTACAAATCAGGACAGTATGCAGAAAATTATTTGATTCTGTTTGAATTTGTGGCTGTTATCGTTTGCCATAGAAAATACCCTTGTTAAAAAAACGTTGTAGGTAAACTACCCCTTTCCCTTAACCGATCTTTACCAAAAACAATAGGTCATGAGAACTCTACAACTTAGGGCTGTATGCAAATAATCTTTTGATTCTGTTTGAATTTGCGGCTGTTATCGTTTGCCATAGGAAATACCCTTGTTAAAACATAAAACGTTACAGGTAAACTACCCCTTTCCCTTAACCGATATTCACCAAAAACAATAGATCTTGAGAACTCTACAATTCAGGGCTGTATACGAAACATTATTTGATTCTGTTTGAATTTGTGGCTGTTATCGTTTGCCAAAAAAAAAATTTCCCTTGATAAAAAAAAACCGTTGCAGGTAAACTACCCCTTTCCCTCAACCGATCTTCACCAAAAAAAATAGGTCGTGAGTACTCTACAAATCAGGGCTGTATGCAAAAAATTATTTGATTCTGTTTGAATTTGCGGCAGTTATCGTTTGCCATAGAAAAAAATCTACACACAGACACATAGACAGACAGACAGACACACAGACAGACACACACACAGACACTTTTCGGAAAACGACTTTTTTTCATGTTTTGAGTGTAGTACAATCAGAATCTGCAATAATCTCGAACACGATTTTTTTTGCCATCACCATACAGTACTTCCATTCCTTAAGGAATATGGAAGTAAAAATTATAATTTTATTGCCTGGCAACAAAATTATTTTATTTTTAACAATTACCATTGTTTGAAAAAGTTTTAAATGAATTTTCAAGTACTTTACTGTTGTTAAAACGTAAAAGGTTGCAGGTAAACTACCCCTTCCCCTTAACCGATCTTCACCAAAATCAAAAGTCCTTGAGTTCTCTACAATTCAGGGACGTATGCAAAAGATTATTTGATTCTGTTTGAATTTGCGGCTGTTATCGTTTGCCATAGAAAAACCCTTGATAAAAAAACGTTGCAGGTAAACTACCCCTTTCCCTTAACCGATCTTCACCAAAAACAATAGGTCTTGAGAACTCTACAATTTAGGCCTGTATGCAAATAATCTTTTGATTCTGTTTGAATTTGCGGCTGTTATCGTTTGCCATAAAAAAAATCTACAGACACACACACACACACACACTTTTCGAAAAACGACTTTTTTTCATGTTTTGAGTGTAGTACAATCAGCATCTGCAATAATCTCGAACACGATTTTTTTGCCATCACCATACTTCCATTTCCTTAAGGAATATGGAAGTAATATACTGCCGCTGACGGTTAAAATTTTAACCTTGCATGCTTCATACGTTTACAATCCTTTTTTGTTAATTTACAGTTCCTACTATCTTATAGAGGGACTCCGGCATTACTTTATAAAATACCGATAAAGTATCCCTCCGAGCTATAATTTTAAGGGTTGTTATACTTGTAGGCTACCACACATATTTTGAAACCTGAATGTTTTCTTTTATAAATCATAATTAAAATTTTAACTCACACCAAGCTCTAAAAAATTAAAAGCCTTTACTTATTCTGTCACACAGTTGTTCGAAACTATTGTTCATCTTGTTATTTGAACTCCAACTTCGTCGTGTTTACTCGCTAAACTCCTTCCTAAACCTGGCTCCGGACGAGGCCTTTCAGTGTGTCCACCATTTTCAAGTCCTAAAACACGACGACTTAAAGATTCCATTACGACTAAACCAGATCGTGGTTTAGGACTTGATAATGGCGGACACACTAAAAGGCCTCGTCCGAAGCCAGGTTTAGGTAGCAGTTTAGCAAGTAAGCACGATGAAGTTGGAAAAATTATTTTTCCTCTTATTGATTTTTACCACAGGAACCAATTAATGTAGTTTTCATTACAAAATACGGTGCTTAGCCTTATAACACAGTTTTGATATAGACCAAACGAAAACTACACATCTATCCAAACAGATTTATCAAACCTAAAGCCTCTTGACAGTAGTGGCGTAAGTACGAGCTACTCCTGGGAGGGGCAGATTAGTTTCAAGGTTGTAGTCCCCTTTACGTTAATAATGTACAAATATTATAATTCCATTTTTTTCTACAATTATTTATAAGCCTATTTTAACATTTAACATACACAGCTGACTTGGAAATAGGCCTACTTTAAGTTATTAGGGAATTTTGCTGAAACTTCTAATAACTTGGGGTGGGGGTAGATCCCTGAGCTTTGGTCCCCCTCTCCCACAGTTACGCCGCTGCAGTCATCATGAAATGAAGAGACAAGGGATATGAGATACTGACGTTACCGATTTCTGTTGCCTGTTTGATGATGGTTTAGTTCTGAAGGAAGCCTTTCGGTACCTCTACTATTGTCAAGTAATATCCCTACCGACAGGATGCAGAATAGACTTTTGGAATGGTTGAGACACCGGAAGCCTCTGTACAGAACGAATTGGTTAGCAGATAGCATCCAAATTGACAACACCAATATGAAACTTTATGCCTGTAACGTTCTACGCCACTGGTTTCGATACTGACCCTGACGTAGACAGAACATGATCTCATCATGAAACGTCGACTCTACAGTGTATAAGTCAAAATAAGTCCGAAAATAATACTAATGAAAGTAGAATTTAATTTACTTCTAGACGTGTTGAACTAAATTTATTTATTTATTCTAAACTGAGCTTAACCGAAACTTAAACTGTATTTCCTGCTTTCTCTATCACGTATTAGAACATTACTTACGCTTTGCGTCTACGGTGGTAACATGACTAAAACATATCAAGTAAAAAAGTCAACAAACGTATTGTTGAATTAAACGGTCCATCAAACTTACATAAATCTTCAAATTAAAGCCACTGTTAATCTTTAAAAATGACCAGTCTCATTGTTGGTCGACAGCATGAACACGGTTTTCAAGAAGTTAATCATCGATGAAGCCATGTTTTGATAATGCTTTATATATTTGCTTTATGTATTTATAGCTGTGCAAACATTATTTCGTTTCGGAAGATTTAAAATGTAAAGGGTAGTTATACAGAGAGTTTAAAACAGGGGCGCTAACTAAACCGAACGCTGAAAACGTTCGGGGGGACGGCAGATGCACAATGCAGCAACATACGCCGGCCAGAGAAAAGGAAGGGTGACTGACTTACTACCCTCCGCGCCGCGCGTCCTCCCACTTTCAGCCAGAGCCATAAAACCACCGAAAGTTTTTCATGAAAGCGAAACCTTTCAATAGTATCGATGTTTGTCAAAACGTATTCAGCGGTACCCAACACCCTCGGTAATACCCCACCCCTGCAAGGACCGTGGGGGGTGGCGCACTATGTATGACATAGTTTAGTGTGCGACAGTAGTGGTGGGGAGCGAATTTAGACATTTTCCTACCACGCTTAATTCATATCATTTACGTTCTGTTCCTTGTTTTGTGTAGATTGTCACAGAAAAGTTTGTACGTTATCAGTGCTCTTATCACAAACTGGTAATTGGTTTGCTCTGAAATCTAATGATTCACACAACAGTCAATGTTTAGAAGATTATAAAAGCATTAACAATTGTTTGCTCTCGGTTTTCTGTTTTACCGCGTCGTTGTGATTTTCGTTTATTAGATACAATAAGAAGATATTTTATTAAAATGGATTATTTCAGTTTGATTAACTAAGTAAGTGTTTTATAGTGATACATTAACAGTGGTAGTGCGCGGGTTATATTAAATATGATGAGCGGGTCCGCAGCGTATTACAACTTGCCGTCTAAACAGACGAATAATTTCGACGATTACTCGGCTAATGCGGTGCCTCCTTACTGGGATAACGCGTATCCACAGTTTCATAATCCTTATCTGAGCCAGCAGCAACATCCTCAAACGTATTTTGAACAGAACGTAGAAGACAATTCCTTACTAAGACGCGATTTTCAGTGCAGGCAGCCTGAAGTGAATATTAAAACTGAACCAAGGGAGGAAGCGAACGGTTGCTCTATGCACGGAGGGCAAGGTTTTATAAGTCCTAAATTTTTCAACGAATCTTCCGCGTTAAATTCAAGATACGGTTTTCAGTCTGCATTTTCATTTTACGATCACCCTAGGAACGAGCACAGCTGCGAAGACAGTTTGTCATCAAAATCGCCTCCTTTGCCGACGGACTTTCTACAAGACAAATCGGATTTCTTAAAAAACCGCTTGCCGTCCGTTAATCCCTTCAAGATTTTTCAGTCGAATTTTCTATCTCAGAACTTCTTTAACGCTGAAGGCTTGTTACCGGATAAATCACCGTTTTCCTCCGCCATTAAGGCTGACAACGAGTTGCGGAGTAAAATCAGTAATCACAATAAGTACGTGGATTGTTCGAATGTAAGCAACAACGCGGACAAATTTGAGCTGTCGCCTCGTAACGAAAACGAAGTTTACCAAAACAAATTGGAAATGGAAACGTCTGAAGTCCAGGAACACGGTCTTCTACCTGCTCACCAACACGCGGTCACGTATTGCGGACGTGCGGCTGAAAATGAAACAAATAACAACGGATCGTCGGTGAAAAAGTCAAGACGCAAGGCTAACGTCACACCTTCGCCCTTCGAAAACGAAATATATCCGTGGATGAAGACGACCGCCAAGCTTGGTAAGTTCATGGCTATTGACTGTTCAAAAAGTACATAATAATATTACTGATTTCAATATTGTTTTACTTATTTCAGGTATTATTTTTGTAATTGTTATTATTATATTTATTATTAGCAACACGTGTATTATCACATAGACTGTTTCATTATTAACAATAACACGCTGTTGTACACTCGTATAACAAATATAATTGACAGCCATATATTCATTATCATAACACATTGCCTGACTGCAGGAGGAATAGAGAGTAAGACAGAGAAAGGGGGACAAACAGATTGACAAGCGGGCAGAGAATAAGACGGGTAGAGAGGGAGAGGGAGGGAGGGAGGGAGAGAGAGAGAGACTGATAGATAGACAAACAGGGAGACAGGCAGGCAGAGGATACGAGAGTATGAGGGAGGGAGGATGGTATAGTTAGAAGTACAGATAAACTGACAGAGAGATAAACATATAAAGACAGATAGTGAGACTGCGAAGAGCGATCGAGAGTTAAAGGGTGAGAGAGGAAAATAATGTGTGTGTGTATGTGTGTGTGTGTATGTGTGTGTGTGTATGTCGGTGAGCGCGCGCGCGTATGTGCGTATGTGAGAGATTGAAGGAAGTGATAAGTATGTAGGCCTATAGCTAAACTATTATGCAAAGCTGTATGTGTTACAAGTATGCGATGGAAAATGATTTAGGAAAAAGCGCACGTTGAGATGAAACGGTAGCTGAGTGTGGGTAAAAGAAAGCGACTAACCGAGAAATGAGAGACATGAGGAATATACAAAAAATAAACATGAGCAGTGTGCAATATTACTTTCCCGTTGTCTCTCTCTCTCTCTCTCTCTCTCTCTCTCTCTTTCTCTCTCTCACCCACACACCACTAAAAACTCTGTTTCTACCTTTAAGGTCTTACGTCATATGTCTTAACATTTCTCATTAACTGTCCGGTTTTCATGTTTATTTTTTTCGTTATCTTACTGCATAATCGGTTGTGTCTACCAAAAAATGTGTTTCATCTAACAATGTGGTTAACAAAACTAGATCGTAGTTAGCAACAAAACTTAATACACTAATGAACTAGTTTCCTGTACCTGCACTAATTAACAGGAACATCATGTTTTTTTAAGTCACTAAATATTGGACATTATGCGGATAGGCAAATCACTTCTGTAGATACAGCAGAGCTGCAAGACAAATACATCTGTCATTTGAATATCGCATGCTTTTTTTCTAATCGACTCATACAATTAGCCTCTCTCTCACTCTCTCTCTCTCTCTCTCTCTCTCTCTCTCTCTCTCTCTCTCTTGTTTAAGTCAACAAGCAGGCTGTGTTTATAAATACTTCTGGAAATAACAGAATAGTCTGTTGCTTACGTATGACTCGAATCAAATTAATTGTTCCCAAACGTACACACACCCAGTACGAGTTTCTTACAGTTAATCCTGCGATATTCAGACGTTTTCATCTTGGTCTCTTATTATTATAGCACTTCGCAGACATTTTCTATCTAGATTTTTAACGGCTCTTTTTTCCTTTCCTTTATACTGGATTCCAGTTTAATATCTTCAGTGGCCGTCTATTTTGTCTTATCCGTCTCACACGGTCATACCAAATTAGCTTTTTCTTTTCGATATTTATAGTAATAAAATTTTCTTTAACTTTCGTTCTGTCTCAAATATGTTCATTTCCGACTGAATCGTTTACTGACACCCGACAGCTTAGACTCAGTCCATCCATTCCATTGTGGTCGACCTTCCTTTGTTCGTTTCTGTTAGTTTCCGTGTCTTATATCCGCATGTCCATACTTATACACTGTAGCATTAATTCATTTATTTCCCTTTTAATGTGTTTAGACCGCCATATTCATTTCACTTTTTTATAATTCTTGTTTTCTCCAGTTTTCCTTTTTTTGGAATGATCTTATTTTGAATGTTAACTATTTCAGTAATATGTATCTAAACAAGCCAGAACAGCAAACCAATTTATATTACCTAAATTAAAAATGTAATTTACTTAGACAATACAATTCAAACAAACCTCGGTCTCATATTAACTTTCATAGGCATTTGTTGTAGCCTGTTGTTCGAAGTTTGAGAAAAAATAAATAACGATTTATAAGGTAGTTAAAGTTATAGAAACCCTAGTGCATGAAAAATGTTCAAAAAACATCCTGCACGCGCGCGGAAGGCAAGAACACAAAATTTAATTAAATATGTCCTTGAGTTCTGTCAGCAGGTTGTCAAATTGGCTAACTCGAGCCGAGACTAATTCAGTAGGTTGACTGAAGTTCGGGAAAGTAGATAAAAATAGGCATGACATTAATAAGAAGAAAGACGAGTGACACTCGTCGAGAACAGTAACAAATGGAAACTAGCGGACAAAACGTTAAAAAAAATCGAATATTAAGACTGGAATAGAAGACCGAGAGGGGTAAAGAATAATACGCGAAGTAAGCATAATAAGCTAAAAAAAATTGTCAGTATGAATCACTGGTGTTTCATTTGTGCAACGTATGTTTGTTATGTAAATCGTATGTATTATTCATATTTTTAGAACATAACTGAAGATAAATGTGAACGTGGCTTCTTATATTTGTGCACGACTGAGAGGCGTACAGGATGTGTTGTTTGGTAAGCAACGCTCATTATTACGTAATAACCGGCACTTATCTTATCTAACCTTTTGATTTAATCTATTTATTATCATGTTAATGTGTATCAGTTTAGATAGACGAGAGATAAACAGATTTTTAACTGTTAATTAGGTGAACGCCGTTCCGGCTACTACCGTAAATGGGATAAGGGCCTTTGTAAGTGTTCTTTGCGTGAAGCGGAATATACACTCGCGTAAATAACATCGAATAATCGTAACGGCCAGAAACTATTAATGGTTTAAAATGAGTAGTTCAATTTGTTGCTCATGAATGAAAATTATGCACGAGACAAGTATTCTGGAGGAGGT
Organism: Magicicada septendecula; assembly: GCA_034769895.1. Taxonomy (NCBI): domain Eukaryota; kingdom Metazoa; phylum Arthropoda; class Insecta; order Hemiptera; family Cicadidae; genus Magicicada; species Magicicada septendecula. The sequence goes on along the minus strand of CM068373.1, from coordinate 368,849,581 downwards.
AGTGTTGTTGAGTTTATGTTTGTTTGTTTTGCTTGAACTGTGGTGCAGGAAACTTTATGAAAGCAATTAGATCCGCGGTATAACATTTGGGTTAAAGGTTAAGCCTTCATGTAACTTTTTCCCAATTATTTATAAACGGACATTGCTCGTTGTCGGTATCTCAAATGGGGGCTTGTGTTATATCCCTGGGGGCGAGAATCAGGAACCTATACTGCCGTCCACGCTGGTTTCGGACTTCTGCCTGGCACGCACCGCCTCATCTTTGGCGCGAGGGTGCACTTCGGCTGGATTGGGGAAATCATGTTAACCGGGCTAAGGTGTGTGTGGCTCATTCGCGATCCGAATCGCCCACCCTCGCGCACGCTACCTTGTGGCGGTACTCCATTTTCGGCGATAGTCGGAATAAAATGTTCAGTGTTCGATGGCGCTACCTGCGAGTGTGTATAGTCGGTGCTACTGGATCCTGTACCTGGCTCGAGTTCGAGGGTTGGCCTCCCCGTACGCTTGTCTGGGTACCGAAACGCCATCTCCCCGAGGCCTCCCGCTGGACTACTTTATGTCTTCTATAAACATATTACGTTTTTACATGCCATAGCGGCGAAATGCATTAGATTCGTTGTAAGGAGAGGGTTCCAGCCCGCTCGTTGATGTATCAAGAGCTGGGAATTTTCGTACCCTTCTCTAGAAAACTTATGTGCAAATAATTTAGATTAGTTAAAAGGAGTCTTTGGAGCTGGTATGATGTACAAAAGACCGAAGTACAGTGATGAAGCTAGGTCATCCTTTTCAATAGACATCGATACACACGTATTCCTGCAGATCTCACTCCCTAATTTCTGTAGCTCTTCGTTCCAACTCTTTCTTGGTCGACTTCGCCTTTCTGTTTAAGGTGGCGACCAGTTTAGTACTTGATTTGGTAGTCTTTCTTCAGGAATCCTTTGCGCATGACCATGGACATCAGTCATTTCGCTTATTCCTTTAAATGAGTATGATGTATTTATGCCTTGCCGCTTTCTCGTCTGCATGGAGCATTTCGCAGTTCAAAATTACAGGTGTATCACTATACAGTCATAGAGATCTATTCTTTTTCACTCCGATTAGTTAAAACTTCTGATAACTCGTATCAATCATGTCTGTAGATAATCACATTACTGTATATAGCCTACATTGTTAATGTAACATACCTAAACTAGTAAGCGACTTAAAGAAAGGGCCGCTTTTTGTAGTCTCCACGGACGTAGTGATTCAAACGGACTCAGTAAAAGACCAAACTGATTCAGAAATGTGTGAGTTTTCGACGTGTGAGGTGGAACGCGACGTTTCATTTGTTTATATATACTCTGTCATCAGGAGGAGCCTAAGAACCAGGTTGATGCTACTCAAAACCATCTCAAGATGTTATATCTGGCGTAGCCACACTTGGGGTTAAACGATGCGTGTTAATAGCGAACAAAGGCACAAGCAGGTAAGTAAAGGGAACTCGCAACCTTCGTTTTTTATGGTTTTAAGAGAACTGAATACTCTTAAACTTATTTATTTGTTCTATTTTGAGCTGGTCTGTAGATAACCTGTGCTCATATTCTTTCATCGAAGCATTGCAACAGCTCGCCACCAGTCCCAGCCCGGTGATTATTTTTTTAACAACTTGTCTATTTTCTCCCGTTAACATGGTTGACAGTCGAATATGGTTAACACCTCTGCCGTATCGTAATAACAATCGTTGAAGGAGGGGTGCTAGGGAACCCGTTCCGAAGAGTTCTTTAAAGGATCGGGTCAAAAAGCTATACCAGCCAATCGCTAGCGTTCCTCCGGAACTTCTGTCTAGCCCACAATGCCTATAGGTGGTACAGGAATTAGCGCCACAATTCGACCTGATGTGTTCGTGGTCCAGTGCCGGATAGGTTAGTCAGGCTCACGGCAGGACGAGGCCGGTGTATCTCGTTCTACTTACCAGGGTGCCTAGGATCAGCTCCCGTCGCTCCAGGGACATGCGCAGAAAGGCGGTGATGCCCTTCGTTTGATATCCATTCTGGCCGGTAACGTTACCTCTTCGACATGATTTTTCTGGGGCCTGTCATTAAATTTTCGTTTCTCTCAGGATCAGTGTCTGTTACTCTCCCAGTTCTGGGAGGAGGATGAGACCTCAATCATCGCTCGTTGAGTTACCTAACGGGAATCTTTTATACCTATACCCTGGAGAGATAGTCATAATTTGCCTGTGGTGTGGAGAGACAGACATGTTTCCTATCCATGCCGACATGGATTTCTTTACAGAACCCTTCGTCGTAGTAAACTGCACTCTCCTGCTGCCATTCTTGACTTGCTATTTGTCTTTGAGAGCCTTCCTTCGCAATCGTATAATATAATGCACCACTGATTTTTGGAAGGTTGTAACTGTACTCTTGTTTCCAAGATTTTGGTTAATTGGTCTAGAAAACATATTAATGAAACTTACCGCTGGAGTATATTATGTAGTTTGTTTATGACAGCGTGTCAGAATAGTAGCTAAGAAAATTAGACAATTCAAATGTGACATTTCTGTTGACTAATCGGTTAGATTAAAAGAAAGGTTCTTTTGAAGGACGTGATTTGTTATAAAGAATTTTCAAATCTTATCATCTCCAGCTGCACTAGGTTTTCAGTTGATAAAATGATCTCTGACGATCATCTTGTTTCTTTGTGTATGGGCAAATCATTGCCAATTAAAAAAACAATCGTCTTATTAGAATTAGACTGTACTAGAAGATATAAAACGTAAACAGCTTTCTTGGTATGGACACCTAATGAGAATGAGTGAAGAAAGAATACCTGTGAATGTGTTCAAATACAGACCTAGCAACAGAAGAAAAAGAGGCAGACCTAGATTAAAATGGATAGAAGGGATCGAAAGGAGTATGGAAGAAGAGAATCTGAAGAATGAAGATACACAGAATAAGTTGATAAGGAAACTGAGATGCGGGATGCGGCAGTAGCTGTGGGGTCCCCGCCAAAAAAAATCGTCTTATTAATCAAGTCATCTTTTTGTGCTCCCCCCTTTCTCTCTACTAGGTTTTCTACAAATCACATTCATGTCAAGGCTCGTACGAACTCGTTAATCAAATAATCTTGTGTACTTCGTTCCGTTCGATAGTCTTTCCTCCTTTTCTCAATAATGGCTTTCCAACGATATAGTTTATAATTCGGATACTGGAAGAACCATTTCCTATTTATTTTAGTTACACGAATTCAATGGTTAAACAAAATTAACTGTAGTTTCGAGCAATACAAACGCAGAAGGTTATGCAGACCTGAAGTATGTAATGTGTAACAAGCATATTTTCATACAGAAAACCGAAACAAACCAAGGAGTATGTCTTTTGTTAGAAGAAAAGGTGACTCGACCACGGTAGCGACACTGAGATCGAAACAGGAAACGATACCTAGGCATGAAAGTGCAGTTGGAGATGACAAGTGATTTTAGGTGATGGCAGTTGATGATTTTAAAACAAGTTTTGCTTCGTAACGTTTTCCGAAGTGTCTAGTCTTCAGAAACACATAGTTCTAAAAATCGCGGTTTAGTTTTATTTTAACAATCACTTTATAACTTAGTCTCTGTAATTAAATCACTAACATTATCTTGTAGTGGCGCATTTACATGTTCGGTAAAATTTTCTAGACACATATTTTCTAACATTAAAAAAAATCGTTTCGCCACCGACTGTCACATGACTGTGATAAATTATCAGCATACATCTGAGATTAATAATACATCTGGTGTTCGCAAACACCACCTTTGCGCAGACGAACGCAAACCCGTGTAGGCGGAATCAGATATACGAAGCTGAATGGACGAGTTTTTAAGATTCGATTGATTAATGTACGTATCGATTAGTAATTCGATTGTTATACACGGTACTGATCATTAACGAACAAGTGGTCAAATGAAGCGAGAAACAGCTGTTTATTTTTAACTGACATGTGGCCTCACGTCTTGCGTCGTGCCTCACCCACGAATGAATGAACTTTGTACACCCGAACTGGAACGAAAGCTGTCCGCAGATTGTTTACACCTTTATACAGTGAACGTTAAGTATTATCCGGAGAAATTAGGCATAAAAGTAGGTTTACTTTTTTTAACGATTCATAAATGAGTAATTAATTTTAAACTAAAGTTATTGTTTGTGGCTACATTTAAACAAAGTGACTTAACAAATCACGTGTTTGATTTAATCTTTACAACCGTTTGTGATATTACTTCATCTATTAGACAAAATGTATGGTTATTTCAAACCATACAATGACTCATCTAGCAGCCAACGATAACTGCGTCGTACGTGTTTAAAGTTTTCTTCCCCATGCTCAGTCTACGATCGCGTAAGCGATCATTCGTGCGATGGTTTCACTAGTTTTGCCAAGCGAAGAAGCTCCTCTGCACTCTGGATGCCGGTCAACGCCCTTATGTTTCTTAGCCAAGAGAGCTGTTTGGCTTCCAATTCCAAGACGAGCCTCGATTTTTCCTTTCAGGATTAACTGTAAGAGCTCAATATTCTTCCCAATACTGAAGTGACCTAGACAAGCGATTTTCTGTTTTGAATGTTGTTCAGTAGTTCGCGCTGAGTACCTGCTCTTCGAAAGACCTCAAAGTTGTAGACCCTGTCGAGATTCGGAGCATTCTTCTAAGTGTCCACATCTCAAAGCCATACAGGCGTCGCACTATAGTTATCTTGAGGGTCCATGCCTCCAGTCCATACAGAAGGAAGGGACCAAACGTAATATCTGACCATCAAGTGACGTAACTCGATATTCACGTTGGTGTAAAAGTAAGATCTGATTTTATTAAAGACAGTACGGGCAGCTCCTATCCTGCATTTGATCTCGCGGTTCGGGTCTAAATCTTCGGCGATTACACTCCCAAAATTTTTGAATGAAACGACATGTGCGATATCCTTGATGTTAAGGCAGAGGGATGCGAAGTCATGACTCTGTCGGCTGAGGACATGAAACTTAGTCTTGCTTACACCACTGTTTAAAGTTTACTCAAACAGTGAAAACAAAAAACAGTATTATCATTTCTATAATACTGACTTTTTTACAAATTTTTGCTTTGTAAACTTCTTAAACAACAAACATAAAATTTCTGTCTGCTGTGAAATTTTGTGTTTAAATCTGAAATCGAATGTTATTTATCGTTGATTTTTGTTACATGTCAGTTTCACTATATTCTACAACGTGGGTTGTTTCACCTATTATAGGCCTACATAGGTTTTGCAGCTCATCTAACTAGCGTTCAAATGTGACTCACTCCACTGTTGAATATCAGTTCTACCCTCCTAAACCAAAAAGGCTTCCTCAATATTTTGTTTCTGCTTCTTTTGTTTGGTGGGGGATATACTGTATCTTATTCTTATGAAAAATACTATTTTTATGGTGGTAGAAATTTGCGTAGGATAAGGGAAATTCAACTTAAATATTAGTAAACAGAAAAAGTATCAAAAATCCCCAAACTGAGTCGCTAAAATGACTAGATACAAAAATTAAAATACACCTTTTTTTGGCTTAGGATGGCAGAATGTGTGGTTATGCAATTTCTGTGTTTATATTTTAGATTTATTTACCTGAAGACGGCTGTCGATTTCTGGTGTAGCCGAAACGTTGCTCCATTTTAAAAACATTAATGTCCTACGTCCGATTTTCAAATGTTAACAGAAAAATTTCATGACTATTAAGATTCATAACGACTTAATGTTCAACGCTATCTTAATTTTAAAACATCTCTATACTACATTCAAAAGTCTATCAAAACTGGTCCAGCCGTTTCAGTGTAACAAGGAAAAAACAAACTAACGATCACACCATCTACCCTCACTATTTGTGAAGAAGTGTAATTAAATACGGTCATTTAACAGAATACGAAATTACTTAAATGATTATAAAGTAAAGCATAAGTATTATAAACATGTAGCAACTATTTATAAGTAACCTAATATGAAGCACAAATATTATAGTCTTATACCAAGCAAACACAGCAATCGTTTATTAGGCCTACTTAGTGCTCAAATAAACGATTATAACTAAATGTAAAGCATTTGTTATAAATTATAAAGTACTCAAGTAAATATTACAAAAAGTAACACAGTCACTTGTGTGAACTGAACGTATTGTGTCGCGTTTGTACACTTATGGCGCCAAGAGCTAAAGCTCTGCAAAAATTCAGTAAAAATTAAACTCAATCGATTCCGATAACTTCGCTCGCTTACACTATGTATCTATCTTTAACAAAACAAAAACGTTTTACACAGAACAACGTTCCATGTCATAATTCGAAAAATTCAAAACAAAACTTGTTTGTATGATAGTAAGATACAAAGCCTATAGATACAAATTAAGTTTTCTTCGCCTTACTGGAATATTAAGCTGTAAATTGAAGTAACAACGATCAATTTACGTCAATTAACAGAAATAGGACTAGGAAATAGGAATGTTTTAAACTTCAATAAACTGATCGGATGTATAATTTATGCTTTTCTAAATTCACAGCTTTGTTTATGATCAGAATAACTTAAAAATTTGGAAATAATAGAGAATAATGACGTTTACATTATAGAAAATTTAAAAAAATCATAATCCTGTAACTATAATTTTTGGATGATTAAATTATCAAGTCGCCCAGTATGATACATACGAGCGAAAAAATCATATTCGCAATGTATTTCCCTATCCAGAGCCGTTTTTAGGACCTCAGAGGCCCCCGGCAGACCCGAAAATGAGGCCCCAAGTATAGTATATTATGCACACAAGAGTTTTACATTAAACGTCCGAGATATATACGATATTTTTCGTTGCATGTGGGCGTAAAATGTAAATGCAATTTTTAAAAAATCACATGGTTGTAAAAATGTATTTTTCACGCACTGCAATGAAAAATACAAATTATTAAGTTTTTTTGGTTTATTAAATTAATAAATACAGGGCTTTACAAAAATCACAACTCAAAATTTTTTAAATAATGATTTTATTTATTTGTATTTAACAGATAAGAATATGCTTATAGATACTACAATCGTCTACATAGAAAATGATGTATAAGTAAGTAAGTAACAAATAGGCCCATGCAAAAAGAGACTTAAGTCTATTTGAAAAAATGGTTGGAAAAATTAAAATAAATTTAATTTTTTTAGAATACTAGATTTTGAAAAATTTGAGCCTTGAATATTATTGTTTTAAACTAAAAGATATAATTTGTATGCTTTAATTAAAAAATATATTAAGTATTCCAAAAAAAATAGGCGCTTTTCATTTCTTCAATTATTTTTTTAAGTTCTCTTATGTTCCTTTTTGCATGAGACTATTCAATAAATAAATAAATAAATACACTCACATATAAAATTAAAAATTAATGATCAAAAAATAAAAGCTAAAATAAATAAAATTGTTTTAAAAAATTTTTTTTCTGCACTTTCTTTCCGCAAAATCATCAATTATTTCATCAAAACTAATTTTACTCATTATATCATTTTCTATGCTGAGAATACTTAAGGCGTTTAATCGCTCTTGTTTAATACTATTCCTAAGGTAATTTTTCACAAGTTTAAGTTTAGAAAATGACCTTTCAGCAGATGCATTAGATACCATCAAGCATAAAAAAATTCTCAAGCAAATTTCAATGTTTGGGAAAACAGATAAAAGTCCATTATCATACAAATATTTATAAGTTTTCTTAAGATTTAGTTTTTTGGATATAAATGAAGCCCCACTATCATAAACATCATCCTTGATAGTCTCTTCTTCATCGTGATTATCCGAGTTCATCTTTATCATCCTTTTCTTCATCCTTTTCTTTATCGTCGTCTTCTGTTTTTAAAAGAAGCTTCTCCAAGTCTACATGCTCTTTTAAAAAACCTTGTAGATGGAGGCACTCTTCAAATAACTCTTTTTCGCAAACATCATTTTTATATATTCTCGAAAAAGTATTGCAGGGAGTCTTTAAGGAACTTTCAGAGAGAACAACCGAATTTTCTAAAAATCCAAATCTCTCAGCTATTACATAATATTTTGAGGCTCTGTCTTTCAAGTTATTAACTAGTCTATAATAGGTAAAAAACTTTTATCTTTAGATTCTCCTTCGGTGTAAAAACAGTATCAGGCGTCTGAGAATTGTCAAAAAACTTAATTCTTGAATTGCGTTTGGAAACGCGTGTTTCTTTAGTGCATTGTTCGAAAGTACTCAAAGTAGATCCAATAAATTTTTCTGTTTTTGTAAAATACATTTCAAAGCTATCTCTTTTCTTATTAATATACTCAGACAGGGAATTCAATATCGTCACCGTTGTTGAAAGGGTCAATGTTGGTTTTTGCAAAACTTTATTTACCTTATTTATCCGAGTTAAAATATCGTTCCACACGAGAGTTAAAAACGCTATCTCAAACTTTTGCATGGATGCAATTGAACTTGAAGCTTTTAACTTTTGTCTCTGCTGTCTGATCATCATCGTCCTCAATTTTTTGCAACGCTGATTTTATTTCTGCATAGTTATCATACAGTGCAGTGACTGCATCTGCACGAGCAGACCAACCAGTTGTAGACAAGGCCTTTACAAATTTCTTCTTTCCTGTCAATGAATCCAACAGTATCCTCCATCTAGATGTAGATGATGAGAAAAACACATACAATGATTGTACGAAGTAAAAAAATCTAGCGGCCTCTGGGATGCCTTCAGCAGCAGAAACTCCGACCAAATTTAACGAATGACCTGAGCAAGGAATAAATTGTGCTAATTCGTTTAATTCTTTAACTTTTGCTTGAAGGCCATTGTAACAACCACTCATATTAAATGCGTTGTCATATGATTGACCCCGACAATGAGAAATTGGTATGGTAATTTCATTCAAAAAGTTAACTACTTCATCGAATAAGTTCTCTGCTGAATGTCCAGATATAGGAAGGAACTTTAAAAATCTTTCAGTAGGCTCTCCAAACAAAACATGTCGAATGATGAATGTTAACTGATCGATGTGTGCAACGTCTGGCGTGGAATCTACTGATATTGAATAATATCTGGAAGCCTTTACTTCTTTTATAATTTCTTGAAGCACTCGCTTTCCCATAATATGAATAAATTCATCACAAGTACTTGGTGATAAGTAAGAAGTTGTACCACTGCCAGCACCACCATACTTTTTTATATGCTCCTTCAAAATCGGATCATACTCACTAATTAATTCAAGTAGTCCTAAATAGTTTCCATTGTTTTTACACCCAAATTCCTCAACATCACCCCTCAAAGCAAGTCCTCGTCCAGTAAGAAATTTTACTACGGAAACAATTCTAGTTAAAATCTGACGCCAGTAATCTCTTTCCTCGTTCACTTGTTTTTGAATCTCAGAGTCTATTCTCCCAGACATAGAAGAACGGTTAAGAAATGACAGTAAAGAAGCATGATGCTGTTGACTGTTTTCATGAAATGAAACAGCTTGAGCACCATGCTTCCAATCGTTGAAACCGTTGGAATTGAAAGGGTTTGTGGGCATCAAAGTAGAACCAAAGAGTTTACAAACGAAACAATAAATCTTACCGATGGATGGAGAGTATTACAACCAGTCTCGTTTTACTTTTTCTCCATTTTGAAGTTCTTTATAAAAAAATGTCAATTGGCAACTTCGCTTTTGAGAAACCTGTTTTCCCTTTTCTAAAAATTCGTATACTCTAATAGATTTACTGAAATCACTATCTAAATTTTGATAGCATGAAGGCCCTTTTCGAATAAAATATTCTTGGAGTTGGGTTTTTGAAATTCTATTTAAATCCCATAATGCAATATCTAAGCTGAGAAATTCTTCAACCTCTATTTGTTCACCTTTATCATTTTGAGTTGAATGTGTGTTCATTTCATGTGTATTCTGTTTCGAATGATTATTATGTGAAAACTCTTCTTGTATATGTTGTGAAACGAGTGATTCCCTTTCCAAATTACAAACTATTTGACCGCCTTGTTCAGAAAATGTAGACGAAGAGAACTGTGATACTTCAATAGCTGGATCATTATTGTCTATGAGTAGATGATTCTGAGGTTCAGTTGATGAAGGTGAATTACAGGGTCTTCTTTCAATTTCCGATTGGCTTGGTACGACATGAAAGAAAGACGATGCCTTACGAGTTTTATCAATTAAATTTTTTTCTCTTTCAATTTTTCGGCGTTTATGAGCACCACTTTCATAACGCTTCATTTTTGGTTTCAAAATTCCTTCTCTTTCAGAATCAAATTCGATCTAGAACAGTTTAGAATAAAAAAAATAAATCAACTAGTGACTTTTATGTTTTTTATAAGAAATGAGTCAGTTCAGAAATGACATATCCGAATGAATTAATGGTGCATAATATTATTATGTAAATAGATCATTTTTGATAATCTTCGAATTGACATACCAGAAATGTAATATTTTTTTTTGTGTTCTACGACCTAAAATTCGACCTTGCAAAATTTATGAGACATAACCTTACAATGATAACGTACCAATACAGAACAAAATTTTAAAAGCCCTACATCATTTTCTAAAGGTGCGCATTACATTTTCATTCAAGCATACATCCACTTTTTTACAGATATACATGTTTAAAAGTTTCTGATATGTCATTCAAAGCTACGAACCAAAATCTTTTTTACTTCGGACCAAGTAAATAGCATAATATCACTGTCAGTCTAATTTGAGGTTAGCTTCTAAGCGTTAGCGAATTTAAAATGAAGTATTGATACGAACAATTTAGATTGCGTTGAAAAACATACTAATAAGATAAAACCTAAGAAGCACAAAAAAGTATTTAATAATAATACGCCATTTTACTTACCTTAGTTTAAAGTCAACTAATTTTATTTTTCTATTCACAGCACACGTAAAAAAACTAATATCGGGTTAATGCAAAGTCATTGTCCCTTATTCAACCATCATTTAATTAATAAAATGTCAATAAAATGCCAATTACAGTTGCGTTGCAAAAAACATGAAAGGCAATAAAAAACAACTCCGGCAATGGCAAATATCCTAGTATATTATATTTAGATTTTAGATCAGTAGATAGCGCTGTATACATGTTTACCAACTTTACTGGGATTCTTGTGCCTTATGTTGCGCGCGTCTGCGTATAGGGAATGTTACCGAAAGTAAATGCGTCATGTACATTACCAAAATTTCTCGACGAGGGGACTGATTTATAAATTTGATAATAAGTACCGAATATAAGCTGAAACAAGTCAATTACTTTTAACGATTTTATAGATACGACCGTACGAGGTACGAAGTGCCTTATAATTTCACCAGTCTATAGTATTTTTACACTTTTAATCTTATTAGTTACACAAGTTATAACTTTGTATTATCCAACTACCAACCAACCTTCTTGTCTTTGGTTAAGCACGCGTAGATCTCGCTGTCCCCCGAGCATTTAGGGTTTAATGCTTTTAGTCTTTGGTTTAGCACGCTTAGAGTGTGCTGTCCCTCGAGCATTTAGGTTTTAGCGCTTTTTGTCTTTGTTTCAACACGCCTTGGTTTGAGGCCCCTTTAAAGTCGAGGCCCCCGGCATCTGCCGGGTTTGCCCATAGGTAAACCTATCTTGACCACTGTGTCGTGTGACTGCTGAATGAAATATAACTTTAATATAAAACTCAAACTATATTAATTTACATAAACGTATTCAAAGTTGTTCCAGTTCATCATCTTTAAGAGTATAAAGTACAGTAACTTAATATACGAATTTCTTTAACACTTAAAATGACTTTACTTATGAAGATTTTGTTTCCGCTTTTCTGTTTGGTGGTAGATACTGTATCTTATTCTTACGGAAAATACTATTTTTTATGATAGTAGGAATTTGTGTAGGAGTAAGGAAAATGTAATCTAAAGTGTTGGTAAACAGATAAAATATCAAAAATTCCCATATCATAATGTGTTGTCATAGTGCGTTTCACCCTGTTTGAAACTTTTAAATTTTTGGAACACCAACACTTTGTTTTCGCCATTTCGTGTTTGGTATAAGAAACAGATAATTATTTTAGTGATATCTGACACACCACTTGTAGAATACTCGCACATGTGGTAGGTGGAACGCTTGTTTCGTTAAGGGCACTATTCGACAACAAAATAGTTCTTAAGGCTTGAATGTACACTCTTAGTATTTTGGTAGGCTTATAGTGACGGAAATGGCAATGAGTTAGAAACTCAGGCATAGTAAGAATAATTAATTTATGGACCAGAAAGATGTTTAGTGTAGTAGTGCAGTGTACATTTGCCATGTACAACTTCCCATCTGTATCAGTTTGGAGACACATTCTAGACTGAGAGAGAGTTACTCTTACTTAGAAGTTAAAAGACTGATATTTTTTCTGATCATCCGCTATGTTCAATAACTATTATTATGAATTGTCTACAACCATCTTCATATATCTTTCTCTATATTCACATGCATACCTTTTAGTTATTCATCGTTCTCCATTACGTTTGCAGGCGCAGTAGTATAGCAAACATTTTAATTGTACAAATCTGTATTACTGAATTCAGTCCCCTTCAGCTTCCTGTTTACTTTAATACCTGTCTATCTAACTTGGAGAGTTTCCACACCTGTAGTTTGTGTTAGTACACCTGTAGGAATTACATCCTCACGCCTAATCTCCATCGGTTCCCGTCCGGAGCGTCGCCTTTTTCTAATGATGATATCCTAAACCCCTTCTAATCCCTCATCACATGATCCTAAGGAGGTCCTTTCTTTCTTATTGAATGAAGGGGCAATTTTCAGTCTATTTCCACCTTTATAGAAACGAAAACTTTACAGGATCATCTTTGTTCGTACGAAGTACGTGACCGAGGCAACTCAACTCTCGTTGTATTTTCTGTATTATCGTTGATCCAGCTTGTGTTCTCATTAGCAATATGACCTCGTATAGACAGTCTGGCATGACACAATCACTCTATACTATATCAGTGCATTGAACCTCCTCCTCAAGTCTCCAGTCATTCTTCATACCTTATTTTCATAAGCCAAGATTGCCTGAAGCAAGGTGCTTCCTACACGTAACTTTGACTGTGGCAATAGCTTCTTATCTCGTCACATTGCACGTAATCCCGTCATGTTAGTGTTCCTATCCCTCCAGTAGTTAGAATTAAAAAATTCTGCCTTATAGAAGTCAGCGAGATCTTTATTTCAGAAAGATAATACTACACACGAAGCGCAAACGCAAATAAATTTATTCTCCTTAAATTTATTTATCAGTTACTATTACCATTTATAATGTTTTCTTCTTCAGTATGTATCATCTTTAATTTTTCATATCTTCCGCATTTTTTTTACTAAAGTAGTATAAACAGCAGACGTTGATGGCAACTCTATCTCTTAGTTCCCCATTTTGAAGGAAATAGTTGACCTATACTTTACCCATATAGGCTAAACCTCTTCCCGGCTGGGTTCCAAACCCTTCTACGCTTATTTTTCTCATTCCGTATGCAGTTTTTTATATTTTTACCTTCAGTCCTTCTGTATTTTCCAAACGCTTATTAGACTGACAGCTCTCTTTGTTTCTGTAAGTTACATTCAGTGTCTGCTACCAGAACAGTATTGCCAGCTATGAAAAACAAACCAGCTGGGAAGAGAGATCGTGGCAGAGCTTGAAAATGATAGACCGTTATTCGGATAAATGATAAATCGGAACGTGATAACCGCGCAGTGAAGAAAAAAGTCGATAATACAAAACTGTTAATTGATTACCAATTTGTTAGCCTCAGATCAAAGCAACATAAACCGTCGAACATTAACGTCAAATTTCACCAGTATAAACAAATTCATTAACGTCGAATGGTTCCAATATTAATAAACTGATGAGTGTAGAGTTACACCAATATAAACCAAGGTATGAGTGTAGAATCACACCAATATAAACAAATCGGTATAGTAGATATATGAAAAGGTAGTACAACAGTATTAATGTACTACTATTAATGTGTTAACGTACCTAAGTAGTAGTCTTGAATTATGTAGGGCCGCTTATACACTCATTTGTGGCAAGACGACCAGGAAATGTGTCGTCAATGCAGCTCGTTGAAATGTGTTCTCGCTAAAAACACCATAAACCATAAATAGTCTACTTTATTTCCATCTTTATTATTGGCTTTTTTACGTTGTGTAAACTGACTGCTTCATATTGATAATTTGATGTGGTTTTCATGTAAACTGTTTGGCTCTGAGCCTAATATTTTTTTTTCTGATTTATATAATTGTAAGGTCACATGAAGACGATTAATGATCTGTCCAGTCAAAACGTTGGCATTTTTTCACAAGGAGTCGTAACACGTATTCACGTCTCCAGGGAATATTAGACCAGTGGCGTATCTATAATTTGGCCTTGGGTGGGTTCCAGTCGAGTGGGCCTCATGCACTAGAAAAAATAACTTATAGACTAATCAATATTATACTACCTTTAAAGTGGCTGAAGATCGTGTGACAATATCTTGAAAGCAACCCTATTAATGTAAAGAGTAATGACACAATAAAAATACGCCTTATTGAAACTTGTTTACAAGATACTTATGGTTGAATTAATTTCCCTATATTGCATATTTCAAACGTAGGCTATATGCAAATGCTTTGTAATAAACCAGTTTGCATATTAAAAAAAAGTAACTCCTATATTATACAGCTGAACAAATAAAGAAACAGCCTAAAAATTAAGAGATTAACAAAATTCCTCCTCAACCTTTATCGATGCCCTCTTGGGGGGGGGATTCGATCCCGTTGTCCCCCCCCCGTAAATACGTCTCTGCATTAGACTATGTGTAACGTTAGCTTTCTGTCACAGAAATGGCGTCTCCATGCAACTTAATTTAGTAATATGGCCTTAACAAAATTGGCAAATTGGCGTTATGAACGTAAGTATTTAGTATTTACATGGTTAACAAATTTGTATTGTAAATTTATTCCTACAATGTATTGTTGTAAACTTGCACATACATTTACTGTTATAAAAGTGTGATAGAGTGTAAAATATCAGTTGACTTTTAAGCCATCTATTAAAACAATTTTTCAAAAATAACTTGGACATAAAATAAACCCCATACGTATAACTTTACGACAAAATCGATGATTTTAGACTTGAAACAGCAGAAAATTCAAGTAAGGCTAACCGAAACGTATAATTTCTCAAAAATAAAATCTTCTCCTGTTCCACTTTCGTTGGACACTTTCTAAAGAACTCCAGCTCATATCTTTCCAATTCTTTCTGTGTCCAGGCTTGTTTTGTCTGCAGCTCCTGTCAAACATTTATCACAGGCTATCTGCTATTTCTATAAATAGTTTCTCTACATAAATGCAGCAAAAAAATAAATTAGGAAACAAATTTAATTACTAAAGCAAACTGACAAAAATCTAAAATTATCAATTTTATGATAAAATTAACACACAGTAAATGTTTAACATTTCAAACCTAAGTTACGGTTGCAATTCAAAATTTCGGCTACAGGTTCCATATTCTATCATTTGTAATTTCAAAACACTCGCGTTTAAGGTCTTCACCTTCAGAGCATTTCCTGAATGTATTTTCGTTACCTCCTGGAACACTTTTAATATTGTAGGCCTAAACGTTGGGGGTGAGTTAACTTTTCTACACTTGTTTCTTAAAAATTAACACCATCCTAACACCTCCCTGTAAAACGTGACACTCTAAATGTATTGTGAGTGTAGGTGTGGGACAATTATTCTTAAAAGCAAAAAGATTTTCTGAGGGGTTTTTTTAAGGTTAGCGGAGGGTTTTATGAAGTCTCTTGTAAGGAGAGGACGACATTTTTATGGCTGGAAAATATATGGTTTTAACGACTGTTGAAAGTAGGGCGAATGCACCGCTGTTTCTCTTTGGGTCGAATACTTTCACAAGGGTGTTTACAGACATTCGTTGGCAAAACGTGTGATGTATATTGTACTATTGTACACTGCCAGGTATACTCTGTACCTCATATATGTATCCATTACTGGGGCGCTGTACACACGTATGCACAGCACAGTACACACCCAAAAGAACAGTACTTCAAGTACGCCAAATCCTACTACTACTATTACTACTATACTACTACTATTACTACTACTACTACTACTATTACTACTACTACTACTACTACTACTACTGCTACTGCTACTGCTACTATACTACTACTACTACTACTACTACTACTACTGCTGCTGCTGCTGCTGCTGCTGCTACTACTACTACTACTACTACTACTACTACTACTACTACTACTACTGCTACTATACTACTACTACTACTACTACTACTACTGCTACTAAACTACTACTACTAATACTACTACTACTGCTGCTGCTGCTGCTGCTGCTGCTGCTGCTACTACTGCTGCTACTATACTACTACTACTACTACTACTACTACTACTACTACTACTACTACTACTACTACTACAAGAAAAGAACGCTAAACTCTGCCCCCTCATCCAGTCCATTGCAGATTCAATAAAACAGATCAACCAGAAACACACAAAGCCCCTCCTTCCTCATAAACTGTCAGCTGGCATTTGTAAACACACCACCTGCAAACAACAGATAATTAACACAGCAATCAACCATCGCTAATCCCCCAACTTGGTGTAATCCCATTTCCATTTCCCATATCTACGCCCCCCCAAAATTTAGTCTCCCGCCGTTCCCGCGATTTGTCCGACTCCTCCATTTTTAGCGTCCGGGGCCACTCTAAAACTACCATTTGGTACTAATGTAATAGTAAACACCCATTCCGCAATAGGTTGTCCTTTCACATACACACACACACAATTACTTACATTCTCCTTTCTCTTCTTCTTGGTTCCTCCACCTTCACAACAGCCGGCCTGCACTGGCACTTGCCATATCCACAAACAATCTCCACACCGGCTGAAGGGCAGCTGAAGGTGACTAGTCTCCATAACAGCCCGAGACTTGTTCAACTGGACAATCCTAAAATACCGCTGGAAAAACAAACCACTTCAAGTAATATGGTAACCAATTTCTGTTTTCTTGTTTTCTTTCTTAATATTTAATCTCATGTAGGCCTATTATCAAAAAGTTCTATGATATAAAGGCCTATGATATAAAGTTCTATAAAAGAATATAATTTTTTACACATAGGTTGTAGTCTCCTCCGTTTATCATTCATAAACTATAAAATAGGAAGTGATTATTGACAATTATTGATTATTCCTTCTCTTATTCCAGTGGCGTCGAGGCCTCGAGAAAAACCATTTTTTTTACGCATAGGTTGTAGTCTCCTCCGTTTATCATTCATAAACTATTAAATAGGAAGTGATTATTGACAATTATTGATTATTCCTTCTTTTATTCCAGTGGCGTCGAGGCCTCGAGAAAAACCATTTCCCACGGTCAGTTCTTCAATTTCTTTTTCATTCTCTCTTCTTTTTCTTCCACGCTTTATTATATTTTCCACCCTATTTTTATGTGTCCCTCTTTGGATTTTTGTAGCCGCTTTTGATTCCAAACCTTCCCAAGGATTCTTTCTTCTATGGGTCCACTGATTTGTTCGAGCAACAATAGTTGCTGGACCCTTTCAAGTCCCCTGTAAAGAACTCCAGCTCAGATCTTTCCATTTCCGTTTCGTGTCTTCCGCAGTTCATTCTTACTTGTTCTGCAATTCCTGACAATCATATCTGTCGATGTTATCGGACCTACACATCTGTCGTCATTAGTCAGCTTTTCGCACCGTATGCGAAGGGGGGAAAGTACATCCCATGTCGATATTATTTCTCTGGAAATACATATTATTTCCGTTTCAACTTCTTCTTCTTTCCTTCCATCCAGGGTACATGTAAGACACATGTTCCGGTTTCAGACGTTTTACATATATAAATCGTTATTATTCACAAGTACTGAAGTTCAGTTAAAACTTATACTATTGTTTTTGGGCCTTCCTACATTACATACAAATATTTCCTGGCTCAGGTTGAGGTCAATTTGGAGACAACATCTTCTATCCTGTTCTTTCCTCAATCAGGTATTCTGACTTCATAATATTTACTGATAACCCGACAAGTCTACAGAGTTCTTATAATGTCCTAATTTAACTTCTTATTACATCTATAAATTGCTTCCGCCGTCAGTAACATATGCCATTACAGCTATGACGTAATACATTACTACATATTTACAAAATATACAATTTTTAAGAACACAGGGTAAAAATTATAGTTACGATCCAAAACATCTGGCGTATTTTTCTTTAAAAACAATAGACAGTACATCTCCTGGCCATTAACAATGTAATGAAAATGGTTTCTTATTCCGTAAAATGAATTCCTATTTACATATATATGGTCCATGTACAAGCAGAGTCTTACTCGATCCGTTATTTGTTTTGTTTCAGTCACATCGACAGAACCGGGCAGCAAACGTACCAGACAAACTTATTCCAGGCTGCAGACGCTGGAGCTGGAGAAGGAATTCCATTATAACAAGTATCTCTCACGTAAGCGGCGTATCGAGATAGCTCACGAACTTTGTCTTTCGGAAAGACAAATAAAAATATGGTTTCAAAACCGCCGAATGAAACTTAAAAAAGAAATCATAAACCCGTCTTCCAAAGGCGCCGTTCCCGCAGATCTGCCTTCAGGCGGCTCGAATGAAGACGTAATTTTTGTCACCAGCACTACATCCAACATGCTCAGCGATCACGTCGATCCCTTGATGCAGATGACAACCAACAGCTTAACAACCATGGACAACATCCCGTAAAAGAAGTCAATTGAATTTCTTGCCAGTTAATTCATGTCAACCTTCCAGAATTAACAGAGTTGATGGGTAATGCAAATCAAAATGTAAATAATCTTAAGCCTCTACCTTATTGTATACTTCAGGTACAAATTAAATAACCAAATGTAAAAGTAAATATATATATATACACATAGGCTATCTTCTGAAAGCTATCGTTTTCAAATGTTTATTTGAATACATTTTCTGTATTAGATATAGGGCTAATTATATATTTTAAAATATATTTTTTTATATAAGATCTATACAAAATACAAAATTTTTCATGAAGTTTCTTAACTTAGTCATTCAACTTTCCTTATATATATATATATATATATATATATATATATATATATATATAATTCTTTTACGGAATGAAAACTTATACAACACGGAAAGTGGTCATGAGTTCACCGAAATAGTATGACTTTATTTACGCCCAGCAGTAAATCGCTGTTGGTTCGTAAATCATAAATTGATAGACAATTCAGGACGAAAATTTAACGTAATCATCAGACGGCATTGTACTCGGTTCCAAGAACATATTCTTTTAACATACGAACAGCTATAAGTATATATAAAATTTTCATCAATATAAACAGACAATACAACAAAATGAAATAATAAGGATTTGATTTAAACTACCTCGGGGTAAGTACCGTTTGAGCTAGGCTAAACACAGAACCTTGAACATAAAGCTCAAGAAGGGAAAACAGCGGGTGATCCGTATAAACTGTTTTCTTTTAAAACGTAATAAGTAAAATTAATCTGATCACTAAACTGAAAATAAGTAGATATGCACACACGCGCGCACACACACACACACACACACACACACACACACACACACACACCTGTACAGTACTACCAATATACAGAGGAATTAAAAACAAAAGTCATGCACTCTTATTAATCGCTTATCTTGAATCTATACAAATACAGCTAAAATAATTAGACATGTGAAAAATTCAATTGTAGATTTTATTCACACACAAAAATTACAATGGTATGGAGACAGAAGAAGAATCCCACAGGAAAGATTGCCAAGCAGAGTTATGGAATGGACCCCACCAGGAAGAAG
The DNA here is from genome assembly GCA_034769895.1 of Magicicada septendecula. Classification (NCBI taxonomy): domain Eukaryota; kingdom Metazoa; phylum Arthropoda; class Insecta; order Hemiptera; family Cicadidae; genus Magicicada; species Magicicada septendecula. The sequence goes on along the minus strand of CM068373.1, from coordinate 368,829,737 downwards.
GAAAAGAGGAAGACCACTTAGGCCTATCACCTGGATAGCAGCAATCAAGACTATATTAAGGGAAAGAGAAATTGAAGGTCTTTGGATGGACAGGCAGCAGTGGAAGATGAGAATTCAATAAATTCTGTAATCTTTGGCTCCGGAAAATGTGTAAACGTTGTACAGCCGGAATAACAATAATAATTAGACATGGAACGGGTGTTTGGTTGCTCTGTACCAAAAGATCTCATGTGCATGCGTAACGTTTCACGTTGTTTCGGACTAATTATTTAGTGTTCAGAACAGCTGCATGGTTGATGTGTCACATGGTTGTATGTCACCCCATCCTGGACATCCTGCTCTCCCCCCCTCACGATCTTCACGAATCGTTTCACGTCATACTATTTCATCTGTAATAATACAAACTTCAAAATAGGCTATATATACATAATTACGCATATTTACATTCCTCACGCCACATATTTACGTGCCGTCCACATACTATTACATTTTAGAGATAGTATTAATAAACGTAGATAAGTTAAAGATTACACAAGGATACAAACGAACCTCACCTTCGTCGTCGTTAACTTCAAGGATAAGGCCTTGCAAACTGTTCCGGCTCCACCTCTTCCAAGGACGGTCGAAATGCGTCTTCCAACATGTGTATACTGGAAAGCTAGCTTTGATGACCTGACGTATAGTATTTTTAATACATGATCATGCCATCGCTTATGATAAACATAAACTCACTTGTCTAAGGAGACAATGCCGAGAGCTCCTCTTGGACAACATCATCGTTGCACTAAGTTGATCTCGTTTATTCTAACCCTTAACAGATCGGAGTGACCTCATTTCTGTTGTTTCAGTAACGGTTTGATCACTCCGCCTAATCACTCATGTCTTACACGTATACGCATATAGCAACGCTGGTAATGCCATCATTTCTGCAGTACTTTCCCAGAGTCCTTACCCTACCACACGTTCTACCTGCATTCTTTCTAATACTGTAAACTCCCGATTATCCGCGAACGGATTTTTTTTATGAGCGAAAATTAACATCAGCTGAATAATAAAGCTTCTGTTCCACTAAACTTAATACACAATTTTATTAACTACCGTAAACAATATTGTTTTAAAATTATGTAAGTTACTTAATGAAATGTCGAAGGAACGGATTGTGTTATCGATCATCGATAGGCACAGTATTGTTAGTCTTTATATCATATAAAATACAGTACTTTACTTGATATCAGCAATGACATTTTCAAAAAATCACCTCATCCCCCTTCAACTACCCTCTTCGTTTATAGATAGGCCTATATCATTTTACATTGGATTAATGATTTCATTTTCGGGGCACTTATTTACCAAAATTAAGTACTTTACTCTTATTAAACACAAAAAAATGCAGGCAAACTACCCCTCCTTAACCGAACAACCTCATTTTTGATATTTACACTTTTGTTGAGTAATAGCTTATATGTATATATGAATTATATGTAATTATTAAGGTATCTTATCCTTCAAAATGCAATAGTTTATTCGACATGAAAAGGTAGTTTTCAAAAAATTACCCCCTCTCCCTTCAACTACCCTTTTTATTTGTAGGTATTTCATGTACCTTTTTCTACAGTGGATTGTCATGACCTTTTCAGGATACTTTATTTATCATAATTAAATACTTTGGTTAAAACGTAAAACGTTGCATCCAAACTATCCCTCTCCCTTAACCGATCTTCACCAAAATCAATATGCCTCAACTCGGACACATATGCAAACAATTATTTGATTTTGTTTGAATTTGCGACAGTTCCGTTTACCATAGAAAAAATTCTACATACAGACGCACAGACTAGGGGTAATTATTACAGACACTTTTCAGAAAATGACTTTTCTTCATTTTTGAGGTTAGTACAATCAGAATCAGCCCTTATCTCGAACACAATTTTTTTCGCGAACACCATTCTTCCATTTCCTTAGGGAACATGGAAGTAAACAGGAACCTCCAGGTAACATAGAACTGTATGTGCGCCCAAAAACATTGCGCGCACAAGAGCTGCTATCCTATGCTAAACATTCTGCCTGACGCCATACAATTTCACGTGGCTCGTCGAATACCAGTTTAGAAAAATTCTTCATAATGATTTAAAAATGGAGCCGTACAAAATTCAAATATTGTAAACTTTAAGTGACAGTGATACAGTAAACCGTATGACTTTTTCCCGTAGAACAACGTAGACATTATTCACAATACGCTAATGAGTAATGAAACCCATTTCCATCTGAGCGGATATGTAAATAAACAAACCTTTCGGTACTGAGAGCCAAATAACCGTATAGAAATGATTCGAGAACCATTGCACGCTGATAAACTTACTGTATGGTGTGCAGTAGCTTCCTTTGGAATAATCAGTCCTCACTTCTTTGAGGATGAGAATGGGAATTCCATTACTGTCACTTCAGAGCAATATGTCCAAACGATTAACCAATTTTTGTCTCTCCAAGTCGCAGAAAAGTCTGAAATCACACCAAACAGTAAGGGGAGCAACCAGCCATAGGGATAGGCGATCAATGTATGCAGTTTTAACGAGTTACCTTCAGGAATGGCAACATTCCGTGGCTCGCGAGATAGCCAGCATGCCATTTATTCTACTGGGAATATTTTAAGAGTAAGGTGTACAGTGATCCAACCCCATGAAACATCAGAACACTCAAATTTCTCTTCAGATGTTATACCGTCTAATGGAAAACGTAAAAACTCGACTTCAAAAGTGTGTGAGTTGAAATTGTCGCCACATTCGGAGCGTAGTGTTCAAAAATTTGTAGTTTCTGCGTCCAGTTAAATGTTATACCTTGTAATGAAAAACGTAAAAACTCGACTTCAAAAGTGTGGGAGTTAAAATTGTCGCCACATTCGGAGCGTAGTGTTCAAACATTTGTAGTTTCTGCGTCCAGTTAAATGTAGCCTAATTATGTACAGTATACTTTGAATTTAGTGTAAGTGTTAATTTTACAATCCATAAATAAAAACACAACTGAATTTTTAAAGTCACCCGTATCATTGACTGATCCTGTATTTTAAGAACTATTTTTTTCAAATGTTTAAATGAATTAAATCATAGTGGACATCGTAGTATGTTATATTTCCTAAAAAACATAGTTACAGCACTTAATTCTCACTATTTGTATAATAGTAAAACATTTAGAAAAGAAAAAATTATAAAATGTTCATTGTTGTAATTGCTAATAACAATGAGTTGTTCGTTTCTAAGCATTTGATAGAAATTAAATAAAATTATTTAGTTTAATTCAAACCGGCAAGGATAACAGATGTGTCCTCTCGGTGTCTCTGCAGATAAATTCAACTTGTGGCTTCTTTACTCACTGTGAAATACTCCAGGTAATGGAATTTTTGCTAGTCTGATTGTCAGGATTAGGATACGGGCATCACACTCACGCACACCCGTTTGGCGGACATGTCCTGCGTTGCAGTCTGCGTGTTGGGAGTCAGTGCAAGCGCGCGCCTTGCATTGATTTCAACACGCACTCTGGTAAGCGCGCGCATGTGTTGCCCGCACGTACAGACTCACACCGCACCGCTGAGCCGACACATGCCCTGCGATGCAGTCCGCGTGTTGGGGGTCAGTGCAAGCACGCGCCTTGCATTGACTCCAGCACGCACTCTGGTACGTCGCACGCATGTGGGCTCGCAGTGTACACACATGCTTCGCTGTTTTAATCGTGGCAATCATAGTAGTAAAATTTTGCAACTGGAGTATGTTCGCAATGGGCAATTCAGTCAGGGTTGAATTTACTGCAGAGACAACATACAAAACACGTTACACGTTCTGGATGAAGATTCGACTAAACAAATATATACATTTATGGTGGATCAACACGTAGACCATGTTGGACTTATAATAAATATATTAACAGAAACTACAAATCTGAGTTTTCTTGTTACTTCTTTTAATGTATTTCTTAATTAACAGTTTCCATGTTCTTTAATAAATTTGTAAAAAATTCGTTAATATAGGCCTATTTGTTTAATTTTCTGTTGTTAGTGTTGCTCCTATCGTAGAAGATGTCGTATAATATAGGTTGTACTTTGTAAAAGGCTTAACTTTGACACTTGAAATTTAGTTAACTTTAAGTTAAAGTTATATTACATATTTTTAGTTTTCTTCTTCTCCTCCTCAATCCAGAGGTTAGTGGGCTTGCAATTTCTTCCTCTTGATCACCACATACCTTCTTCCTTTTTTTACCCGAACCGTGTAGTCCTACCTGGGTCTGGGCCTTCCCCTCCCACTACGCCCTCGATCGGGGCGGCGAACCAGTTTCAATTTCAATGGCATAGCAGGTGCCCATCCCCTTTCCACAGTTGATCCAATATACTTTTTTTTAGTTTTATATGCACATGAGTGCACAGAAGTCTCCTTTCTGTACTTACTTTAACCTGTCTGTCTTCCCACTTCAACCTGTTTGTCTTTCTGTCTTCCCACTTCAACCTGGGTCTGCCTCTTCTCCTTTTACCTTCTGGTTTTGCTTCCCACGCTCTTCTAGGTATCTTCGATTTTCTGTTTTACGGACGAGGCCAAACCGTCTCAACTGTGAGCTTTGTATCATAACAATAGAGGGATCATCTAGAAGTTCCTGCGAATAATGAGGCTTCATATTATATCTGTTACTATTTTAACAAAACATTTAATTTCATTCGCACTTATACCTACTGTCACTTGGTGGATCCTTATTAACAATTTTTTCGACATTTATTCTGCAGAACCCTTTACGCCTTCCAGAATGAGTTCGTCAAGCGTGCTATCCACCTCCACTGAATTTTCACTAAACAACTCTAAATCTTATCAGAAGGCGTAGGTCAAACAACTACTATCGTTAGAACTTATCACACAAAAATGTCACACTAAATACTAAACAATCTGTAATCGTCTTCGAGTGTAATGTAAACAAGTACATTAAATACAATCTTAAGCCTACTTGAGATTCGTTCACTAACAAGTGTGGACCGCAAAAAAAACACCATCTTCTACAAAGTTAAATACAACTACAGAAAAACTATAAAAAGAACCGTTACTTACCCTCTCAATCTGCTGGACAGAACCGGGAAGCATCACCACACTGACGCAAATTTACACAACGAACAATCTTGCGTCAATGGTAGTGCTTTCTCGGTTCTGTCCAGCGGGCCTAGAGGGTAAGTAGCGGTATGTAGTAGGACTCATGTGTAGTAAATTCTGATGATGGTACTTGTCCGACCTAACTCTGCTGATAATTTTCACGTACCACCGAAAGTTAGGTTCAAAGATTGAACTCAAAATATTTTAAGTTTCCAATTTGAGAGTTATACTCTAGTTATTCTACACAGATTCTTTCTCATTCTAATGTCTGTTAACCTCCAGTAAAATTGGAAATATATTAGGTCATTCCCTGTCTTACCCCCACTGTACCTATTTGATAATATGTACATTTTGATTTTACGTGTTGTTATTTTATAATTTTATTGAAGTTATACTTCTTTAGGCGCGTTGAGGGTGAAATTTTAGTATGTAACGAAATGCGCGCGCACCATGCAGCGAAAAGTTAACAGGGTAAAGTTAGCCGTGGACAGCGAGCCTGAGGCCAAAAAACCAAAACATTTCGGTCACGGCCCCGATGGACCAGCTGCTGCTGATCGGGAATGGATATATAATTAAATAACTTTATATACATTGTGCTGTGAAATATTTTTCGGTGACAAAAATTTTGTAACCAAATTTTAATAAGTGTTTAAAAATATTTGAGGTTAATTTTTCGTAAGTATTAAAGTCTTTTTTATATTAAATCAATAAAAGTTTCGATAAGTATTCTATCATTATGTTTGCTTTAATCCAATAATCTAATATATATTTCTATATTTTAAATTAGGCTATAGATCACACTTAATTATTCAGAAATCTATCGAAAAGTAAATTCATTGCTGTAATACACTATTCGTAAGTATTTTGAGCTATTTGATAAAAAATTAATTTTTTTCGACTAAAATATTATAATATTGAATTTAAATTAATTCAATTGAATTAAATTTTTATCTTTTAGTGTATAATAGTCATATTATAAACACAAACACACGTTTACATGCTATAAAAAAATAGTGGCAAATAAACCTCAGCAGTGTAGATTTGAAGCACCTTTTATGCCTTGCCGATCTACAACTATATTATCACCTATGCAAAAAGATGAGCCTGAATTCAAAAATTACGCAAATCGTTATAAAGTTATTAGGGTTAATCTCGAAAATAATGATTACTCTGATTTTGATTCTTTTTATCAAAATAACAATATTTCCTCAGACGAAGATTATTGCAATATACTTCGAGCTGGAATTAAGAGGCCAAGAGTTTTTTTCAAACGTCAACTATATGAAAAATGGCATAATAATAACGATAAACAAAAAGAACTTTTGCTACATGTCATCTCCAATCTATTAACTCCAAACCGCAATCCGTTCCAAATATTTTTCACGGGTCCAGCTGGATGCGGTAAAACCTTTGTTATAAAACTTCTCATGGAGATCTATAACCGATTCACTGATAATGATGGATATTGCAACTCAAACATTGCTTGTGCTTCGACAGGCAGGGCTGCTGTCGCCATAGATGGTACTACTGTGCATACTGCCTTAAAAATATCTGTCAAGATTACTTCCATTAAGCACGGAAGTAGCATATCAATATCGAGCATTATTCAAATATGTTAAAGTGATAATTATCGATGAAATAAGTAAGATTGGTGCTGAATTACTTACTCAGATTGATTCACGTTTAAAACAGATTACGGGTAATTTCAACACTAACTTTGGTGGTGTGGATATCATTATGATTGGAGATTTACGCCAGTTGCCACCAGTTAGAACTACTCCAATTTATAAACAGCAAAAGCAAAGGAGTGTTGGGCCTATTTTGTAGCCTGGACTCAAATTTTATGAGCTGGATCAAGTTATGGGACAAGAAAATCAACAGTTTTCTTCGATATTGACTAAAATTGGAAGCGGTGAACAACTTGAAGATCACGAATTAACTTTATTAGAATCACGATTTGTTACGACTCAAGAAGCAGAAACAAGCTGCTCACATGGAATCCGTTTATTTAATACAAACGAGGCAGTGACAAGATACAACAATCGAATTTTAAGTGCTGCGCAAGAAAAAACAGTTTCAATTGCAAGAGACGATACATCGATTGTACTTCAGCAGAACAGACAGCTTTTGTAAGCCAAAAACTGCACAAAATGTCACTTATTGATACTGGAGGCTTGCCTTATGAAACTGTATTTGTGGAAAATGTTTTCTACATGATAACGACGAACATCGATGTATCAGATGGTTTAGCGAATGGTGCTGTTGGGAGATTAGTTCATATTGAACATGATCAAGAAGGAGAAGTGAGTGTTGCGTGGCTCGATTTCCCGGACTCACCAAAGATTGGCGAAAAAATTAGAAAAAAAGTTGCTGGACATATGGCTGCTAAACAAATTAGTAAAACAGCTGTACCTATAGGAAGAAGATCATCGACTATTCCGCTTAATAACAATAAAACTATAAATGTTAAACGTTCACGTTTACCTTTAGTTTGTCCTTGTGCGACTACTATTCATAAATCTCAAGGAAGCACGTACCCTGAAATTGTTTATGAATATGATAAAAAACATCCACTGTCATTAGTATATGTTGCTTTGACGCGGGTGACTAGTCTCCAAGGTTTGTACATTACTACAAAAGACAATGACAGGACCTTTTATCATGGCCGAAGAGCATCCACAGCTATAGTTAGTCTACAAGATGAATTTCGTAGACTCTCACTTAATCGTTTACAGACTATTAGTAGTGATTTGTTACATTTCATCGGCCACAGGAAAGGATTGTCAGCGTATATTTTTAATTGTCAAAGTCTTCGGGCTCACTCCATAGATCTTACGGATTCGATTATACAGAACTCTAACGTTTTAATTTTAAATGAAACTTGGTTACACGAAGCCACGAAGCAGAGTCAGGCAGCATACCAAATTTCAATTGTATAATCAAATACAAACGACCAAATGTTTGAGCTGGAGGAGTCGTCATATATCATAGTACATATGCCACCACTAACATCGTTACTCCTTGTATCGATATGACTCTAAAACAGTCCGAATTAATAAGTTCAACGATGACAGGAGTAGGTGAATTTTGTGTGGCTGAGTATATAATGGAAGAAAAATTGTTTTGGTAGCAATTTACATTTCTCCAAATCAAAAATTAGATGATATTCTTCATTTTCTACGTCGTTCATTACTTCCATATACAACAGTCAGAGGAGCGTTTCTTGGTAGAGGAGAAGACAAGTTACCAATGATTCTCAGTGGAGACTTTAATGTCAATTTTGCCTTAGAAGATTCTGGGCTACTTATCAACTTTCTCCAAGAGCATCTAAATTTAACAATAAATAATGATCTTACTGTTCAACGACACGACATGGCACCACCATTGATGCTGTATTCACGCGATATCTGGACAAAGTTAATTCGAAAACATTTATATCTTACTTCAGTTATCACAAACCGATTGTAACATATGTACCGATTCAGTCACCACCGGAAGAAGCTATGGAAGTGGACGTAATTCCAAATGAATGAATTGACTCTATTTTATATAAAAATATAAAAATTATAGGCTATATATAAAAATAAATTCTGTAATGTTTTTTAGACTGGATTAAAAAAGAAATATTTATTTTTTCATTTAATTAAAATTTTATCAATCGTATTTACCATCTCCCTTCACTCCTCTTATCGTTCTACTCGTATGAATTTTTAGCATGCATGTTAACCCTTAGTTTTTCAATCACGCCAAAGAAGTATAACTTCTAACGCGAGTACATAAGTACACGCACCCATATTTTTGTCTATGAAATACAATTAACTTATTTATGTAATGAAAGCATACAGGTTTTCAGTGGTACCCAATTCACTTGTATGAATAGATAAACTAACCTTTTCAATCCGCCTTATGACTTCTTGTTTACAATTCATAACGCACCTCAAAGCATATGCTTCATCGTCAGATATTAACTAGTAGCGTGCTCACAGCGTCTAATCCTGAAGTAGGTCTACTTCTGCTTATCTCAAAAATTGAAATGTAGGCTATATTGCATGTTCAACTATCTTACAATAATCTTTGGACTCTGTTTAAATATATTTGTCACATTATGAATAACTAGTAGGCCTATGCTCCCTGAGCTGCAGAACTCTCACTATTTTGAACGGATTACATTTATTATTACATAAATATTGTTGTTAGACAATTTTCCAATTGCGGGAAAAATTACGTACATCCCGATTACTCTAAGATTTCTTTACTAACATAACAATTGTAGAGCATACAATCATACAATAAACGCAATCACTTAGGAACATTCGGATTTGGGTTAAAATTCCTTTTTTCCTGACATCTAGTTGGATTAGATGTCAGAAAAAGAACCACATTAAAAAAAAAATTGTGATCTCTATACTGGTTCTTAGAGTCCAAATATTTTTGGAAATTTTAAAACTTAACATTACATTAAGATTTTAGTCAAAATTGCTTTAACTTAATATACCACACGAAGTTGTGTGATTTTATCACAAATTTCGCCAACGTTTTAGGCTCTGACGTCTGAAACCTTTGAAAATTTAAAAAATGAATACTGTGGTTTAAATTTCGGATTGTGGTATAAATTCTCTTTAATTTGATTCCTCACATGGAATTTTGCGATTTTTTTCACAATTTTGACTTCCCGTCCTATTTTTTGGGTGATCAATCTAAATATCGGTATGGAGAACCATACATGACTTCCATGTTCTAAGATTTATATTTAAAATCATTTTCGAAATGAAATGTTTCCATAGAAACTACTTCTTTCTACTTACTTCTTCAGCCTTAACCACAGTACTGTGGTCACTAACGTATACCACCTCACGTTATCGCACTCGATTTTCACTGATGATGGAAGTCGATGGCACTGTCGAAACGTCTGGTTTTGCAGAAAACTTTGGTCTACGGCCAAACAGGACGGGAAGGAATTTTAACAACAAACTACTTCTTTGTTGCCGATAACGTAGTACATATATAAAAAATTGTCCCCTCCCCTTTCAACTATAATTTTCATTTATAGAAAATTAACCCCACCCCGTTCAACTAGCCTCTTCATTTATAGATATTTCATCTACATCTACATTTCTACAGTGCATTATCAAGATCTTCTTATCAGGATACTTTATTTATCAAAATTAAGTACTTTACTCTTGTTACAACAAAAAATGTTTCAAGTAAATTACCATTTCCCTCTAACTGATCTTCACCAAAATAAAATTCAAACAGAATCAAATAATTTTTTGCATACAGCCCTTACTTGTAGAGTACTCAGGACCTATTGTTTTTGGTGAAGATCGGATAAGGGGAAGGGGTAGTTTTCCGTTTTATGTTTTAACAAAGGTATTTTTTATGGCAAACGATAAAAGCCGCACATTCAAACAGAAACAAATAATTTTCTCCATTCAGCCCTGAATTGTAGAGTTCTCAGGTCCTATTGTTTTTGTTGAAGATCGGTTAAGGGAAAGGGGTAGTGTACCAGCAACGTTTTATGTTTTAACAAGGGTACTTTCTACTTCCATGTTCCTTAAGGAAATGGAAGTATGGTGATGGCAAAAAAAATCATGTTCGAGATTATTGCAGATTCTGATTGTACTACACTCAAAACATGAAAAAAAGCCATTTTTGAAGTGTGTGTGTGTGTGTGTGTGTGTGTGTGTGTGTGTGTGTGTGTGTGTGTGTGTGTGTGGATTTTGTTCTATGGCAAACGATAACAGCCGCAAATTCAAACAGAATCAAATACTTTTTTGCATACAGCCCTGATTTGTAGGGTACTCAAGACCAATTGTTTTGGTGAAGGTCGGTTAAGGGAAAGGGGTAGTTTACCAGCAACGTTTTACGTTTTAACAAGGGTATTTATTATGGCAAACAATAACAGCCGTAAATTCAAACAGAATCAAATAATTATTTGCATACTGCCCTGAATTGTAGAGTTCTCAAGACCTATTGATTTTGGTGAAGATCGGTTAAGGGAAAGGGGTAGTTTACCAGAAACATTTTATGTTTTAACAAGTGTATTTTCTATGGCAAACGATAACAGCCGCAAATTCAAACATAATCAAATATTATTTGCATACTCCCCTCAATTGTAGGGATCTCAATGTCTGTTGATTTTGGTAAAGATCGGTTAAGGTAAAGGGGTAGTTTACCGGCAACATTTTATGTTTTGACAAGGGTATTATCTATTGCAAACGATAAGAGCCGCAAATTCAAACAGAATCAAATAATTTTTGCATACAGCCCTGTATTGTAGAGTACTCAGGAACTATTGTTATTGGTGAAGATCGGATAAGGGAAAGGGGTAGTTTACCAGCAACGTTTCATTATCAATGGAAATTTTTTTTTTTTGCAAACGATAACAGCCCCAAATTCAAACAGAATCAAATACCTTTTTGGATACGTTCCTGTTGTACTGACGGCCTGTTGATTTTGGTGAAGATCGGTTAAGGGAAAGGGGTAGTTTACCTGCAACACTTTATGTTGTAAAAGATACATTTTTTCATGACGAACGATAACTGCCCTAAATTCAAACAGAAACAAATAATTTTTTACATACATGCATGAGTTGTAGAAGACTCAAGGCCTATTGATTTTGGTGAAGATCGGTAACGGGGAAAGGGTAGTTTACCAGAAACATTCTTTGTTGTATCAAGAGTAAAGTACTTAATTATGATAAATAAAGTATCCTGATAAGAAGATCTTAATAATGCACTGTAGAAACGTAGATGAAATATCTGTAAATGAAGAGGCTAGTTGAACGGGGTGGGGGTAATTTTCTATAAATGAAAATTATAGTTGATGGGGGAGGGGAATATTTTTATATGTGTACTTCGTTATCGGCAACAAAGAAGTAGTTTGTTGTTAAAATTCCTTCCCGGGCTGTTTGGCCGTAGTCCAATGTTTTCTGCAAAACCAGACGTTTCGGCAGTGCCGTCGACTGCCATCATCAGTGAAAATCGAGTGCGATAACGTGTGGTGGTATACATTAGTGAACACAGTACTGTGGTTAAGTCTGAAGCAGTAAGTGGAAAAAAAGTAGTTTCTATGGAAACATTTCATTTCGTAAATGATTTTAAATATAAATCTTAGAACATGGGAGTCATGTATGGTTCTCCATACCGATATTTTTTCTATGGCAAACGATAACAGCCGCAAATTCAAATAGAATCAAATAATTTTTTGCATACAGCCCTGAGTTGTAGAGCACTCAAGAGCTGTTGTTTTTGGTTAAGATCGGTTAAGGGAACGGGGTAGTTTACCAGCAACTTTTTTTTATCAAGGGTAATTTTTTACTTCCATGTTCCTTAAGGAATGGAAGTATGGTGATGGCAAAAAAAAATCGTGTTCGAGATTATTGCAGATTCTGATTCTACTACACTCAAAACATGAAAAAAAGTCGTTTTCCGAAAAGTGTCTGTCTGTGTGTGTGTGTGTGTGTGTGTGTGTGTGTGTGTGTGTGTGTGTGGATTTTTTTTTTGTAGCAAACGATAACTGCAGCAAATTCAAACAGAATCAAATAATTTTTTGCATACAGCCCTGATTTGTAGAGTACTCACGACCTATTGTTTTTGGTGAAGATCGGTTGAGGGAAAGGGGTAGTTTACCAACAACGGTTTTTTTTTATCAAGGGAAATTTTTTTTTTTGGCAAACGATAACAGCCGCAAATTCAAACAGAATCAAATAATATTTCGCATATAGCCCTGAATTGTAGAGTTCTCAAGACCTATTGCTTTTGGTGAAGATCGGTTAAGGGAAAGGGGTAGTTTACCAGTAACATTTTATGTTTTAACAAGGGTATTTCCTATGGCAAACGATAACAGCCGCAAATTCAAACAGAATCAAAAGATTATTTGCATACAGCCCTAAATTGTAGAGTTCTCAAGACCTATTGTTTTTGGTGAAGATCGGTTGAGGGAAAGGGGTAGTTTACCTACAACATTTTTTTAACAAGGGTATTTTCTATGGCAAACGATAACAGCCGCAAATTCAAACAGAATCAAATAATTTTCTGCATACAGCCCTGATTTGTAGAGTACTCAAGACTTATTGCTTTTGGTGAAGATCGGTTGAGGGGAAGGGGTAGTTTACCGGCAACGTTTTTTATCAAGCGTATGTTCTATGGCAAACGATAACTGCCGCAAATTCAAACAGAATCAAATAATTTTTTGCATACATCAGTGAATTGTAGAGGACTCAAGGCCATTAGATTTTGGTGAAGATCGGTTAAGGGGAAGGGGTAGTTTACCTGCAACCTTTTACGTTTTAACAAGAGTAAAGTACTTGAAAATTCATTTAAACTTTTTCAAACAATGGTAATTGTTGAAAATAAAATAATTTTGTTGCCAGGCAATAAAATTATAATTTTTTCATTTTAATGTAAATTATGTATATATTAGAAAATATATCGTGCTTGGCAGGCAAGCATATTTCAGATTATAAATCTTAGAATATGGAAGTCATGTATGGTTCTCCATACCGATATTTTTCTATGGCAAAGGATAACAGCCGCAAAGTCAAACAGAATCAAATAATTTTTTGCATACAGCCCTGTATTGTAGAGTACTCAAGACCTATTGTTTTTGGTGAAGATCGGTTAAGGAAAAGGGGTAGTGTACCAGCAACGTTTTATGTTTTAACAAGGGTATTTTCTATGCCAAACGATAAGAGCCGCAAATTCAAACAGAATCAAATAATTTTTAGCATACAGCCTTGTATTTTAGAGTACTCAAGACCTATTGTTTTTGGTGAAGATCGGTTAAGGGAAAGGTGTAGTTTACAGGAAACATTTTATGTTTTAATAAGGGTAATTTTTACTTCCATATTCCTTAAGGAATGGAAGTATGGTGATAGCAAAAAAAATCGTGTTCGAGATTATTGCAGATTCTGATTGTACTACACTCAAAACATGAAAAAAAGTCGTTTTCCGAAAAGTGTCTGTGTGTGTGTCTGTCTGTCTGTGTGTCTGTAGATTTTTTTTCTATGGCAAACGATAACTGCCGCAAATTCAAACAAAATCAAATAATTTTTTGCATACAGCCCTGATTTGTAGAGGACTCGCGACCTTTTGTTTTTGGTGAAGATCGGTTGAGGGAAAGGGGTAGTTTACCAGCAACGGTTTTTTTTTATCAAGGGAAATTTTTTTTTTTGGCAAACAATAACTGCCGCAAATTCAAACAGAATCAAATAATGTTTCGCATACAGTCCTGAATTGTAGAGTTCTCACGACCTATTGTTTTTGGTGAAGATCGGTTAAGGGAAAGGGGTAGTTTACCCGCAACGTTTTTTATCAAGCGTATTTTCTATGGCAAACGATAACTGCCGCAAATTCAAACAGAATCAAATAATGTTTCGCATACAGTCCTGAATTGTAGAGTACTCGGGACCTATTGTTTTTGGTGATGATCGGTTGAGGGGAAGGGGTAGTTTACCGGCAACGGTTTTTTATCAAGGGAAATTTTTTGTTTGGCAAACGATAACAGCCGCAAATTCAAACAGAATCAAATAATGTTTCGCATACAGCCCTGAATTGTAGAGTTCTCAATACCTATTGATGTTGGTGAAGATCGGTTGAGGGAAAGGGGTAGTTTACCAGCAACGGTTTTTTTTTATCAAGGGAATTTTTTTTTTGGCAAACGATAACAGCCGCAAATTCAAACAGAATCAAATAATGTTTCGCATACAGCCCTGAATTGTAGAGTTCTCAAGATCTATTGTTTTTGGTGAAGATCGGTTAAGGGAAAGGGGTAGTTTACCTACAACGTTTTTTTAACAAGCGTATTTTCTATGGCTAACGATAACAGCCGCAAATTCAAACAGAATCAAATACTTTTCTGCATACCGCCCTGATTTGTAGAGTACTCAAGACCTGTTGTTTTTGGTGAAGATCGGTTAAGGGTAAGGGGTAGTTTACCTGCAATGTTTTTTATCAAGCGTATTTTCTATGGCAAACGATAACTGCCACAAATTCAAACAGAATCAAATAATTTTTTGCATACGTCCCTGAATTATAGAGGTCTCAAGGAATTTCGATTTTGGTGAAGATCGGTTAAGGGGAAGGGGTAGTTTACCTGCAACCTTTTACGTTTTAACAAGAGTAAAGTACTTGAAAATTTATTTAAACTTTTTGAAACAATGGTAATTGTTAAAAATAAAATAATTTTGTTGCCAGGCAATAAAATTATAATTTTTTCATTTTAATGTAATATAATATTTTTCATTTAATACGGCAATAAAAAGGCAGGTAAGACACACACACACACACACACACACACACACACACACACACACACACACACACACACACACACACACACACACACACACACACACAATTCACGTTATTTCTGGCCTCACTCATGTTTATTTTCTTACGTTTGCACGCTTTTTAAATGGAAAGTGCCGAAACCCACACCAACATAACGCGTGCAAGCCGAAAAAATGGACATCAATTTGCTTACTGGCGAAGCTAGTAGTTAATGAATGGGTAGGCAAAAATCTTATCTTAAATTTTTTTTAAGGAATCACTAAAAGGACGGTGGGTCAAATCGGACGCTGAGTTAGAGTTTGCTGTAACCGAATGGTTCCACAAACAGCCGTAAGAATTTTACTATCAGGGGATCTACAGGTTAGTGCAACAGTGGAACTCATGTCTTAATGTTATTGGAGACTTCTTTTAAAATCGTTGAATAAAAAATGCTTTCCAGCTCTATACGTGTGTCTATTGAACAATCCTTGTATTAGTCATACACAATAATACAACTGATTGAACTTCAAATTTTTAAACTTGATTAGTTTCTATATATATGTTTAATGTTACAAATAATTCAAATAACAATCTTGATCATCTGTTAGTTCAGCGGAATAACAGTGACACTTTTAATAACCGCATAAAATGAACACTTAGAAACAACACAGGCGCTTTAACTTAACTGTTTGGACCACAGAAGTGAGGCATGCCTCAACGCTCTATGTGTACAGCGCGGGACAATCCCCCCTCCCTACACTTCCCTATCACACCACTACATTGCTTACATACGATGTATACAAAAAACGCTGAGGCAAGTTCAGGTTGCCTCATTCGCTTTAAACGAACTATGCCGAATCTCACCTGTCACCATCTAGCGGTCGCTCAATAAAGCACGTTTCGGTTTAATAAATTTGACAGTCGCAGTAACAATGTATAATCTTTACGTTATGTAGTTCATACGTATTTATAATTTTTATTCTACAGAATTTTTTAGGGTAGGCATTGCCTCAATTGCCTCCATGTAACTTCGCCACTGATATATATGTGTACAACGTTATCGGCAACAAAGAAGTAGTTTTTGTTAAAATTCCTTCCCGGGATATTTGGCCGTAGTCCAATGTTTTCTACAAAACCAGACATTTCGGCAATGCCATCGACTTCCATCATCAGTGAAAATCGAGTGCGATAACGTGAGGTGGTATACGTTAGTGACCACAGTACTGTGGTTAAGGCTGAAACAGTAAGTAGAAAGAAGTAGTTTCTATGGTAATATTTCATTTCGAAAATGATTTTAAATATAAATCTTAGAATATGGAAGTCATGTATGGTTCTCCATACCGATATTTTCTATTACGAACAATTACTGCCGTAAATTCAAACAGAATCAACTACATTTTTGCATACCTTTTTGAATTATACAGAGCTCAAGGTTTTTTGATTTTGTTGAAGATCGGTTAAGGGAAAGGGGTTTACCAGCAACGTTTTATTTTTTGACAAGGGTAATTTTTTCTATTACGAACGATAACTGCCGTAAATTCAAAGAGAATCAAATAATGTTTTGCATACTGCCCTAAATTGTAGAGTTCTCAAGACTTACTGTTTTTAGTGAAGATCGGTTAAGGGAAGGGGTAGTTTACCGGCAACGGTTTTTTATCAAGGGTAATTTTTCTTTGCCAAACGATAACAGTCGCAAATTCAAACAGAATCAAATAAGGTTTTGTATGCTTGCCTGAATTGTAGATATCTCAATGCTTGTTGATTTTGTTAAAGATCGGTTAAGGGAAAGTGGTAGTTTACCTGCAACATTTTATGTTGTAACAAGAGAAATGTTTTCATGACGAACGATAACTGCCGCACATTCAAACAGAATCAAATGTTTTTTTGCGTGCATCCCTGAATTTAGAGGACTGAAGGCCTATTAATTTTGGTGAAGATCGGTTAAGAGAAAGGAGTAGTTTACCTGCAACGTTTTATGTTTTAACAAGAGTAAAGTACTTAATTTTGATAAATAAAGTATCCTGATAAGAAGCTCATAATAATTCACTGTAGAAACGTAGACGAAATATCTATAAATGAAGAGGTTAGGTGAACGAGGTGGGGATAATTTTCTATGAATGAAAATGATAGTTGCGGTGGGAGGGGATAATTTTTTATGTGTACTACGTTATCGGCAACAAAGAAGTAGTTCTTTGTTAAAATTCTTTCCCGGGCTGTTTAGCCGTAGTCCAATGTGTTCTGCAAAACCAGACTTTTCAGCAGTGCCATCGACTGCCATCATCAGTGAAAATCGAGTGCGAAAACGTGAGGTGGTATACGTTAGTGACCACAGTACTATGGTTAAGGCTGAAGCAATAAGTAGAAAGAAGTAGTTTCTATGGTAATATTTCATTTCGAATATGATTTTAAATATAAATCTTTAAAACATGGAAGTCATGTATGGTTCTCCATACCGATATTTTTTAGTTTGGTAGGATTTTTAGTGAAACGGCAAATTAATAACAATTGTATTTATTGTGATGCTAAAGGCGCAATGGTTACGCACAATGTGCGTTTTAATATTCAACATACGTTTCGAAGACATTACCCTTCGAGGCAAACACACGAAACACTTTTCAGTCTTAGACTTGTGGAATAGATACGTTTCTTGTTTTATTCACTAAATACGACTTACTATAAAGCCATAATAATAGTCTGCGATTTTTCCTCATAAAATATTGGAATTACTAATTAATTAACATTATAAAGTAAACAGGTTTCTATAAAATTTGCAACACAGTTGTCTCCTTTACAATTCATATACAAATAGTGTTCAGTATATCTCAACGGTTTGACAATGATACTTCATTAGAAATGATTAGATATGAACATTAACAAAAAAGTACTAATAATAAAGCACTATTTTGTAAAGAATTAGTATTTACAAAATAAGTAAAGAATCAGTACTTTGGCATCATCACTCCAAATTCAGGTCTAACAAGACGTGAAGGAAAAATTCGGTTTTGCCGCAGACTGAATAACATCGTGAACACATTTCTCTTCTGCAGAAGGAATCACCTGTTGAAAACCAGACACAATAGAGTATTCGGTACAGAATATTATCTGATACCGATCAAAACTAAAAGTAAATCTCATTTACTATACGAAATTAAATGCAAGACCTCAGTAGTATTAACACCGGTTGAAAATATTTTTTGTTTAATTTAAGGGAAAAGTGTTTTATAAGCTTAAGAGACTACGGATTTATTTTATATAACCAACTTCAAGTACAGGGTTGGTTAAGTGAAGTGATTAGAAGAGAGAGAGAGAAAAAGAGAGAGTGAGAGAGAGAGAGAGTATTATTTATTTACCAGGTGTTTATAACTCCAAAAATACCAAATTAAACAATTTAATATAAAACTAAAGAAATTCATTAAATACACCAACTTATTAACCGTTTATATAGCGGTTGAGATTCGTTAAATTTTGAGGTTTTATGGCCTATACGCTGTTTGCTCAACACATTTAATAAAGAAGGGGCGGATTATACAAGGAAGCATGAATACATTATATTCTTTTATCGAGCAATTCTGAGGTCCACAATGTCTCGAGAACCAGAGAAATGTAAGTTAGTAGTCATGCGATCCCCAAGCCCTATTTAAAATATCGGTATGAAGAACTAAACATGACTTCAATGTTCTAAGATTTATATTTAAAATCATTTTCGAAATGATATATTTCTATAGAAACTACTTTTTTCTTCAGCCTTAACCACAGTACTGTGGTCACTAACGTATACCACCTCACGTTAGCGACTCGATTTTCACTGATGATGGCAGTCGATGGCACTGCCGGAACGTCTGGTTTTGCAGAAAACATTGGACCACGGTCAAACAGCCCGGGAAGGAATTTTAGCAACAAACTACTTCTTTGTTGCCGATAACGTAGTAGGTCTACACATATAAATAAAAATTATCCCCTCACCAATCAACTATCATTTTCATTTATAGAAAATTACCCCCTCCCGTCTTCAACGACCCTTTTCATTTATAGATATTTCATCTACCTTTCTACAGTGGATTATTATGACCTTCTTTTCAGCAAACTTTATTTACCAAAATTAAGTACTTTACTCTTGTTAAAACATAAAACGTTGCAGGTAAACTACCCCTTTCCCTTAACTGATCTTCACCAAAATCAATAAACCTTGAGTCCTATACAACGCAGACATATATGCAGAAAATTATTTGATTCTGTTTGAATTTGCGGCAGTGGTTCGCCATAGACAAAATTCTACACACAGACACTTTCCGGAAAATGTCTTTTCTTCATGTTTTGAGGGTAGTACAATCAGAATCAGCCCTTATCTCGAACACGATTTTTTTCGCCATCACCATACTTCTATTTCCTTATGGAACATGGAAGTAAAAACTGACTCAACAGCACGCATTAGAATATTATTTAAATTCCTCGTTGTCTGTATTACACATAGTAGATTTCTGTACGGTCATCTGAGCTTCACCTTTCGTCAGAATTCTGAGGCAAGAAGAAGTAGAGCAAACCTTGAAGTTAAAATAACCAAAAAGTATTTTAACATATATACGACATATTTATGGTGTATTAATTTAGTAGAATTACACCATCTCAAAAAAAATAATACTACCACAATTATCACAGAGACTCATATCAACTTCATCAGCAGTCTGTAATAAAATCATTTACCCGATGAACATAGATTTATAAAAAATAAAAAAGGTTTCTTGCTTCATCTTCACCCAGCTTATATGAGATAGGGTGAAAAGCTATTTAATTTCACCCATTTCTTTTCTTCGCAGAAGCACCAATTAAATGTTATAAAAGGATAATATTAATTTAAATCAATAGCTCATCTTAAAGGAGGGAAAACATTACAGTGGTGATAAATAGCCTATACACTTATAAACGTTATGTGTTAAAAATTTTATGAATACAACTTTTAAGTGAGTTTTATCATCTCAATATAAGTAATTAAACCAGAATCCATTGGAAAACATAACATCCATAAATGTGCTGAAATGATCCCCAGTGCTCTGTACAATAACTATTATTTACATCTCAATGCAGTTTAGGTTTATTGTACATCCTAAACATTTTGACTCTCGTGAGCTCGTTATGTGTAAGTAACTTTGTGTACTTCATTTGTTATCGTGCAAAATGTCACAAGACACTACAGTTACTAGCTGATTTTTTTTAATTCTTTCAGTGATAGGACTTCGATTTTTGAAACACATTCAAAACATCATTGTACTTCAGTAGAACACAATTTTCACAGAACAGAATAGATCGCGGCCCCATTAATAGATCGCATAAGCTCACGACTCAATTTCGTCGATCATTCTATAGAGATGATCTAAAAACGCAAGCGGTAAATCCTTTTGTTCCAGTAGATACCACTTAACGAAAAACAGCACAGTTTATTACGAACTACGAAGACTGTGAAAAGAAATAGAATAAAAAATCTTTGCCAGACTCCATGATCTGTAAATAATGTCATCAATTCTTATTCAAGCGTGAACTGTACAAAATAAAAGAAAATATGAAATTGTTGTATTCATACACAGAGTTTATAGGCCTACTCGTATATTTTCTAATGTACTTTCAAAATAAAATTTGATGGTATAATGTGACAAAATTTGTTATTTCACATTTTTACATGTCATCAGATACAGAAAATGATAATCAGCGGAAGAAAATCTCATTAAACATGTTAAACTGTGTGCTTTGGAACAGAAGCATTATCAACAGATCACAAACATTAGGCCACCTGATATGTAAATCAATCGTAGAAAGTAGGACCTGCATGGAGCATAGGTGTGGAATTAACAAGCACCTAAGGGCTTGGTTAACTGCAGTTGAGAAATGGATTTCTAGAGAATAGCTACTGGTACATCCAGAAGACAAGGGATTAGAAATAAGGAGATAAGAAGACTCGTGGAAGCCAAAAATCTATAATAAACGATACTGAAGAAAGGGATTAAATAGTGCGACCGTGTAAGAAGAGTGGGGATGAAAGAATAACTAAACAATTTAAAATAATGCAAACATACAAAAGGAAAATAGAAGAAATTACTTTTACCAGGAACTAGCGATGGAAAATCGGGAAATGACTGAGAACAGAGACAGATGGAGATTTCTAATCGGAGAATTTTTTGGAAACAGAACTGTAGGACTATGTTCCAATTTAAACTTTCCTGCTTCCTTAAACTTTTATACATTGATTATTTACATTAAAAAGTAAACGAATAGTTGGCTGGAGGAGAACCTCAAAACTGACGATCATTTACGAATGAACTTAATACAATGACATGTTTTCTCGGTTCTCGTAAACGAGGAGCGATTAACTCGTGTTTAACTTGATAGGAATACAGGTGTGTGTGTGTGTGTGTGTGTGTGTGTGTGTGTGTGTGTGTGTGTGTGTGTGTGTGTGTGTGTGTGTGTGTGTGTGTGTGTGTGTGTGTGTGTGTGTGACAAGTTCGGCAAAAGAAACAATTCCTCGCACGAAGCACAGTGAAAAGTCAGCGTTTTGAAAGATATTTGTCAACGTTATGACAACGATGACAAATAAGATAACAATAAACTTGGGAACGAACAAGGAGGGTGAAAGCGGGCGGCGGCAGTGCAACCCTTTGTGTAAACAATGAAGTCTGCACCTTGTCTCATCCATAATATTTTGACACGTACCTCAGAAACTTTCACAACTGTTATGCGTGTTTTTCAGAAAACCCTTTCGGTTCGTTTAACTTCAGAGCGCCACAAACTTTCTTCTCCTTTTCAAGTCAGAAAAGTAATTGTTGGAATTTGCACAGGTAGTTACACGAGATCAGTCATTTGTAAATATGTTGCCAAATAGTTCATCATAGCTATTTTGCATCAAAGCTCATCATCAGATCTGAAATATCCAATATCTGAAAATTTGATCCGATAATGAGCTGTGAAGCTTGAAAGCGCTAATCGGGAATTTTTTCTGTAGTGGTGTGTAACAGTGTAATTTCTGTTTGCAATTAAATAAATGATGAACAACGACATTATTTAAAAGCAAATATCGCAGTAAAATATCATCATCAACAAGGATCAAACCAAAAATGGTTTGTTCCGGTACCAAGCAGGTAGACTACTATTCTAGTAGAACTGGTCACTCCAGCGCTTATAAGCTTATGTCCCACCTCTCCGACCCCTCGGCTTATAGTCCCATAGTTGTTTGGGGATACGGCAGTCATCCATTCGGCAAAGATGTTCCCATCAATTCAGCCGATACTGGGCAACCCTGTCGAGTATACTCATAATATTCAGTTCCTGCGGTATATCTGTGTTTCTTCTATGATCATGGAGAGTATACCTTGCCACTATGCTGCGTTAATGTCTTTCTCATTTCCACCGGGAATGCCTACTTTTTTCAAAGATGAATATTATGACAGTATATATTCGCAAAACTTTTATTCCTCTAATAAAACTTTAAATTATAGTAAAACTTTAGAGAAATCTTGAGAGAGCTAAATAGAAAATAGGTGTAGCTGACGAAGAATGCCGTGCCCCAACGGAGAAAGTTATGTGTACCGGTAAACTGCAAACAATAAGACCAAACAGGAATCTTGCAATCCTTTTACCTGCCTTCGGCGACTTTGTAACTCGAAGAGTCGTTTGAAGAGAGTTCACATCTTTTGGTCAAATTTAGTACATTTGTTTGATTTTGTACATTTTTAGCGAGACAACTATTTATCTTTATTATTTCTGAAGTACTGATCCACCCGGTCAGCAATACTGACTTTTCTAAACAAAGTAATTTCATTTCTGAATTAAATATTTTTCTGTCATGATAAGTTAAAACACAAGGAGTGGACCAATGAACAAGAGATGAATAGTACGATAGCAATAGTGAAAGAAGCTTTGCATACGAAAAAAGTAATTTTGTGTAGCAGACTTAACATGGAAGAAACTGCTGTAATGTTTTACCTCATGCGTTAGAGACGAGGAAATGAAGAGAAGAGAGAGAGGACTGATGCATAGGAAATATGGATTCAAAGGTGGAAAAAGGAATAAAATGGATGGATACAATAAGAAGTTAAATAAAATGGATAAGAATCAAGGAGGGCAGAACACTTCTAAGGAAAAGAGGAGAAAGAGGAAATGGATTGAGAGTGAACTGAAGGAAAATGGCGTGACTGAAAGCGCTTGTCTGTAAATTCAGCTAATGTTCAACGGGAAGAAGAGATTTCTGAAGATGAGAAACTAGCAAGATAGCCAAGGCATCAGGATCAATAGAGGTTAAATAAGAGTAAGGCTCACGGGACAAGGTGTAGTATCACAGAAAGGATTATTTGATTATCATTTTTTTTACCATCACTTTAAACTCGTTGTGATTATATATGGCTAAAAACCATAGCGACCATGTATACTGTAGTAGTATTCTGAGTGGTCATTATACATATTCAGATTTCTCAGAATCTCTACGTTCCGTTGACCGGCTCTTTTCTAAATTAAACTTACCGATTCTAAGCAACGAAGTAAGAGAGAAATACTCACTCGCACGGTGAACATAATAGGCTGACTGGAACTTTCCCCAAACAGCGTGGAACAAAGCGACAGTCAAAAGGTGTTGTATTTCATTCGGGCTTCAGCTGTTTGTTAATAGTTTACCTGGACACAGTCAGTCTACACGTGTACATTACCGGCACCAGACGAACGGGTGTGTAGGCCTATGTACGGTAATGCTTGAACAGTTGTTTTAGTTTAGACTTCTGCAAAAAGAAAATTGAAGTGGTTTGTACGCTAGCTTACGTTACTTATTTAAGTATTTAAAGTTTATTTATTTATTAATTAAGTTTTCAATGCAAGTAAT
The DNA here is from genome assembly GCA_034769895.1 of Magicicada septendecula. Classification (NCBI taxonomy): domain Eukaryota; kingdom Metazoa; phylum Arthropoda; class Insecta; order Hemiptera; family Cicadidae; genus Magicicada; species Magicicada septendecula. The sequence goes on along the minus strand of CM068373.1, from coordinate 368,805,495 downwards.
TATTTTTTTTTGTACACAGTTCGTTTAAATAATTTTTAATGTATAAAAAAAACTGTCCTGACGACGATGCACAAAATTATTTTGACGAAATTTATAGAAGAAAAAAATGTACAACACTTACTTGTGTTATAAATTTTAAAGGCCTAATAAAATAAAAATATACATACTTACAAGTAAAGCCATATAGTTATTCAATACATTACGAGAGCATGCAGTCGCACCAATTGAGAGAGGTGGAACAAAAGTAATGATCCTAATAAAATAATAGGGTAATGAATATATTATTAGGCCTACCAATACCTATTAATAATAAATAAATTTTAGTGAATAAGAATATACTTATTGTTATTGATTTTACAACGTTTTGATACTTCATTTTTCATTACTGTCATTTCCAGAAATAGGCCTACAATGTATATTACAAATATGTGTGTACTATTAGGCTTTATTATTATTAACACACACACATACGAAAATAGTACGTAACAATGAAAGTAAATTCTTAAAAATAGGTTACTAAATTAGTAATAGGCTACAATAATATACACCAGGAATAGTGAAAAAGGTGTCTCGATAGGTCTAATGTGTGAATCAACATAGCCTACATACTCTCACAAACAAACACAATTTTAATGTGTTTGTATTCTTATTTATCTAGGGATACATTTATATTATGTATTAATAGGCCTACATGTATTACTTTTCCATTCTAACCAACAGTCTTAGCCTATGTGATTCTTCTGTAGGTAGGCTAATATAAATATTACAGAAAGGTTAATCAGTAGACTATACCTCTGAATGCAGGCTACTTATTTTTTGGTTGTACTTAGGTCTCACAATAGATTTTGTACTTAAAAAAATAAAATAATAAATATCATCCACTTCAGTCACTACAGTATGGTAATCAAAAGATCTCCAGATTCTTTACTAAGTAATTGCAAATTGTTATAAGTATATAAAAACGTATGATCAAGCGCTATCATATTAGGCTGTCTGCATTAATTTCGAATTAGGTAGGCTATTAAACGAGAGTTGAGACATATGATTTCGACATGAAATTGCAAATACATTTCATAAAACAGTGAGATATTTGTAGAGAAGTATAACATGTAATCCTATATAAAATGGAGCTCAGCGTTCACATAATGGCGAGCTTCCCCCTACTTACGTGGAATAGAGTGTATATAAATCGCAGCTGCTGCACCACGTTGCCTGGGGGCGAGACTAGCGCACTCATCTTGTTCAGTTTCAATCAAAATGGCGCCATCAGCCATAACCTCAGCCGTTATGTTGTGTTTTAAAATAATTTACATTTTATAAAATAAAGGTAAGCACTTTGTGATGTTTTATAATGTACGCCAACTGGCACCGAATATTATCAAAATTACACCCCACTTCATCGGCAATTTCAAGTATATTGTAAACACAAATTGTAAGCCAATTTCGTTTAATTTGCCGTTACATTCTTGTAAACGTGTGGTAGGTTAATTTGTAAAATGTTGACTTTTAATAAGCCGTTGCCTGCATTTAATTTACAGTTAACATTATTATCATTATTTTTACTATTATTGGTATACCCTATTATTTAGTAACAGTTGGTTGAAAACTATTAGTTAATAATATGAATCATATATCTTTTTATATGATAAGAAAAATGCAGGTTACATAAATTATAAAATTAAAACTGAACTTAAAGAGAGGGAAAGAAATTCCTAAATAAATCCTAAAACGATAGTGCTATATAAAATAGGACATACAATTATCCTTATACCAAAGTATTCAGTAATGTGTGCTGGTGGCCCGACCACGCGTGCGCGTGTGTATGTGTGTATTTTTTGCTTGTACGTAGGCTTCTACAGAGAAATGAGTGTAGTGAAATTGAAATAATATAGAGTCGTAATAATTGACTTCACAGAGTCGTTCCTACACTGAGTAGGAATGTGCTCTATTAGTTAGTTGCGGATGTATGAAATAGGCCTATGTTTTAAACATTTTTCACAGACATTTTAAAACATTTTGCCTTATTTGTTCTTAATTCGGTACACAAAATGTAAGGAAAACTACCAGAGATGGCATTGTTGTGTGTGTGTGTGTGTGTGTGTCGGGCGGGGGGAATTATAACTTTTGTAGTCTTACTTGACTAGACAATCAAGAATAAATAACTGTAGGAGCAAATACAAATGTAAAAAACTTCACTAACCTGTCATTGTCTTGTGAAGCAGTAGTTACTCATCATATAGACGCTCCTCACCCCCCCCCCCACACTCACACCATTTAAATTTAATATAAACTATATGAGAACTGAAGTTAACATAGGCCTATGTGTATTGAAACATACAAATTCAGTCCTTTACAGTATTGTCACCAAAAGATCTCCAAATTGTTTACTGAGTAATTGCAAACTGTTCCATAAAAATGTATCATCAAGTGCTATCATTTTATTGTTTGGTAAGAAAATTCCACATTTCTAGAAACTATGGAGAATGTTAGACCCTACAATAGGTTTGCAGTGCTACAGTCATGTGCAGGATCACTCCTACAGTCGTATTGGGATTATTATTTCAAATAAATTTCTCTCTTGCATCTGCTGTTTTCTAAATTTCAAGTCATTCAAGACTTCTGAATGTTCTGGCATTTCTACAGTACTTTGTCATATGTCTTTGCGACATTAAGCTTTATTTAAAGGTACATGCGGCCTTTTTATAAATGTGTGTAAGGGTCCAAGCCAAAGACCTCTAGAATTTAATTCAGTATTACTTTTAATATTCATGTGTGAACTTGAACGTGAAGGTTACCTACAACCCAAGTCTTTCAAATGGAAACAACTTCTTTCACAGATATAGTAATAAAATTCTTTTGTAATCTGTTGTTTATATTGTATTGCTTACTTCCAGTAACTCAGTTATCATTAAACAATAGCAGTATGCTGAACACTTTCTTGCACGCTTACAATTACAACAAAAAGATAAACTTGCCAGTTGCAAAAGACTACTACCACACTGCATTTTCAGTATTGCTGTGAATACAGTCACTAATATTACATAGTCTGAATGAATGTTTTTAATGAAGGTCAGTATTAACTGTTACATTATTGTTTGCATTCTGTCAACACAAAAACACTCCCCAGCATTAAACCATACTAATAACCATTATTAGGAATATAAAGTTATTCATTAACGTTTGACCACAAATGACTACATGTATTCAGGAGCTTATAGAATAATAACTTAGTTAATGATAACTCAAAATGCCATTTAAAATTTTATCAATTTGTAGCTGACTTTCTAGCCCAGAGCTGTGAAATTTATTTACTCATCGACTAGTTGTTAACACAGGGTGTATGGTTTTCAGTGTTGGATCTGCCAAAGAGTAAGGGCGCTAACTCCTTCCTTCTCTAGGAATGTCCACCATAACACATAAGCATGTATGCACGTATTAATGTAACCTCTGGATATTACAATGTATTAACATATGTTATATATGTGAAAATTTTCTAAACTTGACATTTTAAACAGTATTCAATTAATCTCAATGTTGGGCAAAGCCTTTCTCAGTTCTCAGACTGTGTAAATTTTAGCCCATTTGGGGACTTAACCGTTTACAACCACTTTTTGGAATTTATAAGACGTTCTTATTATATTGTTCTTTCCAAAGTTACGAATTTTTTTCAAATTTGGTTCACTTTTACACACTTCACCTGTAACAATACAACTGTAGCACTGCCACATAGCTATCTGTTTCTAACGGTACCAAACTGACACCCACCATTGTCTCATCCTTGTTCACTAGTCATCGACATTCCAGAAAAATAACCAATTCTGACTATCCACAACTACCTCTGCCCATGCTGAAGTTCATAAGTGCCTAGCAGTACATCTTTCGTGCTAGATGTATATTCGTACCCAGTGCCGGATTTACCACTAGGCTGTGGTGGGCTCAGAAGGAGCTGCAAGCTACAGATATATATATATATATATTTTTTTTTTTTTTGGTTAACAGAAGTATTTTTATAAAAGTAGGAGGCATTTTTATTTACTAAGTATGATTTTTTTTAAATTAAACAAATTGATCAAATTTGGTTAATAATACAAATGAAAGACAGTTCTTATTTAAATATCACGCTCTTATTTTTAAGACGGCAGCCTTAAAAACTAATCTGCACATGGTTATTACTACTATAGTAGCCTACTGGTTTAAAAAATTTGATAGGAATAATCTGACATCAAATTACTTTAGCAGTACATATATTACTTCAAAGTCACCGAGGGGGGTTCAGAAAACCTGGCCTGGGGTCTTAAAAATCTTAAATCCAGCACTGTTCCTACCTCAGACCTATTTTAATATTGTTACATACAATAGCGCATCTTATAATCATGCCCTCTTATAATATATCAGAATACTTAATAATGAATATTACCTGTTTTTGAGCCATGGAATTGTGGATAAACAATAATCAAAAGGGAATATCAAAACCACTTGTGAACATTTGCCTTATGACAGACTTCTATGATTTTTGTTCATGTTACCCACTTCCATTTCACATTACCCATTTCCTCAATCATATTCCTGACCATTTTACAATTTTTGTATTCACTTTATTTTCACTCATTGATATTTTCTTACCAATGGAACAGTAGTGATAGTTAATAAGTCAAATCACATATAGAACTGTCTCTATCTCTCTCTCTCTCTCTCTCTCTCTCTCTCTCTCTCTCTCTCTCTCTCTCTCTGTGTGTGTGTGTGTGTGTGTGTGTGTGTGTGTGTGTGTGTGTGTGTGTGTGTGTGTGTGTGTGTGTGTGTGTGTGTGTGTGTGTGTGTGTGTGTGTGTGTGTGTGTGTGTGTGTGTGTGTTTCGACTGTATTGGATACAACTGTTGCTCTTGGATATGAGTTCTGCTTGTAGGGTTACTCAGTGTGTGGGCTGGTACCATCGAAGTGCGCAGATCACTTGTTGCATTTATCTCTGTATAAATTTAATAAAAAGGATTATGTAACAAATTTGGTAAACATTGGTAATATGGTAAATATTAACATGTAAATCAATATTATAAACCTTACTCACAGAGGGGGGGTAAGTTTAGTACAAGTGTTGAATCGGATAACCGAATATATGTTTACAGAACATGTCCGATATTAACAAAATGATTTATAACGTATACTGCGTGGACTGCTAGATTTTCAGAACATGTTCTTGACTGCTTTGTGAACATGTGGACTTGGCACAATTTAGGCAAGTGAAATAAAATTTGACTACCAGAACTCCATACCTCAGGACTCTGGCAGATGTGCACTCCAGAACGAAAAATCAAATCCAAATTGTCTCACTTTTTTAAAGACGTGTTTATAACTGCATGTAGCCTATGTTTGTTAATACCTTTAAACAGATGTAAGTTTAGTGGAATGTAATAGGCCTAACATATAAACAACAAAATATTTAGCAAGATTCAGTCAGTTAAGGTGGACACAGTTTAAAACCATAGTTGTGGTGACATGAACAATATTTGTGTGGACTTTGTCATCTTGAATATGAAAACTATTGGCATCTTAGGGACCAATACAAAACAAAAATGTGTACTGAGCTTGTCAGCATGTGAATACATGCAGTATTTTTGGCATTTCATGGTCGGTGGGTATTTTTAAGGATAACTTGGAGTGGCAGGAATTTTTAGGTAGTACAGTGCTTGTCTTTAATTTTTTTTAGTTTCAGTTTTAAACATTTATTTTATTGCTAACCATGTCAGCATTTACTGTACGTATTCAAGTCTTTGAATATAATGAACCTATAGTATTAATAGTAATATATTACATTACAGTATTTACATTACATCTCAGTACTCATTACTGTAATGGTGTCATTAGATGTACACACTTCCTTACAATTTAACATGCCAACACACTTGGTACATGTAATTCTTAGTACTGCTCTTGTACAAGGCCTGAAGATGACAATACATTTTCACAAAATATTGTACAAATGATTTAAAATGTATCTAATATAATCAACCAAACGTCACAAAACTTTTCATTATTTATTGAATTCATGGTTCCTGCTTTAAGAATTCCTAAATGTGCATTTTATTTTTTTATATTAACATTTGCTATATTTATTATCATATTTCATACGTATTTATTTTTCATACCTGATCAGTGTGAACAGAATATTATTTCAGTAGTTGTGTTTTCTGCTTTTATGTATTTTCTTTCTTAAAACTAAAACCAATACACAATTTCCATTCTGCCATATTTATCATCCACATTTATAGAAACTAAAGAGAATGTTCCATGGTTTATAGCGCTACGGTCATATGGTATAGATCAGTCACTACAAGTGATATCAGGTGATTATTTCAAATAAATTTCTCTCTTGCATTTGCTGTTTTCTAAATTTCGAGACTTATGAATGTTCTGGGATTTCTTCAACACTTTATCATATAACTTTGCAACATTAAGCTTTATTTAAAGGTTCATGCGGCCTTTATATAAATGTGTGTAAGGGCTCAAGCCAAAGAAACTTCTAGATTTTATTTTAGTATTACTCTTAATTTTCATGTATGGACTTGAACATCGAAGGTTAGTTACAACCCAGTTCTTCCAAAGGGAAACTACTGCTTCTTTTACAGACATATTAATAAAATTATTTTATAATCTATTGTTTATATTCTGTTACTTTCTTCCAGTAACTCAGTTTTATCAGATCTGATAGTAACATGTCACCTAACAGGTTTGAAGTTAAGAAAGGTCTGAGGCCACGTAGATTTTTGTGCTATATAAAAAAAATCTGTTTTTCTCTATACTTTACACTGTCCTTTAATGGAATCTGCAAATATGCATTTTACATACTATGCTAGCAGAAATATTAGATAATCGACCTCTGTGTTGAATAAATAAGATTTTATAAGCACTGTACATGACAAAAATATATTTTGTTGAAGCTGTTACTGTATTTCCTAATATCAGATAAATTTTTTCGGGTGTTCTGAGCCCTGTTCTCTCTGGCACTAGGCTACAAAATTTATCTTTATATAAATTGGAACATTTATATTCTACACAACCTTTTGGAGCAGAATTAAGTAAGACTGTATAATCATATTTCACCAACATTTAACACTATATGAAAAGTAGAGCCATTGTTGATATGGTTATTTTCTAATCTTTCTCTATCTGATTAATTTGGTTATATAAGTTGTTTGTCCAACCTCAGCAAAAGAAAATGAAATTTTGTTGGCCAGAATTGTGGCTCAGAGATCTGAAGTAAAATTTATTTAGTATGGAATATGCCTAAGCCTGTAGGCTTAATACAAACGGATGTTTCCAATATGATTTTAATACTTTGAATTATATGGGATGCATATCTAGCAATCACAAACTTAAAAGTATATGACAAGTACTGCATGACAAAGTGTCTGTAGCCCAAATTTAAGTTAATCATAAACCATAAATGAATAGCACGTTGAATTCATGTCACCTAAATTTGGTTACACGTAGACTTATACTTGCGGACTTATATCCTTCGTATTTCATACCAAACAAACCCCGTACATAAGAAAACATTTTCCTTAAATATGTATAAATTATAATATTTTCAGTTTTTAAACCTAAGAGTAATTAATTATTATAGCAGCTATACAGTTGTAGGGTTTACTCTGAAATACCATAGTAACCACTGAACAAAGCTATATAACCTCAAGTGTTTCTGATTGGCGGGTATACAACCCTTTTTTTGGTACTTCATGGTCCGTGGGTATTTTTAGGGTAATTTGAAGTGGCAGGTATTTTCAGGTAGTATGGAGCTTGTCTTTAATCAGTTATGTATTTATATATTTTTTTTTAGTTTCAGCTTTAAAAACTTTATTTTATTGGTAAACATGTGATTAAATGGTGTACCTTTTGCAGGTTTTGTTAAAAATGGCACTGCTTGTTATTATTTCATATTGAAGTAAAAATTACAATGATTAGTAAGAGACTTTAGGAACAGGACAAGTGCTTTCTTATTACTTTAGCTAGTCGTTTGAACCAATTATCACATAAAAAATATTTTCGATATTATTTTAGTAGATAACCCTGTAGCAACAGGATTGTCCAACCACTGTTCCCAGTAATCTCAAGGTTTCCTAATCTAAATATTCTAATGAATTGACAGTATATGGACACAATGAAAACCTAATGCATTATTTGAACGCAGTTTAGTGGGTAGTGGATGCAACTGAAGAAAGTTGGACGCAAGTGTATTGTATCAAAACACTTCTTCCTTCCATGATTTGCAAGTCCTCCCAATCCTACATTTTTTCAGAAAAGAGGTTTTAATAGTGTCAAAAATGTAAATTGAGAAGAGAAAAAACTCAAAACAAAAACAATGGTAGCTTTGATTACAAAGTTGTGAAGGGCATTTTTGTGTGAAATGGGTATTTTTCTGAATCTGCCAGGGTAATTTCGTTGGCAAACATTGGGAACACAGGATACCTCATTACGAAAATCTGTGTCAAGTTTATTTTCAAAATGCTATGTTGCTAACCTCTGCTGGATGCAGTGTCACACTTCTAACTCATCTTAAGGTCAGATACTGCTGTCTCAATAACCAGTCTTCAGAAGCTCTTATCGATAGTTTATCCAAAAATCTACCACTGGCACGATTGATTTAATTCAATATTGAAAATGTGTAGTGAATATGTCCATCTATATCTATGGCATAGTGTAAGTTGTGTGTGTAGATACAAAAATTAAAAGTCCTTAATATTAATTATTGTACAGATATAATTCCACTTTTGTAATTAATAAAAATATCAGTGCATTAATTATTCATTCATTCATTCATTCATTCATTCATTATTTTTCATTATTAGTTTTACTGTTGGCATAATTTAAACTTAGTTTAATGGTGTAAGGTGTTTAATAGTGTAACTTGCGATTCGTTTTAAAATACATTCCAAAAAATCTGAAACATGAATTTGTAATTCAAAAATAAAATAGAACGTACAATGATACCTGATATATTCCATAATACAAATAATGATAAATATAATTGCATGGTATCTTAAAAAAAATTTCAAAGAGATTCTTTATAATAGTCAGGGGGGATTAACCATTAGGCTGACTAGGCTGTAGCCTTGGGGGCGCACAATTTTAGCTAAAAAGTAATAAATTTTACAGTTAAATGTAAATTTGGTAATAAATTACAAGGATAAAAATTTTAGTTCATTTCTAATCACCTTCTAGAAAATTATGCGATTGACTTGGATCAGACATTTCCTGATGAGTGTGTGCATTTAGTTCAGTTTTTAAAAGCCTATGGGATCTGTCAACCCAGAACAAGAAGGAGAAGAAAAAGCGATCTGAAGCAAAACCACTGTTGAATTTTTTGAAAACGCTTAACTTAGAATCAGTGGTTCCTAATGTTGAGATAGCTTTGCGCATTTTCCTTACTATGCCCGTCACTAACTGCAGTGGCGAAAGATATTTTTCAGCTTTGAAGAGGGTGAAGAATTATTTACACTCAAATTTGCGCCACGATAAACTGACCAGTGTAGCCTTCTTATTCATTGAAAGTGACTTTCTGCAAGGACTTGATTTCAGTGAGGTGATTAAAACGTTTGCTCAATCTAAAGCGAGAAAAAAGAATCTAGCTTGAACTTTACATGAGTCTTAACAAATACACAAGATATTTAACTGATTGTGTTCTATTCCTAACTAAGAAATATATTGTAGGGTGTTTAAAGCTTCATTCAGCCCCTTGGAAATAAACATAAGAGTAGCCTATTGGAGGTGAGGGGGGCTAAGATATAATTAGCCTAGGGCGCCAAGATACTTTAATCCGGCCCTGATAATAGTAGCCTACTGTAATGATAATGTAATGTAATAATATGGCGTCAATTATTGGTGTCCAATTATGGTGTCACACACACACACACGTGTGATGTTAATTATATTAATATAATATAAGTTGGAACAGTGCAAGAATGTATGATTAGACGTTAAGAAGATATTCATGTTTAATTCACATAATTACATCTTGTTAATATATGACTAATAATAATTATCATTTTAATTTATATATGTATTAATTATCCTTTGTGCTGTCCATATAGAAATCCTGAAGATGACAGTGTTTTAATTGACTTAAACTTACTAAAACGTTTCGTCATTTATTAATTCAGTCACTACTAAAAAAATGTATTCATATAAAATAATGGTTAAAACTTTAACAATATGTTTAAATTTCTTTTCAGTAATAAAACAAAAGATAATTGTCTGCTATCAGGTGATATTACTGTTTAGAAACTTGCAGCCTCTCATACTATCAAATTTTGTACAGCATTATTAACACTGAAATTTCAGATATTTGATTTTAAATCAGCAGTTATATAAAATCAGTGAAACGTGAAATCTCTGATGTATTTAAGAAAGCATGGGGTATTCTCATGAATTTCGGGCTCATTATTTTGTACTTCATATTAAACGAGTAATGAGGAACAGCGAAAAAAGTACTTTAATGGATGAAATGTTTCGTTTTGTCGTATATGATCTATTTATACCTTATATACGGTACCAAGAGTTTTATTCATTACTAGGAGTTTCCTGTTTTGTATAAGCTGGATAAGGATAATTTAAGAGTGTTCCGTAATAACCAGATCAGCCTCCTCACTCTGTACGTAAATGTTAAAGAGACTCAGTTTTAATGTTTCTACTTTTTTTTTTTAATTTTAGCAAACCGTTTTCACAATGATCAGAAAATTACGATCAGGCATTGATGCTGAGTTGTGTATTTCATTAGCAACTGCAGTACTAATCTTCGTTTTGTTTTGATTATGCATTTTGTTTATCCACAAGTTGTATATTACTTAGTTCATACATTGGCTTCCTCTGTAGATCATGATGAAGAGTATTAATACTGTCGAAATGTCGACTCAAAAGTTTCAAATGATACTCTGAAATGATGCAAAGGTAGAGACATACCACAGCATCTTCTTAGTTCCCATCTTATTGATGCAATCAATGTAGGCTATGTGTGGTGACCTTTACTTGTTCACAAAGTGATCAGCTGCACCCATTTGGCTTACAACAGTAGCCAATCAACTGTGTGTTTATGAATGAACATGTTTATTCAAATTTGTATGAAATTCCAATACAATTATAATGGCTTACTTATTTTTTAAAGTTCCTCTTTAACAGGTTGTGTTTTTTTATCTAAAGTCCAGGGCTGCTGCATCAGCCAGTCTTTTTAGTGCATTTTATCATCCGCCTCTCATCATCATCATCCAAGTGTTCCTCCTCGGCCAACCTGCCCATGATTTTCCCAGCGTTTCTCTTACAGATGTTCAGAATAAATGCATTACCTTTTAACACACGGTTAATACAATTTTACAGATTCGCAGGATACCTACTAAAATCTATTTTCCAGTATTGATATTTTATAGTCAGCGTTTTGAAAATAAAAAAAAAACACTTAGTGGTTCTGTTGACAAAAGATTAACAAATTAATAACTAGAGATAAGATTGGGATGGGAAATAAGATAAGATCTTAGATAAGATAAGATGGGAAAATATAAGATAAGAGTGCGCTGCTACTATAAGATTGCTGGGATGGTAAATAGTTGTAATTGATTCAGTTATTTGTGGTAAAAAAAATTATTTTTGTTTTGTACCAATTATTACAGTCGAATATCTCCTTTAGAATTTTCATTATTACAAGTAACCGATTTAGTATTTTTTTGTGGTAGTTAAAGTAGACTGTGAAAATGCTCTACTGTATTTGTACACCTGAAAAGTAACGATTGCCGATTTTGGATCTTCTCCGTTATCTGTCTACAACGGAAACCCTGTCTGGTTGATGGGTAGACAGCTTTATTTGGACTCGAATTGTAACACACTACATGCACAGATCTTAATTAACATGCTATCGAGCAGATCTTAATGATATCGCAAAATACTGATCATGCGGTTCGTAAAATGTAAGACCAGGCCTACTTACTCTTTTCAGATAATTTAACTTTACTAACATCATTTATATCTTGAACTTAAAACCTTACTAACTGATGCAAAGGTTTGAATCGGTAGAGATAACAGACAAGATTGATGATTTTTTTTTCGTCGGTTATTCTAAAGTACTGCAACAGTAGATAAGATACAGTGACTATTTACCGACCGCGTGTAAAAAATTGGTTTCGCTATTTCAGCTTTAAATTGTTTCGTGATTCCGTTATGGGAACAAACGTGTGTACAAAGTTACTGCCATCTAGTGGTCGTTGCACGCATATGGCAGTGTGGATCAACAGAAACAACAAATAATTTATGATGCTTCAGCTGTTTGGCTTGTATGTGTGTTAGCAAATACAAATGTTGGGTTTGCTCTAATTACATGCTTAAGCTTGTGTTTGAACAAGTGATGCTGAAACACTGTATCTTTCTCTCTCGCACACATACGCACAGCAACAACGCGACTTTTAACTCAACATTCTTGGTGCCGCTTTGTACCGAGCGCCGATCACTGATGAGCCTCATGAACAACGCAGACTTTAAGGAAGACTCTAGTTCTCTTATCGTAAAATTACGATTGAACGTAGAATTCGTTTGTAGAGAGTGTTATTTTTTTTGTCTTCATTATACGTACGGGTCAAGGCTGTCCAACTTCGTGGTTCCAAACTAGCAAGTTACGTTGTATGTATTCCGAGGAGGGCATAGGCAGAGGTGCCCCCAAAGGCCACGGCACGTGCAGTCCCCCCCCCAAAACTTTTATTTCGTGAGTAGGAGGGATGACAATAGGGGGGTATGGAATAACCCCCAGTTAACGGTGGATCTTGGAGATTTAGCCAAAAATTTTGAAAAATTAAAGACATTTAACCCATTATTGGAATTAAAAAAACGAATGTTATTCTTTTTATCAATACCAAAAGGTTTTCTAGTAGGTATGCCTAATCAATAACTAAATTATGAGAAGTGTAAAAGCCTGGTCAAACCTGGCCTAACATAATTAGTAGTACATTAGGCCTTAACAAGATAATCTAACTTGATTTTGTAATTGTATTCTTTTTTTCTTCACTGATTTGTTTGATTTACGACGCTTGTAAGAGGGTAATTGTGCCCCTGGTTACGCAACTGGCTTAAATTCATGTAACTTCTATTTCCAACAAGGGATTATGAAAGGTAAAAGATGATTATAGTGACAGGGAAGGTTTAGTATAAAATAAAAAAATCTACTACATTTTGAAACAATTTATTTTTTGCATATATACAGTGAGATATATATGAAAAATGGTTTAGTTTTCACTGGTTCTATATTCAGTTATTAAACAACAGAGATTGTCTATTTTTGGAAAATTTTGAAAAATCTCCTCCCCAAATTCTATTGGTGCAACTTGCACCATTACACCATGCTGTGGGCACCCCTGGGCATAGGACATAGCCTACTTTGCTTACCCAAATTGTGCATGCTTCGTTTCATATTTGTATAAATACGTCACTGTGTGCCAAAGTTAAAACTATTTTAAGACATTTAAGGTTCGGTTTACATGAGCGGAATCCGCGTGGATATTGTTTCTTGCTATGTTTAATATTTGTGGTATCCGCGGGGACTCACGTTGGGTACCATATTGCGACGTTGTTTCTTCAGTCGTCGTGATTCACGCCGAATTTGTTGTGATCTAGTATTAACTTACCGAGTATGTTAAATGAAAGATGAAAGCTAGGCGTGTACGCTGTGTTTGCCCAATCACTAGCTGAAGACTGAGTAGACCTACAAATCGCGTTCTGCCCTCTGTCCATTAAATTGAAATAAGATTGTGAAAAGTTTATTCAAAAACTTTATAATGTCTCTCTGAGGCTTTTACTGCCGGCTTCAATGTTATCAGAACGTCGCCTTGCCGGGCTGTAAGGCTCACCACTAGCCTTAACCACAGTTCAGTGGTCACATACTGCGAAACCTTGGTCAGTGTGTTGCAGCCTTCTGCACTGAAGATGGCCATCGAAGGCACGGCAGAAACGTTTACACCCAACAACCTTGGATCATGCCCTTACAGCCCGGCAAGCCGAAGCTATTTATAATGCCTGTTCGTTGGCCGATGAACCTTGTTCAAACCTTCGTTTTCGTGGAACTCAGTCAACAGAGGTTTATAAAAAATTGTAAAAAATTATAATGCATTCATAGGGAAGACAGCTTAAAAACTAAGTGGAGTAAATTTTATTGTTTCACTCAGGTTTTATCAGTTCAGAAACGATTCTTTCCAATTTAGTTACCATTAAAACGGTTGCTATAGCTTATTTTTTGTTACAGTTCAAGAGCATAATTATCTTGGAAATTAACAGATGCATTGTTAACAGCTGTATAATATTCAAATATGTTATGATGATCGATTAATTAATTTGTACCTTTCATTAACGTAAAAGTTAACTTAAACAGTGTAGACTACTTACCATAGGCCTGAATGGGGAGCAAGAGGGCACGTGCCTCCTCCGACAATAGGCTAAAATAGCCCATCTAGTTTTATACAAATTTTTTCGCTTGAGTTGTTTGGTAAATTTATTATGATTGCTTTCGAAGAAATTTCTAAGAAGGATGTTAACAGGTTTGAATGAAATACTTCAAAACAATCGTTAAAAAAAAACTACTACCTCTACTTTTCTGAACGAGAGGGTCAGAAAAGGTTTACTAAACCTTTTTAATTTGTACGAAATACATTTTATCATTCAGTATACCTTTTTTTTTTTTTTTTTTTTTTTTTTTTTATTATCAGAACCCCCCCCCCCAAGAATTAGGCCCCAACTTACGTTCATGCTACTTACCCTTTCTTGTTCCAAATTTCGATCCAAGGCGTCCTTTTTTGTTGCTGTCTTTTATCATTGGAAATGTGTCACAGAAAGGCCGTTTGTGTATTTCCGTATAGAAAGATTTCTATATAAATGTTTTCGGTATTCGTTGTGTCTCAGTACGTAAACACGGTACAAGACGTAATATTAATACCAATACTAATAAATAAACTACCACGCTCAAAAACTGTCCTTCTCTGCGCGGATTTCGCTCAAAACTGTCCGCTTGTGTGAGCCGAGCTGGATTGTTCACATGTAACGAAGAGCGTCTTTAGCCGAATCTCGGCTCAAGTAGTCCGCACGGACAGCGATTACATTCTGTGCATCGACCTTACAGACTTGGATTAGAAGATCCTATACCTACAAAATGCTCTGTTTTGGGTCAAGGTTAGTCTCTTATCTAAAAAACAGTTTCCAGAACATGTTAAGATAAATTTTTGTTTACGTGTTTATCTTATTATATTTTCAGATGTTAGGAAAAAATAATAAAAATTTCATGTTTGTTACATGTGATCCTTATAGTCCATAAAATCTTACATAACATCCTGTAGGCCGTAGTTTATATTATTTTTATTGCGTTTTTGCTGTATCAAAATAAAATAATCTCATATCCGGCGCGCGTGAATTTATTTAGCTTTACGAATAGTAATTCATTTTTTAAATAAAATAAGTTATATTTCTTATCCGCACTTCTTGTGTACAAGAACGTTAAAAATAAAGTAGGTTGACAAAGTAACAACTGAACGGATCCTAGAAATAATGTGAGACGGGAGAAGTTTGTGAAGAAGAATGACAAGATGAGACAGCTGCTTGAGACATCCAGGACTACTGACTTTGGTGATGGAAAGTGTTAGGAATGGAAAGAACTGCTAAGAAAAGCAGTGATTGGAATAGGCTACACGAGGCAGTTTGTTAGGATATGAGACGTCATAGATATTCGGAAATGAAGAGATTGCTCAGGATAGGAGTAACTGGAGGATCGCATCAAAAACAAGTGTGGGGGGGGTTAGAAACTTTGGTACGCGGGTTGCCTATTCGGTATCCACGGGTTTTTGAGTCCAACCGGGTTGTACAATTTTGTTATAGCCTATTATGGTAGCTGGCAATCTTGGCGACACCACGATGCGCAGTACCTTGTTTTTCGTCAGTACAACCAGACATTACATCGAGTGTTCCCACTGCGACAGCTTTTCGCGCAGCACTGACTCAACACTCAGCCACTGTAAAACATGACCGTAGGCCTATATTCCAAGATAGGCCACAAGTCATTGCCTCTAGTCACATGATCAACAGAGTTTCTTTTTTGTTTTATTTTATTGTGTTACCAAAGATAGTCAACTCATACTGAAAATCTCCATTTCTAAATCTGTACACGCGTCTACGATACGACCCTTCGACATGCCAAGGAATCTAGAGCTCTCGTACTTGAGAAGAATATAACGGGGCTTTGTTGTTTTAATGTTGAACATAATCAACAGGTTTTAATTTTGTTTGAATATGCTATGCTCTTACATTACTCTGTTTCGTTTTTATGCGTAAGCTCTTTTCCTGCAGAAACATATTTTTCAATGCGTAGCCTATATCTTAAAACGAAAACACGAATTCTCCCAAAATAGATTTTCCACGAAATATGACATACAAAACGGGCAAAATTAAAAAAAAAAGTTGTAAATACAGTGAAACTCGCGAATAACGAGATTGCTTATAACGATAACTCTTAAGTAACGAGCAAAAGTACGAAATTTTTTTGGTTTTATATCTTAGTAATGGTAATTAAATTCTCGCTTTTAACGAATAGGAACGCATAAGAAACTTGGTTATAACGAGCATTGTATCGCAGGCTTGTTCATGGGTTAAGGACTAAAAAAGTTCGTTACAGTACAGCATGTTAAACGGTCGTTTAAAATCATTAACCCAATTTAGTGAAACTAATAATATAAGTGATGAATTCGTGGAATATTTAAATAAATTATAAAACTGTTTTGATATATAAAGATACAAAATTACCAAACAAACAAAAACATAGGCCTATGATTTTTTTAAGGTTAAGTTCTGTATGCGAAATATAATTTTGACGATTCCATTTAGAACGAAGAACAAAAAGAAATAAATCAGAGAAAATTTTCTTGTAATTTAAAAATAAATATTGTACATGTGGCGTGGTTAGTTTTGTGTTTATTTCCAGATAGCCGGCTGATTTTTGGTAAGTTTTTCCTACTCAGTTACGTTTACTATATTTCGCGAATGCACTATAGGCCTACGCCAATATTCAGCAAAGAATGTTAGCGTCAAAAAATGTTTAAAGTCAAAATTTCAATTTTAAGCGTAGAATATAAAACATGTCAAAATTTTATTGTGCAAAGTATATCTTCTATAGTAGACTTTTTTGTTGTGTGTCCGATAATCACAGTATAAAAATTTAGGCTTGCGAGTCGACAACTCGGATGTAGCGAGAATCCGGTTTCAACGAGCACATTTTTCCGGTCCCTTGAATCTCGTTATAAGCAAGTTCCACTGTACTTTCTTTCCTACTCCTCTGGCACTATGGTCCCTGTAGAACCCTGGCCTGCTCAATGATTCTCCTCCGTTCTTCTCTGAAATACGTAGTTTACGGATAGAATTCAACACAGTTTCATCGTGTTGCGTAACAGAACTACAAGCTGCTGGTTAAATACAATGTTCCACGTAACTACAACTAAAAATATTGCAATATTTTTTTTTAAATTTACAATTAAAAAAATATACAGAATATTAGAAAATAAACATGTAAAGTAAGAAAGGACTTTGTCATGGGCTTGTTAACCATTATCCAGTCTCTGGTAACTTAATATTATAAATATGCAGACCTCAATCCTCATAGGCCTACATAGAAGTAAATATTTATTCCTGTTCGTGTGGAAAAGATTAATAATTTGCTCACAAGTCATTATATGGCAATAATATTAATAGTTTTATTACTATTAAAATATAAATAATATATTCGTCTACCACTATGAAACGTGAATCAGGCGTTACAAACTATTATTTTCCAATGAAACTTGGTGATAGTGTATGACAACAGTAAGTAATATTGCTGTAAACAACTTGTTGCTGTAATTTTAACATTTTTTTCCACATGTGTCACTGTGGACTATGTTCATTTCTTGTCCCCCACTGCTTCTTCCTTGTCCTCCACGCCTTCTTTCTTCTCTCTTCTTCCCTTCCTCCTCTCCTACACCTTCGTCATTTCTCTCTTCTTTCGTGAGTCCAAATGGCACCGGTCTTCTTTTTGGCGATTGCCTGGAAACCAGGAGAACATGTAAATTTTACCGTGTGGTAAACGTTTTTTGTTGTCCTCTTGGATAACTCAGAGTTTTTCTATATCTTTAATTTTCGTTAACCCATGACTTAGCCATTTTTCAATTTTTAAAGGCAGTTGAAGAGTCTTCTTGTGAGTCTATTGGGATTCATTCTTTGAAGGTGTCCATAAAAAACAGTTCTGATTTTCCTTTTGAAAATTGTGTCTGTAATTTCGCTTTATGTGTAGCCTACAAAGTTCTTCGTTATGGGGCCTTCTGTATTGTCTACACCTTTAGTTAGTCCCAGTATTTTCCGTAATATTCTTCTTTCAGTGAATAATACACGAAAGTATATTATTTTAAAACATATTACTGTTTAATAATTTTTATTTAGTAACAATAATTTCTTTTCATTTTTGTATTTTGCCACTTTAAGTAAATCTTTTAATTATTTAAATTAACAGTTTTTAATCCCGCCATAGAAACAAGCTTCCATAATGATTTTAGGTTAGCGCATGCGCAGTGAGGACCGGCGGAATACAATGGGAAAGGCTACCGCGTGTGTACAGGACATGTGACTCAGCCGACAGCTGATTCAGCCCTCCCCAACAATGTCGCAAACTATCCATCCCAATCCCCTTACAGAAATTGGGGTAGGTAGTGGACCGCTGACTGGGGGTTTGGACCAATTTACTCTTCTCCGTATCAAGGTTATCTTAAAAACATAACGTCGAGGGTGAATTTTTGTGATAACTGCTAAATACAGTCACACTCACACGCGCGCTTACAAAAACAAACCCTCTGAAGGTTTATCAGTGGAACGTAATCCTTGTGTTCCATGCGAGGGGTTGAAAACCACAAGATTGTATTTAATGTACTTCGATATTTCTTATTTTCTCAGTATAATGGGGCGGTATTAGGTTTGGACCCGCATATTAATACAGACGGACAACTAATAAATCATCGCTCACCGAAGCCGAGGATTGGGCTGAATGACTATATTCTATTATTGTTGCCGAACATAAAAAACTACCGCGCTGTGTGGAAGTGTGTGTGTGCGCGCGCTCGCTCGCGCGTGTATTGAGGATGCAGGCGTCTCACGCTTGTTACATTTTTATCTAATACATTTTTTCGTCTCAATATTTATTGATTTTGAATTTAATTCCATTTCAAAAATTTGTTTTACAGTGGATATTGATTATTGCATTGACGGGTTTATACAAGGTGCGCGCTGCGGTCAAGGGATTTTGAAAGGACAGTTTACAACCTCAAAAAGGTCTATACAAGGTGAGCGCGAGGCAACATTTGATTTACTTAATATGTTCTCTTATTTCAGTTCCGTCTTGTGACTTCTTCTATAAAAAATAAGTAGCTTTGTCACGCGTTTCGGAACGATCGTTCCGTCTTCAGACATAGGCTATATAGGCCTACCGCTCATACGAGATCGTCAAACATCAAAATTTTAATTAAACTGAAATACATGAACAACCAAAACTGTTCCACGTACACGCTACTTGAACAGCATAAATGGATGGCATCTAAATATTTTTGTCTTATTTGTTTAATTTCTGTTTACTAAAAAAGTAGGCTTTTTACTAATATGCATAAACATTCACATTTGAGATTACAGTGTGTAGGCCTAAAAAACCGTTTGTCACTGAGGGTAACAGTGGCTGTCCCAAAAAATGTGAAGGGTTTCATCAACGCAACGAAACATTTTCAGTGCCCCACATCCCAATGTTTTTGTTTTTCTAGAGGCACAAATTACTATGTGTGTCGGTATAAACACAAAGACAATAAGAAAAACATTAAATTCGAAGTTTGTTTAAGAGACAACAATTTTTAAGTAATAGGCTATTAAATCTGAGTTAGAAACGAAAAAAATTACTAGGCTAGAATTTATAAAAAAAGCATCGTGTATAGGCCTATATTTAAGGAGTAAAGCTTTCTGTAATTCTTTCTACTAGTAATTTTATACAAACCACTATGTTGTATTTGGTATTGTCGAGCGCTTTCTGTAATTGCGTAGGCCTATTTTAGTATTTATGTTTTGTATTGTAGTAACAACAGAAGTATTGTACTGTGTGAGGTTTGTACTGCATATCTTTATAGTGTTTTCTACTGTACGGTTCAAACTTACAATGTACTAAAGGTATTGCAACAAAAGTGTGTGTTTTTTAATGTATAACTTCGAATAATTCCATATTAGCACTTCCAACGGCCAAATTGCTAATTCTTGAATGTAACTACAACGCATATACTAATTTCAGCTTTATTAGTTTATATGCAACCACGAAAGTAACAACATAACAAATTATAATTCAGCCGCCCTTTTTTCTTTTCACCTCTGTCTTAGAGCGACCAAAACTGACCGCCGCGCGCACCGTGTCAAACCCCGCATTGATTTACACCACAGTCAAGTGACGTTCAAAAGGAACTTAAAAAATCTGTAAGGCGTAAACTCTGTGTGTTAAAGGAAATGCTGATAATAGTACTACAGATAATAGATATCCAAAATATAGGCCTACAGATTCCTAGACAACAGAGTCTCCAGTAGTTGGAAAATCCACAGAAGTCATCTAGTATATCGTCATATGATACCAACGCCTCACGTTGGTCCAGAGTTTTATTTTTCGAAATTCCCAAGAATCTATAATAAAGTCTTAAAAGTAGACTTCTAAAAAATCGTCCAGATGCTGATTTTTGAATTCGACTTCGAAAGATTTATATTATGCTATAAATATATAAAAACTTAACCACAGCTATTTGTCTCACAGCCTATTAGGCTTACATAATGTCGTGTTGACATATACCAGATGTTTCGCACTGCCTCTCAGGTCTACATAATTCCGTTCCGCACTGCGTTTTATGAGTACCTACATAATTTCAACTTGACAGATTGTCAACCATGTGGCACAGTCCATTACCTTTATATGGGAGGTGGGGGGAAAAACTGAGAGCAGCCTGACGCCAGCCTGGAACCATAAAATGTTGCCCGCTCAGTAGTTGCAAGCTACCGATTTACACGTGGCCTCCAGTGCGGTTGGTCAGTGTAAAACGTGTTACAGCGGAAAACGGGATTCCAAGTCTGTTCTGTGTAACGAAACGGGCAAGAGATGTATTTTACTAGTATTAACAACGTGTGTACTTAGAATGAAATTGAATTCACAAATTTATAAGTAAATAATGAATTAAAATTATTAATTTTAGCGACTGATCTCGCTAAAGCGATCTTATCACTACAAGGCATAGGTTTATATAGTGATTTGTCAACTATAAGCCTTGTATAGTTGAAATACGATGTTTGATCAACTACTTCATATAGGCATATTTGCAGTTTTTATTTATTTGGAAAATGGTGTCTTTATTCTTCTATATTTATATTAAAAAAAAATACATTATTCTTGTTATATTTTGAATACTGAATAATAAATAATATGTACGTTTTTGTATTTAGGCCTAATTAGTCTATAGTACAATGTTTCGATGGTTTTCACTTTTTTTATTTTCAATTTCAGACTGTAGAAGATGATACTAGAAAAATTGAAACTGCCGAATCATTGTAGTATGTTATAATTAATTAAAAATAATAAATACATTTGTGTAAAAAAATTTAAAAATAAGTATTTATTGTAGACATTATATTGGCTCCTTCAAAGTAATCTCCGTTCGATATAACACAATTATGGCAATATTTTATTCCCGTCTTCAAAACATTATTGGAATGCACTTTCTGCTATAGTATTGAGCTCATTCAACTGTTTTTGTTGTTTGTCTTCAACAGTCACGGAACCGTATTCTTTCATGTTTATTGTCGTTCTCCGAAAGAGGGAAAGATCGCATCGGCCGTATTCTGCACATGTGGCGGTTGCGGAATCATTATTGTGTTCTTTCCAAAAATTATGTATTTGAACGATGACCGGTTCTATGGCACCTTATCGGGGTGCAGTTTCCGTAATAATCCTACTCTAAGTCTGACCCTTGTTTATGAATAGCTTCCTGCAAGTGACGTAAAATATGGAAAGAAAACACTTTTTTGATGGAAATAAACAGTGGCGTGGCGTGGGTACATAACATCTGTTGCCGGTTGTAATAGGCCTAAAACTTAATCTAAAAATTAATTCAAAGTTTTTCTTGTACCAAGTGTTCTTTTTATAGAGCATTTTCTATCATTCGTTGGGAGAAGAAGAGGAGCCCGGTTCAACGGGATCTGGCTCTCATTATACTTACACAGAATAAATCAGAACACAAATAATCGAATTAAAAATAATAAAGACAAACAGAGAAACACATGACTAAACAAACAAAACTCAGATAGGTACGTAGAAGCTCCTGCACATAAGTCCCGAAAACAAACATAGCTGCTAACTGAGCGTTTTTCCGATTTATATAGCGGCAACACATTGGTTGGACGAATGTGTCTCCCCCTCCACAGTTTGTACAGTGGCAACTACTAGGAGGACAATTACCGTACGCAGTAAAACATTGCCGATGTCTGAGCCGGCAACACAAGACATCCGGCAGGTGCCCGGCAGTTCGAGAGCAATGCTACGCTTTTCTTCAAGTTTCCCTACTAATATTGTTCGGATTTCAAATTATTCGATAACTAAAGTATTTATTCTGTGATATAATTAATATTATTTTATCTTATTTCATGTATTGTTGCCGCCGGCAACAGCGGTTAGATGGACGCCACGCTACTGGAAATAAATAATCTTGGCAACAGATCCACGACTGTCACGTTACTAAGACTTGATAAATTCATCTGCGACCGTCTTTGAAGATTTTCTACCATTTGTAAACCGTTCGTTGATGTACACCAGGCTCTCTTCAAAACCCTTATACAACTATTTCGCCATGTCAGAGCAAGCTATCTCATTCTTACACAAAATTTAATGCAAGGTTCAATTTTGAGCTGTAGAATGTCATCGTTTGTGCGTCACGCAAGCAAGCTCATTGCGGATTAGTGTAGGCTACATGGTAAGAATCGAATCTTGTCTACCCAGAGATCAGAGTCGATATGGATTAGCTGCTTTATGTGTCAGGCTGGACATTGTGTAAATAATGGAAAATGTCTATCTGTTAGAAGATATGGAGACCGTGTAAATAATGGAAAATGGCTATCTGTTAGAAGATATGGAGACCGTGTAAATAATGGAAAATGTCTATCTGTTAGAAGATATGGAGACCGTGTAAATAATGGAAAACATCTATCTGTTAGAAGATATGGAGACCAAGAGGTTATAGAGAGGGGAAAAACGAATCCTTTTTTTCTTCACGGTACACCATAAATTACCACCCAACAGTGCGCGCCTAAATGTCCTCGAAATCATAATCATCGTTACACTGTCTCTACACTAATATTAGTTTCTTTCTTTCGGGCTGTTAGTTTCTCATTACTTGTACTTGTGGAGGAGAAGAAAGGGCATATATACATCGCTTTATGTAAAATAAGAGTCTTAAAGGATTAGTGCAGAATAGTAAAGTTGAAGCAACAAGAAAGCATACCAAAAGAACCCAATAAAATAATAAGAGACAAAGAAGTTTTGCGAGTCAACAAGAAAAAGTGGGTAGGCTACATTGCACCTTGACGTGCCTCAGGTAACTCGCGTGAGAAGTAGCTCCAGGCTGATTGACGGAGACATCCACGCACACGGTGACCGTTATCCGTAATTTCTTACAATAGTTTGCCAGGGGCCCGCGCATACATTCCCCTTAATTTTTTAAGAATGGGTATAAACCATTCAAATTAAGTAAGTAAAACCAAACCCAGTGTGTATTTAACATCTAAAACAAATAAATTTATTTTCTGTTTTACTTACAGCAGTCTGCGTAATCGGGGTCCGGTTGCGTGTCGAAACAAACACCGTTCGGTACACGAACCGGATTCGAACCCTATTCGCGTTGCGATAATGCTGCACGACTCAGAGATTCCATGTGCGCTTTCAGTGTAAACGTAAGGTCGAACAATATACTGTATACTACAGTAGTGGGTGAGGAATGCGCTAGTCAGTAAATAGCTTACCTATATTCAGCTGCCGGCCATAAATATGTGTCATACAGAGACACACCGTTGTGAATATAAATATTTTAATACCGCGCACACGCCGTTGGACGTATATATCTTACGGCGTGACGTTTGTGAAAATAATTTATACAAATATAACTCGTCCATTGATTAGATAACCGGATGTACGCGTAAAAATAACATAAGGTTTCACCGAATCGTTACGCCGTCGTTCCGGGCCTAAGAGATATAAATTAGTGGCATGACCTATTTACAATGGGGAATTCACACACATACACATGCGTTACTGTCAAAGGGAACACGTTAATGTAAGTAGTTTCCGGCGATCCCGAACGCTACTGTCGAAGTTACACATTGAAAAATAAAATCAATCTACAGTCTGAATGCGGTTAAAATTTAATGGGATCGAAGGGAGAAACGAATTCCCGTATTAATTAAGAGGCTAAATCTAATTTTTACAAAGTATGTATCATAAAAGTTGTTTGAATTGCCGCGGGCCGATTTATGTTACATGTGTTGGCAGCAGGCTATATAGGCTTGTCGATGGTATATAGGAGTATCTGGTATATAGGCCTGTACTGATTCGTAGTATCGACTTTAGTGGTGTAGTGGTACACTTTCGGTACCTTCCTTAACGGGGAACAATTGTTAGGAAAAATAAGTTACCATATTTTATTAAATACTACTCTAGCTCTTAAATGTCAGATAATATTAGCGCTGCTAATTATTAAATAATGTCTATTAGTATTACTCCCTTCTTCCTTCCTTTTTCGTTTCACCCATCTATGGGTTGCGGGATGGCTGAAACGACTTCATTCACTTCTGGAGTTCTTTCCTCCTTCGCCAGTATTCCTCCAGTCTCTGGCCAGCTACTGTCCGTTCTTCTTTCGACAATACCCTTTAGGTTCTCCTTGGTTTCTCTTCGGAAAGATCCTTCACTTCTACAATTCTCTTTCAGAACATTTTCCTGGTGTCCTGTATTTTCCTCCTTGATCCTACATTTTACTACTGTCTAGTTGTCTAGTTGTAACACCAGTTTTATTTTATAATTATTATAATCTGAACTACAAATATAACTACATATATTCTAAACATATATAACTACAAATAATGAAGTTGCTACTCAGGTGAAAATAAATTTTAATTCAACCGAAACAATCAAAATGTACGCACTGACAACCATAATTATTTTGAGCTATTTTGTACTGCTCATTAAGAATGTTTATAAAATTCAAAAACATGGAAATATTGTAACCCAATCAGTTGTAAATTATGTACATTTCCTTGACTCCTTGTTAACGAATTCATTTATGAGATCTGTGATGGCCAAAGTCGAAGCCAGACGGTCTTCTGCAGCCAGTAAAGCCAGTGAGTTGACTCACTGATGCTCACTGCCAGATCTTCATCACATATCCGAGTTCAACTAAGTGCTCTCTCAGCTTATGCCACTGTTACCGGAACAGTGTCGTCACTGACACTCCCGTTTTCTCATCCATCACACTCGCAGGAAGCAGTGAGCGGTATTTCCCAGTAAGTTAAACGCGGGCGCGTGTGTGTGATCATTTAACAATGAAACAGACATCTCTTTATATTTGAATTGCTGAAGTACTTAACGTCTTATCAACACAATCAAAAACTGAAATCAAATCTTTGCTGAAATCTAAACAATCTTATCAACTTTAATGACTTTTTTATCTCCGCCTATGTAACTGTGTTGTGCCACTTAAACAAAGGCCTAAAACTGACAGCAAAATGGCGACGGCACAACACGGGTCGGCTTCATTGACGATGACAAGCTGCAGTTACTGTTACCCTGCTGTACGCACAAGGTCATGTATTATGTTGACTTGGTAGCCTTATTATTCGTTAGTCATAACTGATGTGTAAACAAATGAAAGTGGAATTAAAGTACGACGTGACAAAAACGCTCAAAGAAAGATCATCGCCATTAGACCCAACGCTTTTTTCTAAGGTTTGCACTCCCTATGACAACTTTATATTTGTGTTCGCATGTGGCGCTCAGTAGGTCGGCCGGTCCATAAACGCCTAAGTATCGAAAATAATGTGTACACTACCTTGACCAAATATTATCGTTCAACTAAAAGGATATTTCCCTTCTGAGATTTCACTTGAGTTGTCTCTGTGTAGACCGAACGTGAAAGTATTTGTACTGCTAAATAAGAACTCTGATATATAGCCCTAAGAATTTAAAAAGTTGATACACGCAATAATATATAAGCGACAATTTTATCGTGAGTACATGGAACATGCAAGTACTGCCATAAATAATTAAATAAATAGAAACGGCGGATGTTGCCTTTTTGATAATGAAGGAAGTAGGCTACATCCCACAGTTGGCGCAAAATCATAAACACAATTCCATGTGCAGTGTGCCTCGTACGTTAACGCATTAGTCATTATCATCAGTTTGACGGTAGAAACCATTATTGATTTATAAATGATCGTAGGCTTTAGATTACGTATTTACATTTAATAAGGGAGTTAAGCAAGGTGATGGGTTATCGTCCACCCTCTTTATTATTGCACTACATTATGCCATTAAAGATACAGATCAGCGAGTAACGATATTAAATAAGATAAGTCAAATACGTGATAATAGCTAGATCAAGACAACGGGTGATTCGGATATATAAGGATCTAAAAAAAAAATCCGCTGTAAGGGGACTGAATGCAAACATCAAAAAAATTGAAAACATGATAATTTCTGAATCAGAAAGGAGAAGAAAACTGTATAATTTATGCATAGAGGGTAATTCATTTAATGCGGTTAATAGATTCAGATACCTAGGTAACACGATAGATAATGAAGGGTCCACAAACGCAACGATACATGATATAATACAAGTAGGAAATAGGGCACTTGTGCTAATAGAAGACTATTGAGAAGCAAACTGATTAGTAACAACACTAAAATAAAAATATATAAGGCACTTATTAGACCTGTTGTTGGTTATGGAAGTGAAACGTAGACATTAGCAGAATAAGAAACAAGAAACACTGAGAAGGTGTGAAAGAAAGATTGAAAGACGTGTTTATAGCCCGGTTAAGAAAGATGATGTGAATGGAGAATAGGAAATAACCTATTGATGAGAATAGGATGATGAGCTATTGAAGCGTGATGACATTGTAAGATTCGTAAAGGCTCAATGAATGCAATGGCTAGGTCATCTAGAGCGGATGGTGATCAGCGTACGTCAAAAACAAATCCGTGAGCACAACTGTATAAAAGCAGTAAGAGGGATCGACCTAGGATAAGATCTCAGAATGTGATCTTAGGATAGGATAATGTGCTGGAAGATCTCAGAAGAATGGATGTGAGGGGTTACACTGAGGGTGGATAGAAGACATGGCGCTGAGATGGCAACGGGTAGGAGACATTGGACAAGACTAGTGTTGGAAGCCAGGGCTCACATTGGGCTGCATTGATAAGAAGAAGAAGAAGCTTTGGATATAGGTCGGACACTCGTCCGATATACCATGAGGATGACTACATTGGGCGAACAAACC
The DNA here is from genome assembly GCA_034769895.1 of Magicicada septendecula. Classification (NCBI taxonomy): domain Eukaryota; kingdom Metazoa; phylum Arthropoda; class Insecta; order Hemiptera; family Cicadidae; genus Magicicada; species Magicicada septendecula. Next base: position 368,777,866 of record CM068373.1, on the reverse strand, counting down.
GTCGAAAGTTCAACGATGGACCACAGCCCGAAAGATTAGAACCAATTTAGTTTAAATTCCGCTTTTAAATACGCTAATTTCTTCACCCTACCTAAGACATCTCACATCCCGTTTGTCTTATGCCGTTTGTAACGCATATCTCTGTATGGATGGTAACATGTTTCCATTCTGTTAACGTTAATTAATGGTCTTATAAATATACATCATTACAGTTAGAGGTCGTTATTTAAATTAATACGAAATTATAAACAATTAATACATTATCACTTAAATAAATTATGCACACTTAAGGTGACATTTTTGCATACTAATTGCGATTATCTACGTTGTAAAAATTTAATAATCGACAGATATCCAAAACTGCGTGTCGTCAGAATCATAACATTCTAACACATTCTAACTGAATTGTTTTTACAAAAATTTTTTTATAACTACAACGCCACTCTTACAATTTTAGTGAGAAATTCTTAAATGAAAATGGGTATGAATTCATGCCGTCTGGTAGCATAACGCAGATAATCTTGGTGGACATTGTCTTTGATATTAAAACATTGAAGACTGAAGAAGAAGCTCCGGTGGGTGGCTGAAACGTTTTGAAGAAAGTATGAACCAAGCGTTAAGCAGTCGACCACGGTCCAACAGCCCGGTAGGTTTTAATGTTCATAATACTGAAGACTGAAATAAGACAGGCATCTTCAATGCCTGACCTATCGTACTTCGAACCGAGAACTGTGTCAATATAGTGTAATACGTGCGGGTAATATGACGTTTATATATGTTAGATTAAGCGGGTAATATTATGTGAATATTATACGGTCTACGAATATGACTAAATTGTGTGAGTCTACACGAATACCTAACCGCTTTAAGCAAACAGTTTCATATATGGAACGGAAACCACCGTATACTATGGTGTGTGGAATTTCGATTGTGTGGATTCCTCTTTATCACGATCTGTCATAGCCAACAACTCTTTCCAGTAGCGAACTTACGAAAGTTCTCCAGCTAGTCCTGTTTAAGTCAATCAGTCCCAGTACTACCACATAACTATTTTATCTGTGTGTGTGTGTGTGTGAGTGTAAGATACATTAATCATGAGTGCATTGTAAAAAAAGTAACTCAAAGGGAACTGTGTTAAGTAAAGGGAAATTTTGTCTGTTTGTAGTAGTAACATTTTTAAGCGCACATTAATTCTGAAAACATATGTTACTACAAGGGAGTATTCATTAATTGAACCGAACAAAGAAAATAAGTGCAATTGTTACTTACGGAAACGTTATATCGCTCGTGCACGCACGCACACACGTGCGCGCAAAGTCTTTACACAATAATAATAATAATACACACATAGACGAAGGCACAAAAGAATAATAATAAAAAAAAACCGCGTGTGCCATTTCCAGTGTGGGAGACGCAACGAGTGAGTGAGTTTTCAATGAATGGCAGACAGAATAGGGAATATAACAACAATACACCGAGCAGGGGAAAAAATTCAAAATGGTTGCAGAGAAGAGGGAGCAGGAGCAGCAAGCAGAAGAGGGACATCCATCTTTGTGTTTGACAGGTTGCGCACTTGTGAATTGAGCTGAACCAAATCATTAGTCAATATATCCATCAGCCGGTTTGAAATGAAAGACGGTTCCCGAACGAACCCTTTCAATTCTACCCGCAGCTTTCACCAATTAAACGTAGTAAAGTCAGTCACATTACATTACGTGGTACTCCCGCCGCTGCAAGCAGCCGGTTCTCGCTTCAGCGACACATATCCACCGTACAAATAACTAGGACACACAGACTTGTTCTCGTTAATTAATCATTCCGTACGCCACCGGAAAAATAAGAAAATTTTTCATTATGAACAATAATTTAGCAATTAAACGTAGTGGAGCAAATAGACTATGCGCACAAATCACAAAGTCATACCACATTAAAAGTATAATACATTAAGTTAACTTAACTCTGTGAATTTTCATAATAGGAAGTAAAATTTTTGTGCTTATTCGTTTGGTCAGTGGTGAAGGTTCCTCCCACCGAAACAATTACCTACATTCCTTCAGTGGCGTATTGGAGGAGGTCCGGTGTCCGATCGAATCGGCTTCATATACAAATGAAATATCGGTATGGAGAACCATACGTGACTTCCATGTTCTAATATGTATATTTAAAATCATTTTCGAAATAAAATATTTCCACAGAAACTACTTCTTGGTTCAGTCTTGACCACAGTACTGTGGTCACTGACGTATACCACCTCACGTTAGCGCACTCGATTTTCACTGATGATGGCAGTCGATGGCACTGCCGCAACGTCTGGTTTTGTAGAAAACATTGGATCACGGCCAAACAGCCCGAGAAGGAATATTAACAACAGACTACTTCTTTGTTCCCGATAACGTAGTACACATAAAAAATTATCCCCTCCCACCTCAACTATCATTTTCATTTATAGAAAATTACCCCTCCCCCTTCAACTACTCTTTTTATTTATAAATATTTCATCTACCATTCTACAGTGGATTAGTATGACCTTCTTTTCAGATACTTTATTTATCAAAATTAAGTACTTTACTCTTGTTAAGACATACAACGTTGCAGGTAAACTACCCCTTCCTGTAACCGATCGTGACCAAAATCAATAGACCTTGAGTCCTCTACAAATCAGGCACATGTGCAATAAATTATTTCATTCAGTTTCAGTATACGGCAGTTATCGTTCGTCATAGAAAAAATTATTCTTGATAACACATAAAATGTTGCAGGTAAACTATCCCTTCCACTTAACAGATCTTCACCAAAATCAATAGGCCTTGAGTACTCTACAACTCAGGCACAAAAAATTATTTGATTCTATTTAAATTTGCGGCAGTCATCGTTCGCCATAGAAAAAATTCTACATATAGACACACACACACACACACGCGTTTCGAAATATCGGTGTGGAGAACCATACATGACTTCCATGTTCTAAGATTCGTATTTAAAATCATTTTCGAAATAAAATATTTCCATAGAAACTACTTCTTTCTTCAGCCTTAACCACAGTACTGTGGTCACTAACGTATACCACCTCACGTTAGCGCACTCGATTTTCAGTGATGATGGCAGTCGATAGCATTGCTAAACGTCTGGCTTTTTAGAAAACATTGGACCACGCCAAACAGCCCGGGAAAGAATTTTAACAACAAACTACTTCTTTGTTGTTAATAACGTAGTACACATGACATACAAATAAAAATTAACCCCTTCCCCCTTCAACTATCATTTTCATCTATAGAAAATTACCCCCACCCCGTTCAACAAGCCTCTTCATTTATAGAAATTTCATCTACGTTTCTACAGTGGATTATAATGATCTTCTTTTCAGGATACTTTATTTATCAAAATTAAGCACTTTACTCTTGTTAAAACGTAAAACGTTGCAAGTAAACTACCCCTTTCCCTTAACCAATCTTCACCAAAAACAATAGACCTTGAGTCCTCTACAATTGAGGGCTGTATGCAAAAAACTATTTGATTCTTTTTGAATTTGCGGCTATCGTTGCCGTTTGCCCCCCCTCCCGTAAAAGCTCCTCTGCATTCCTTACGTATTTAAACACATGCAAGGCATTACAGATGTCGTCAGCTGTGTATTTCGTCCTTAAAGAAAGATTTTTTTTAAACACCAAATTGAGTATACAAATATTCATACTACAAATTCAGAAATCCCGCAAGGAAGTTCACTGTAGACACACCAACATCCAGATCAACTATCACGGCGACATTCGCATATGACACAGCAGTCCTGGACTCCCTAGAGCCAGTTTCCTGTATATAAGCCTATACTGGAGACATACCAACATCCAGATCAACTATCACGGCGACATTCGCATATGACACAGCAGTCCTGGACTCCCTAGAGCCAGTTTCCTGTATATAAGCCTATACTGCAGACATACCAACATCCAGATCAACTATCACGGCGACATTCGCATATGACACAGCAGTCCTGGACTCCCTAGAGCCAGTTTCCTGTATATAAGCCTATACTGGAGACATGCCAACATCCAGATCAACTATCACGGCGACATTCGCATATGACACAGCAGTCCTGGACTCCCTAGAGCCAGTTTCCTGTATATAAGCCTATACTGCAGACATACCAACATCCAGATCAACTATCACGGCGACATTCGCATATGACACAGCAGTCCTGGACTCCCTAGAGCCAGTTTCCTGTATATAAGCCTATACTGCAGACATACCAACATCCAGATCAACTATCACGGCGACATTCGCATATGACACAGCAGTCCTGGACTCTCTAGAGCCAGTTTCCTGTATATAAGCCTATACTGCAGACATACCAACATCCAGATCAACTATCACGGCTACATTCGCATATGACACAGCAGTCCTGGACTCCCTAGTGCCAGTTTTTTGTATATAAGCCTATACTGCAGACATACCAACATCCAGATCAACTATGATGGCGACATTCGCATATGACACAGCAGTCCTGGATTCCCTAGGGCCAGTTAGCTGTATATAAACCTATACTGCAGACATACCAACATCCAAATCAGCTATGATGGCGATTTTTGCAGATGACACAGCAGTCCTCGCTTCTCATACAAACGATCCTACTGCTTTGAAAAACTTACAAAACTAAGTAAACGAAATCCAAAGCTGGTTAAAGGTATTGAAAATAAAGACAAATGAATCCGAAACGACTCATGTAACATTTAGCTTGAGTCAAGGCAACTATTCGCATGTAACATTAAATAACTCCCAGTTGGCACAGGCAGAAGACGTTAAATATCTCGGCCAAGCATCTGGACAGACGTCTTACATGCCAAAATACGTAGTAGCGAAAAATAAACAGCTTCGGCATACATTCAAAGGTATGTGCTACTGGTTTCTCGACAGGAGGTCACAGGCACCCCTGAGGATTAAACTCCCTCCTTCTTAAAGAGCATTTTGAAACCAGTCTCGACGAATGGCATTCAGCTACTGGGGACAGAAAGTAATTCAAACATGAAGATCCTGCAGCGTTTCAGAACATGTCATGCCAAAATCCCCTTCTTTACGAGAAGAAATGAAACATCACTGCACTAGGTACAGAAGTAGTCTAACAGCGCACCTGACGAGCTGGATGACGCAAAACCCGCAAGATGATTAAGACGCTTTAAACAAATGACCATATCAGACAAGTATTTAGATTCGAGTAAGAGAGGAGTACTCGGTGGAACACCTTTCACTGTATTGTCTTCGCTTTCAGTCATTAAAATAAAAATAATAGGCGTACGTAAAATCCTCTACAGTGCGTAAAGGACCAAGGCATACTACTGCACGGCTTTTGTGTTTAGTGGGACGGTTGCATGGCTAGTACAACGCGTCGCCAGCCGCTAGTTCCTGTATGCACAGCCATGAGGCATCGTTGTTGTATCAGTATCGGCTACTCAATTTTGCCTCACGACGGTGAGTCCACGCCGTACTGAGACTCCGCCGGGAATGAGCTTTAAATCATTAGTTTTGCTTAACGTTACTAAGTCTTCTTGCACGTATATATTTGCGATTTTTGAACAATATTTTAAAGTCGTTTTTCGTATCCTAGCTTCCAAACTTTACGGTCTTTCCAACCACCATCTTTCAGATTTTTCCGTGCCATTGCATCCCTTATACCTTCCACGCAAGTCTGTCGTCGCGGCCTCTGTCTTTTGCTTTTTTTCAGGAGAGGTCCAGTCTAGTAATTTCTTTGGTCATTTATCATTACCCGTACAGCACACATACCCGTAACATCTTAATCTTTTAGCATCAATTGTGTCATTTACATTGGTACACATATTCATTCTTTCCCTCATTTCTTCTTTTTCCCGTAACCAACAATGTAAGTCTACAGAACCTTCTCCAGTACCCCTTTTCCATGGCTCGTAATTTTTTCCTCATATGTTCTGTAGTCTCCCACACCTCAGCTCCATATGTTACAGTACCTTCCACTATTGTCTTATACAGTTTTGTTTCTTTCTGGCCTTAGTTGATTGGTCTACAAAGTGGAATGTAACTGTCTCGTCACTTGTTTCCCTTATTTTATTTCTGTTACACTTGTGCCGTCTTTTGTTATTATGAAATCAAGGTATTTGTATGAATCTACTCCCTCCACAACTCCCCGTTCTAACAATATATCTCTGCATGTTTTTCCGAAGACAGTATATTAAGTCGTATTAGTATTTATTGTTAAGTCTCACTTCTGGTATTCTTGATCTAAATTTCTAAGCATATGACATGATCGATCCACGAAGTGCAAAGTGAAGAGCTTTTCATTGATAGATGTCCCCATGTTGATACAAATGCGCCTCCAACGTTCTAATGCTGAAAGAGTTCCTGTAACAATTTGCAAAAATTAAAGCTAAAAATTGTGTCTTCTAGAATATTTTATGATTGGTCACTCTACAATTGACACTTTGTTGTTTGCGGACGATCAGGGTATTCTGTCGGACTCTGAAAACAGATTGCAGATGGGTATGCATCTGTTAAATCGAATCTGCAAAGACTCTGGATTGCAAATACCCACACTTAAGACCAAGGCGATGGCTTGTCGTGGAACTGATCCCGTACGGGCAAAAATTGTTATAGATGGTACTGTCCTGGAACAAGTTAGCAATTTTGGATACCTGGGCTACAGTGTGTCTTATAATGCAAGCAACGACGTTGTGAATAAGTTGCATAAGTTCAACCTTATGTGCGCGACCATTAGGCGAATCCTTAAGTCAGCAAGTAAAGGAACACGCCCAAAATTCTGCAAGGTCATGGCTCTTCCCACACGTCTTTGTGGGTCTGAAAATTGGACTTAACGAAAGGCCAGGCCAGTCGCATCCAAGCGGCTGAAATGAGATTTCTCAGGCACGTGGCAGGGTATATCTCGACAGGATCGCCCAGTATCGGCTGAATTGGTAGGAACATCTTTGCCGAATGGATGACTGCCGCATCCCCAAACAACTATGGAACTATAAGCCGAGGGGACGGGTAGGTGTGGAACGTCCGAGGAAGCGCTGGAGTGACCAGCTCTTTTGACAAATCTTTGCCAATTTGAGACCGGAACAAACCATCCTTGGTTTAATCCTTGAAGATGATGATTAAATCTAAAAAATGCTGTTTATTAAACGTAGGCCTATATAAGAATTCTCAAAGTTAAAAATTGCTCAACTAGTCCTCCTTGATCATTTTTCGCCAATTGTGTCTGTCTTCAGCTTCCTCTGGTTGAAGGTCATACTTGTGTATAGCATCCTGTATACACTTTATCCAATTCTTGCTTTCCCTTCCGGTTCCTTCTCTCAGACTCCCTGCTTAAGAGATCCTGGACTTCCATGTTTACTCTTCTCATTCTATCGATAGTAGGCTCTCTTGATTGTCGTGTGTTCATCGTCCGCGTTCCTGTTCCGTACAGCTTTATACGTAAAAATCGTTATAAAGTTAATCGTAGAAATACGATGATGTGCGAACCAGAGGCTGTTAAAAAATACCGACTAATTACTAATCACTTTTGTTTAATATGCACTTTCACAATCACGATAATTGAATAATTATTAAATTAATTTAAAGAATTATTAGAAACATTTAACATAACGCTACAGACCCCCTTGTCACGACACAATTAGGCCTAAACGTCACCAGGCGCGTGGCCTCCATTTATATGAGGTAGCCGGTAAGATTATTTGCGTTTAAAATAGACTCTTGATCTTACAAAACGATGAGAGTAGACGTCTCTTAGAATGACTCTTACTCATAATCTTGTTGTGGACAGTGACTTTTGTTTTACACATCATATCGTCTTCAGTGGCGTATCAAAAATTTGGCTTTTGGGGGGATCTGGTCGAGTCGGCCTCTTACAAAAGAAACAACAAGTGAAGACTAGTCAACATTACTATCTTTAAATTGGTTGAAAAACGTGTAATATAATGAAATCAATCCTATTAAAGTAAATTGTAATAACAGTAAAAATATGCGTTCTTGAAACAATTGTTTAGAAGATACTTAATGAGTGAACTGATATTTCATATTTCAAACGTATACGCAAATTCTGTGTAATAAACCCGTTTGTATATTTAAAAAATAATTACTACTATATTAGCTTACTCAGCTGAAAAAATAATAAAGTAGTATACAAATTTAGAGTTTAACAAATTTCCATCCACTTGGGGGTGGGGTCCGGTCCCGTGTCCCGTTCGTCCCCCTCATAAAAACGCCCCTGATCTTTTTGGATAACCGTGGAAGTACTCGTTGATATTCGTAGCGTTACGCGCCTTTCGCAACAGACTCACAAGTTTTGGTTCCAGAAATGTATTTTCCTGTCATTACTTTCTATTGATTTATTTCCCTATCTGTGTTTCAGGGACAGTATTTAGTATTTTTGTGTAAAGTGTAGTACATTAATATAACGTATAGTATATTATACAGTAGATTAAAGAATAGTAGGCTATATTAACCTAATATACAGTGCATTAGGTAAACCATGCTTAATTTCCGCACCAGTTGAACGTATAAAAAGGGTACGCTTAAATTGCCAGTAAGCACATACAAAAGTGCTTTTCTCTCACTGTTTACGAAACGTTTAAATGACTTACTGATAGAGTAACATGATACAACCGAAAAAAATCAGTTTAAAAACTATACTTTAGAAGTCAATGTATGTAATGCAAAACAAAAACCTCTGGCATGCATATTCACACGTTTACCCCTCAGAACCCTATTGTATTTGAGATTGATCTCCACCAAAAATAGGGGGGCGGGAGGCAAAAACGTGAGATCGAAATCGCAAAATTCTATCAAATTAAATGGAATTTTAACCAAAATATGAATATATATAGTATTTATTTATGGAACGTGAGGGCCCAAAAAATGGGTCAGAATTCCATGTGGACTGTCAGGTTAAAGGTTAATTGTAACAAAAACCTGAACAGGCTACTGTCCTACATAGTTCTGGAAATTGCAAAATTTTGAGACACTGGGATCAAAAATTTGTAAAAATCTTGCCACAGTCAGATTGAAGAGAATTTTAACTCAAATCTGAATGTAGCGTTTACTATAAAACGTTTTAACTTTAGAGGGTCCACAAAATATTAAGAAAAATGTAAAAGTGTATCAAGTTATGATAAGACTTTTACAAGTTAGGTGGAATTTTATTCAAAATACAAACTCGGTATCTTTAATAATTTCTCAGAATTAATATCTTAACACCCATTGAAAATTTTGGACGTAGCTTTCCAAACGTTTGTAAGCGTGCGGAAAACTTCACATATTGTTATCAGTTATGTATATTTGTAAAAAGTGTTAGGTATAAATTTTTCCGGTGAAGGGTTTGTGAGGATCGGTAAATAAATATAACACAAATTTATATTATTTGTGTCGACGTTTCGAGAATATTTATTGTCATCATCAGGACATGTGTATGGATACAAAAGAAATGTCAAGCACAACAGAAGAATAATTTGAGTGAACATGTTTGTGTATGTAAGTGTGTGCGCGTTCGCGCGTATGTATGTATCCTTGTATGTGTGAAGGAATTGAGACAGTTTGTTTTACATCATCAAATTTGTTCTTTAAATACAACGAGAAAATTATAATATCGCAGAACTTAATTTATACATTATTACAATTTAAATTACTCATAATGTAGTGGTACTTGTAATTAATTATAAAAGCAGTAATCAGCAATTAAATATTAGAATTGGTACAAAAACGTTTATACATATGGCCGTCAACATATAGCAATTAAGTTTTGTGATATAATTTTCTCGTTGTATCTAAAGAACACATTTGATGATGTAAAACAAACTGTCTCAATTCCTTCACATACATATACAAGGATACACACATACGCGCGAACGCGCACACACTCACATACACAAACATGTTCACTCAAATTATTCTCCTGTTGTGTTTGACATTTCTTTTGTATCCATACACAGGTCCTGATGATGACAATAAATATTCTCGAAACGTCTACACAAATAATATAAATTTGTCTTATATTTATTGACCGATCCTCACAAACCCTTCACCGGAAAAATTCATGGATTGACGGTCACTACGAAGTTAAGGATTTAATTAGATATAAACCTATAGATATCTGTGGAGACATACATAAAATTAAAAGCTGGGACTAAATCATTTGTCATGTAGGCATAATAATGGTAATAATTTTAACTAAAAACCCAATATAGTACTTTGAGTTATAGTACTATGGAATTTTTTGTGTTTATTGTATGGTTGTCTGCTTTACATTATTTTACATTACATTGCCACATTATTTTAAAAAATACTAAAGAACTCGGGGCTTTTGTAATTTTTCTGATAATTGAAAAATGTGTAAATACGACTGAAATTTATCTACTACTAAATATAGGTTCAAACTATAAGCGGATTCTGAATTAAGAGATTTTAATCGTTTATTAAAGGTTATACATTTTTCTACGAATTAAATCTATTATTACAAACAGAATTATCACTGTTGCACACCACTTTAGAAAAATTATTCCGATTAGCGCTTTCAAGCTTCTCAGCTCACATGTGCAACAGTGATAATTCTGTTTGTGATTATAAGCACTAACACAACTTTCTTCATTAAACTTCTTATAAATTTATTATTATAATTTCTAAATTTTTTCGTATTACATATATACGCATATACGATTGTATTTTTATTCATACGGTTATTAATTATGTACATGTACACTGAGGCACGTTAATGGTTCTACAATTGTTGAACATGGTATATCGGCATGTAAGGGTGTTGTGTAAGAAAAGAGGGTGACGCAAAACTTCCTGTGCTTAAAGTTTGACAATGACAATGACAAGGCTGAACAGTTTATAAGGGTGTCCAAAAACTTCCTAGAACCGATGCGACGTTTTGACACATCTGGAGTCTTTTAACTCTGAATACATAACAACGACAAGACAATGCCAAGAGGCCTGGCTACGGGTCACTTTACGTCATATAGAACACCCACTTCGCGTCGCCTCACCATGTGCTACTGCCTGTCACTAATTTCGTAAACTACGATAATAGACTCTTACGTTTTCAGCTAGCTTTAAGTAACAAAAACAAAGAAATTTTCCAACATATTTGGGAATTACACCTTGTTCTCAGGCTTTTTTAATTTGATAGTGTTATATAGAACTTTTAAAAGTACGAACACGTGTCAAAATTCAGATGGAAAATTCCCATTTGGTTTTGTAAAGTCTTGATCACTGATCCCTTCCCAGAATCACGTGTTAGGCCTATGTGTGTGGGGGGGGGGGCTTAACTGACTGAGTGAAGATATGTATGTAGAAGCGTATATACGCATGTGTAATGTATATACAGGTTTCAGTATTAGTAGCCCTATAATATAGCCCCAATACATGCATAACATATATGTATTGACATATGTATATCAACTATGTATAGTTCTATTTTGATAGAACTATTTATATCTGCAGTGATATGTATGTCTACATATTTCTACAGAAATCTACATAACTCTGTATAGGTCTATAATAATAATATAAATAATAATTAACAATCAGTGTCACTTTATATATTTATGTACAACATTTAACGTTTAAAACGTTTGTAATTTCGTTCTTGTCTATATAAGTTTGTAAGTAACAGACAAAAGTTATCAATACCAGGAGTAATAATGAGGATCACTGTCATACACAGACTAATTGACTCTCTCTGTGTGTGTGTGTGTGTGTGTGTGTGTGTGTGTGTGTGTGTGTGTGTGTGTGTGTGTGTGTGTGTGTGTGTGTGTGTGTGTGTGTGTGTGTGTGTGTGTGTGTGTGTGTGTGTGTGTGTGTGTGTGTGTGTGTGTTTAGAAGAACTCTGAATAGTTGTACACTAACTATAATAGGTAATAATATAAATAACTAATTAGCAGTCATTGTTACATGACATAATGGTTTTACTATGTTTAAAGTTTGAAATTTTTTGGCTCAGGCTATGTTACTCTGTATAGAATTCTCTAATTATAGATAAAAGTGGTCAATACTAGATGTAATAATTATGGATAATGTGACAAACTGCAATGGCTATGTGTTTGTTCTGAATACTTCGTATATCCGTCAACTCTACTATAAAAATGTAATGATTTTTAATATTGTTTATAATCAAAGTATCTACACTATGTATTCAGCCATAACACATTTTAGACATGTATTGTTTTTCATACTAATCCCAGTATACATTCGATTATAACTATATTTATAATAATGCGTTAATAATATTCCTGAATTTATATTTATACCTATTCATTTTAACTATAACAATATGTAAGTAGTAGTAAATATTTTGCTGAGTAACATACACTCTGTCACACACACATTCACTCATTTAGTTTGCCTGTTTATGTGTTTCACTAATTCTTTATTTCTGTCATGTCCATACTCAGGTCCTGATGATGATATTAAAAGTTGTCGAAACGTCAACACAAATGGTGTAAACATTATGTCGATAATTATTGACCGATCCTCGCAAAACCTTTCATCATTTGTTGATTCACTCTCACTACTAATTTAAGGAGTAATATTTTTCATTATTTAATAGTAAAATATTAGGTGTGTGTGTGTGTGTGTGTGTGTGTGTGTGTGTGTGTGTGTGTGTGTGTGTGTGTGTGTGTGTGTGTGTGTGTGTGTGTGTGTGTGTGTGTGTGTGTGTGTGTGTGTGTGTGCTTTGATTTATTTTCATCTTTTGTGTTTAATTAATTTTCTGAAAATTTTCAATTCTTATCGATTTTTGGAAATCTTTGTAAATGTCTTTCAAGAACTAATTCTACGTTCTGCTCACCTGCTTGAAAACGCTCTGTCTTCTACAAAATCTGCAGTATTCAAACTACTCAGAAGGCATAAGTTTCCTACTGCAATATTTCAATTTAATTATGTTCAGTCGGGAATTATAAATCCATTGTATAATATTTATTTCTGCCATTTTATTCCGTGTGCTTGCTTCGTGAAAGATTATCGTCTTTTCGTATAGGCATATAGCGAATGCTTATTGATGCATATTGTCATGTACGGATAGGTATACATTAATTGAACCTATTATAAATGATTAATTATGATTGTTTATATTTATAAAGGAATACATGCACCTAAGCGTACTTACATTTTGCCAACCCATATTCTTAGTGATTCCGGGTTTCCTAAACCTAACTCTTACAGGACGATATTGCTGAAGTCGTAGCGTCGATTTGACAAAATAACTCGGTATCCTATTACTTTTTAGTGAGATAATTGACCTAAAAAACAAAAAATATTGTAATCATTGTCTAATTTAATTACGTTTAAATTTGTGTTTCAGTGAGCTGCTAATCAAACTTTTATCTCAAGAGGCCTTTAACATTGAAAGAGTGACATTACCAGAACCTGTGTTTTCCTAAGTGCAGAAGGCTTCAAAATAGGTGGAGAACTGGAGTGAACTAGCGTCCTGCGCAATAAACACAAAGCGACAAATCTAACCTGCAGAACACTGAAGTGATTTGTTATCTTTTGTAAATAGACTTAATAAAGTAAATTCACACAGTTGCGGTTGTTTACTGTCACCTCGGTTTCAGTTTTGCCCGATCTCGTACGAAAAACTTCATACTGTTCCCCAGAAATTTTCATACCTTCTGTAGCGACACTTTAATCGTGGATACAAATTTCTCCAAGCTGCATTTACACGTTCCATGTTTGCAGAAAGGTCATAAATTAAGCCCTCATTGCCGCTCCATCTCCCATCGCACTTACCCTAAGCTCCAGTGCAGGTTACCATGTGAGTACCTTTCATTACCCCCAGGTGTCTGCCGGATGTCCCGTGGTGTGTACATAAATAGACATTACACAACGATTTTAACATTCAGTACGAATATGACATAACTACACTGGAAATCGAGATGCACTTTCCCACGCCGCAATGTCATCGAAACACTACAATGATCTCTCTCAAGACGAATCCTCCATCAAGAAGACTGAAGAAGACATGGTTAAAAGATTTCATTCCTCAAAACGAAGTATTTGAATTACGTCGGCTAAAGAACTAATTAGTATTGGACATTAAATTGAAATATTTACATTTTTGTTTAGATTATAATTAGCATTTATAAAAAGTCTAAAAATATAACACTTAATTGTGCTTTCCGTTAGTTGATGAAGAACTTGTTGGTTAAAAAAAAAAATGAATTAGTTTACACATCTTTTAAATAAGGAGTAATACCACTGGATGTCTCTCCACACGCTTACTGTAAAATTGTCATCAGGCCATGAAAATTCTTTACAGTGATAAAATTGGTATTGCTAGGTAACCTATATAGACCGCATTAACTGCGATGGTATGATAATCCCACGCTCTTATGATCTGAACTGTTTTGAACAACCCGTAAAACCTTTATTAATACAGTAGTGCGACACTATGTGGCTGTTATCAAAATTATATTGTTTCAGTGGTTCCTCTTATAATTATTTGACTTGGTATCTAATAATATACTGATTCCTAAGGTACGTTTTGCCGGTTTTTATAACACAATAATTTGAGGATCAATATACAGTATATTGAACCGGTTATCCGAATTACTCCTAAATTGGTGGCCGTACTTTTTTTTGGGGGGGGGGCTTCATTGTTCCAACAGCAAAAATATATCATTAAATATATAGTTGTGTAAATCAGATTTTAATACCATACGTTAATGTACTTGTGTATAAAAGTTTATATGTGAAAAGGGGTTGAAGTATAGGCAACCTTCGCCAATGACCCAAAACCAATCGCCCGCTATCAAACCTAGAAACGCCCTAAAGAAGATGATGATCTCAAGAAACGTTGATAAATCCCATTGAAGCCATTTGACGAAGAAAAATCTCGTAAAAATCGTTTTTTGAGCTATCACTCGCTCATACAGGCCCACGGGAAAAAACAAGGAGCGAACACACGGTATTGAAATATGTTGTTTAAAAAGAATGCTTTAGTGGATGGTTAGTGAGGATCGGTCATTAATACAAATTTTAGTTATTTTGCGTCGACGTTTCGACAATATTTATTGTCATCATAACTAAAATTTGTATTATTGACCGATCCTCACTAACCATCCACTAAAGCATTCATTGATTGACGGTCACTAAAAAAATTTAAGGATTTAAAAAGAATACTGATGATGACTCGTAGATGCTGATGTAGAAAAACGCATGAAACGCCTGTGAGAAGATTATTCTTATTCTTATTATACGGCTATTCTTAATTACGACAGGAGAGCTGTACGATTGCGGTAGGCCTAAACGGAGGAAACATTGTTGATAGAGGCGTTACGATGACGTCAAGAAAATGCTTGACGTCAGATCAAGCGGATAGAATTTGAAAATATACAGGATTTTTGAACCCAGAACGATCGGTAGAACAACTTCAAACTTCGGTACTCATCCAATCGTCTGTTAGACGTTATGAGAATAAGAGTTATTTATAGTTTACTATTAGAATGACTGGGTAAACCCCTCCCTTCACTTAATCACTCAAACTAAAGGTCAAGAGTAGGTCCATCGTCTTACACTAAGTATTTTTCGTTATTTTTTATGTAGGCGATCTCACTAATATAGCCTCTATTCAATGTATACAATAATTCTTTCATTACGCTTCTGGTTAGAAGTATCCTTTATCAGTCCCGTTTTACGAACTACAAATTAATTTCAAGATATAGGCCTAAGTTAGATAGAGACAACTTAATTTTGTTTTTTGTGCTTAATTATTTTTAATACTCTCTGAATCGAGCAGTAAATTTATTTTATTTTATTGGTACCTTTATCGGCGTTAGTTGGACTCAATCGACTGTAATTTTTCCTGTGAATAGAAAAAAGGAGTAATATTTCCGATATTAATAATTCACTGGTTTTCTGTGGCTGTAACTGCGTCGAAGTGTCTACTTAAATAGAACGGGAACGTCCTACTTAGCGCTGGCGCATCAATAAAATATGTGTGTATTTGATAAAGGCCGCACATGAACGCGTGTATTTGTGTATGCTTCAAAGAAGTGATTAACTTAAGTACACTGCTATCGATTCCGCATTAGCAGTGGCGGAATGTCACTGATGTGTAATGGAACGATACCGTACGCTAACGGCCGATACTTGATGCAAATGGTTATTCCAGCTAATGTACAGTACAAATAATATCGCGTTCAGTAATGTTAAATAATAGGCTATAATATGTCCGACTGTTTCTATAACGTAGAAAGTGCACGGAGAATTTATATCAATACTTGGACCAACACTTTACTTGTTGCGGCCACCGAAGCGCCAGTTGAGGTTTGAAGTTTTTCAGGTTTGTTCAATTCAGACTGTTCGTTTCCCCTGATCCGTTACTTAGACGGGGCTGGCGCTATTACTGCCTCTACCAAAAGCTGAACAGTCGAAAGCTTTTTATGTCAAAATGTCTTCCTGAAACTATGAAACTGTCTCCGTGCACCGTCAGTAAGATCATATTTCCGTTTTGAGTCCACGTTACCACAGCTAGTAACCGCATCATATCATAATCAGTGCCGTCATTCTGATGGTGTTGGTTAATTATCTGCGGAAACATGTTAGCAACGTAACTGCACTGATGAGAGAAAAAAATTACCACCGTCAACAGTTGTCATGCCGACTGTCAGCCTTCTGAGCGAGGGAGCTACACAGGCAACATAATGCAATTCCCCAGAACACACAAATTTTAAGGCATTGTGCAGTGTAGGGTTGTCATATGTCGCGTCACGGAGAATCCGCGATATTGCGCAGAGTGAACGCGACCGGCCCGAAAAGACAAAAGTCGTCGATTTTTAATTCCATATATTTATAAGTTTTGAAAAGTCAACTTCAGGTACTTATTTAAAATTACCGCTTAATGCCTATTACGTCACCATGTTTGTACAAGATATCGTTCTTTCCAACCATCGCCAACGATATGGAATACTATAATGTCGCCATTCCTGCTCCCTTGAGCTTACCTATTTTCGTGTTCCTCTGTGTAGTGTTCACAAGTATGCTTTAATACATTTAAAATTTAATTATAACGTCAAATTTATTGTAGCTGTAGACGAGTCTTATAGTAAGTAACACCACAGCTCACAAGGCAAGTCGCGCCATCGTTCAATTCACCCGATGTTTTTTTACTAGCCTAGTCCATTCTTCAGGTCCTAAATTATAAACTCATAACCTACCTATTCGACATGCAAGGTATCAAACAAAAATTCAGACCCATTGTGTTTCAAATTTATGCAGTTCTATATTAATCTGACAAATCTGATAATGCGATGTTATTTACGAGGATTGTTCAATAGAAACACGTTTAGAGGCTGTAAAGCATTTTTTATTCAATGATTTTAAAAGAAGTCTGCATTACATTAAGGCATGAGTCCCACTTTGCACTAATCTGTAGATTCCCTGCTGGTAAAATTCTTGCGGCTGTTTGCGGAACCAATTGCTAACAGCAAACTCTACGTCAGCATCCGATTTGACCCGCCGTCCCTTTAGTGGACCAAAAATGTGATATCGCACGGGGACAAGTCAGGACTGTAAGGTGGATGTTGTAAGACTTTCCACATCATACGACCAAGCAGATCTTGAATCATCTGGGCTACATGGCTACAGTCCAGCATTTCAATTACTTGGTATGTTACGTTACAGAAACGGGACAGAAATTGATCTGGATGAAAAATTAAACAAATTTAGCAATATCTGCGGAATAATTCATAGATACCTTTAAAATAAGACACAGAAGGAAACAAGGATAAGGTTTTTTAACACTGTAGCGGTACAAGTTTTGATGTATGGAGATGAAACCAGAGTTATGATAGAAAGAGACAAAGAAGATTCAGGCAGCAGAGATGAAGTTTATGGGAAGTACTCTGGGCTGTACCATTCTGGATAGAAAGAAGAATGTGATAGAAGGACGGAACTGGGGGTCGACCCATTGTTGGAATAGCTAAGGAGGAACAAAGAAGGTGGAGTGAACATTTGGGAAGAATGGCGGGTGACAGGACTTCAGTGCTAGCAATGGAATATAGACGGTGGGGAAGACGGATGTAGGACGGCCGAGAGCGAAGTGGGTCCGGGAACAGGTTCAGGATGAGCCAATCCTTGAGGTTGATGATGATGATGAATATTATCATTTTATGATAACCTTTTCATATTACTGTGAACGTTTTACTCGTAAGCTTTCGTGCTTTTCATAACTAAGAAGGCTTGCCTCTTCTACGTGAGACATCGTCAGTCGCGGGACTGAAATCCCTCATCACAAATGTACGAAATGATTCTCCCTATGAAAAATAATTCGTGGACACCCCTCCCTCCCCCCACGAAACGGTGTTGTTAATCTCCACGTGTCGTTTGCTTTCAGCATTTGTTTGAGTTTTATTTCTTTAGTATATATGTAGTTTGAACTACAGTATTTCCCGGGCAAAAAAAAAACATCTAGTTTCTAGTCTGTTCTACTTCCAGCGTTTAGACGCTTTGTCTGTTCCGTCTGAAAGGTCTGTCTTATTATTCGTCCTTTCTTTGTGCTCTTAATTCTGAATCAATTTGACTCTGCAGGAATCTATCCACACGAATAATAAAAATTAAATATAACACACTATCAGTTGATAATTCACATACAAAGTGTTTAAATTTATTCCTCCAAGAGTTATGGCAAATTCCAAATTAAGTTTTCCGTCAGTTTACTTTCAACAAGCTAGGGCACTCGAACCCACATTAAATTTTTTGTTTTCTGTCTTGCAATAATTGGTTCGCTTGTTTCATCAAAATAAATAACATTCAAACCGTCTAAAAAGACGCAAAAACTGTTAGGAAAATTTTGAGTTCTCGCAAAAATTGATTAATTGTTTCTAATTATTATTTATTATTCTGTCAGAGGTTAGCAGACACCTTGGATAGGTCGGTGACTTACAAGATGTACACCCGGATTGGCTAAAGCATCGGCGAGCTTTATCGTAACTGAACTAGATATACAGAGTGTTTCGAATTACGGTGCCAAACTTCAGAAAATAATTCTACTCATTCAACTGAAGGAAAAATATCCAATAAACATATCCGTTAAATGCTTCATTTTCCGTCTGCATTTCTGTCTGTGTAGGCCTATTTATTTTAAAAATTAATTACTGCTGAACGGAGTGAGATATGGGGTTGAAATATGGTATACAAAGTAAGTGGTACTATTTTTTATAAGTCCTAAACAAATTAAAAAACTAGACAAACTAGCTAATTGAAAGTTTTTATTCTAAATTCTACAAAAATCAGTACTTACGACAGAAAAATCTACATAACACATTAGCCCTTTTAGTCGTAGTACGATGAGACATTGTTTATAAGACTTCTCTCATAAGAAAACACAGGTCGATTTTTCGGGTGGGCCTAATTATTGTTTTCCATGTTTTGTTATAATAGAAATGTATAATCAAAGTTATTTTGTATCCCGATTCCATAAACAAGGTATCATTGGGTTACGAGCAATAAGGATCATTTTTTGTGTTATAAAACTGTTTCGTTATGAATACTATTTTTTTTGTGAAATTTAAAATTAAAACTATCAAACAGCCGCCATTTTGAACATTTTTAATATAACATATTTGTTTACTTAGTACTTATAAGAATTAGTACTCTTTATTGTGGTCAGCATATTCTGTTATATTTTATTCATATTTTATTTTATAAAATCACAGACAGAAAGACGGAAAACGAAGCATACTTCTACATATGTTTATTGGATATTTTCCTTCAGCTGAGTGAGTAGAATCATTTTAGACTTATTAGCACAAGAGACAAAAACAGAAATTAATCTATGGGTAGGTAGTTAAAATAAAATAAGTGAGAACACGAATAACGTGTCGGCATATTAGCGAAGTATTTGATTAAAAACTCGTATATTTTAATAAATTTATAATTTAATAATTTTACACATAATTATATACGTATTTTAACTCATTAATAGTTACATGAATTTTAACAAATTTTACTTCCATGTTCCTTAAGGAAATGGAAGTATGGTGATGGCAAAAAAAAATCGTGTTCGAGATTATTGCAGATTCTGATTGTACTACACTCAGAACATGAAAAAAAGTCATTTTTCGAAAAGTGTCTGTGTGTCTATAGATTTTTTTTATGGCAAACGATAACAGCCGCAAATTCAAACAGAATCAAATGATTATTTGCATATAGGCCTGAATTGTAGAGTTCTCAAAACTTTTTGTTTTTGGTGAAGATCGGTTATGGGAAAGGGGTAGTTTACCTGCAACGTTTTATGTTTTAACAAGCATATGGCAAACGATAACAGCCGCAAATTCAAACAGAATCAAATAATTTTTTGCATACAGCCCTGATTTGTAGAGTACTCAAGACCTATTGTTTTTTGTGAAGATCGGTTGAGGGAAAGGGGTAGTTTACCAGCAACGTTTTTTTTTCAAGGGTAATTTTTTCTATGGTAAACGATAACAGCCGCAAATTCAAACAGAATCAAATAATGTTTTGCATACAGCCCAGAATTGTAGAGTTCTCAAGACCTGTTGGTTTTGGTGAAGATCGGTTAAGGGAATAGGGTAGTATACCAGCAACATTTTATGTTTTAACAAGGGTAATTTTTTTATGACGAACGATAACTGCCGTAAATTAAAACAGAATCAACTACTCTTTTGCATACCTTTTTGAATTATACAGAACTCAATGTCTGTTGATTTTCTTGAAGATCTGTTAAGGGAATGGGGTAGTTTACCTGCAATGTTTTATATTTTAACTAGGGTATTTTCTATGGCAAACGATAAGAGCCGCAAATTCGAACAGAATCAAATAATTTTTTGCATACAGGCCTGAACTGTAGAGTACTCAAAAATCGAGTGCGATAACGTGTGGTGGTATAATTAGTGACCACAATGCTGTGGTTAAGGCTGAAGAAATAAGTGGAAAGTAGTAATTTCTATGGAAACATTTCATTTCGTAAATGATGTTAAATATAAATCTTAGAACATGGAAGTCATGTATGGTTCTCCATACCGATATTTTAGATACAACTATCGAATGTTTTGTTATTGAAATCTATCATGACAAATCGTCTTCGATATTTTTAAAAATGCAAGAATGATTAATTCACAGGCCGCGTACAGTCAATTTAGGGAACCACGTCCCGTAGATTGCCGATCCCTGGGCTAAAGCATTAGTTTGGATTTCCCTGTAAGTTTTTCGTTACGTTATTTGTTTTCACACTGTCTTAGTATTCACAGTTTCCGTTCTTTATAAAAAAAAATATTGCTTTCCCAGCTCATTAACAGTGTCTTTCTTTACAAATAATATGCGTTTAATGTACTTTTAAAGCATTCCAATATGGATGCATTCTATCAAATTTTTATTTTTTGAGGTCTCGCAACTAATTATTGTAACGTATGGTAATTATTTTCACGAGTAGACTTACGTGGTCGATTTTAACAGTTGTCGATTGACAACCGAGTTTTCTTGATATTAATAACACCAAACATCAACAGGTCTGTAATAATAATAATAATAATTTTTTAGTGGATGGTTAGTGAGGCTCGGTCAAAAATAACACAAATTTTAACTATTTTGCGTCGACGTTTCGACAATGTTTATTGTCATCTTCAGAACCTGTGTATGAAATACAAAAGAAATGTCAAACACAACGGAACTATTAAATATTTGGGTGAACGTGTTCGTGTATCTGAGTGTGTGCGTGCGTATAAATGTATCATTGTATATGTGAATACTTGAGATAATTTGTTTACATCTTCCAATTATCTTTAAGAAAACGAGCAAATTATAGTATGACACAACTTAATTTATACAGTATTACAATTTAAATTACTAAATGTAATGATATTTTAATTAATTAAACAAACAGTAATCAACAATTGGATATTAGATTGGTACATAAATTGTTTATACCTACAGCAGTCAACATATAGCAAAGTAAAATATATTACCTATAACTAAAACAGATTAGGGGATGTTCACTACGTAATTATTAAAAGTTATTTTTAACATGTTTCACTCACTACTGGTATTAACAAACAATCATAATTTAGAAACATACAATTTACACAATAACTGTAGAACTTTACGACTTACATCAGATAGTTGACATAATGTTACAAACAAAAGTTTCTGGTAAATTTTACTAACAAGTAAACTTGGATAATAATTGTAATCATATTGTAAATTATAGTAAAGAGTACTATAGAATATTGTAATTTATGTATGTGTCCACAATCACACCAACTCTCTCACCCATTCTCCCCCTACCAATCCTTCTCACAGCCTCCCACTCTACCTGAAATCGCTCTATCACTCACTATCCCTCCCACTCACTCTCTCTCTTACTACATCTCACTCACTGTCTCTCTTCTTCCCTCTCTCTTTCAACCCCCCCCTCTCTCTCTCTCTCTCACACACACACACACACACTTGTCTTTGTCCACAATTGGCACTCTAAAACACTCACCATTTTTATTACACTATCATCCTCACATAAAATAGAGAATTATGCACACGATAACAGAATAGATTTACCAACTTGCATTGAAGGGTTACAAACTTTTATAACACAACATTATAGATAACAGATCTATTATATGAAAATGGTTATTACTTAATATTTACATTTTGTACAATGTTATTTACCTGGAACTTGGTATATACAGAGTACCGTAGTCTCATGTAGTTCGTATAATGTCGGTCCTAGAGTGAGAGGCTGTGAGAAGGATTGGTAGGGGGAGAATGGGTGAGAGAGTTGGTGTGATTGTGGACACATACATAAACTACAATATTCTATAGTACTCTTTACTATAATTTACAATATGATTACAATTATTATCCAAGTTTACTTGTTAGTAAAATTTACCAGAAACTTTTGTTTGTAACATTATGTCAACTATCTGATGTAAGTCGTAAAGTTCTACAGTTATTGTGTAAATTGTATGTTTCTAAATTATGATTGTTTGTTAATACCAGTAGTGAGTGAAACATGTTAAAAATAACTTTTAATAATTACGTAGTGAACATCCCCTAATCTGTTTTAGTTATAGGTAATATATTTTACTTTGCTATATGTTGACTGCTGTAGGTATAAACAATTTATGTACCAATCTAATATCCAATTGTTGATTACTGTTTGTTTAATTAATTAAAATATCATTACATTTAGTAATTTAAATTGTAATACTGTATAAATTAAGTTGTGTCATACTATAATTTGCTCGTTTTCTTAAAGATAATTGGAAGATGTAAACAAACTATCTCAAGTATTCACATATATAATGATACATTCATACGCACGAACACGTTCATCCAAATATTTAATAGTTTTGTTGTGTTTGACATTTCTTTTGTATTTCATACACAGGTCCTGAAGATGACAATAAACACTGTCGAAACGTCGACGCAAAATAGTTAAAATTTGTGTTATTTCTGACCGATCCTCACTAACCATCCACTAAAAAATTCATTGATTGACGGTCACTACAAACTAAAAATATAATAATAATACCGTAATATGTGGTGTTAATAACAATCCCAACAAATCGTGGTTGTCAACCGAAAGTATTGTTGTAGTAATTAATTACTGTTTGCAATATATTTATTTAGAAGTTTTGGAGATACAGAAGTTTTAATTATTTATGTGGGGAAAAACTCAACACATTAAAAGATGTTTATTTGCGAACTGTTTAAACAAAAATTTTAAACGTAGACTTCCGTGTTCGATATTAATCGATTGATTAAATTGGTCCCCATATTTAACCAAGTGTATTAACACCAGACATCAACAATACGTTAACGATAATAACCATATGTGGTATAAATATCAGTGGTGTTAAACGAATAATGTGTTGTTACGGTCATTTTATGGTTTAAAAAGTTAGAATTTTTAAGTTTTGATTTGGATAATATTTATTTTAGAGATTCATTAATTCTAATTATTTTCACGGAAAAACTGAAAAAAACTAAGAGATGTCATTGTAAATTTGTTTAAACGTAAGCTTCAAACGTTTGATAAAATTCAGCTGTCCGCAGTTAATTCATAGTTGAACATTTATTTAAGAAACAAGTGTATTAAGGTTTCGAAGCTGTACGATGGTGTAAAAAGAAGCGTTAAGTGAGGTATCTGGAATTTGTTAGGATGAGAATGTAGGACACATCCACCCCCTGTTTCTCAGTCTCTGCAAGTGGTAGCAGTCGAGAGGGTGTGATGCTGTAGCGGCGTTTGAAAGCGAATGTCGCACCATCTGGCGAGCAAATGGCAAACCACTTCGTCCGTAGCAATAATTGTCAGCAGGCAATAAAACAAGGGGATGATAGGGAAGCCAGGACACTTCAAAGCTTAATAGGCACCGATTGAGACGGCGAAAAGATTTGTAGGCCAACCTTACGACCTCTTAGCTAGATTTACCAGCATCTCAAGATAAATGAACTGCTTCAAAGCCCTACTTTGTATAAGTTAGTAATGAAAACACTTTAATAGAGGCGTTAATGTTATTTACTTGTGTATTTCTCTTAACGTCTTCAAATACGACCACCTGTTACAGCGACTGCTAATAAAATAAATTGCAGAAACCTTTAATTTTTTTTTAATCGGTTTCTTAACTCGATAGGCTACCAGTTTCCTTTAGCTTACTAACATTTACAATAGATATTAGAACAAACACAAATCCTTTAAATGTAAATACACTATAATCAAAATAATTATTTTCCTTTCGCTAATTAGAAATTGTCAGATGTTCTCAGCAGAAAAAATTATCTTTCTACTATGAAATTAATTTCATGAATCTATAAAATTGCATTTAATCGTATTATGATCGTTACGATTGAAAAAGTTAATTAGCGAAGGAATCGGGAAAAAGGTAAGAAAGCAGTCACACCTTGACAAAAATTTAATTATTTAGGATAGTGAGTAGTGATAATTTTCAAAACCTGAAATTTTAAAATACGTTCCAGAACGTTCCATAATAAACTAGCTAAAAGTGAAATGTTTTGTCTATTTAAATACTGAACATATTCAGAGTGATTAATTTATCTAAAAAATAATTCTTTCCTTTGATTCTTTTGACATTTTAAAGCTCTGAAATATCCAACTAGGCCTATCTGATAGTCACAGTTATTCTATTACGTACTTAACACTATAGTTAGAGTAATAATTAGAATCTAGTTAGATAAATAGATAGTTCTTCATCGGTAGTGTTCTAAATATGTCCTTTGACTTTTTGAATACGCGGTTTTTGCCTTCAAAAATTGCTAAAAATAACAGTCGCTAGATTTGTTGTAACCTCTTCTTCAAATAAAATTAGGACTTACAATACTAATTCGTGAGGATGACTCAGTGATGATAATGACCTTAAGCAACTTATTGAAGGAGCAAAACGTGTTCCAGTTTTAACTCGGCCGTTTGGTATTTGCCTGTCTGTCTATCTACCTATCTATTTGGGATACGTCTCGTGATAACTTTTGAATGCATCAATTGTTTTTCGTAAATTGTGTCATGTGTGTTCATCCTTTTACTTTTACCCTACAAAACACTATTGCTTTTGAGATTGATCCCCCAAAAATTAGGGGAGCGAGAGATAAAAATATGATAGGGTTAAAATTGTGAAAAATTGCAAAAGTCCGCATGGGGAATTTTAACCACGATCTGAATATAGTGTTCATTTTTAAAAATTTCAAAATTCTTGAACGTCAGAACCCAAAAAGTGGGTAAAAATTTTGATAAAATCGTAAAAAAACGTGGCGTATCAAATTAAAGAGAATTTTAAGTAACAACTGAAGTAGTGTTAGGTTTTGGAAATTTCATAATTTTAGGACTCCAGCGATAAGCGATGAGAAAAATGAAAAATTGTGAAAATCCAGCAGGGTGTCAGACTAAAATGAATTCTAAACCACATGCTACTGTTTAAAATTTTTAGTTTTTATTGTATGACTGTGTGCTCTGCAATTGTTATACCCTATTATTATTAAAGAAGTACTAGAGAAGTAGTAGATTTTTGTAAATTTTCCTACAATTTAAAAAATCGGTATGGAGAACCATACTTAACTTCCATGTTGTAGGAGCTATATTTAAAATCATTTACTTGAATTCGCTTTGATAATTTCTAAAAAAAATATCCCCCACCCTCAAACTATTTTCAATATTTATAGAGATTTTTGTTATTGTGGGGTAGTCGTTCCGTATAATGTTATTTTCTATTCACTTTATAAAAGCTAGGTACTTTATTCTTATAAAGAAACTGAACTACGCAGATAATCATCCCTCCTCCTCAACCGATCGTCACCATTAATGATATTTACACTTTCATAGAGTAATAGTTTTATCATATCTAAATACTAAGGTATCTTATCCTTCAAAATTAAATACTCGTACTTTACTTGATATCAACAAAGTAATTTTAAAAAATCACCCCCTCCCCTTCCACTACCATTTATAGATATCGCATTTTCCATTTTACAGTGGATTAATATGAGTTTATTTTCGGGCCACTTATTTATCAAAATCAAATACTTTACTCTTGTTAAAACACAAAAAATGCAGGTAAACTACCACTCCCCTTTAACCGAACAGCTCCGTTTTTGATACTTAGAGTCTACACTTTTGTTGAGTAATAGTTTCATTATATGTAATTACTAAGGTATCTTATCCTTTAAAATGAAGTAGTTATTCTACTTCAGAAAGGTTATTTTCAAAAAATAACGCCTTCCCCTTCAACTACCATTCTCATTTTATAGAAAATTACCCCCTCCCCTTCAACTACCGTTTTCATTTATAGATATTTCATCTACCTTTCTACAGTGGATTATTACGATCTTCTTTTCAGGGTACTTTATTTATCAAAATTAAGTACTTTACTCTTGTTAAAACGTAAAACGTTGCAGATAAACTACCCCTCCCCCTTAACCGATCTTCACCAGAATCAATAGCCCTTGAGTCCTCTATAATTCGGGAATGTATTCAAAAAATCTGTTTGAATTTGCGGCAGTTATAATTCGCCATAGAAAAAATTCAACATACAGACACACACAACAGACACTTTCCGGTAAATGACTTTTCTTCATGTTTTGAGAACAGTACAATCAGAATCAGCTTTTATCTTGAACACAATTTTTTTGCGATCACTATTTCCATTTTCTTTCGGAACATGGAAGTAAAAGTTGTCTAATATCGAAAGCTGTGTAATAACAAATGTATTTCTTTCAAAATATGAGCGACTTCTGTGGATCTACATTGTAACTAACTAGTGTAATTTCTGTCTTTTCTGGGTGGGAACTATTCTAGAAACATCCGTTCATTCATAAGCCAGTACATGTACGCATGCAACTACACTGCCATGTCTTCCACCCTGCTTGCCGGAGATTTCTGTCGTCCCATTCCCCTCGTTGCAAGCCTCTTTTCTCCACTTCGTAGTACGTTTCGTTTCCGTTTACTCTTTTCTTCATTTATCTTTTCTCATAGGTTAATCTTGTTTCCGTCTTGTATTTACTACTCAGCTAACCCCAATTTTTTTTGTCCACACTGTTTATTTCACGTTGCCTACAATATGAGGCGCATCACTTTTACGGTGTCTAGTGTTGTTTTTATTCACACGAATTCCCCTCCTGATGTCTTCTTTTTTAACGGAGGATTATAAAAGGAATGTAAAATATCCAACAATTTTTGGTAATTACGTTTAAAAGATTATGACGCTTACTTTTTTTTTATAAGAAAAATTAAATTATTGTATGCTCTTTGAAAACATAAGAACTAAAATACAAAACATTTGTACAAAATTAGTTACAGTGGCTTATGAGAATATAATCACGCAAAACAGAATATTACAAGATACAAATGACCCCGCAAAGTTTCTGAAGTTAGCTGGGAACGTTGAGCATTCAAAAAAACATTCGATTACATAACACGCTAACATAGAAGCACAGAATAATTAAGCACAGAAGCACGCATAAGAACAAAATTTAAAAAAAATGAAAATTGCACGGGCATAGAATAAAAAATAAATAAAAAATTAACAATATGCTCATAGTTTGATTTTTTTTAATTTTATTTGGCGCTAGAAGTGTAACATACTCACTCGTGTGTCCACCGAAAGAAAACTGGTGTTTGCTTTCACCAGTGCAACGCTCAGACGGCTGCGAAATACAAATTTCCCTACAAACAGCAAAACATCCTCGCGAATAACGGCCTACGGTTTTGTTTGTCTTTTACCGCCCGGATACCGGTCGTTTGGCATTAGAAATAGTGTATGTCTTGTGTAACGGGGGTGTGCGACGTACGTACAGTTATGTGGTACAGAATTGGTGACAGAATAGGCCCAACTTTGTCACTACTTATTGCCACACTGCTAAATACTTCGTTCTTGACGAGGCCTTTCGGTGTCTCCACCATCTTCAGGTCTTAAACGTTTAAGCAATAAGTAGTGGCAAAGTTGGTGTTAAAATGGTTGCTAATAAAACTAACAAAACTGGAAAATAAAAATAGGCCATACGAATTAATGACTTCGCAACATTACACGGTGTTGATGGGGAATTTATCATCCTGTTACTGAATGAAAAAGTGCTAACTTGTTGGTAACCGTCTTCCATAAATGAAATGGTAGGCCTACTGCTCACATAAAAATAGATGCAGTTGTGTACGCGCACGCTCATGTGAAATATAAGCCTACACGCTATTCACATACGTACTGGCAGCCTACGGGGAAAACAAAAAGGCTTTTACCTTACATAGTCTGTCTTGCAATTACCGAGACTTCCACGTTAACTACCGGCAGTGTGTAACCTTCTTTGACGACGACTGGCTTTGGATTAATCACATCTTGATTGCAATCAACGCGTGTTTACACAGGGCTCATTGCTTGTCTACAAACACATATTGCAATTGGAGTTTGTGTAGGCCATGACCTTGGCAACTGAATAACGTATCTATTGTTGTTCCTGTATATTTTTACTCCATTGATCACTTATTGCAAAATTGCAGAAGATATATTGCTGTAAATAAATGACTTAATTACATATACGCTTTACAGTTTTGTGTGGAGTAGACAGGGTTTTGTGTTTGGACAGGGAATTGTCTCTCTGTCTAGTAAGAGAAAATATGTATGCATTCGTTTCGTGAGGAGACAATGGGAATGAGTCGAAAACATAAGAACGTTATTAGGTGTACAGATATTATTGCTGATTTATTGTGATTCTTGATGATACTCGTTTGTATAATGTGGGCTCAAGCGATCCAAACAGTTCCACTTAGGAAACTTTGGCGGTATCGTATAAGACAAAAATTAATATTCCGAATAATACAGAGAATTGCTTAACAGTGTATGAATTGGAACAATGACTTGCAGTAATTGTAATGTACTATAAGAATAGTAATTGTTAAGTTAGTTTTAAATAATTCAGTCGGAAAGTGAAAATGTTAAGTGTGAAAATAATATTTAGCGTACCTACGCAATTGTCAAGATTGGAAATGGCAAAATTAATGACATGTATTTATTTAAAACTGCAATCCTTCTTCTTCGTCTTCGTTTTCGTTATCATCATTATCTCCTCCTCCTCCCCAGGCTTTCCACCTTACTGTCTGCGTCCGCTCTTTTGTCACACCAACTTTTCTCTGGTCTTCCAAAATATCTTTTTTCTGTTAGATTATAAACCAAAATTTGTTTTAAAGTGCTGTTCTCAAATTTCGTTTCTACATATTCTGCCCAATTCTGTCTGTATTGTTTTATGTTGTTTAGGTTTCATATTAAAAAGATTTCATATAGGCTATACCTCAAAGTTTCTATATTCCTCTTGTAATTATTTCTCCCCTCCCCCCCTGTGACATTCCCTGTCATAACTAGTCTGCATTCAGCTGTGGTTCTTTCCCTTCAGCGTTTAACTTTCGTTGCCGTAAAGGCGCATAGCACTGCTATTAGCCTACTTTATAAAATTTCAAAAGGATATCTCTGCTGATCTTTGCGTACAACGTTCTTCTTATAAAACTGATATTATTATTATTTACATTATAATGTCTTCTTCTTCTTCTTCTGCTTCTTCAGGGACTAGGCAAATCACGTGTTCCGGTTTCAAAGGAGTATATACACTTCACCAACGTTTTTCCTATTGTTCGCTGGTCCGACAGGCTTGTATAGCCAAACTTCCTTAGACAACCTCTCACCTGGCATCCTATTCAAATGCAATCCATCTCTCATTGTTTTCTGCAATTGGCTCTTAGATATTGAAAATGTTCAACTCTTTGCGAATGTCTTCATTGTAAATCTCTATGTGTGCAGCTTTTAACAGATCGCAAGAATCTAATCTCCGATGCCTGTATCCTAGTAAGATGTTTCTTCCCTGGAACGGAAGTTTCAGAACCATATAATAACACCGACACAGACATTAACTTATAAAATTTTAGTCGAGTCACTTTCTTAGTTTTATTACAACGTCAATGAAATGAAATGTAATCTCTTTAGTTATAAAATATGAACAATAACGTCAGAACGGTAAAGACATTGTAATCTGTTTCTGTCGTCCAGGAAATTGTACGTGCATTATCGAGAAGCAGGAGAAAATGCGTCGCATACTACTATAAGGACAGTTAATTCAGTACCCAGGATAGTTGAGGTCGATGGAAAATTCAAGAACTCGTTAGTTGTTCGGACGCTACGAACTGCAAGATTACATGTCGCTCGTTTGAGATTGTCGTCGGTGTTGTACTTCTGGAATTATCTGCTATCCGAGTGGATTGAGTAGCTAAGATTAATGCTAGTTGGATATATATACATATATGGACTGTACAGTTTTCTGGACCGCGGGACAGGAGTGGATGGATCTACTTCATAAAATCGTTGCAGGACTCCCATTGGCATGAGATTCGTGAAGAACATCCAGGGAATCGGGACTCAAGGTCATGATTGAGGAAAGTGAAAACTTTTGTGCAGAATTTCTACAATAGAGAACATAAAATACTGTAAGAGACAAATTTATTATAATTTAATCAATTACTAATTAATAGCTTTATGTTGTAATGAAATAAACCGAGTAATAAAATTGTAAGACAATATATCTAACAACTAATTTGGCTGTATTATTTTATCCATACATTGTCGTAATGTGTGTGTGTGTGTGTGTGTGTGTGTGTGTGTGTGTGTGTGTGTGTGTGTGTGTGTGTGTGTGTGTGTGTGTGTGGGTGGTGGGGGTGCGCGCGCGCGTGCAACTTGTATACTATGTTTGAAATATACCTATCAACTAAACTTAGTCCTTGAACGTCATCTATAATTCTTTAAATATTTATGTTGTAACTGCGTGACAAGCATCCTTACAGTAATTTGTAAACTGGTAAGCTTGTTTGTAATGGATTATTGGCTTCATTTAAATTCATTGTACAGGAAAATAGACGGAGTTAGGAGGATTCAAAGTGTATCACGAAGTATGTGCCTGCCCCTACAGTTTAATAAGAAGAGAACTAGCCTATAATTATAGGAAGAATAAAATCAATACACGTAGTCACTAATCATTAGGAATTGCCTGCTAATCCGATAATTAACTACGAGAAACCGACATGAAAAAATAAAAATAATATTAATTAATTTTGATTGCGTTTGGTATAATATACATTTTTTTTGAAGTGGAGGTGATCCAAGTTAGAAACGTTGTTTCAAAGTACAACCTAGTTCAAGTTATATAGTGGAACTTTATTATAGACAACCCACATGAATTACGTTTAATTGAAATATAAGTGTATTCAGGAAGCATTAGAAACCGTTTAAAAGTTTGTGTATATTTTTGTATAATACCTTTATCCTTTTCTTGTCGATTAAATTTATATTTAATATTAAATTAATGTTATATATTATATTTCTTGATCTTTGTATGTATACCTTGGTACCAATCTAAAGAAAACGAGAATATAAGTCGCCCTAATGTTTCTAAACACGTATTGGGACAGTTGAAAGCCGTAAATGAAGATTGAACAAAACAGGATTAATTAAATATGAACAAAAGTAAAATTATAGAATATTAAGATATACACAATAAACGTAAACATTATAAAATAGAGCCGAGACACCGTAAGGTAAAAGGTTTTTTGGGTAACAAAATAAAAAAAAAATTAAATAATACAGAGTCTATGTAATAAATGATTGAAGAAATACCTTAACTTTGAAAATGTTAAATTGTCAAACTATATTTTTGTAAGTATATTTTACACATAATAATGTCGATCCAAGAGAATTAGGATTATATTGAGAATTTCTATGAAACGGTCTACAATTATTGCATTATTTTATGTTATGTTGATGAAAAAGAAAAATTGTCTTATAAAATTTTATAAGACAATTGCAAAACCCACATTGACATTTGCGAGTGAGGCATAGGTAGGTCATGACAAAAAAGGAATGCGGCAACTTCAAACTATACATTGGAAGATAGAATAACCAATGAGGATATCAGAGCAGAATTCGAAGTAGAGGACATAAATGAAATTATTTCAGTAGTAGAACTCAAGCCGACAAGTGTAAGTTGTTATCTTATTGCTTACAGCTGATTGGCAGGTCGTAATTTTGCTACTCATGATGTCTGCTTCAAGATTACGTCGTGTTTGATTAAGGCTTTCGTCAACGCTGGGTCTCATTGCCTGCTCTCAGCAACATCACATTGCGCTTATACAACCGTTAGAAAGCCCACTTAGTAAAAATTTGGACTGTTCTTAGCAAGAACACTTCTTAGTGAAAGAATTGTTTGCTCTTGGACCTTCTCATTTCCGTAGCTTTTGAGATGTACTTTTGTCATGTTAGGCTTTGATCCTCTCTTTATTCTCACCAGTGGATGCCATTCTTAATACATCCACAGGCCAACTTTCCTTATATTTACATGCCCAAACCATTTGCAGCATTTTATTTTTTAGGGCGTTGGTAATGGCTCAAGTTACTTCATTTCCATACTACTTCGTTGCGGATTCTTTTCACTGAGTGAGCTGCAAATATCGTCTTTATATAATCCATTCAATCCATTTCAATAGCTATGTGTTCTTACTTCCATTGTCAATGAGCGTAACCTCTGTTCCATAAAAATTGTGAAAAGGTAGAAGAATAAGAAGAAGAACAGAAGAAGACGTTGCTAACTGGGGACAGAAAATTGTAACTGTTTTCATTTCAACTACGAACGCCATAAAAGTCGTGTGTAACATATAAAGTTGTACACATGATATTTTTGAGACGGAAAAGTTATGAAACCTGTTTTCAGTCGGATGAATAAACAATCTTTTTATACGAAGCAATTGCCATGATGATTCCGTGCTTGAGGACCTCTACTGATTAAAAAAAGTAAATGAAAATTAAATTGTGTAGGACTGATTCGATCAGTGGTACCGTATACAGCAGACATTTGGACTTTCCTGAACAATGACAGAAGCCTGCTCAGAAGATTCAAGAAGAAATTACGGATAAACAAATATATTGATCAACAAAAGGAGGGAATGTACATGGTTAGTAAGACTACTGCGGGGGTAGTTGTGGTGAAGACAATTCGTCTAGAGGGTAGAACACCCCAAAATCAAGGTTCCCGGTGCTCCTGGTAGGTAATTGTGTGGCTGGTTAACAACCCTTCCTTGTAAAAAGCCCAGTTTTGTGAAACCCCATACAATAATGATTTAGATTATATTTGATTATATTTTCGCTACACTTTCTTCTACCATTCTTGAACAATTATTAAGCTTATTATATTCATATTAAACAACCAATTCGAGAAAAATTAATTGTTTATTGTTTTTAGATCGCTTCCGGGGACTGGTGGTACCCCCTGGATAACAAATTTCCAGAAATTAACTATATTTAGTTCATTAACTCAATGGCAAAGGTGGAAAATGGACGTATATATACAACAAACATAGGCCTACATCCCGTGGACTAAAACCTGAAGAGACACAACAACACCAAACGCATTTTACTGATACAATATTTTAACGATAATAACTTAACAATAACAATATCTGTCTGTCTGTCTCACTCTCCCCCCAAACACACACACACACACACACACGTGTTTAGGCACATAAGATTGCATTTCATTTTTATTAGCACATATGTTTTTTATAACAATTGAACTTGTGAATAATTTCTTTTGTAAAAATATCTGTTTAAGAGTGTTTTCCCCGACTAAAATAAACGTATTGTTATCAATAGAATATATACTTTTGTCAAAAATTGTCAATTTATTTAATAAATTAGTTATATCGTTAAGGTCGTGTAAAACATAGGGTAAGCCTACTGCTGCATAAAAGACATGCAACATTATAAGGACGTATTTTTATTGGGTTTCAACGAGAAGTTCCGACTTCCGACAGAAAGGTGTCAATTAAAATATAGCCTACATACGTTATTCCTGCGTCATAACGTTATAGCCTATTCA
Source organism: Magicicada septendecula (assembly GCA_034769895.1). Classification (NCBI taxonomy): domain Eukaryota; kingdom Metazoa; phylum Arthropoda; class Insecta; order Hemiptera; family Cicadidae; genus Magicicada; species Magicicada septendecula. The sequence goes on along the minus strand of CM068373.1, from coordinate 368,743,498 downwards.
GTTTTCTATAGCACCTTCTCCTTCTGGTTTCCAAGCTTCACCCCCTTTTATTTTGCTAATCACACACACACACACACACACACACACACACACACACACACAGTGGCAAGATTATTTAGGCTAATTGTTATTAATTTTCATCTACAGAATTAGCTTTAACATATTAATTAGATCGTGATTAAGCCTGTTCAGCCATACGTGGCGATACCTAAATAAGTGTAACGGAGGTATGGTCCTGAAAAAACTAATGGCAGATTTTCTAAAGCACTGGAAAAGAAAGAACGGAGGAAGAGGAGAAAAAGAAGAAGAGGAAAAAGAAGAAATTCGCACAATTTTAAAAATGTTTCCGAGTATCGACCGATCGATTTTACTCGGGTACAAAAATTAAAGCAAGTAAAATTTCAGAAGCTACATATACTTTCATGACAATGAACATCCTTCGTAGAACGTACTGTAGACACACTCTAACATGAATGAAATTTTAATTAATTAACTTGAAGTAAAATAAATCTAAATGCAGAGAAGAGATGACGTTTATTTACAATGATGACGCTTGCCCAACCCTTGTTCTGTCTGTAAATTTTATAAATACAATGTGTGTGTGTGTGTGTGTGTGTGTGTGTGTGTGTGTGTGTGTGTGTGTGTGTGTGTGTGTGTGTGTGTGTGTGTGTGTGTGTGTGTGTGTGTGTGTGTGTGTGTGTGTGTGTGTGTGTGTGTGTGTGTGTGTGTGTGTGTGTGTGTGTGTGTGAATATATATATATATGTATGCCACGTTGAGTAGGGTTTATATGTATATATAGTTAGCGTGCAATTAATAACACGTGTAGAGTTTTGAAGAATAGAATTTCTGCTGTCTGTCTATAAAACTAACAATAAATAATAACTATAATACGTTCTTTGTCTGAGCGTTTGATTTATGGTACTGCGGTTTATTGTATTCTAATTGTATGATTTACGTAGATCAGTTGTTCCTCTAACGAAGGTGAAAAAACTGTAAAACAAGAATTAATTTTAATTACCGCACAGGAGCGGATTGCTCTCAGCAGTTGAAAAAGAAAATAGATTAATAACGCACTGTAGATATACTGTAGAATCTTCCCTTTTGGATGCTTAACCTCGCTACGCGGATGCTGATTTTCAGTTGACTAATTTCGTGTATAACTGTAAAGAAACTATCAAAATTTACGAACAGCTACGTTGATTTTAATTACAAAGTGAAATTGTTTAATGACAGGGCTATTAGATGCCATTTTTTATACGTTTATATTATACATACTCGTCTTCTGCGCCCAACTATGTTCCCATTCGTTATCCTTTTGGGGAGTCTTTGGTTGTCCAGTCTTTCTACACGTCCTATCCAGCTGATTCTTCTGGACTTTATAAATCGGACGATATCTCCCTGTTTTAGAATGGAGTCTATTTCCTGATTAGATCTGATCCTCCATTCTCCATTACAACATACTGGTCCGAAGATTCTTCTAATAATTTTTCTTTCAAAAGTCCTCAGAGCCTTCTTATCAACTGATCTTAATGTGCAGGTTTCGGAATCGTATGTCACTACAGGCCTGATCATTGCTCTGTAGGCCTACATTTTCAGTTTAGTCTCTAGGGTCAGAAGACTAGATCTTAATAATTTTACTAGGCCAAAGTAAGCTCTATTCCCCACCATCATTCTCTTTGGTACTGCATTACATACCTTGTTTTCACTAATAATCTAAGCTTTAAGGTACGTAAACTCATTTATTCCTTCAAAACAGTAATCGTTTATGGTCAGGTTTATTGAGGTTCTCCTTGCCTGCGGCGTGGATAATTTCATGGCTTATCTGTGGGTTTCACAAAACTGGGCTTTTTACAAGGAAGGGTTGTTAACCAGCCACACAATTACCTACCAGGAGCACCGGGAACCTTGATTTTGGGGTGTTCTACCCTCTAGACGAATTGTCTTCACCACAACTACCCCCGCAGTAGTCTTACTAACCATGTACATTCCCTCCTTTTGTTGATCAATATATTTGTTTATCCGTAATTTCTTCTTGAATCTTCTGAGCAGGCTTCTGTCATTGTTCAGGAAAGTCCAAATGTCTGCTGTATACGGTACCACTGATCGAATCAGTCCTACACAATTTAATTTTCATTTACTTTTTTTAATCAGTAGAGGTCCTCAAGCACGGAATCATCATGGCAATTGCTTCGTATAAAAAGATTGTTTATTCATCCGACTGAAAACAGGTTTCATAACTTTTCCGTCTCAAAAATATCATGTGTACAACTTTATATGTTACACACGACTTTTATGGCGTTCGTAGTTGAAATGAAAACAGTTACAATTTTCTGTCCCCAGTTAGCAACGTCTTCTTCTGTTCTTCTTCTTATTCTTCTACCTTTTCACAATTTTTATGGAACAGAGGTTACGCTCATTGACAATGGAAGTAAGAACACATAGCTATTGAAATGGATTGAATGGATTATATAAAGACGATATTTGCAGCTCACTCAGTGAAAAGAATCCGCAACGAAGTAGTATGGAAATGAAGTAACTTGAGCCATTACCAACGCCCTAAAAAATAAAATGCTGCAAATGGTTTGGGCATGTAAATATAAGGAAAGTTGGCCTGTGGATGTATTAAGAATGGCATCCACTGGTGAGAATAAAGAGAGGATCAAAGCCTAACATGACAAAAGTACATCTCAAAAGCTACGGAAATGAGAAGGTCCAAGAGCAAACAATTCTTTCACTAAGAAGTGTTCTTGCTAAGAACAGTCCAAATTTTTACTAAGTGGGCTTTCTAACGGTTGTATAAGCGCAATGTGATGTTGCTGAGAGCAGGCAATGAGACCCAGCGTTGACGAAAGCCTTAATCAAACACGACGTAATCTTGAAGCAGACATCATGAGTAGCAAAATTACGACCTGCCAATCAGCTGTAAGCAATAAGATAACAACTTACACTTGTCGGCTTGAGTTCTACTACTGAAATAATTTCATTTATGTCCTCTACTTCGAATTCTGCTCTGATATCCTCATTGGTTATTCTATCTTCCAATGTATAGTTTGAAGTTGCCGCATTCCTTTTTTGTCATGACCTACCTATGCCTCACTCGCAAATGTCAATGTGGGTTTTGCAATTGTCTTATAAAATTTTATAAGACAATTTTTCTTTTTCATCAACATAACATAAAATAATGCAATAATTGTAGACCGTTTCATAGAAATTCTCAATATAATCCTAATTCTCTTGGATCGACATTATTATGTGTAAAATATACTTACAAAAATATAGTTTGACAATTTAACATTTTCAAAGTTAAGGTATTTCTTCAATCATTTATTACATAGACTCTGTATTATTTAATATTTTTTTTATTTTGTTACCCAAAAAACCTTTTACCTTACGGTGTCTCGGCTCTATTTTATAATGTTTACGTTTATTGTGTATATCTTAATATTCTATAATTTTACTTTTGTTCATATTTAATTAATCCTGTTTTGTTCAATCTTCATTTACGGCTTTCAACTGTCCCAATACGTGTTTAGAAACATTAGGGCGACTTATATTCTCGTTTTCTTTAGATTGGTACCAAGGTATACATACAAAGATCAAGAAATATAATATATAACATTAATTTAATATTAAATATAAATTTAATCGACAAGAAAAGGATAAAGGTATTATACAAAAATATACACAAACTTTTAAACGGTTTCTAATGCTTCCTGAATACACTTATATTTCAATTAAACGTAATTCATGTGGGTTGTCTATAATAAAGTTCCACTATATAACTTGAACTAGGTTGTACTTTGAAACAACGTTTCTAACTTGGATCACCTCCACTTCAAAAAAAATGTATATTATACCAAACGCAATCAAAATTAATTAATATTATTTTTATTTTTTCATGTCGGTTTCTCGTAGTTAATTATCGGATTAGCAGGCAATTCCTAATGATTAGCGACTACGTGTATTGATTTTATTCTTCCTATAATTATAGGCTAGTTCTCTTCTTATTAAACTGTAGGGGCAGGCACATACTTCGTGATACACTTTGAATCCTCCTAACTCCGTCTATTTTCCTGTACAATGAATTTAAATGAAGCCAATAATCCATTACAAACAAGCTTACCAGTTTACAAATTACTGTAAGGATGCTTGTCACGCAGTTACAACATAAATATTTAAAGAATTATAGATGACGTTCAAGGACTAAGTTTAGTTGATAGGTATATTTCAAACATAGTATACAAGTTGCACGCGCGCGCGCACCCCCACCACACACACACACACACACACACACACACACACACACATTACGACAATGTATGGATAAAATAATACAGCCAAATTAGTTGTTAGATATATTGTCTTACAATTTTATTACTCGGTTTATTTCATTACAACATAAAGCTATTAATTAGTAATTGATTAAATTATAATAAATTTGTCTCTTACAGTATTTTATGTTCTCTATTGTAGAAATTCTGCACAAAAGTTTTCACTTTCCTCAATCATGACCTTGAGTCCCGATTCCCTGGATGTTCTTCACGAATCTCATGCCAATGGGAGTCCTGCAACGATTTTATGAAGTAGATCCATCCACTCCTGTCCCGCGGTCCAGAAAACTGTACAGTCCATATATGTATATATATCCAACTATCATTAATCTTAGCTACTCAATCCACTCGGATAGCAGATAATTCCAGAAGTACAACACCGACGACAATCTCAAACGAGCGACATGTAATCTTGCAGTTCGTAGCGTCCGAACAACTAACGAGTTCTTGAATTTTCCATCGACCTCAACTATCCTGGGTACTGAATTAACTGTCCTTATAGTAGTATGCGACGCATTTTCTCCTGCTTCTCGATAATGCACGTACAATTTCCTGGACGACAGAAACAGATTACAATGTCTTTACCGTTCTGACGTTATTGTTCATATTTTATAACTAAAGAGATTACATTTCATTTCATTGACGTTGTAATAAAACTAAGAAAGAGACTCGACTAAAATTTTATAAGTTAATGTCTGTGTCGGTGTTATTATATGGTTCTGAAACTTCCGTTCCAGGGAAGAAACATCTTACTAGGATACAGGCATCGGAGATTAGATTCTTGCGATCTGTTAAAAGCTGCACACATAGAGATTTACAATGAAGACATTCGCAAAGAGTTGAACATTTTCAATATCTAAGAGCCAATTGCAGAAAACAATGAGAGATGGATTGCATTTGAATAGGATGCCAGGTGAGAGGTTGTCTAAGGAAGTTTGGCTATACAAGCCTGTCGGACCAGCGAACAATAGGAAAAACGTTGGTGAAGTGTATATACTCCTTTGAAACCGGAACACGTGATTTGCCTAGTCCCTGAAGAAGCAGAAGAAGAAGAAGAAGACATTATAATGTAAATAATAATAATATCAGTTTTATAAGAAGAACGTTGTACGCAAAGATCAGCAGAGATATCCTTTTGAAATTTTATAAAGTAGGCTAATAGCAGTGCTATGCGCCTTTACGGCAACGAAAGTTAAACGCTGAAGGGAAAGAACCACAGCTGAATGCAGACTAGTTATGACAGGGAATGTCACAGGGGGGGAGGGGAGAAATAATTACAAGAGGAATATAGAAACTTTGAGGTATAGCCTATATGAAATCTTTTTAATATGAAACCTAAACAACATAAAACAATACAGACAGAATTGGGCAGAATATGTAGAAACGAAATTTGAGAACAGCACTTTAAAACAAATTTTGGTTTATAATCTAACAGAAAAAAGATATTTTGGAAGACCAGAGAAAAGTTGGTGTGACAAAAGAGCGGACGCAGACAGTAAGGTGGAAAGCCTGGGGAGGAGGAGGAGATAATGATGATAACGAAAACGAAGACGAAGAAGAAGGATTGCAGTTTTAAATAAATACATGTCATTAATTTTGCCATTTCCAATCTTGACAATTGCGTAGGTACGCTAAATATTATTTTCACACTTAACATTTTCACTTTCCGACTGAATTATTTAAAACTAACTTAACAATTACTATTCTTATAGTACATTACAATTACTGCAAGTCATTGTTCCAATTCATACACTGTTAAGCAATTCTCTGTATTATTCGGAATATTAATTTTTGTCTTATACGATACCGCCAAAGTTTCCTAAGTGGAACTGTTTGGATCGCTTGAGCCCACATTATACAAACGAGTATCATCAAGAATCACAATAAATCAGCAATAATATCTGTACACCTAATAACGTTCTTATGTTTTCGACTCATTCCCATTGTCTCCTCACGAAACGAATGCATACATATTTTCTCTTACTAGACAGAGAGACAATTCCCTGTCCAAACACAAAACCCTGTCTACTCCACACAAAACTGTAAAGCGTATATGTAATTAAGTCATTTATTTACAGCAATATATCTTCTGCAATTTTGCAATAAGTGATCAATGGAGTAAAAATATACAGGAACAACAATAGATACGTTATTCAGTTGCCAAGGTCATGGCCTACACAAACTCCAATTGCAATATGTGTTTGTAGACAAGCAATGAGCCCTGTGTAAACACGCGTTGATTGCAATCAAGATGTGATTAATCCAAAGCCAGTCGTCGTCAAAGAAGGTTACACACTGCCGGTAGTTAACGTGGAAGTCTCGGTAATTGCAAGACAGACTATGTAAGGTAAAAGCCTTTTTGTTTTCCCCGTAGGCTGCCAGTACGTATGTGAATAGCGTGTAGGCTTATATTTCACATGAGCGTGCGCGTACACAACTGCATCTATTTTTATGTGAGCAGTAGGCCTACCATTTCATTTATGGAAGACGGTTACCAACAAGTTAGCACTTTTTCATTCAGTAACAGGATGATAAATTCCCCATCAACACCGTGTAATGTTGCGAAGTCATTAATTCGTATGGCCTATTTTTATTTTCCAGTTTTGTTAGTTTTATTAGCAACCATTTTAACACCAACTTTGCCACTACTTATTGCTTAAACGTTTAAGATCTGAAGATGGTGGAGACACCGAAAGGCCTCGTCAAGAACGAAGTATTTAGCAGTGTGGCAATAAGTAGTGACAAAGTTGGGCCTATTCTGTCACCAATTCTGTACCACATAACTGTACGTACGTCGCACACCCCCGTTACACAAGACATACACTATTTCTAATGCCAAACGACCGGTATCCGGGCGGTAAAAGACAAACAAAACCGTAGGCCGTTATTCGCGAGGATGTTTTGCTGTTTGTAGGGAAATTTGTATTTCGCAGCCGTCTGAGCGTTGCACTGGTGAAAGCAAACACCAGTTTTCTTTCGGTGGACACACGAGTGAGTATGTTACACTTCTAGCGCCAAATAAAATTAAAAAAAAATCAAACTATGAGCATATTGTTAATTTTTTATTTATTTTTTATTCTATGCCCGTGCAATTTTCATTTTTTTTAAATTTTGTTCTTATGCGTGCTTCTGTGCTTAATTATTCTGTGCTTCTATGTTAGCGTGTTATGTAATCGAATGTTTTTTTGAATGCTCAACGTTCCCAGCTAACTTCAGAAACTTTGCGGGGTCATTTGTATCTTGTAATATTCTGTTTTGCGTGATTATATTCTCATAAGCCACTGTAACTAATTTTGTACAAATGTTTTGTATTTTAGTTCTTATGTTTTCAAAGAGCATACAATAATTTAATTTTTCTTATAAAAAAAAAGTAAGCGTCATAATCTTTTAAACATAATTACCAAAAATTGTTTTGAACGGCGACTTCCAAAGGCAAATTAAACAACGTAATAGAGATTTAGAAGATATTGGTGAGTTTAATATCAAAAACACCAATTTAGATAAACAATTATCAGTTAATAAGAGTTCGTATCTTTACCCAAGTGTAAGAAACATTAGCTAGAACTGAGTGAACAAGCGAGTTAGCCAACTTCTACTTAGTGAAGCAGCCTACATTCTAAAAATTTTCTACGTAATTAATTAAAGTTCATTGTGGTTGAATGTGAAGACAGGACAGACAGCGGGACTGTTGTTTGAACAACATTTCGTGTGCTCAGTCGACCGGACCCGACCAGGTATTAAATCATTTGGGACAACACGGTGTCAAAGTGTTTTTACCCAAGCGTTGCTCTAAATTTATTAAAAGTCGCTCAGTTATATTTCACCGAGACGCTGAGCCTTATTACTAATGGAACGCAGCGTGGGGCCCCCGCATAGTAATCTTTTATACAGTACGAACTACGCAAGTTGTCCTTTGTTTGGTTAGCAACAGCATTTGTTTGTAGAGTATTGAGTTTGTTTTTATAGTGCAAAAAACACTAAAATATCATTTTACGTGAGCTTAATAGTTACAAAGCAGACCACGCCCTATTAATTCCAAAAAGTAGCGAAATCTGCAAAAGACATTTCTTTCGTAATGATTAAATAACAAATAAATTAACATTTTTTTAAAAAAGATGTTTTATTCGCACAGATTAAATAAAAAAATTAATAAACTTTTTTTAGCGAAAGACGTTTCTTTTGTATAAAAATATAAAAAAACGAAATTAACACTTTGTAACAAGAGAATGTATTTTACTAATAACATTAAACTTCTTCTTTTAACATTGAAAATGTTTATAAAGACGTGTCGCACATTTGCGGCCGATCGCTGGTGCGTGATCGAAAATGGGAACCGGTGAGTTTCCATAGAAACTACTTCTTTGTTGTCAATAACGTAGTACACATATAAAACTTCGCTTATGAATGGGACTACATTTAACTTATAATCTGTATATTGGTAATGAACATAAATATATATATTTTTTAGATTTATTGAAGCATTTTCAATGCCCTTCTCTGCTAAACATTGCTAAACTTCCTTAGGCAACCTGCCATCTGGCATCCTATTCGGATGAGCAAGCCATCTCTTTTTCTACAATATGGTCTTGGATATTAAAAATGTTTAACTCTTTACGATTTTCTTCACTGTAGAGTCTACCCCTTCGTGTGCAGACTTTAACAGATCGGAAGAATTTCGTCTCCGAAGCCTGAACTCTACTCAGATGTTTTTTCGCTGGGACCCAAGTTTCAAAATCATACAGTAACACTGGCACAGCCAATACCTTATAAAAATTTAGTTGAGTCTCTTTCCTTGTTTTTTTCTTTACAGCGCTCGGTGAATTGTGCCACATACTGACTGAAACCTAGCCAACTTGTCATCAACATCGCAATCCATACCATAAGTGATGTCACAACCAAGACAGCTGAAATGTGACACCTGCTCCATGCTAAAAAATATTAATAACCGAATAATTAACATGAAAATTGAATTCTTACTGAGGAAGAAGAAAAATTTTAAAAATTTGTTAGACCAGTCTATTGGCACACAAAATCTCTTTGCATTGCATACGTTCTGATGACGTATCACTGTAATGTGCGAATACAGGAGACGCTAACCGGCATCAGAAAAAAGGAAAGACCTTTTGAAGAACGCACAGTTATGAAAACATCAAAAGCATATAAGCCTAGCTCCTTGTAAATTAACAAATTAAATATGAAAGGGCGGTAGAATGACGTATGGAAAAAAGAGGGAAGCGGAAGTAGTGAAAGTCACCTGTTGCTTCCCTCAGTTATACAGCTTATAAATACGCTCTGGAAGCAAAGGGTCTACTTTTGTTTTGCTCGAAAGTTGTTTATTCACTTCCGGTTAGTCAAAGAATACCCGCATTGAGTAGCCTAATGTCAGTAATGTTAAATACTTGTTAACTGTTAACAGAACAGTGAAGACTACCTTAGTAAACAGAAAATATAGAGTCGCTTTGGATTTCCGCCGCTCTTGTCATTTAGAGGTAACTCTCAATCTCATTTTCGTTTTGACATTTTCTAAATACTTTTTCCTAGAATTTTCTTTTCCCTCCTCCTCCTCTTCCTCCTCCTCTCTCTGCTTCTTAAGATCTTGTTTTCCAGAATGGTTACGATAAACCTTTCGTCATATCTTATATCATACATCGTAACATAAGATATAATTTTATCTTTATGTTCCCAGATTTTATTTCTTGCAGTGACTTCTTTTTGTTCTTTTCTTCCTTTAATACGTCTAAATTAGTTTCCTTTTTATTCCCAACTAGTTCCTGTTTTCCTGTAATAAGAACTTACATGTTAAATAATTTCAGAATATCTCCTGTAATGTGTATAATACCCCTAAACCCTTTACATGTCAATGTGAAATTAAATCCTTTCAAACATTCGAGATAAAATTGCTTTACGGGGACGAGTCAAACTAAGAAAGTCTACATGTTCAAGCAATCAGAGATGCCGGATAGCTGGGAGGGGAATAGAATTATAATAGGCCTACTGCGTAGGCTATTTAAGAAGTATAACAATGGTAACTTATCAGTAACTTTGTATTGATGCACATACCCCTGTTTACTTCTCCGCATTACACGAAAGAATCTGTTTCTCTTTACTCCACGTATGCGTGCTCTATGTATCCTGTACGTAGGCATGAAGTTATAGGCTATGGCCTATGGCAGACGACAGCAATGGGGAAAGGTGGAAAGGTGTAGAAATGAAGGTAAAGCGTGTCATTGTTTCAGTGCCTCTGGTGTTCAAATACTTCACGACATTAAAGATACGTGTAACAGTATCTTAATTATCCGACAAAACGTTTGAGACTATATTTAAATTTATCTTCTAGAAATGTCTTTAGGCCCTAAGTCGCGAAATGGGTTTAGATTTTCATTTTCTAGAGCATCTGATAGAAAACTATTTAGCACAGTTTTCCAGGATAGCTCATGAATCGAAGTCCTGACGGCTGTAAGTGAACCGGAAACCTGACGCGTATTAATGAAGGCTTATATAAAACGAAGTCTGGTTGTCCATTACAATGTAATTCCCCCCCCCCCCGTCCCCTGTTCACAGCGAAATGTTCTTAACGTTCTTGTTAGGGTATCGGATTATTTCTACCGATGTGTGTTAACAGAAACAGGAAACCATGCGTAATCGCATAATTGCTAGAGTCAACGAACATTATTATCCCTCTATATTTTTTATCACTCCTCCCTTAATTATACCAGTTGTCATCCTGACATGAAATGTGGCAATCTGTGGCACTATTCATGTCACAATTGTAGGTAACCTGATGTAGTTATATTATTTTAATGTACCTGTACTCTTGCGTTCATAACATTTAATTTATTATAGGCTTATAATTTTAAATTACACACGCACACACACACACACACACACACACATCGTGTTCGTAAATAATCGTGATCTCAGTTTTCAAAGTTCGTAAGAAATATTTACATTATACATTTCCGCAGAGTTTCTGTTTTCTGCCAGAGTTTTCCAAAACTCATTTTAAGCTCTGCGTAGCTTCACTGCAGTCTAGAGTCGAATGACTGCACGTTACAGCAACTGTTGTGAGTCTTCGGTCTTATTTAGAACATAAAATAATACTTAGTTACTTTAAAATGGGCATTTTGTTTTCACAAGCAACGCTTTGTTGTCTGCCTACGAAGTATTTAAATTTGTTTAAGATAATACAGGAAGCAGTGGCGTGTTTAGAATTTGGCCTTGGGGGGGGGGGGGGGAGCGAATGGCTTCATACAAAAAAATATCAAGTTAACACTAATAAACATTACTACGTCGTGATTGAGAAACGTGTGATAACGTCCTGAAACGATAATAATACAATAAAATACGCGCAACTGAAACATTATTTAGAAGCTACCTGTTGAATGTACTGATTTTCCTATATTTCATATTTCAAACATATACGTAAATGCTGTTTAATAAACCTGTTTGAATATTTAAAAAAGAGTTTCTACTATATTAGCGTTCTCACATGAAAAAATTATATTGTACTATTAATGTTGTATATTGTATTATTAATTTTGTTATTAATGTTAATTGTATTATTAAAATTATTATTATTATTATATTGTATTAATAATACAACATAATTTTACTTGCAGAAACAGTTAATATTTGAAGAACTGTTCATTATATAAAAACTTGCAAGAAACACTTAAAGAGTTACTTACAAAATAAACATATGAAAAAACAATAAAATAGCCTAAGTTTTGTAAAAACTCTGGAGTGTTTCGTCCCTTTCATCCCCCCCCCCCCCGTAAATACACAATTCGTGACAGGAAGCGAATTGTGTCTATATGACTTCATAAGGTAATAAGTAAACTTATCTAATATGAATGTTAATTTAAAGGATTCATATACATATATCAATTTATCAGCATGCGGGGATTTGGAAAAATATTTCTTTAATACCTAGTGAATATTCACACCAAACCTCGTAGTTCATGAATCTCGATCCAATACTCGAATAACGTGAGGGATTTGAAAGATAGAGAGAGTACTTTTTCTTCTTGAGCTGAATTTGCAAATCAGAAAATATAAATAACTGTCAACCAGAGTTAAGGGCGGTTGTTGTTGATGTCGTTGTCTCTCCCTTCGGCAACCCCAAGTCGCGACCCCTCTCAAAGATCATTTATGTCGTCATTTACACATTATTTCACTGTTATTATTGTTAGAGCAGTCAGTCGTTTATCAAATGCCCTCTGTGTATAGACAATTTGTATTGCATATATTATTTTTAAATAACACTTCAGCGACTCCTTTCGTCGCCGTCACTCACTGAAACCTTTTAAATGAAATTAATTTATGCAGCTTTATTGAAAACACCTTTCGTGACGACTACATTGTGAATTATGTTAATAACTTTACCTTTTAAACAATAGCAGGGCTTTTGTGAAAGAAGAAATTCGTCTGAACGTACACTGTAAGAATGTTTATTTAAATATAGATATTTATAAAAGGTTTTAAATACGCTTTAAATTTTTTATAAACAGAAGATGTAAAAAACAATTTCGTCAAAGTTAAGATGAATATTAAGCGGAATTTAGGTGATCTTAACTTCCACATCATGCGTCACCAGGTCAACAACTGCTCTCTCCTCATTGGTGAGGGGGGGAATGGTACCATGCTTTTTAGAGGTCTTTATCATCCTTTCTTGCAAACTGTTGTCGGCCTATTGTTCTTCAAAAGAAGTCAGTTTCCTCAAGAACAGATTTTGATATTCACCTCGTTCTAACGCCGGTTGTAGACACTTTGTTCATCCTGCATGTTATTTAAAGCCTCTTGGAATAGGCCTACATGTGTTGCATTTGTTCCTGAATCTTTCTAAGACATGGAAAAGAAATGTTACGGATATTTTCTTCTATAAGTTTACTTAAATTGTATAATGGTAATACATTATAATTGCATTTTCGTAGTCCTTCAGTCTTCGACTGGTTTGTACCCTCCCCGCATATACCCGTGGTGCGTGTGGTACTGATTCTTTCACAGGTATATGGGACCTACAGTTTAACGCCGGATCCGAACGGCATAGTTGGGGAAGGTTTATACTAACCAGGATACCTCTCGCTGGTTTGCCATTGCCTTGCGAGGGGGAACGGTCGTATCTAAATCAGATGGCCCCCGGCGGGAATTGAACCCGCGCCGACAGCGTAGCAGCGCCACACGCTAGCCACTACGCCATGACCGTTCCTATAATTGCATATAGTAGTATAATTATTTATTTTATCACAATTTTCCAGGCTGTTAGGCCGTGATCTAGGTTGTTCATGTTTACCACCAGACGTTTCGTACATACCGATGACGAACATCCTCAGTGGCGCGGGAACACAGATCACAACACCCGCGAACAGTCGTGCGGGAATACAGATCACACAGTAAATGCGATGTGTTTGAGAAACAAACGTGATTCGAAGACGCTTTGCAGCTTTCTTTGGCCGACGCTAGTGGCCAAAGCCCCGGTCGATTCCTTTCTCGTCTGTTGACAAGTTTACTCGGTTTCCTCTTCTTGGATGACACCGTGCGGCGTGTTGCACGTAAATTTTACGTTCGAGCGGCAAGAACCCAGACAAACCCTCTCACTCCCTTAACAGGTACCGTATACGACCAGGTGATTCTTGGAAAGGGCTCGGCAAATACTGTGCTAGAACGAGCGCGAGCCGTTGTAACGGCCCCAAAAACAAAAACATTCCGTTCTGGACCGGACCACATGACAGGATCACCTTCCGGTAGCTCGGAACGTGTAAACCTTGGGGACGTCTATAAGAGGCACATTCTCACAGCTCTGAATGGTAACGTTGTTCTTTAACCATTTTCCTCACTACTGCTGTGAACGGCAATTCGTACCTATCAGCAATCAGGTATGATCCGTAGATAACAAAAAATGTCTGTGACAGTCAATTTACGAGATCGCAACGTGTAAACCTTGGGGACGTCTATAAGAGGCACATTCTCACAGCTCTGAATGGTAACGTTGTTCTTTAACCATTTTCCTCACTACTGCTGTGAACGGCAATTCGTACCTATCAGCAATCAGGTATGATCCGTAGATAACAAAAAATGTCTGTGACAGTCAATTTACGAGATCGCAACGTGAAAAGTATCATATTTTAAAACAGAATTAAGCATTTAGTTCAGTGCAAAGTTTTAATTGAATATATGAAGTTCACAGAAAAAGATATGTAATCAGTGTTTACAATCTGACGCGCTACGCAAATTAGAGTAGACGCCTGTTCAATCAGCGGGAACAGCTCTTTACGGATCGAGGCAAAATACGTGTACTTCTGCGCAACACGTCTGTTCACGTACACAAACAATTACTTTAATCCGTAATTTCCGAAGCTGGCTGCTGTGAAGGTAGCAATCCACTCGACGATTTACCGCCTCCAATCGATACAAAATATCTAAATTATTATGTGAAAACGTTTAACAACTGTTATTGGACGTTCAATCTGAATCGGTCTGATGATTTAAACGCAGCCAGGCCTTATCTGCTCCGCCGAGAGATGTCTTCATAAGCGCAAAACGGATTGCGTAAATATACACTGAGTGAGTACACGTCTCGCAGCCGGCAATTGCAAGCGGTTTGTCCAAATATCCAAATGGTTGTTTATCACATCACAACTGCTTTTTCCGGCTTCGAGCTGTTTAAGTACACGATTTTTTGTGTGATTGAGTTACACACAAATTGTGGCTTCAAAAATTATCTTCGACACCGCGTGAAAGCGATGTACTGATTTTCTTACCCAGGAGTTACAGCGCATTTTGGTATAAATCGTTTACGTGCAGAATACGATCTGATTGAACTCAATATTTTTTTAAAAACCTCTTACTTTCCAAACAGAAATTATTATTTCATATGTTATTACACTGACTTCACTGGGCCCGATTAAAATTGAACCTATCGCATATAATTCGCTACCTCATTAAATTTTCGTATACAATAAATTTTCTATATAGGTCTGTAATAATAGGTCCAATTAGACGAGCGAAACGAGTTTTCAGTTTTAACACGACCGTTTGTACTTGCCTGTCTGTTTATCTGTCTATCTGTTTGGTATATGTTTCACGACAACTTTTAAATGCACTCATAGATTTTCGTAAAATTTAGCACGTGAGTTCATACTTCTACCTCACAGACTTCTGTTGTTTTCTAAATAAGGGGGGGTGAAGAGAGAGAATTTCGCAAAAAAAAAAACGCACAGCGAAATAAGCGCACAGAGAAAAAATAGTAGTTCTGAAGGATCTATGATGCTACCACCTGGCAATCAAAATTACTTTGGAAATTATTTAAATACTCATTTTTGTTATGTACGTTTTAAGAGCTGATTTGCACTGGAATTTTCCAGGCTTTGATCCTGGGGTTTGATTTTGTTGTTCCTGCCTTCAACAGCGTTGTGAGTGCGATGTAAGAAGTCCACTGTTCAATATGAATTTCTTCATTCTCTAGCCGTCTCTCTATGGAATAGTAAAAAAAACATCAAAAAACAGATTCGCATTGTCTTCAAGCCAGTAGAGTATCTAGAATTTGGTCTTCGGCGGGGGGGGGGTCATGTCCGGTCGTGTTGAATTCATGCAAAAGTAAAACAAGTTAAGACTAATCAGTATTAAAATCTTTAAAGTGGCTGGAAAGTGTGTAATAACATACTGAAATAAACCGTATTAAAGTAATAATAAGCGCTTTGGAACATTTTTTACAAGATATTTATTGACTTCATTGATTTTTTATACATATCATATTCCAAACATACACGCAAATGCTATGTAATAAACTTGTTCTTAGACCAATATTTAAAAAACTATTACTACTGTATTAGCGTCACAGCTGAGAAATTAATAAAACAGCTTAAAAATTAAGAGATTCGCAAAATTAAGAGATTCGCAAAAACTTTCGATCCTTTGGGGGGGGGGCGTCCCGCAAACACACCCCTGCTTCAACCCTAAGACGTTGTCAGTTTCAGGAAGGCTAGCGCTAAACAGGTCAGAATGTGCAGTCGAATTTCCTTGTTTTCGCGGTATTCAAATGTTAGTCCAAGGTTTTGTACTTTTCCTCAGAGACATTTTAACATGATAATGTTTTTAGGCCGAGGGTCATTCCACAAAATGCGTCATCGAAAAATGTAACGCTTCCACACTTTCGATTCCCCACAGTCTAGAAATCTTTTGTTTACAAAACATTATCATGGTTCGATGTTTCGGTTTCGTCGAAATTCTTTATGCGCGCGCGCGCGCGCGCGCGTGTGTGTGTGTGTGTATAGGGGGGGAGAGAGAGAGAGAGAGAGAGAGAGAGAGAGAGAGAGAGAGAGAGAGAGAGAGAGAGAGAGAGAGAGAGAGAGATTTCTCATGTGGAAGTCGCATTTCTACGGACGAAAAAACTTCTTTAAGGGCAGAAACTGCTGCTGCTTCAACAATCAACGTTAACTTTTCTAAGTTTCCATTCTGGAACTGCACGTAGAATATGATGAAAAGTCGGATATAAGTTCCTTTTCTTTGTTTGGTAACAGGCAAAACATAACTGGATAGACATTTGTGTCTTCTTTAGAGCTTCCGTAGTCAGCATAGATAGCATACCAGATAGCATAAATTTGGGCAGTTTGTTTATTGTAAAAGCCGTATCCATGAAAAACCTTGATGACAATTCAGGCTCTCTGTTCTTTTCCCCCTACTGAGAATTATCAGTTTCTCTCCTGAGCTGTCACCTGTCAAAGAGAAAACTGGTACCACCTTTCATCTTGAACAATTTCATTTCGGTTGTTCAGCTCCGTTTGGTTTCCGCGATATTGACTCCTCCGGTGGTACAAAATCCTCTTAGCCCTTAATTGGTGGGGCATATGTGCGACGAAGTGACAGGCTTTTACTACTACCTTTATACTAGCCTTTAGCCTACTGTGTAGTTATCCCAATTATTCTTTGTAGATTCTTGAAAAGGACGTGTCTTCTTCGCTTGATTGATACACTTTACACCTTCTAAGCGCGCTGTGTCCGGTGCTTGACATAAATGGTCACATCCAAAACTTCGCCATTTTTGTCTTAAACATTCCACGACATCTTGTCGACTTTTCTTTCTGCTATCGGCAAACGGTCGTCCCATCTGGCGACCATAGTGAATTCCCGATAAGCGTAGTAATTGTAGGCCTAGTGTTCTGAAAGTGGCCGTGAAAACTGTTACATTAGAAGCGTACAGGACAAGCGACAGTGCTAAGTACTGACTGGGGCGGGATGGATGTACCTTGGAATTTCCCGGTGTATTGTCCTCATCGATGGCTCAACATTGCAGGTGTCCGCCACCCACAAGCAAGTATAACGACCTTATTTCGCACATTTCGGTTGGGGAGCTTATTTAAATTTGCGCTCTTTTCTTATACTTATTCGATGTGAGGGATTCAATTTTTTTTTAAATCAGAAAGCCATGTATTTTTTGGCACAAGGGTCTAGAATGTGGTTCAAAATTTTTTAATAATTGTAAGTAGCCTACCCATGCCGAATATTAGACAGAAGGGCATTTTAATCCAAACCCAAATGTAGTTTTACATTGAAAATTTTTTAACTTTAGGGGCACCCCTGGCCAAAATTTGAAGTCGTCATTTTGATAAAATTGTAAAAGTCTGTGTGGGGTGTCAAATTATGAGGAACTTTATTCAAAATACGAATTACGTATCTTTAATAATTTGACAAAGTTGGTATCCGTCACAACCCTTGTAAGATTTAGACCGCCTAGAGAAAGTATATAAGCTATGTTCGCAAAAATCTTTACCTATTTTAATCATTTATGTAGGCCTATATTTATGAAAAGTGTTAGATCTAGGTCTATAAAGATCTATGGACGCAAACGCAAACTTATTTGTGACTTAGGCTTTATGGTTATGAATTTAAGTAGGCTTATAACAACCAGTCCAATATTCAGGATTTTTAGTGTGTATGGCATTTACAATAATTAAAAATATAATACGAATATAATAATGTCTGCCTGCTCTACAATTATCTTCTTCTTCTTCTTCTTCTTCTTCTTCTTCTTCTTCTTCTTCTTCTTCTTCTTCTTCAAGGATTAGGCTTGCAGCATGTTCCGTCTTCACAGCCACTGTTTTCTTGGTCTGCCTCTATTTCGTTCTCCCCACATCAGGTGTCCACATCTTGTGGATACGGGTTTGGCAATCCCGATGTGCCCTGGCTGGATTCTCACTTTGCTTCAACTTGTTTTGGATGAGATCCCTTCCTTTAATTTTTTCTGTCTAGTCTCTTGACTGACTCTTGTTCTTTTCTGACCCCGACGCTATTAGAGTATTCGAGGGCTAGGGTGCTTCCTGTTTCATTCTAATTTCTTAGCTGCTGCCTTGCAGTGCAGGCGTTGGTTCGTCCAAGCCTAGAGGAAAAAACCTTGATTAAAAATTACAAAACCACTGTCTTGTGGCGTGGATTGATCCTCAAAGGCTAAGGGAGAAAACCCCAACAGAAAATCAGGCACGTTGGGAAGCCTTAAGGTGGCAGCCCAACACCTAACTACATAGCTGGAGGGTGGTTATTTCTGATAGCAAACTACACCTACTCATAATCTTCACAGGAGTCAAAGGGTCCACCTAAGAGATCACATAAGAAATTCAGACATAAGACAAGAGCTGAATATATACTCTACAATTATGTTTTACTAAAAAAAAAAAAAAAAAAAAGTAATGGGGGTTTCTGGTTTCTGATGGGGGGGGGGATACTTTTTAAGACATAGCAAAACTTACATTATCCATGAGAATTACGGTTATGTCTCGTCTCCACGGTCACGCCAGGAAAATTAAAAATCGTTACAATAGATTTGGCGTGTTGTCGGGCTGGACCTCCATAGAATTCCGACGGAGAAGGCCGCGAGTATTTCATTATGTAATAACCATTATTAAGTTCAGAACTGAATAATGTGTATAAAAAAGGAAAAAACGGTATATTGTATATAACGGTATAATGTAATAATGGAATAATGTATATAATAATAACTCAGTATAGCGGTAGACACAGTACACAAACTATATTACAAATAAACGTAATTTATTTACATTGACAAGTACGGTAATGGATAAATAATTTTAATTTTTTATTATCCATCCTTCCTTTCCTTATTCTCTTCTCATATTATTTAAAGTAATTATTCTGTTAAATTCACAACTTACTGTTCAAAAACCTTTATCAAAATGTCTACTCCATCCATTACCTCGACTTTATCGACTTTTTTCTTCACTTGACTTAAGATTATTATTATATTTTCTGTATCACTTTGTTAAGACGTAGTACTTTTCAATGGATAATTACGATGTCTGAATCAATGATATGAATTCACTTATCTTAGCCACATTCTAGTGTTTACTGAGAATTACAATTGTTTAATCATCAAAACAAATGTTGCATGTTTACTTTGTAAACCCAGTTATACAGTAAAGTATTTGTAACACTATTACATCAGATCGTCGGCTTTCCTTTTTGTATCGTAGAAGTCCCACCATGTTGCTAAGTAAGTAGAATAGGTCGGAAGTTCCTTTTGAACCTATAATTGCATGTATACTGAATTGAATTCTTTGTACGTATTGATTCTTATCGCGGCGGCGTGAACACTGTGGACAGACAGACATATGAATCATGGCTTGCCTCTGCTAGCGTGATAGTGTAGGCCTACTCCCTGTTCAAGTTTCTAAGCGAGCGATGCAGCTTAGGGAGCTTACTTATATACATATAAGATAATGTTATGAGTTCAGAGATAATGTTATTTGAGTATAAGACAGCCATGACAGCCATATCTCGTCAGAGGACTGGCGTATTCCTACGCTTGTATTCCTAGAAACATTGGCTTGTGATATCGCATAGCTTATAATTCCGTCTACTTAAAAAAAAAAATTCTAGCTTTCAACTATTATATGTAGTTACGTGGCAATTAAGGCAATTAATATGAAAAAAATATAATTAGTATACTTACCTTAATTGTATTAACTTATAGGGATGTTTTAATTGATTATTGCAGTCTGGTGATGCTGTGGTGGCGGCCCTGTGCTGGCCAGCGCGTCAGGGCAAGGGCATCTAGTGCCTGTCTGGCTTTACCTATAGAAAATTTATAACTCTGGTACTGTATTCAAATTAGATTGAATTTTAACGCACATTACCACAATTTGTTAAACTTCTTCAATATTCAATGTATTCTTCACTATTTTTGAACGAGCGAAGTGAGTTCTCAGTTGTATCTCGACTGTTTGGTATTTGTCTGTCTGTCTTCTGTCTATCTATCAGTAAGTCTGACTGTTTGGGGTATGCCTCAGGATAACTTTTGAATGCATAACAGATTTTCGTACGACGACGGTGGTCGTAACAGAATGCATAACAGTTTTGACCACGTGTCCACACTTTTACTTTACAGAACACTGGTGTTTTTAGATGTATCCCCCAAAAATAGGATGGCGGGAGGTACAAATGTGAGGGGGTCAAATTTGTAAAAAAAATCGCAGAAACCCTGTCAGGTATCAGATTAAAGAGAATTTTAACGACAGTCTGAATGTGATATTCAATACTGAAAATTTCAAAAATTTTGAATGCCAGGACCCAAAAAGTGGGTCGAAGTTTTGATAAAATTGGAAAAATCTATGTCGGTTGTCAAATTAAAGGTAATTTTAACCAGAACTTAATATAATATGCAATTTTAGAAATATCAAAATTTGAGGACACCAGGGCCACAAAAAGTATCAAAAATGTGAAAACATTGTAAAAATCCAGGCGGGTGTCAAATTATAGGGGATTTTAACGCAAATTCGAATGTAACGTTTACTAAGAAATTTTTTAAGTTTGAGCGGTATCACGGGATAAAATGGAACTCAAATTTTTAAGAAAATTGTAAAAGTCTACGTGGAGAACCAAGTTATTATGAGGAATTTTATTCAAAGTACAAACTCAGTATCTTTAACAATTTGACAAAAACAATAGGCCTATCTATGTACACCCTTTGCAAATTGGGCTCCTTGCCCCTTGTTTGGGCCGCCTTCAAACAGTTTGTAAGCTAAACTTGCAATCAAAACTTAAAATAATGTTATCAATATGTGTATTTGTGAAAAGGCCTATTCATAGACCTATAGGTATCTATAGAAACATACATAAACGTAAAACCTAGGACTAAATTATTTGTCGTTTCGCCATTATGGTTATAAATTTTACTAATAAACAATGCAGAAGTTTGTAATTTTTAGTGTTTATTGTATGAGTGTCTCCTTTACAACTGTTATATTACTAAAAATTTGTAGAGTAATCACAGTTTTCGTAAGTTTTATAATAATTGAAAAAGTATGTAATATTTAAATTTACCTAATAACTTTATTTCATTCAAAATAGTAAGTCCATGCTACAGCTCAGGGAGCGTACTAGTGTATTTATTGAAGATAATGTAGGCCTAATTTTTATATTGAAGTTACTGAATACAAATTCTAGTCATAGAGAGACGATAGGCCCACTGCCGTTCAGATATTTATTTGCCTTGACTCGCAATAATTTTGGCGACTAATAAAATGATTACGGTACCTTTAATACCTGGTAGGAGTGACTATAATTTTCTTTTCCAAATATCATTGACAATTTTGCCTATTTTTTTTTGTTCGCCCAATATTTTTGACATTAGGGATTCTTTCCATTCTACGTTTTACAGGCGTACATATTTCTACGCAGAATACATTAAATAATTATGTAATATGTAATAATTATTTAATAATAATAATAATAAATATCTGAGTTTAGAAATGATTTGCTATCTAATATTTAATAGTTAATTACTTAGGAACCTTACACCTTGCTCGGTTAAGTCTGTGATTGTCATCCATAGTCACTGTAAATTGCTGAACCACCATCGCTTCTTCGCTTTAGTCGAGGTCTTTAAAATTTCCACCACTTTTAAGTTCGACCGCCAAACGTATAGAACAGTGGTCGGTAAAACCTGAAAGGGTCAAGACACTTAAAAGTCTTCTGCGAACGAAAGAGGGCTCGGAGGTTAACAGTGACCAGATTATAATAACAGAGACTACTAATAAATTCACAAGCAGAATTATCACTGTTGCACATCACTATATAAAAATTATTCGGATTAGCGCTTTCAAGCTTCACAGCTCATCGTCAGATCGGAAATCAGATTGTCGGAAATCTGATTTCCGATCTGACGATGAGCTGTGAAGCTTGAAAGCGCTAATCAGAATAATTTTTAATAGTGATGTGCAACAATGATAATTCTGCTTGTGATTTTAACCACCAACACAACTTTCTTCATTATACTAATAAATTGTTGTGGGTGAGGAGGTTTGCGTTTGTTCACAAATAAATGTTAAAAGAATCTGTAGGCTATCACTCCTAATTACTCTTGACTCCAAGCGATTTAGTAAGTGGTATAAATGAGCAGAGAAATGTTATTTAAATTGGGATTCAGCACAGTGGCTGAATGTGATTCATCGAAGGGTCACTTGTTAATAGTCATCGCCCCTACCAAGTTTAAAAGTAATAAATAATATACCTACTAACAAGCGGAAACAGAGACTTTTTTACAAAACAGTTCATCAGCTAAACAAGGTATTTAGAAATATGTTCTATTCTCGGATTAATATCTTGTAAGATAAACGATAAATGGTATTCTCAGAAGGAAACAATTTTTCCTCCTCGTTTCTGTTGTCTATTGTCGAGACGCAGTATATGAACGGAATTTCAGAATGTCGGTCAGGCCGACCTGGTCATTTATGATTAATAAAAAGAAGTAGGCCTAGTTTGTTTACAAAAACAAAAAGAAACGGCCCTGATTAATGTCTCTCGAGTGTGTACGATTTAACAGAAATTTTATTTTACAGGGGAGGGTCGGTGTTCAAATGAACACAGACGTTACAGTTTTTGTTTCCAAAATGCATTTTTTTGAGTTATGTTGTGTATTTAATAAATAATAAAATATTCCAAGCTTTGGTGGTTTAACCAATCTTATAATTCCACCTAATCCGTTGTTTTTGCAAATGCGTTCTTAATCACAACTATGTAATTTAAATGGACTAAACCACTTGGTTTATCAGATCAAACCACTTGTTGGACATCGTATGCACGAAGCTACCCAGGCAGCACAAGATCGAGACCTGGAGAAATACATTCAGCACAATCGTCACATCATCTCACCATGCACTATTTAGAGTAAGACAACCAAGTATGATTTAAGAGCACATTTTTTAACGTATCTAACACTTTCAGTTATTACTGAATTTAACAAACGGAAGTTAAATATTAACAACTTATAATTATATAGCCTATAATCAGATTAGAATTGTAGCCATCTACATATAGGCTACAGTCTGTCTGTAAGATTTAGACAAAACACATAAAACAATAAATAAAATAGTTTGTCTCACAAGACTGCGATTAGGACATACGAATCTGACGTTGTCGCACCTGCTACAACGACCAGTATGTAGGTAAAGTACTGTCAGTAAAACACATCATAGAGGAGTGGTCTGCTTTTCGAACCCCCTGAAACAGAGATGATCTGAAAACAGACCTCGCTAATGACACGGCATCGATTGAGAGAACTCTTAAAGGCAGCTGGCTTGATGAACCGGTTATAAAGCACTTATTCTGGGGGGAGTTGTCCATGTCAACAACAAATGAATTCATTCCTTTTTTCTGAGTATTGATTGCAGGTTGAGAAATAAGGTCTAAAGGCCTTAATTTTCTAGCCCAATACTTACAAAAAAAAATCAATCAATCAAATTAAAAACAGAATTAACAGTGTTAACGTTAACATTATTTCCGATCTGATGATGACCTGGGAAGCTTGAATGCGCTAATCGGAATAACAGTGTTAATTCTGTTTGTGATTATAACTACTAATACAACTTTATTAATCCAATCAAATTAAATTATAAGATTTGTGTCGTTTGTGGCGTCTTAGATCCTGAACAGCATCAAGTACCAAAATCGCTAACCAAATCATTTGGTTGGTGTAGGTGATAATTTTTTAAATATAATTATATTATGTTGTCTGCTTGAGAAGTAACAAGAATTTTCAAAGGGGTACTGATAGCGTCTAGGGAAGAACGACAATAATTTTAAGAGAAATTATTCTGAAATTATTAATTATTAATCAGAAATTATTCTGATTAACAGAAGACAAAGTTAAACATTTGCAAAACTTAATTTTAACGTAGGTTGTGTATGTCGGAGGGGATGGATTGAGGAGGAACTATCGTCTCTCCAGAACGCAGAACATGAGTAATCAGATGGAGTATGAATCCAATAATCCGATACCGTTGTAGAAGATTAAGAAAAGAAAATAGAACCCTGTAATTGAACGAACGAGCGAGTTATCAGTTCTGCCTCGACCGTTTGCCATTTATCTGTCTGTCTGTCTATCTCTCTGTCTATTTGGACGCATCAACCGATTTTCGTAAAATTTGGCATGCGTGTCCAACTTCTACCCTATACAACCAAACTGGTTTTGGGGATTGATGCACCCAAAAATAGTGAAGCGGGAGGCAAAAATGTGAGGGTAAAAATTGTGACAAAATGGAGCAATCCCAAGTGGGGTATCAAATTAAAGGAAATTTTAACCACAGTGTGAATATAGTGTTCATTTTAAAAATTTTTGGACGTCATGGTGAAAATGGGTGAAAATTTTTAAAAAATCGCAAAAACGCATGTGGAGTATGAAATTAAAAGAAATTTAAACTACAGTCTGAATTTAGTGTTAGTTTTTGGAAATTTCAACATTATTTGACTCCAGAGCCCAAAACAAGATTAAAAATTAGAAAAAATTGTAAAACAGCCAGGTGTTAGACCACAAGGGATTTTAATATAAATCCAATTTTTTGTTTAGAGTGTTTTGCTCTTTGATTGCTCTTCATTTGTTTTGTTACTAAACAAAAATTAGTAGAGTAATAAGGATGTTTGTACTTTTTCTGATAATTGAAAACTTAGGCTATCTAGTATCAAAATTGATGCAATAATAAGTGTACTTGGTTCAAAATACTGAGCGAGTTTTGCAGCTCAGAGAACTAAGTGCACTAATTTCAGAAGAACGAGCGTACACGGTGAGCAAAAAATGTTATCGGCTGATCTCCTCCAGGGAGAAGGAAACGGGGAAGCTTTGCAACAACGAAAAACAGTATCCTTGAACGTAATCAGTGATGGATCATTTGTGTTTAAATTTTAAGAGAGGGTTTTAGCAACATTAATTTAAATTATTTTTAATGTAATGTTTCTGTCGTCTTTAGGTAAACTTAATCGGTAATGGAATCGGTAGCCGTCTTCAGGTAAACAATTCTAAAACATACAAATAGAAATTATGTAAAAACTTTTCTTAACAGGTCATCTATTTGTCATTCCCATATGACTTTCTTATCACTGGAGTAACAGACTAGTGTTAACTTTACATAATTTTTATGTTTACGTTTTAGAAATATTTACCTGTTGACGGTTATTTATTTTCAGTGTAGCTGAAACGTTACCTATTCAGAAAAATTAAATTAGTGATGGTTAACGTCCATTTTTCAATTTTAAATACGAAAAATGTACGACAGGCTACATTTTGACAGATAGGGATGGAACCAAGGAGCAAGCTGGAGTCAAGTGTACAATACAGTTAAATGAAACGTAAATATTACGCCTGACCACACAGACGTTTTTCACACTCTGTGAAAGGTAACAAAATCGGTTGAAAGCTTCACGATGATTTTCAATCATCTGTCGAAGAAAAAACACAATCCACATAAGACCGGCTTCCGCGAAAACCTAATAGCGCCTCTTCATAAATGTTAATAGATGGACGACCATAACTGAATGAGCGAAGTTAATTCTCAGTTTTAACTCGACTGTTTTGCATTTGTCCGTCTGTCTGTCTATCTTTCTATCCGTCTGTTTGTTTATCGTTTGGGATATGTCTCATTATAAATTCTGAATGCTTCAACCGGTTATCGTAAAATTTGGTAGCCATGTCCATACTCTTACACTACAGAATCCTATTGATTTTGAGATTGATGCGCCCAAAAATAGGGGAACCGGAGGTAAAAAAGTGAAGGGTCAAAATTATGAAAAAAATCGGGCAAACCCATGTGAGGTATCAAATTATAGGACATTTTAAACACTGTCTTAATAAGTGTTAATTTCTGAAAATTTCTAAATTATTGGACGTCAGGCCCAAGAAATGGGTAAAAATTTTGATAAAATAGCAAAATTTCATGTGAGGTATCAAATTAAAAATAATTTTATATAACTTCTTCTTCTTCTTCTTCTTCTTCTTCTTCTTCTTCTTCTTCTTCAAGGATTAGGCTTGCAGCATGTTCCGTCTTCACAGCCACTGTTTTCTTGGTCTGCCTCTATTTCGTTCTACCCACATCAGGTGTCCACATCTTGTGGATACGGGTTTGGCAATCCCGATGTGCCCTGGCTGGATTCTCACTTTGCTTCAACTTATTTTGGATGAGATCCCTTCCTTTAATTTTTTCTGTCTACTCTCCCTTGACTGACTCTTGTTATTTTCTGACCCCGACGCTATTAGAGTATTCGAGGGCTAGGGTGCTTTCTGTTTCATTCTAATTTCTTAGCTGCTGCCTTGCAGTCCGGCGTTGGTTCGTCAAAGGCTAGAGAAAAAAACCTTGATTAAGAATTACAAAACCACTGTCTTGTGGCATGGAGGGATCCTCAAAGGCTAATGGAGAAAACCCCAACAGAAAATCAGGCACGTTGGGAAGCCTTAAGGTGGCCCTATCACCTAACTACATAGCTGGAGGGTGGTTATCTCTGATAGGCAAACTACATCTACTCATAATCTTCACAGGAGTCAAAGGGTGAACCTAAGAGATCACATAAGAATTCCAGACATAAGACAAGAGCTGAATATACACTCTACAATTATGTTTTACCAAAAAAAAAGTATATTTCTGTTTCTAACTGGAGAGTAATCACACAATAAATGCTAAAAATTCCAACAATCGGATTTATGTCAACATTGTCTTTAGTCTGACGTCCGGCTACAATTTTTCAAATTTCGGATTCCATTATTGGATCAAAAAGTTTTGAAATTTCCAAAACTGTACACTATATTCAGATTTTGGTTAAAATTCTCTTTAATTTGATATCCTACTTGGAATTTTTAATTTTATCAAAATTTTACCCAATTGTTTGGGCCCTGGTGTCCCAAAATTTTGAAATTTCAAAAAATTAACACTAGGCCCTACATTCAGATGTTAGTTAAAATTTTTTTTAATTTTATGTGCCACATACATTTTTTTTGCGATTGACCCTAACATCCAAAAGATTTTTAATTTTCAAAAACTAACACTATATTAAGACTACATTAAAATTCCCTTTATTAAGATATATTAATTTTTGACATTTTTAATTAAAATTTTCACCCACTTTTTGGGCCCTGACATAAAAAACACTACATATTCTGATTGTGGTTGAAATGTCCTTTAATTTGATACCCCACTTGGGCTTTTCCGATTTTTCACATTTTTGACCCCTCACACTTTTGCTTTCCGCCCACCCCCATTTTTGGGGGTTCTTGTCAAAAACAATGGAGTTCAGTAGGATAAAAATAGGGATACAGCCTACATAGCAAGTATTATAAAAATCGGTTGATGCGTTCAAAAGTTATCGTGAGACACACCACAAACCGGCAGACAGACAGAGAAATGCCAAAGTGTCTAGATGAAATTGAGTACTCGCTTCGCTCATTCAACTTGTGCATATGGCGTTTCGCTACAAATCTAAAGGACCTGTATTCGATTTCCGTGCGTACCATAAAATCGAGGTGAGCTTTTCAGCCCCCAGCTTGTGGAAACGTGTACCTATAATAACGACCTTGGGGCTGAAGCGTAGTGCTGGCCACTCTGCTTTCCTTTTATACCGAACAGCTGACATAAGACAGCTTACCCCAGACTCCTTAGGCGATAAACTGAGCCGTTATTTTTATTTTTACTTCCATGTTCCTTAAGGAAATGGAAGTATGGTGATGGCAAAAAAAATTTGTAACCCCTCTTTCCTTTTATGTCCTTTTTTTTGAGTATAAAAACAACTTAATTTATTTTAATATTTTTTTTTGAAAGAGAAGCCACAAGTTAATTAGGACTAGGCCGAAGTCTAGAGAAGCAAAAATTATGCTGGGTCCAGTATGACGGGACTTGCAATAAAACTCAGCCGTAACAGAACGATAACAATTTATTTTATTTCATGCCCTGCCTTAATATTATTAAAATAGAACAACATATGTGCCCAATCACAAGTACGAATAAAGGTAAAACATAATAAGTGTGTATAAATCTTAGGCATAACAAATGTGTATAAATATAAAACATCACAAGTGTGTATAAATCTTAAGCATAACAAATGTGTATAATATGAAACATCACAAGTGTGTACAAATCTTAAGCATAACAAATGTGTATAATTATTAAGTACAACAAGTGTATATAAATCAGTGAACACATGCATATATGATTATAGAATTTTCTCCCATCTCGTGGCTAGCTAGACACATAACAACACACACAGAACATAAGGTACACAAAACTCACAATCACATTAATTTTAACACGCATGCCCCTGGAATGCACCCACCTACCAGGTAGAGTAACTACAATCTTATGACCCAGCATTGATAAAATATACGCCCGTCGGCAACCCGTTCAGTAGAATTACATAAAGCCAAAACCCCAGGAAGAATGATAATAATTCATGACGCGTAAATAAAACCAGACCACCCATTTGTCTAGCATTCCATTGATCAATGACCCATGATGAGCGTGTGAACCTTAAGTTCCTTTCACATCATTAAGTGAAATTGACAAAACTACATCACCTACTTTCAGACAGTGTTTATAAAATTCTAGACAGTTATTTGACTTCACAAAATTCCAAAAGGAATTAAATCTTTATGTACTTTAATAAACAGAAATTACTTGCTTGAGGCTTTACTATCTCAGAAGATTTTGACAATATATATAATTTACCCAAAAAAAGAAAATGATGAAAACATGTTTTATAGTCAAAAATTAAACAGCAAATCCTATAAGTGGGAAGTCAACCCATATGTGTTTGCCAGTTAAGAAAACAATCAGTTTAGCCCTTGTGCAAGGGGCAAAATCAGCTAAAATATTTCCATAACATTAGTAAATTGTTTCTATTAGCCTCAAATGACTATATAAAATAATTGAAAGAAAAAGAATACAATAAAGTGGTTGTGCTCTGGCATCTGTGGGAGCGCGCCCACACGTAGTTGACAAAATTTGACAGGCATTCAACCTGTCGGAGGTTGCACCAGCGTGTGTCGGCGAAAAACTAAGTCCCCCTTTGTAACCCCTGAAAACGTCCCAAAAAAAAAGGAAAGCCCCCAGCCCTTAAATGTGAAACCCATAGTCAAATTAAATTTTATACACAGCTGTTCCAGCCGGAACAGAGCTACTGAGCTGTAACATAATTTTGTAAAGAGTTAAATGAAAATGAGATGCAACAGTAAAATGGTACAAGAGTAAAATATCTCTGGCGCGCTCCCCCAGTGCAGCACACACTTACAGGCATAGCATTTAGTGTTATATAAATGAGTTATAAAAAAAATTATGAATTTAAGTTATAGTGTTCAGAGTCATGATCACAGCTCAACTTCCCGGTAGACAGTTTGGACACGTGGTCCCATGGCTTCTAGGCTATTTACAGTAAACGGGCACACTGCCGGCCCGGCCCCAAAAATGAAATAAATGCATGAATATCACCTTATAAGTGCTGGCGAGTGCAACATAGAAAGTCAGTCTCCATCTCCCTCTTCGTATAAGATCTCGTTCATGGTTCACAGCTTAGGCAGGTGTACAGCCATCAGCAAGCCAGGAAACCGGCTTAGTTCGAGAACCCGGGAGTCAATTTACGCCTTAGCTTGGCATGTAGAAACAGCAAACTTCGTCGTAACGTCCGAAGAGAGAGACAGCCAGACCGGTGTATTTCTCCGTGGGGGCAGTGAGTTCAACTGGCCGTTAGCAGCAAAGCTAGACGACCCTTCAGCACGAGCTGCGCGCGCAACCTTAACTGCAGCGAGCAAACTTCAGCCGCCCCTGCTCACTTTTACAAGCAGAATACGGCTTTAACTAAAATTTTATTAACGGCCGGCTTTAGACCGGCACAAATTGTGTTCGAGATTATTGCAGATTCTGATTGTACTACACTCAAAACATGAAAAAAAGTCGTTTTTCGAAAAGTGTCTGTGTGTGTGTCTGTCTGTCTTGTGTCTGTCTGTCTGTCTGTCTGTGTGTGTGTCTGTAGATTTTTTTTCTATGGCAAACGATAACAGCCGCAAATTCAAACAGAATCAAATAATTTTTTGCATACAGCCCTGATTTGTAGAGTACTCGCGACCTATTGTTTTTGGTGAAGATCGGTTGAGGGAAAGGGGTAGTTTACCAGCAACGGTTTTTTTTATCAAGGGTAATTTTGTTTGTTTGGCAAACGATAACAGCCGCAAATTCAAACAGAATCAAATAATGTTTCGCATACAGCCCTGTATTGTAGAGTTCTCACGATCTGTTGATTTTGGTAAAGATCGGTTAAGGGAAAGGGGTAGTTTACCTGCACCGTTTTATGTTTTAACAAGGGTATTTTCTATGGCAAACGATAACAGCCGCAAATTCAAACATAATCAAATAATGTTTCGCATACTGCCCTGAATTGTACAGTTCTCAAGACCTTTTGTTTTTGGTGAAGATCGGTTAAGGGAAAGGGGTAGTTTACCAGCAACGTTTTACGTTTTAAAAGGGTATTTTCTATGGCAAACGATAAGAGCCGCAAATTCAAACAGAATCAAATACGTTTTTGCATACAGCCCTGATTTTTTTGAGTACTAAAGACGTATTGTTTTTGGTGAAGATCGGTTAAGGGAAAGGGGTAGTTTACCTGCCACGTTTTTTGTTTTATCAAGGGTATTTTGTATGGCAAACGATAACAGCCGCAAATTCACACAAAATCATATAATATTTTGCATACAACCCTAAATTGGAGAGTTCTCAAGACCTGCCGTTTTTGGTGAAGATCGGTTAAGGGAAAGGGGTAGTTTACCAGCAACGGTTTTTTATCAAGGGTAATTTTTTCTATGGTAAACGATAACAGCCGCAAATTCAAACAGAATCATATAATATTTTGCATACAGCCCTGAAATGTAAAGTTCTCAAGACCTGTTGGTTTTGGTGAAGATCGGTTAAGGGAATAGGGTTGTTTACCAGCAACATTTTATGTTTTATCAAGGGTAATTTTTTTTTTGACCAACGATAACTGCCGTACATTAAAACAGAATCAACTACTCTTCTGCATACCTTTTTGAATTATACAGAACTCAAGGTCTGTTGATTTTGTTGAAGATCGGTTATGGGAAAGGGGTAGTTTACCTGCAACATTTTATGTTTTAACAAGGGTATTTTTTCTATGACGAACGATAACAGCCGCAAATTCAAACAGAATCAAATAATTGTTTGCATGCAGGCCTGAATTGTAGAGTACCCAAGATCTGTCGTTTTTGGTGAAGATCGGTTAAGGGAAAGGGGTAGTTTACCTACAACGGTTTTTTATCAAGGGTAATTTTTTTCTATAGTAAACGATAACAGCCGCAAATTCAAACAGAATCAAATGATGTTTTGTATACAGCCCTGCATTGTAGAGTTCTCAATACCTATTGGTGTTGGTGAAGATCGGCTGAGGGAAAGGGGTAGATTACCAGCAACATTTTATGTTTTAACAAGGGTAATTTTTTATATGACGAACGATAACTGCCGTAAATTCAAACAGAATCAACTAGGGTTTTGCATACCTTTTTGAACTAAATAGAACTCAAGGTCTGTTGATTTTGTTGAAGATCGGTTAAGGGAAGGGGTAGTTTATCAGCAACGTTTTATGTTTTAAAAAGGGTAATTTTTTTATGACGAACGATAACTGCCGAAAATTCAATGAGAATCAAATAATTTTTTGCAAACATTCCTGAGCTTTAGAGAACTCAAGGACTGTTGATTTTGGTGAAGATCGGTTAAGGGAAAGGGGTAGTTTACCTGCAACATTTTATGTTGTAACAAGAGAAATGTTTCCATGACGAACGATAACTGCCGCACATTCAAACAGAATCAAATATTTTTTTGCATGCTTCCCTGAATTGTAGAGGACGGAAGGTCTGTTGATTTTGGAGATGATCGGTTAAGAGAAAGGGGTAGTTTACCTGAAACATTTTATGATTTAACAAGAGTAAAGTACTTAATTTTTATAAATAAAGTATCCTGATAAGAAGCTCATAGTAATCCACTGTAGAAACGTAGACGAAATATCTATAAATGAAGAGGTTAGGTGAACGCGGTGGGGGTAATTTTCTATTATTAAAAATTATAGTTGTTGGTGGAGGGGAGAATTTTTTATATGTGTACTACGTTATCGGCAACAAAGAAGTAGTTTTTTGTTAAAATTGCTTCCCGGGCTCTTTAGCCGTAGTCCAATGTTTTCTGCAAAACCAGACTTTTCGGCAGTGCCATCGACTGCCATCATCGGTGAAAATCGAGTGCGAAAACGTGAGGTGGTATACGTTACTGACCACAGTACTGTGGTTAATGCTGAAGCAATAAGTAGAAAGACGTAGTTTCTATGGAAATATTTCATTTCGAATATGATTTTAAATATAAATCTTAGAACATGGAAGTCATGTATGGTTCTCCATACCGATATTTTATTAAAGGGCCAGAACAGCAGTGAATATGAATACACAGACTAACTAAACATCATAAATATAGAAAGAGACAGGTCATTCCAGAGATCGTAGAAGTAGTAATGTTAGGCCTACTATCAAGAGAAAAATAGTCGTACCATCGAATCGTATAACAGTTACTGGGGAATTCGTTTGCACGGCAACGGTAATGAACGGCAACACAGGATAATGGGACGGCAACATAGGATTACCTATAGCGGGTTGGTATTCCAGGGAACATAATATAAAAAATATTTACATAAATGGATACGAGTCGCCGTTCATTCATAAACGTGTATGCATATCCCAACACACACAGCTACCTGACAGTAAACCGGTGTCTGCCAGTAGGGGGTTCGGTCTCCAACATGGTCACTCTGCCAGCGTGCAATTATTCTTCTGTCGCAGACTTTTAATTAAATTTAATTCAAATAGTAGACTACAAAAAATAGGAAAACGTCATATCTGTTTATATTACGCTGAAGATAATATGTCTCCACCAGCCATTGGTTCATTGCCATATTAGGCTACAACGTATTTTTCTACTGGTTATATGGATGACCAAACACCTCAATAATGAAAGAACAACTAGGCCTATCGTATTAACGAGCGATGTTCGATAGATCATAAGCATTTAGAGTGTGTTTTGAATTAGTCGTATTGAAAAATTTACTCCAGTTGGCACGCGAGTACACTCCTCTCCGCACCCATATACACGCACAAAATATGTAATTTATATATAATTCGATGACTACTGTAATTGACAATACAGTAATACTACTGTATTTCAGTTATTACAACTAAAATAGTTTTAGTTATACCTGTGGAACAATAAGACGACTACTAAAGATTAACACGCAGAGGGGGAAACACAGCTAAAGTTCTATAAGGCACTTTTGCCACCTTTAAAGTTCTCTCGTGGCTGTGTCGACTTTAATGTATGCATGCGAAACATGGACTCTCCTGCAAAAAGATATTTAAAAAATACAGCCCTCGGAAGTGAAATTTTTAAGAACTGTTAGGGATGTAGTTTGAGATAGCATCTATGAAACGACGACATAAGGAAAGACCTGAAGTTACAGTCGGTTCTGGAGAGAATAAAGGAATACAGGCAGAATTGGAAGTCCCGTGTTGAACGCATGGTAGGCACGAGTATTCCTAAACAAGCGTTTGAATATAGGCCAGTGAGGACGAGAAATCGTGAAAGACCCTGGAAAAAATGGTCAGAGACTCTATGAAGTTGGAACGGGCTTCATGTAGTGAAAAAAAGAAGAAGACTAAAATAGTATATCTAATAGCCTATAGGTTACTTAATAGGCCGATATCTACAGGCCTACCTAATATACTAGCTAACTGTACGTCATTAACTCATCACATATTTGTGTGTCGGTTACCCATAACCCTAAAGCAGACAGGATATTAGACGGGTGAAGTAAATTGAACTATTACCACTTATGACATTAGCAAAGCGACAGAAGTTCCAACACGGCTCACGAATCACTTACAAAAATCAAATGTTTTAATACAAATTAATGGTTTAAGTCAAGCATCTCCATTTCACTTATACTTAACGTATTTCGATTCAAATGTCATCCATGGATGGAGATTTGTCCGAAGACAGAGATCAGCTGAATATTGTTCTCTCCAGGGGCGTATTTATGGGGGGGGGACCGGACCCCCTCCCAAACGGTCGAAAAATTTGATTGTGTTAATCTCTTAATTTTTGGGCTGTTTTATTATTTTTTCAGCTGTGTACGCTAATATAGTAGTAAATATTTGTTAAATATAGGCCCCACAAACAGATTTATTACGCAGCTTTAGCCTATAAACGTTTGAAGTATAGGAAAACTGATTCAGTCAATAAGTATCCAATAACGCGTAGGCCTATATAAACACTATTCCAATAACGCGTAGGCTATTTTTAATGTGTTATTACAGTTTACTTTAATGGGAGCGATTTCAGCCACATTAAAGATACTAATGTTGAATATGTTAATTAATCTTAACTTGTATTTTCATTTCCAGGAAGCCGACCCGAATCCGAAACCCTCCAAGGCCGAATTCTAGATACACCACTGATACTCTCCAGTCTGCCTTTAACGTCTCAGTAATTTCACCATTTCATCAAATACGTCAGCGCACCGTGTCTTCTTCCTTTTCATCTCTTCACTATATCCTTTTGTTAATTTCTGTAAACAAACCGTTCTCATGATGCGGTCAATTCAGTTTCCTTTCCTCTTCCTTAAAGCTTCAACCAATTAACTCATGGCATTTATTCTTCTTGTCATTTCGAAACTTTCCAAATACGTCATATCTTAATTTCCGTGTCTCTGAAGTCTACATTATCATGTTCAATCGAAATACTCTTTCTAACTCAATAGCAAAATTTATTTCCAACTCAATGCTAATTCCTGTCTTAGTGAGAAAATTGCTTATTCTACCTAATGCTATATTTTAAGTACAATTTATTTTATGTAGGCTATCTTCTGTACAGTAGTTTCCATTACAAGTCATTATATTTCCACGATTTTTGGACTAAAGGATTTGTTCGATTTTAACTTTATAATCACACTTACTGCGGTTTTTCTATGCCGTTTTCGATTACTTTAAATTTTGCAAAATTTATTCCAATTCCAAACGCCTTGTCTTTTATAATGGTTCTGTCTCTCATTTTCTGTAAAATCGCCTTTCCTCTGTGTTACTATTGATCATCTGCATATTTTATGATGTTAATTCTGTATCCTCCAATCAGTATTCAATTCAGTTCTTCTAAAACTCTTCAGTTCTTCATTTAACAAGAAGAAGAACTAAAACGCTTGTGTGTTATAATTAAAACACATTCCATCAAAGTCTAAAATTTGTAGGTTTGTAACAGAATTAACTATTGTGACCTACTCCAGATTCGGCTCACAATTATAAAAACACAAGCCACACCAGCAATCCTTTCACGTTAGGTTGAGTCGACATTAAACAGTTCATTGACTAAACAGTTGCCATTAGCGTATACATCACAAAAGGCAGAGTTGCACGCGTAACAAATTCAAGGACGTTCGCCCTAGGGGAGTTTATTTCCATAAGTGGTTGAAAACCCGTTGTTGTCATTATTTTTGCAAACACAAGCGAAAGTGTATATTGTACGCAAACAACAGACGTCAAGGGTAATATTTATGAACGCATGTCTCTGCACGCACACACCTACGGTTTCTTGGAGACGTTTTGTTAACCCATCGGAAACCCATTCAGAGACTGCTCGGAATGCCAAGCCTAGCAAGCAAAACGACAGTCCGTTACAAACTTTCGTTTTCTTATTTGTTACCTAGTATTACACATACGTATACATACGCACGCATACACACTGAAGAAGAATATCGTTCACGTGCGTGATCGATGTCAACTTACTGAATTAAATAAATGCCAGATTATTTTCTTATAGGCCTATATTGCTAATAAAACTGACTAAATCTAAATTTACACAGAAAAAAAGATTTTATTGTAATTACCAAAATAGCTTGGTTAAGGTGAAACTGACAATGAAGTTAGTTGAAATAACTACATATTTTGTTGATTTAACCAAATCCAAACTGATTTGGTTCCATTAACTAAATCAGTTTTGGTTAGATTTTACCAAAACATTTGGTTACCATAACCAAAACTGACCCATTTGGTTGGATTCACTACACTCTTCTTTGGTTGAATTAACCAATTTATTCAACCAAAAGAATTTGACCAATTTTTTTGGATCTGGTAACCAATATTTTGGTCGTCCGTATAGTGACCAAATTATTGGTTACCAGAAACTATTTGTTGGTAATTCCAACCAAACAGATTTTTGTGTGTACCATTCGGCTAAACCTTATCGTGTAGTAGCTAGTTATTGAATCTATGTTTACTTGAAATTTAAATCCTATGCAAACACTTTTTTACTTCACATCTATAAAACCTAAACTATCATGTTGACTTAGTTTTAAATTATATTATTACACCACACGCACACACACACACACACACACACATACACACACATATCCATACTTGGCGAACGGAACCGGATCCCCCGTTCACTATTGTTTATTTTCAGCTGTGAACTCAAATATAATAGAATAGTAACTTTTTTTTTTTTTAATAAGCCTATATAGTTTTAATACACAACATTTACGTGTAGGCTACGTTTAAAATATCAAATATAGGAAAATCAATTCAGTCAATAACTTTCTTGTAAACAATGTTTCAATAGCGCGTATTTTTATTGTCTTATTACAGTTTAATGGATTGATTACAGAATGTTATTAATACACATTTATCAACTAGTTTAAATTAGTCGATTAGTCTTAACTTGTTTTTTCTTTTGTATGAAGCTGACTCTACTGCCCCCCCCCCCCCCCAAAGGATAAATTCTAGATACGGTACTGTACAAGAAAGTATGTTTCGTTATTTAAGTTATTTTAAAACTCTCAACCCCAGCACTGAGCGTTACCACACTGAAATGCGTATTTTAAGTAGGCCTATGCCTAATTAAAAATACCCTTCCTTGTTTGAAAATATTGAATAAGAGTTACATTAAAATTCATGTAACATATATGTGAGGTTTGTAGGCGCGCTAAGGCGTAAACCTGTCGCCTAGGGTTATCCATACACCGCTCTGTCTATTTACTTCCATATCTAACCCCTTATTCACAGTTACTAATAACAAATCTGAGTGACAATTTTTTGATTTAGTAACAAAGAATTTCTGTTTTCTACAGTAGGCTAATATAAAATACGATATTTCTAAGCAATTCACAGATTGCCAATAACCTACTCGTCTTTTATTACCAGTTCTTTTAGTACAACGGAAATTATTTTTTTAATCAGGAACTTATATAATCGACGCTCAAATTTGCGCAGTCGATTGATAATATGCTGGGATGGAAAAATAAATGGTTTTACATTTTAATAAACACTGAGTAAATCAATTCCAAAATTAATTGCTCTATCATCAGTACTCCTTAGAGAGAAATAGTTTAAAATTGTATTATATTGTTTAGCAAAGCTTTAGCTTAAGCTGTATGAAAGTATACTTCCTAATTAAAACCGCGCTAAACAATTCCGATATTAAACTTAGACAAAGTGTCACACAAAAAGAATGACACAGGAAATATTGCCAAGGAGAGTTATGGAATGGACTCCACCAGAAAAAAGGAAAAGAGGAAGACCACCTATCACCTGGATAGAAGAAATTCAGACTATATTGAGGGAAAGAGAAACTGAAGAAGATCTTTGGATGGACAATCAGCAGTGGAAGATGAGAATTCAATCAATTCTGTAATCTTTGGTTCCGGAAAATGTGTAGGCTAAACATTGTACAGCCGGAATAAATAGACTAATAATAAAACTTACCAATATATAATCTTAGACACGTTCAACGAAAACCGTTGTTCTTTCGAAATAGACGTGTAAATGTTTCAAACATCTTGTAGCGCACGCGAAATAAGTAGGCCTAGTATGTTTAGGAAAAATACTCTTCTTACTTAGAATGATATAGATTCTTATTTCAAGTTATTTAAACTGAAGTAAAAAATTAAAAATCTGCAATTCTTAAGGGGTGTCTGAAAGCAAAAAATTAAACATTTTCAGTTTTTGGAAATGCTTATTTTATTAAAATTGGTAGGCTGTGTAATTGAATAAAGTGCTATATAATTTATGACACAAATAAACTCCGAAATTCAGCTTAGAAATAATCTGAAGTAGGCTACGTCTGCATACAGTAAAATCATTGCAATTTTGTACTCGATTCCTTTCAATAGTAGACTAACTTAAATTGATGTGGAATGGTTTTCACTGTATACAAGGGGATATTTTATACTACTTCATGCTGGCAACTTTGAAGTCAACAATATGGCTACATGTATGTTTCGTTTTTATGCGTGAAATAAGTGTTTGGTCATGAACTTGGACTTAAACCAATATACTTTAAACTCGTTTTTTGAAAAACAATATTTTTCAATACTACTTAGGTAGGCAACACATATCTCAGAAACTATGCTACATAGGATATTACAATTTTCAGGGCTGATGTAAGTCGCCCTGACACGATTCTGTATTAAAGCAGAATTGTACAACTATAGTACTAAAGTACTTTGGGTGCTGTAAAAAATAATGTTTATTCTTAATTTCCCTTGAAAAAAGGTTATAAAATTAAAACAAATATAAATCTTATTGTGGACGTGAAATTAAATATTTCTTCTTAAGTAGACATAAAACATATATACCTAAAACGCCTACAAAAATTTCAAGGCTCTGTCTCATCAGGCTGCAGACAAAAATTTACCTAAATTTGGGCAATTTAACACTGCCAGCGTAAGGGGCTACCGACTTTCTTTGAAGCTTACAATGTTTACTTTTGAATCATACTTTTAAATTCAGTAAATTTTGTTGCTTCCGAATTTTGAATTAAACCAGTAAAAGTGGAAGCTCCCTTTCAATCAGAACTCTCATTGCCGTTGAAAGCTGCGGCCGTTACACATCTACACACCACGTGACGATTTTAACACGTGTGACGATTTTTGTAACTTGTAGCTCGCATTGTACAACAAAGTGTATCCTATCTCTTTGCAATTGTTCGGTTCTTGTCACTATTGTGGAGTTATCTTAACACACAGGGACGTATTTACGGGGGGGGGGGGACGAACGAGACCGGACCCTCGCTCCAGAGGATCGAAAAAAGTTGACTTAATCTCTTAATTTTTAGGTTATTTTTTTTTTAAATCTGAGTACGCTAATACAGTAGTAACTCTTTTTTAAATATAGGTTTATTACACTGCATTTGCTTATACGTTTGAAATATGAAATATTCCTATAGGAAAATCAGTTCAGTCAACAAGTGTTTTCAGTCAATTCTAAACAATGATTCAAAAACGCGTATTTCTTATTACTGTTTTCTTTAATGGGATTGATTTCAGTATGTTATCATACTTTTTTCAGCTTCTGTTAAGATATTAATGTTGATTAAACTTAACTTGATTTTTCTTTTCTACGAAGCGACCCGACCGGACACCTCCCAAGGCCAAAGTCTAGATCTCCCAAGGCCATTCTAGATTCTAGACGCCATTGTTAACACAAAGACATCTGCAGCATACGTCCAATTCGTTCTTTTATTTTACTTGGTAGGGCACCAAAATTTATTTTCAAAATTCTAAATTTCAAGCATTTCGTTAAAATAAAAGAACACAATAATGTTTAGGACCGCGAAGTGTGTAAGAAGAATTACAGAAAACCAATGTAATACGGTGTTGCTGTACTAGTATTTAGTAGGAGGACGGTTTCTTTGGTGAAGCAAATTACAGTATAACGGTGTTCTGAGAGCGCGGGAATTATAGAACGTGACTTAATTATCTCCACAACAACAACAGCTGATCGCTTAATAAAAGTACCGCTGATTACTTAATGTTAAACGCAGAAGACCCAGCCGGGCTACGCCGCATTTGCCTCCACTCTTAAACACCTCTTCCATCACTGGTTATACTAAACATTAAATATACACACGATATTTGAGTATCCGTTCTTGTGTAGATATGATGTTGAAAGACTACAATACCCAAAAACATGAAGGTAAGGATTACAAAATTTTAAAAATAGCTAAAAGTTTTCAATCGTTGCGTTTTACGTTTCATAACATTCTCTAAAACCTGTCTTAGGATTTGTTCAGTGTCAAAAATTCAACTACGAGGGTCATTCCAGATTCAGTATCTCACTAGCTCCGAACGTAATCTCACTGACGTCTTCAGTCGCAACCTTATTTTAAAGTGAACATTAACTTATAGGCCTAAAAGTGCAATGTTTTTTTGTTTCTTTTAGTATCCTTACATTCACATATTCTATTAAGCACGAGGAATCACCGTTTTGCTATTTTTGTTATACATTTTTTTCCTAATATTTATATATAATGTTCTTCCAGTTATGAACAACGTTATTTGAACTGTTTTTTTCCATGGGCTTTAACTTTTTCCCAGTAGGCCTATTCCTGCATTCGTTTTCGGTGCTATTCCCTTCTTCCTTCAGTCCACATCTTGCGTGTTCTCAGGTTGGGCTGTTCCTGGAAACCCTGGTCTGCCCTAAGTTTCTTTTCAAGAGGGTATTCGCATAACGTTATTATTATTTGTCTGACGTGGCTGGACAGGAAAGTTTTACTACTAAAAGCAGATTGGAAATCTTTATTTTATTTGGATAGATAAAAATCACCCGAACTTTTGTTGTCTCACTATAGATTCATTTAAAGATTTTAAAGCATAGAGAGTTCGTCTCGTCGATGGCGGTTCCTAGACCTTGTAGCCTAATGTGGAGAGATAATTCTCCTAAGTGTGAACAACGGTAAAATAAAGTAGTAGGGGCTTGGAACATCGTAGTAGATAGAAATAAAAATAAAAATTAAACATAAAAATAATTTACAATTACGCCTATACATAATAATAAACGTTCTTTAAAGTTTAATGACGATTAGGTCTCTTATCCTCAGAATAGACTTACCACTGAATTTTATTGCGTTGTCTTGAATTTTATTGAAGAGTTAGAAAGTATAGAAACATAATTCAAATATTAAAGGCTAATTTTGAGTATAGGTTTAATAATAACCAGCGCCTTACAGCGCGGTTGGCACCAGAAATCTACCAGTAATCAGCTGTTCGTATTGGCACGAACAGCTGTTTGTTGAATTAGCACTCGTCAACAGAACGCACTAAACCCTTTCGGCGTTACTACATAGTACAAATATTAAAAGTTAAAGTACAATAGTTCATAAATAACTGTGGTACTTGCTCCCACAAGACAACTCGATTGGCTACGTTAATTTAATACGGGAAACATAATGTTAAGATAATAAGATACAAAACCAAAACAAACACTTTTGTAAAAGAGTTGAAACATGCGGGGACTGCAATTTGAGATCGATGGAGGTGGTGATTACAAAATTTCATAAAAATAACCTTGAAACTCGACCAAAGAATTGGTGCAGAACTTGAAGTTTCATAGACCAGAGAGCGCTTCGGTGCTTTTCCCTGATTCTTCGATTTCTCCTTTCTAATTGAATCAAAAACTCCTGGTGGTTCCTGGTGTTTTCGGTGAGGACGATGTAGCAGCCGAGACGCATGTTAAGTGCGAATCGTCGTGAAATCGTGAACCTGAATTTTTAAACAGTGGGTTGCGTTTTAAGATAAGGCAAATGGAACACTCGTCCATTGAAAAGTACTTACTTACTTACTAGCCAACGCCCACCCTTGGCTGTTGGGCCATTAGGCGGCGCGCTGACCAGTAGAGACGTGAGAGCCTTGCCGTACCATCTTCGTCTTGGACTTGCGTGTCTGAGATCAAGGCTGGACATGTAATTAGGTGATCCGCATTCATGGAAGCGTATCCACAGAGAACACATTCAGGAGACGACAACACGCCAATGCGGTGCAGGTGGGAGGCCAGGTAGTCATGACCAGTTGTAGTTCTAAAAAGAGCAACACTAGTTCCTCGGGGTAGAGTTCTATTGATGGGGCCGTCCGTAACCAATGTTGCCAATCTTTTTCCCACACAGCCTCTTAATTGTTTTTCTTTTAGCCATAGGCTTA
Source organism: Magicicada septendecula (assembly GCA_034769895.1). Lineage (NCBI taxonomy): Eukaryota > Metazoa > Arthropoda > Insecta > Hemiptera > Cicadidae > Magicicada > Magicicada septendecula. The sequence goes on along the minus strand of CM068373.1, from coordinate 368,700,841 downwards.
TTGAGCAGTTTATTCTTGCTTTCGCAGATGCATATGAGCTGGGGGTCTCCGGCTGAGGTAGTGCTGCGCCCATTTTGGCGAGGATGTCGGCTTTTTCATTTCCCATGATGTTGACATGGCTGGGTACCCATTGCAGTTCAATCTGCCAGCCTAATTGTACAAGGTTCTGCAGTTCTCGCCTACACTCAATCGTCAGGGAGCAGTTTGTGTCACCATTTGAGGTCACGTTTTGAATCGCTGCAGTTGAGTCTATGAGGAAGACGGCTTTGTTAGGTGGTGAGATCTTGGCAAGCTCAATAGATGCTGCCTTTGTGGCTGCTACCTCTCCGTCATAGTTGCTTAGGCGGCCTCCTACAGCGAGGTGGCTTTCAAATAGAGAGCTGTAGAAACCAGCCCCTGTTGCCCCTGTAGATGGTATAGAGGATCCGTCCATTGAAAAGTAAAATACTACATTCATATGCAAAATTATCTGAGCAGCTGAATTATAGTTTTCCAACCGTTCTCTTCCTGTCCTTATTCTCATTCGTTTCTATAGTAATGCGCTCTCCTCCTTGGTCTACCCTGTTCTATGCAGAGCACAAACAGGTGTCATTACCTTCGAACACAATATTTCTTGAGTCACAACGATTTCTTCAATTTAATAACAGTAAAACTGTAGGCTATGAAAACGTAACGACATTAAACACACCCGTTAGCTTTGTGTAATAAAACTTCAGGTATGGACTAGTGATTGACCTGAAGTAAACGGGAAACTTCCTTTGAATGCTGCTTTGCATTTTCCAGAACTCCGTCTCATTCCACTATTGCAACTGTTGTATTATGTAAGCCTATTAAACAGTGGCGAAGTTACATGGAGGCAATTGAGGCAATGCCTACCCTAAAAATTCTGTAGAATAAAAATTATAAATACGTATGAACTACGTAACGTAAAGATTATACATTGTTACTGGTGTGACTGTCGAATTTATTAAGCCGAAATGTGCTTTACCGAGCGACCGCTAGATGGTGACAGGTGAGATTCGGCATAAAGCGAATGAGGCAACGTGAATTTGCCTCAGCGTTTTCTGTATACATCGTTTGTAAGCAATGTTCTGGCGTGTTAGGGAAGTGCGGGGGAGGGGGATTGTCCCGTGCTGTACACATAGAGCGTTGAGGCATGTCTCACTTCTATGGTGCAAACAGTTAAGTTAAAGCGCGCTGTGTTGTTTATAAGTGTGCTTATTTTATGCGGTTATTAAAATGTGTCTGTTATTCCGCTGAACTAACAGATGATCAAGATTGTTTTTTGAATTGTTTGTAATATTAAACATATAATATATAGAAACTAATCAAGTTTAAAAATTTGAAGTTGAATCAGATGTATTATTGTGTATGACTTATACAAGGATTGTTCAATAGAAACACGTTTAGAGCTGTAAAGCATTTTTACTTCCATATTCCTTAAGGAATGGAAGTATAGTGATGGCAAAAAAAATCGTGTTCGAGATTATTGCAGATTCTGATTCTACTACACTCAAAACATGAAAAAAAGTCGTTTTCCGAAAAGTGTCTGTATGTGTGTCTGTCTGTCTGTGTGTCTGTGTGTCTGTCTGTCTGTCTATAGATTTTTTTTCTATGGCAAACGATAACTGCCGCAAATTCAAACAGAATCAAATAATTTTTTGCATACAGTCCTGATTTGCAGAGTACTCGCGACCTATTGTTTTTGGTGAAGATCGGTTGAGGGAAAGGGGTAGTTTACCTGCAACGGGTTTTTTTTAGCAAGGGTAATTTTGTTTGTTTGGCAAACGATAACAGCCGCAAATTCAAACAGAATCAAAAGATTATTTGCATACAGCCCTAAATTGTAGAGTTCTCAAGACCTATTGTTTTTGGTGAAGTTCGGTTGAGGGAAAGGGGTAGTTTACCTGCCACGTTTTTTGTTTTATCAAGGGTATTTTCTATGGCAAACGATAACAGCCGCAAATTCAAACAGAATCAAATACTGTTTTGTATACAGCCCTGATTTGTAGAGTACTCAAGACCTATTGTTTTTGGTGAAGATCGGTTAAGGGAAAGGGGTAGTTTACCTGTAACGTTTTATGTTTTAACAAGGGTATTTCATATGGCAAACGATAACAGCCGCAAATTCAAACAGAATCAAAAGATTATTTGCATACAGCCCTAAATTGTAGAGTTCTCAAGACCTACTGTTTTTGGTGAAGATCGGTTGAGGGAAAGGGGTAGTTTACCTGCAACGTTTTTTTAACAAGGGTATTTTCTATGGCAAACGATAACAGCCGCAAATTCAAACGGAATCAAATAATGTTTTGCATACAGCCCTGATTTGTAGAGTACTCAAGACCTATTGTTTTTGGTGAAGATCGGTTAAGGGGAAGGGGTAGTTTACCTGCAACGTTTTTTTATCAAGCGTATTTTCTATGGCAAACGATAACAGCCGCAAATTCAAACAGAATCAAATAATTGTTTGCATACGTCCCTGAATTGTAGAGATCTCAATGACTTTCGATTTTGGTGAAGATCGGTTAAGGGGAAGGGGTAGTTTACCTGCAACCTTTTACGTTTTAACAAGAGTAAAGTACTTGAAAATTTATTTAAACTTTTTGAAACAATGGTAATTGTTAAAAATAAAATAATTTTGTTGCCAGGCAATAAAATTATAATTTTTTCATTTTAATGTAATATAATATTTTTCATTTAATACAGCAATAAAAAGGCAGGTAAGACAGCCTGGCTGTTTGGCTGAAAATGATTTTAAATATAAATCTTAGAATATGGAAGTCATGTATGGTTCTCCATACCGATATTTTATTCAACGATTTTAAAAGAAGTCTCCATTAACATTAAGACATGAGTCCCACTCTTGCACTAATCTGTAGATTCCCTGCTAGTAAAATTCTTACGGCTGTTTGCGGAACCATTCGCTAACAGCAAACTCTACCTCAGCGTCCGATTTGAACCACCGTCCTTTTAGTGATTCCTTAAAAAAAATTTAAGGTAAGATTTTGCCTACCCATTCATTAACTACTAGCTTCGCCACTGCTATTAAATAACAAATGTGAAACAAGCGTATTCACATTTGTATTGCGAAGTGTTGATTCTGAGAAATTCCCTTAGATTAGGCTACGCATTGTCTACTGGTAGTTTCATTTTGTCAGTTTGGAGTGGTTTCTGTGAGTGACATCAGACATAAAGCCCACGAAGTCCATTAAAACTTTTAATATTCCAGGATTCTCTTTAGAAATATCCTATTTTTTTCTATTTCCTAGTGCTTTGCCGCGATGAGAGTTCTAATGCCTCTGCCGTGTATAAGTATTCCGGTTTGACTAAAGTACTGTAGTGTTTGTGAATTTGGCTTGATCTGTTAGTAATTTGGATTTGCAAGTCTTCTGGCATAGTCTTAACCTTAAATATTTCATTATAACTTAACTTTTTGCTTTTTATATTCCTCTAGGTCAGTAAAATCAGACTCGCCACCATTGGGCCGCATGCAGCCCTTATACCTCCTTACTGCGGCCCACGCATCGGTTAATTTTTTTTTTAATAAAGTAGCTCCAGGTACACGTTGTTGTATAAACTGAAAATTGTTTCTAATCAAAAGCAGCATTCTGCTATCTAAATACGGGTCACTGATACAAATAGAGATGCCAGTTATCTCTGGAACATTTAAACGTAATTTATTATTACATATTATTTAAGTTGGGCTATAAGTGTAAAAAAAATTGCATATTAAGTGTAAAACAATTTAATCATACAATAAATTCAGTCGATTTTTGTGTGTATACGCGCGCATGAATGTGTATTTTACTCTTTTATAAAATTCAGTGGTAAATTTTTGTTTAAAAATAGTAAAAATTTATGTAAAACGCGTGATACTACGATTTTTTTAAATATTTAAATTACCTAAGTACCTAATTTACTTTTGTCGATAAGCAAGGCACAACAGTATATAGGCTATAACGTATGTATGCTAAGCTTAGCTTACAATACCAAATTAATGTTAATATACATTTTCTCTTAGATTTTCTCATTCTTTCTTATAATTGTTTTAATTCAATTATTATTTGTGACATTACAAATGTGAACTTACAATGATGAACTTACATTTATTTCATATAGGTCTGCACATAAAATACTGTATCCTATTAATAATTATTCTACTAAAAAACATTTTGAAGTTAGAAATGTATAAAACAAAGTTTTTTAATAATTAAAGAATTTTTCAGTGAAGGGTTTGTGAGGATCGGTAAAACATATAACACAAATTTTAATTTATTTGTGTCGACGTTTCAACAATGTTTAATGTCATCATCAGGTCCTGTGTATGAATACAAAAGAAATGTTAGACACACCAGAACAATTATTTTTGTGAACATGTTTGTGTATATGTGACTGTGCGTGCGTGTGTGTGCGTAAACAAACTATCTCAACTCCTTCACATATACAATGATACACAGGCCTACACACGCACACGCACACACACACACACTCACATACACAAACACGTTCACACAAATAATTGTTCTGTTGTGTCTGACATTTCTTTTGTATTCATACACAGGTCCTGATGATGACATTAAACATTGTCGAAACGTCGACACAAATAAGTTAAAATTTGTCTTATATTTTTGACCGATCCTCACAAACCCTTCACTGAAAAATTCATTGATTGACGGCCACTACGAATTTAAGAATTTAATAATTAAAACTCTGGCAACCATACGCACTTACGCACATAGCCTGTAGCATAGGTCTATACATATAAAACTTATTCCCCCACATACAGGCCCCTCATTGTTTCTGGATCACTGGCCTTGTCCTATGTCCAATTTGAAACATGATTGCTCTAGACAGTGGCGTATCTAGAAGATGGCCTGGGGGGGGGTCGGTTCCATACAAAAAAAAAAAAACACAAATCAAGAGTAATCAATATTACTACCTTCAAAGTGGCTGAAGAACGCGTAATGACATCCTGAAATCAATCCCATTAAAATAAACAGTAATAATACAATAAAAATACACGTTATTGAACCATTTTTTACAAGATACTTATTGAATTGAACTGATTTGCCTATATGTCATAGGCTATAGGCCTATAAACGTATACCCAAATGCTGTGTAATAAATCTGTTTGTATACTGCATTTACAAAAGAATTACTATTATATTCATGCACACAGCTGCAAAAATAAAACAAAAACAAAAAAATTGCTCGTCAACTTTTTTCGACCCTCTGGGGGGGGGGGGGTCCCGTTCGTATTAAACAGAATAGCGTTTAATAGGCTAATAGCTTCCATTCTCAGACTAAATATATCTTTCTTTTATCACAAAATCCAATGATTTTTTTCTTTAAAACTAAATACTTATTTTTTTACACCTATATTTTTCCTCTTACTCCCAGTATTAGGTCTGCTTGCTACCTTTCGATACAAATTGGCCTATACTCAATTTTCTCCATATTTAGGTCTATCCAAAATCTTCAGTTCTAGTGTTCTCTCACGAGTTCAATGCAATTCTGTATCATGCAGTTCGAGTAATAACAGTCTCGGTCTGTCACTAACTAATCGTTCACAAAACACAGGCCTACATAAGATGGTATCCATTAGGGGTTACTTTTCACCTATTTTCTCAGAATCACGTCGAGACATATTTTAACGAGAGCCTATGATAGGTAGCCTACAACACTTTTATCGTAGGTCTTTAATACTACATCAGATGCTTTTGTTATTTGTTTTTCTATTTTTGACCTTATATTGTGCGATTGTTGAGGTTTTAACCGCTTTTATTAATTCGGTATTAATCCTTATCTTTCCCAAAAAGACTGCCATTGTTTCATTACTGGAAACACAGCCAACCGGTTCTACGGTATAAACGGGCAAGCCCAAGTGTCATAAAAAGTGACACAACAAGAGTCTTGTCTTATGAAAATCTAAAGTAGACCTATGCACTGTTTATTATGATGAGTAATTGCATTTTTCTTAATGTTTAATTATTATTGTTATTCCCGCCTGTAACAATATAGCCCACATTATTTGTTCCTGTTTAATTATTACTGCTATTCTCACCTATTAGGCCTAAGACAGCTCACCTAAACTCCACCACCTCCAACGCTATTGAATAGAAACGCTGTCATAATTGCTGCTTTCAAGTCCACAAAACGTCAGCGAGTATTGATATTAATTTCTTGATTGCGTGTTACCAATTTTGTTTTTTATTCCAGTCGGTTATTGGACACAACCAGGTCTCGAAACATTAAAACTTAACAGTACGACCAAGCGTAAAGACCTTGGAAAGAAGGTGTAACAAAGGCAACGAAATCAAGAGACCTGAAAGAGAGAGAGAGAGAGAGAGAGAGAGAGAGTGAGCGACAGTGGAGACTGATTAGTGAGGCAGTTAGGCATGGGACAAAATCGTCGGATATTTTGACGTTTTGAAAAACACACACACACACAATATTTTATAGGCTTATATATGGACATAATAGGATATATTGTTGTGTGTACCTGCCTTACATTATTTATTACAATACTCATTTACGAATTAACTCTTTATTTTTGAAACTGACCAACGACTTTTTGAGTTTAAGAGAATGTAGTTTTTTCTCGGCAGCGTAATCTTTCCGTTTGCTGGAAAATAATCCAATGTTGCCGCTGATTCTTGTACTGCAGCAACGCATCTTAATGATCTTTGGCTTTCAAATCAAATCATAGGCTTACGTATAAAGTTACGAGCGATAAAAATTGTAAAGAGCGAATATAATTTACTGACAAGCAACCATGCAAAAGACGTGGCTACCACTTTAGTCTACGTAAACTTCGGCGAAAAAGATTAGAGGCGAGTCGTTCAATTCGAGGTACCGGTATTTTTAATTTTCTTTAATTTTAATTTCGTTATTGTGGTGTAAGAAACGCCAATTATGAATCTAATGATTACCGTTTAACTAGTAAAATATGGTCAGCAATTAATGTTATTATTAAAGCAGTAATTGTGCCTACTAATTATTTTACCTTTCAACAAAAATTTAATTTTTTTATCTTAAGGTCAGTAAAGGCTGTTCTAATTTTGCTTCGAATTATAAAAGGGAAGACAAGACAGGAATACGAAAACATGATAAACCTTCAACTTTTGTTGCAAACTATTAAGGTTTTTAAGATTAAAGTGTAACCCAAAGACTTAAAATTAGATAGGCCGTCTTGGCGATAAATAATTATGCCTACAATTTAAATTGCTTAAAATCAACACTAAATAATTCCAGTTATTAATAGTTGGCATACTGATTAGTAGGTTTATAGGCCTAACTGACTGTCTAGTAAACCTAGGAATAGCCTACCTACCGTTTCTGAGTATAAAGTCAAGTGTAAATAAGACAATGCAATAAAATATCCAATGTTTTTCGACTTTTTTGTGAGAGCGGCGGTGACAAAGAAACCGAAAAACGAAAACCCAGTGTTTATTCCTAAACGTTATGCCTAATTGAAGTCGGAAGGACAAAGAAACCACTTTACGTTTATTTAGAATCACATTGTCATATCGTCGGTTATCGAAGATGCACACTGTAGCCTATTAGTCAAAAGTTTGAGGAAGAATTTGGCAAATGGAATTTATTAACATTAATAAAACAGAGTAGTCCTATAGGCCTGTGACTACAGAGGAAGAAGCAGTCGTATTTGACCTGCGCACTGACAATATAAAAATATGTGATGCTTTCAGATATTTGGATATGACATTTTCGAAGAATTGTAAAAACGATGAGAACATTTCTAATAAAATTATGTAGTAATTTATAATTGTTATAATAATAATAGCTGTGTAATAAAACGTACGGTAATTATAAAGAGGTTAATTACAGGCCTATACAATGCATACAGGCATAGAGTAAGCCTATAAAATAAATTCTCTTACAAATGTTAAAATTGTAACGCCTGACAGAGTTTACAATTTTTTATTTGTCTCGATAAATCCCCTCGCGTATTGACTAATAATCTCAATAATTCTAGTCTTTTTTAATAATTTTTTCACAATTATTTTAAAAGAAAATATTATTATAATAAATAGGCCTACAAAGGTTTTTAAAAATGTATAAACACTTGTTACGTTTCACAGTTTTTATTTAACTGTGACAGCTGTTTCAGCTTCTCAAGCTATTGTCAAAGAGATCAAAACGTAGGCCAATATATTTTTATTAATATCTTTCACCAAGTGCCCAACGAGGCATCAATTAATATCGTGAAAAATTAGAATAAATATTTTATTGACACTGCAAGAAACATAGGTCTACTAAGTCGATGGTAAGAAACAGAAATTAGCGCGTCAGCGTATGGTTTTGTGTGGGTGTGTGTACGCGCGTGCGCGAACGTGTGAGTGTGATAATTTAAATATAGATTAATTAGATCCATAACTACCTATTAAATGTAACAGGGCAAGATTTATGAACCTTAAATTTATTCAGTCTATATAACTTGAAAGCATAAATTGTGGCGAGAGTAAGAGACTTCGTTTAAAAAAAAATGTCAGTTTATTTTTAGCTGGTTACAGTTATAGTGTATACTGATTCCGATTATCATCAGTGTGTTTCGTTCACCCTGCAACTGACGTTTTCTGTTAACGCACGCATTATTTGTGTCTGTTATTTTTTAGTTTAAAGTGAATATCAACGAAGGCTGAACATGTGCAATAAACTTGGGCCAAACGTAGGCCTACCTTTCTTTTATTTCAAGTCGAATAGTAGACCTACGTTACTCAAAAGCTATTTAACGTTTGTAACCGACAGGCTACACGAGAAATAGGCCTATATAATTTCTTACCCAAAATTCAAAAGTTGACCTCATAGTAATATATTATATTTCATCAGACGTTACTTTTCGCATTACCTGATAACCCAGGATTAGGCCTATGTGCTGTTATCTGGAGAACATATGACAGATTTTACCGAAGCAATGATTTCTCACCGTTCAATACTCGTTTGCTTAAAAATAAAAAAGCGATTGTCGTTTCAATACTAGTCTGCTTAAAAATAAATATTTCGACGAAACCGAAACATCGAAGCATGATAATGTTTTTAGGCTTTTGAAACGTAGGCCTATAATGTGCATACACTGCAGACTCTCCTGTTTTGTGGAAAACATTATCATGTTTTCTATATAACTATATAACAAATATATTTACTATAGGCATATAACAAACATTATCATGTTAAAAACGACAGAGACCGAAGATTTCTAGACTGTGGGGAATCGAAAGTGTGGAAAAAATATAGTGTTAACATCACCTGGAGCGTTATATTTTTCGATGACGTTACACATTTTGCATCACTCATTTTGTGGAATGACCCCCAGCCTAAAAACTTTATCATGTTAAAAAGCGATTGTTTTTTCTAATCCGCTGTCGGTTTCAACATTCAATTAAAGTTTAAATAACCCTACTTAAAACTTTTAGGTCTACCTATAATCTATATGGAACTTATTACGACTGATTAAATGGCATCACGAATTTCGAGTTTAAGTAAGTAGGCTATTTTGAACAGCTGTGTTGGAATACAAACTATTGTGATTTGCAACATATAAGACTAGTCCTATAATTTTTACATACACAATTTTTTTATAAATCGAGTGATTAAGTGGTAAAACTGACCAAATCCAATCATATTTCAAGAAAGATACATTACTTTTTTTTATTTCTATTTTTCTTTTCATTTCATAAAAGCTATGTAATCAATAACGAACTGTAAGCTTATTAATAATAAAAAAACGCTCAAAATCAGAGTAACAATTTTGTGATTGATCATTACACTTGAAAACCTTTAATTTCAGTTTTGTATAAATTCACCCAAATCGACTTGGGTAACTTTACCAATAACCCCACAAAATATTGTTGATAAGTTACTGAAAATCAATAAAAAACTAACAAATTAAAATATTTAAATGCATGCTTACACGAAAGCAGAAAATCCTTTACGATAACAAAACACGAATTCAAATTAGAGTGATAATTCTGTTCAAAAACTTTACAATATAAATTTTAAAGTCAATTTTATACCTATATAGAGTTAAGCCGCAGCCCTATAGAGTATAGGCCTAAATCTTGCGGTTTTAACTAACTGCGGTTTCTTTTATTTACATTTAATTTCAAAATTAAACAATAAGCTACAATTTAACACAATGCACATAAACTGCCTCGCAGAAACAACAAGCTCAGAGGGACTTATTTTGTATGTCCATTTAGTAGCCTAAACTCAAGCCGTAATTAAATACTGTCCAGATTCTTTAAATTTTCGTTTCGGAAACTATCGTCTAACGTAACTAAAAATTTGTAAAAAAAACTTCAGTCTAATTACAGCATAGAAGCCTTATGGGAAGGTATATTAACTTTCAAATCGCGACGAACTTTAAAAAAAAATGCGCTCATTAATAAAACAGTAAAGGGCACGAAAAACCATAGAAGGCTGCTTACTAAAACGGTTATTTGAATGGAACCAATTGATATCTATATAAAGTTATTATGCTAATAATATTATTAGCAGCAGCAACAGTAGTAGTATAGACTTTGTAAAAAAGGGGGAGGAGCAGAGACGAAAGAGATAAGAGTGTGAGCGCATAAGAAGCGAGTGTGTAAGAGAGAGAGCGACTGAGCGAGAGACGCCGTGTAGGCAGGAGGCAGGCGAGTCGCAAGTGGATAAACAACACTGGCGCGCTCTAGTACGGATCTCGAATAACACTCAACAGAACAGGCGCTACAGTCATGTCTTTGGCCCCCCACCACCGACGGACCTCCCCGGCCTTGCTCGATCTATCCCTTCCACGCCAGACAAGATGAAAAAAACTTTTTACTGCTACCCAATCAAGTTTTGACGAAATACATTGGATTGGTGGTCGCCTATTCCACTATGAGTTACATGTCGCTAAGCTTTTGCGCGGTACACACGAATAAGGATCTGCTTGGGCTATCCGTTCTTTCGCTCAAAACACGTGCGGTATATGCTAGACAAACGTACATTCATGCAATAATAATAAAGCAAACGATATAAATTGTCGAAAAAATTATTAATAGTTCTGCGTACGTGTTTGTGACATTGCGTACAAGTGTTGGAAACTTTACAGTTGATAAATATTTGTGTTGTGTGCATTTAAAGATATAAACAAACATACTGATAAGTGGATTTAATGAGGATAATCTGTTTGATTGGTTAAAAACAATTAAAAATATAAAGTTTGATTAAAGTGTGTATGTACAGTGACACGCTAGTGATTTATTAAGTGTCAAAAGTATATTAACATTTTTTTGTTACTGAAAAATGTGACATTCGATAAATAACGTAGAATACTTTGTGAAAAACGAATTGAATAAAATTTATTTAGAGATATACTAATCGAAACAATAATTTATATACTGTTTTATTTTTTGAAAAATGTAAAAATATGCGTGCCGTAAAATCGAAAAAGGGTTGAAAAACTGTCGTTATCAGATATGTAAAAGATAATGATGTGTTAACGGTTTGATGATAACAAAACTAGAATAACAAGAAGAAGATTTATTAAACGTATTCAGTATTTATTAAAGTAAATAAAATAAAATGAGTTCATATCAGTTTGTTAATTCTCTGGCCAGTTGTTATCAGCAGAGTCAGACGCCGAGGACGGGCGCTTCTCCGATAGACTCGGCGCACCATCAGCATTCACAGGCCAACTCTCCCAGCTCGGATTATTACAACCCAAATACGAACGTCGTCTCGTCTTACGCGGCCAGCAGCTGTTACTCGCCTCAGCAGTATCCCGGACAGTACGGCATCCACCAGAGTCCCGGCGACATGATAGACTACACACAGCTGCACTCGGCGTCCTCGCACAACCAGAGACTGGGCGGCGTCGGCCACTTGCAGCCGTTGCACCACCACGGCGTGCCGTCTCCGGGCGCCGTGTCGCCCATCCTCAACAACAACAACACGTCGGTGACCAACCTGAGCAACGCGACGGCCAGCTGTAAGTACGCGGACACGGCGCTGTCGACGTCCGCGTCCACCACCAACGGCATCAGTTCACCGCAAGACTTGACCACATCCTCGCAGCCGGCCAGAAGCACATCGTCGCCGCTGTCCAAGAACACGTCTCAGTCGTCGACGTCGGTGCGATCTTCCGCGTCGTCGGCGATATCGCCGTCGGCCGCGGGCGGACAGAACTCAACGTCCGGTGCGGCGTCACAAAGTTCCTCCTCGCCGGCGTCCTCGACATCGTCCTCGTCATCAAACCCTGGAAACAACAATTCTACATCGGGAAAATCTGCTGGAAACGGAAACCCACCGCAGATATATCCGTGGATGAAAAGAGTTCACCTTGGACAAAGTAAGTAACGCAGAAATTTTATTTCAATTTCTCTTCACATATTAGGCCTAGTAGATAGAAGTATGGCGTATGTTTGACAAAATATTGTAATCGTAATAGTTAATTATTATTGAACTGTCAATATGTAGCTAACAGTTGCCATTTATGATGAAAATATAATGTCACATCGATGAATCGCAAGATGTTAGTTCTCAGCTATTTTCAGGATAATAATTAATAGGGTAACGATAATGAAAAATCTTGTAGAAACCACAGAAAACACTTGTAAAAAGCGTAGGAGCCAGTAAGGCATTCGTGACTTCCAAACTAAAGTGGATTTTGTGAATGACAAATAGGCCTAACGTTTCAGCGGACAAGTGGCCTACAATGTTAATTTGGAATATAAATAAGAATTTAACAGTTTAGTAAAATCGTGCCATTTTTTTAAATCTGCTTATATTCGCATACAAAAATAGGTCTATAGGTAGGCCTAAGTTATATAGGCCTACATATTGTACATTTTGCCTAAAGAATACGCACTAATATTATCCTCGCAATTATAAGTTGCCATTTTAAATGAGGAATAGGTAAAAACAGTTTATCGTTAAATTGTCTTCATCGATTTTGATCCGTCATGACGATTTTCATAATAATGATAAAAATAAGACTAACAAGCGTCGAATAACGGCAAATGCATGTCAAATAGTTTGCAATTTAATGTCTTAGAACCTTACACACAAGTCGATTCAGTGTCTCAGGTTTGGACGTTTTGTTTCAGGTGTTGTTAAGGACGATTGAATTAATACGATAAATCTACGAACAAAATTAAACGGCAATTTCGAAAACGGTTCGCTGAAATTTGACAATACGTTGGTGTACGCGGTGCGAGTTGAGTACGCTCAACTTCCTTTCTTGTAAATACAACTCGATAAATAAAATAGGCCTAATTCGTTTCTCAAGAGAAGAATTTTACAAGACACAAAAAGACTTTTAGGATCCTTTTAAATAACATCGTTTCCAGTTTTACCTTCACTACTGTTTTGATAGTGATTTTTAATAAAATGCGGTACTTGGTAAACAGCGGTAAACCTTTATAGACATTGATTTTGACGATGACAAGACTACAACGTCGATGAAAATTATGTTGTTTGACCAATGAGTTTGTTGATTTTTTATTATATCGGTGGCAAAAATACCGGAAAATAACACTAAACCTACAGCTTTCTCAAAAAACAAGAAAGGGTTTTTATAAATTTTTATGGATTTGTATCATTATATTTAAGCACTTAATTATGTATAACATTCAAGCCTAGAGAACCCTACAAGTTATACTCTAATTCGAGTAGTCCTACAAGTAAATTTCACGTCAGTCACTGCTGTATCTAGTTATTGAAATATATACAAAATTATTTAATAAATCATTGGTGTTTTAGAAACAAAAATATGTGTAATATAAGTGGAACAAGAATTTTTTTTAGTTTATAAGTAGCCTAATTGATCCCTCCAATACTATTATAAATCATAAGATTTTAAAATCGTGTTTTGACATTTAATTAAAGAAAAAAAAAAGAAAATTTTTCAGCCCCCTAAAGTAAAGAAAAATGTTGAGTATCATTAAGTTTATTATTACTGCTACTATCACTTTTCATAGCAACGTGAGTGACTAGAGGGTTTCTGTATAATAATGGGGTTAGAACAGTGTAGGGAGGATAACTTGGGGTGAAAAGTTAGGCCGATGTACTGACGTAAAGATTAGGGAAGATACACGCCCTTAACAGAATGTTATTACGGTCAAAATAGGTGACACTCGTACAGCTGTTGTGGGGGTACTTTTGTTACGATTTCCTCTTGCTCCAAACAATGATTTCACACTACTGAAAATGTTTATATCCACAAATTACTTAGCTGCATGAACTCCGATTACGCATAAAATACCAATATTGAGTCTATTCTTTTCGTAGTGATTGTGTAGGCGTACACTCATTAATCGCAGGCCTACATGTCTGCGATATTTTAAAGTCTGTGCTGAAACATTATCTGAGTATATATTAATTATGACAAAAATCTTTAATATATAATAGTCAATTATAAATGTTGTTTACTTGATTATTTTATTACATATTAACCTCCCTATTATTGCTGATACGTCCTGTTGTTTTTAATGGAATTAGAAAAACCTAATATATTTATAACGAATAATATAGTGTTGGAGATAGATATGGATTTCAGATACCATATAAAAATAACATCGAGAAAATGCATCATTAAACAATATTGCGTAATCGCGTTTTACTCACTGGCAGAGTGACTTCTTTGTTACGCAAAACTGGACGCAGAAATTTGTTAAAACAAATTCCATTACGGATACGGAACCTTTTCTTTTTTATAAAAACACTGTAGTCAAGGAACAGATATACTTTATCGCCTAGTTTTAATTACTTTCCGAATTCCTTCGTTAGTTTAGAGGAAGGAAATTATAAATTACAATTGCAGTTAATTATTATAATTACATTTTTAGCTCGTTGTTGTTGAATTGAATTTAAAATCAATTTGCGCGTAGTTTTTCATTATAAAGTAATATTGATGTGCAAACTTGACTAATAACAAACTTTTTTTAAGTAGGCCTATTAATTGGCATTGAAGAATTTATGATCTACGTACTGTGAAACTTTTTTCTGTTTGCCTATTACACATCGTTGGCGTGTAATAAATGTAGAAATGCAATTGGTAATTTTGTTCATTTCAATTCTCATTGGCATAATACTATCGGCAACCCTTGAAAACGTGTTCAAAGCAATCAGTTATTTATTACATAATAAGTGCTAATTAAACGTAATTTCTTTATTCGCATTTGGACGGCGAAATTGCTATTTTATTGCTACATAGGTGAACTAAAATTAATCGT
The DNA here is from genome assembly GCA_034769895.1 of Magicicada septendecula. Taxonomy (NCBI): domain Eukaryota; kingdom Metazoa; phylum Arthropoda; class Insecta; order Hemiptera; family Cicadidae; genus Magicicada; species Magicicada septendecula. The sequence continues at coordinate 368,685,623 of CM068373.1, read as the reverse complement.
TGAACGAGTTTCTTTAAAATTCTCTACTACATTTATATCTATTTCTTTTTATATACACTACATTTATACACTATATACACTTCATTTATACACTATATAGGCCTACACTCCACTACATTTATATCTTTTTCTTTACGTCTATTCTACAAGAGAACAACGTTATCGCGTTTGAGATGCTATTATTTAGGCTAATATTAACTACTTCAAGGCTAACAACGTAGAGAAGTTTGTGACAAACTGAGAATCGAAAAGAACGCAGCTGAAGAAACAGAGGATTACGTAGTCATAAAGTGAAAAGGCGCTGGAAGTGAAGATGTCGGAGTAGGGTGACTTCAACACAACAGTGCGTGTTGCGAAGTTTAGGGATGCGGACTGACAAACATGTGGCACCCTCATGTTCTGAAAACTACCTAACAGAGAACCGGAGATGACATAAATAATTTGATTGACATGTGATCAAAACGGATTCTAAAAAATGTGATAAGATCACATCCTGACAGAAGACATTCAATGCGCCAGGTGACTGAAGATCTAAGAGATCTAGCTGTAGTGAAATTTGTTAAGACAATAAATGAACAGTTTGCGAGAGAACAATAGAGGTTTCCCCTATTTATTTTTGTTGCAAACAAGATCTTCTACAGTGGGCCCACATAGATGTTACAGTTCTAAATCCAGATAACCAAATAAATTTCATCTCTTTATTAAATTAAAATATTAAATTACGTGATAATTAGGTAGACAACATATACTATCTATAGGCGCGCGCTCGCACACACACATGCACGCACACGCACACGTTTGTAGCCTACAAGTAGGGCCTATACTTACACCAGAATCTTTGTCTACTTACAAATATTGAGACGTTAATACCTTACCAGTGGTGGCGAGCAGAACAAAACAAACATACAATGTGACGATAAACATACAATGTGACGATCAAAAGTAATGGACGTTGTCGGAAAGCAGCGAAGGTGATGACGTGATGATGATATCTTCTATTTTAGTGTCACCTATAGCACCTATACTGATCGCCAAAGGTCATTTCTTTTAACGTGAAGTGACCACCCGTTTATCAGTTTTTTAACGTTTGAAAGGGAAGACTGAAAAATCCTCAATAATTAGGCATATTCCTATAAACGTTACTTCAAATAAAAAGAGTTTGTTTCTGAATAGGATGTAGTAGGAATGTCTGTAATCGGTGTGAGTTATGATGTTTGTTGCGCACTTGTCTCCTGTGTTGTCATTCTTAGTGCTTTGGAAGGAAGCGCTTTTTCTCAGGCAGGCGAAGTTGTTTTACGTTCACAGACGACAGAGCGCAACAGAGATAACAGCTCCGATAATGCACAATTAATACTCAATTGTGATGTAACAACGTAGGTTATTAACAGATAATCTTAGTCTCAGTCTTCTGTCTCTTTACGCGTAAGGGACGTATCGAAAGTATGTGGATTTCAAAAAACGCAACTAAATAACTATTTAATAAACTACCAAATAAAAACTAAGTTATTAACAAATAGGTTACTTGAAAAAGATCTTGCACTTGCATATAGTAAAATCGTAAAAGTAAAGTCCTTTTATAATAGTAATAGTAAAGGCCCATTTTATAACAATTTAAAGCAAAACAAAACAAGCTAAATTTTCTGGGAATTTAAAACAAAACCGTCCATGAAACGTTTCGATACTTCATACGATCACCGTCAGTTTAAGTGAATTAAACAACGGATTTACAAATCACACTGTCTTAGAAAATTTAATCTGAGTGCCTGTCTACGTATGGACTAACTAGAATAAACTGACTGCTTCAGCCTGTTAGCAAAATGAGTCCTGTGTATGATCTACATGAGCGCTAAGTCAAAATGTACAAATACAGTAATGTGTAGTCATTGTTTTGTACATTCAGGCATCAGCACTGAAATATATGAACCCTAATCGTCAAATAATAAAGAACGTTGTTCGATAACGATCTCCCTAGTTTCTGTAGGGCTACACTGAAAAACATGAACTAAGGAAAAGTGGATTTCATAAAAGATTTATTTTTTAAAAAACATTTTCTTTTATAACATAAAAATTAATTCACCTTAAAGATATTTACAGTAATTTACAGAAATCTGTAATACCGATTCGTATAATGTCAATTATAATTTTCGTAGATCACAATGTTTATGATTAAACAAAATTAATTATAGTAGGCCTAACCCACTATTGCAATTTGAGAATTTTGACAACGTATAACATACTCTTTCTCCATGATGTATTTTCCGTAAAACGGTACATGTAACTTTCTGTCGAAATTATCCTTTTGGGCAGAACTATAGATCGGTGATGGCCCTGTAATTTTGAAACTGTCTTCAATATTAGATCCGACGGCCGATTAACAATCCCAGCTGCAGCGACATTCCGACGTCTTCATTCTTGTCTAAACACTTCCGTTCCTGTAAGCAGTAAAATTAGACTGTTATTTATAATTTGTAGTAATCTGAAAGACCTGCGATTAACTTACAAAACAGTCGGCAATGTTATTTAATGTTATTTGTTGTTATTTATGTTAACAATGTTATTTATTGTTATATAGGTGTGTGTGTGTGTGTGTGTGTGTGTGTGTGTGTGTGTGTGTGTGTGTGTGTGTTGTGAGAGAGAGAGAGAGATTTTTTGGTGAATTCGAATGTTTAGATTTACTTCGAATCTGAATGTTGTAATGATTTCATTTTTTGAAGACGTGAATAGGAACATTTCTTGGAACAAAATTACGGCAAAGAAATATTTAGTCCGCTGTAAGAAGTTGTTAGGACAGGGGTTCACAAACTGGGACACGCACAGATTAGGCTATAGACCTCTTTTAGGTAAATGCGGTTTATGTGTCTAAACACACACATGCTGTCTTTCTGTGTCCATATCTGTGCTTACTGTGCGGAAAAATAGCACAGGTGGACGAAATAGGCGTATAAAATCTATATATTCATACCAAGAAAGAATTGTTAGGTCGGATTAAGCCTATTAACAAACATAAATATAGAAACATAAACTATAGGCCTAACTTCATTATTCAGTGTGCAAATCTGACGTGTATGGCTATTTATATTGAGTAATTTGAGTTTGTATGATTTTTTAATAATGTGTGTGTGCGCGCGTCTGTTGTTTCAGAAATTTAAATCGTGTTATAAATAACAAAATTATCCTTATATCCAAAATGTAGGTATATGTGACAGAAATAGTGATTCCCTCGTTAATGCAGGAGAGATAAATAGTAAGCTTGTTTATCCTAATTAGCGTAGCTTTTACCTTTCTCTTAATTAAACGAAAATTTTCTGTTACAGAATACAAATTTCGTAGGTTTTCAGGGTGAACACCTTTATGAATCTGTCACACTAATCAAGACAAATACCTAAATAACGTATCACTGAAATACAAGTGAAAGGTTTGATCTATAAGCTCGCGAGCAACACACGCGCGCAATTAGTATTTGCAGATTTATTTCAAGGCACTATATAATGAAGTGTTGAACGAAATTAAAAAAATAATATCGATTAAAAATGTCTGCCGCAGTGTACATTTTAAGACTTGCATAGCCTGGTGTTGGGAAATATTTGAAGGCTGCGTTCAGAGTTTTTTGTTACAGTTTAAAAGGTTGGAGCAAACACGTTCTACGACAAACTAACTCAACTCTAGCCGGTAAACAGAAAGCCGCGGTTTTAGTATGATTTCTGAGTGAAGCCGCATTGCGTTCTGTGTGATGACAGACCTACAGTTGGTGCAGGTTGACGAACACCAGTAAACTTAGTGCGGACAGTACTGCTTAAGGCTCTTTTTCAGGTGTTCATGCGTGTAGGATAATGGACGAGAGAAGTAATTCCTTTCTGATAAAAACGGGGCATGAAAAATTATCAGACAATTTCTAAGGAAAATTCACAAAGTGTATACAAGGCATTTTCTAAGGCACTCTGTTTCACAAAAACATTGACACTATAGTTTTAGCAAAGGGAAAACAAAGACGGTGTTATTTATGTCAATTTATGGACTTATACTAACTTTTGGGTGCGAATCATTGGCACTAAACGGAAAACGAAAGAGAATGTAGAAATTAGAGCAGATTTCTAACCAAGCTAGGTTATAATTTATAGAAGGAAGTCAATTGAATTGATAGGGACAGTGTGGTTGAGGAACAAACAAGGCAAGTGAAACAAATTTGTGAATCAACACTAGAGAAAAATACGAAAAGGGGAAGGCGCAGGCAAGCCTGTGGTAAACTAGACAACCATACTAGAAAAAAATGCGAGGCCTATCGTATGACGACGCAAGCCATAGAAAAAAGTGGACGAAATGTTGTGCACAACAAAAATTACTTGTGAAATAATTGCCTTGACAACGTGGTCCTACTGGGGCCTCGCGAGCCACGTTCGCGACACTCATAGATATTTTCATCGGCCCTCCAAGAAATTTAGAAATTTATAAAGTACCAAAAAGCAGTGTCCATATTCAAGAGATTTTCTATTGAAACTATGTGCTATGTTTGGTAGTATTTGTGTACTTAATTCTCTACAAAAAACGTTTAATTGTAAATAGACGAATAAGTAACCACAAGAGTTACTGGATTCACATCATTCGATTACCCACTTCACAAACGACACTAAACATTCTATCTTTAATAGAACGCTCTTCAGTATCATTAAAATGGAATTGTGTTAAAACAGTTTTAAAAATATAACTATATGTTTGCTCCTCCTCCCGAGTGATATGTGTATACTGTATACATTTATATTCCTAATTCTTTTATATATGTATATGCAAGTTATGGGAACTAACAGTGAAATACCTTTTAGAGTCATTTCAAAAAATACATATAAAATGTACTACCAATTCCACAGCTTATTCAGTAGGCCTGCTTATGATTACAAATACTTTACATAATGGTATTTGTGTGCACGGTGGAAGGGATTTCATATCCCAGCCCTCTAATGTCTTTCGAAAGTACACTTTGGTCCGCAAGCTAGATAGGTTTGGACCTATAGGCCCTACCTCTGCTCTACACAATTGTATGGCAGGCCTCCAGGCTTTGGACTATCCTATATGTAGGCCTTTAATAAGATATTAACAGAAAAAAATTTATTTCCCTATTCAGAATGTACAGTACACCGATATGTACGCACATTCCATCATACTACGGGCGGATTTCACGTAAGTTAGAGCGCATGCGTTCGACTGCGTACGCGCTGGCGCGTGCGCGGAGAAAGGATTGTTACGTCACCACTGACTTTGCCCAAATATGGTCTGCAAGTTACTGTAAAACTTTTGACATTGCACTGTAAAGCGATTCTCATAAACCAGCGTTATTGCAGAAAAAATTATGGTTCGGTCTGTTCATGTCTAATTATATTTATTCGCTTAATATGATTACAATACGTAATACGCGAAACCAATTCCATGCTTTGTCTCCTCTAAAAAAGTAATTTAAATAATTAAACAGCGTAACATGATTTTTTGGTAGGTGTAATTTAGAAGTACACATTCGTTACGCCCTCTTCCTCTTATTCACAGCGATCGCTGGCGCGCGCACGCTCGTCCCTGTGTTCGCACACATATTTTATAATTAAAACTACACTTTAGCGATAGATTTATTATTGTTTTTCATTAAGGTATTTTATTCATTATACACAGTCTCGTCTCTGTTATATGAAGACATAGTACTTTTTATAACGATACATCTTTATTGTTGCCCGCGTGTGAGTGTGCGGCCGCGTGTGAGTGTTCTCGATATATGTATATATATATATATATATATATAACCCGAGGAAGAGAGTATTAACATATTTACATATAAAATGAAAAATCTCAATTTAAACGTATTAGAGCGGTCGGGGTAGGCGCGGTACAACAAAAACACCCAATAACAAAACGTCATAATTCATGTTCGGTTTCCAAGTGAATCCTCCAGCAGATACAAGAAGACGTGAGCCAGTTTGTGCACGCGCGCGCCCTTGCTGTGTGTCTGCATGGGTATTCTCTTCATCTCCTTTTCTCCCTCACACACACACACACACACACACACACACACACACACACACACACACACACACACACACACACACACACACACACACACACACACACACACACACACACACACACACACACACACGGTCTCGTCTCTCTGTTTTGTTTCCTTCTGTCTCATGCACAGTAATTATAGACTTTACGCGGACGGTATACTTTTTATTTTATTTTTAATAAAATATCGATTATAAATTCTGAAGTTTGAAAACTTGTTCCGATAGCGTTTAGTTTATGCTCGCTGCTGCTACCACCAAACAATCGACGTCTTGGCATCTCTAACCCGTAGTATATCGACGATGCAAACTTTATTATAAAAAAATAAATAAATAAAATAAAATAAAAAGTAGCATGTTCCGTGCTTTCGATGAGCGCATTTTTAGAATTAAATAAGTCATTATCAGATCAATAAACGAAGATTAATAAAAGTCGTGTGCGTATGTGCGTTTTCACAGTTTTATTTCATTCTTTTTTTTTTAAGAAACTAATTCATTTAATATAGTTATCATTTCTTTATACACACACGCGGTCGCCCGAAGGACGAAACTGGGTGTATGTAATTAGGCGCCATATTTTTTAATTTCTTGTCTTAATTTCTGACGTTTGACAACCCGTTTTTATAATGGCGTACACACGAATTTCTGTGCACACAGTACACGCGATAACGTAATACGAATACTTAATCGAGTACAGTGTTTACATTAACATAAAAAAATTCGTTAGCGATTATTATAGCCACGTTTTGTGTTGTACTCTCGTTACGGTGGTCACTAATAGTCGCGTCGTTCCATATTCCTCAACAACAACGTAGTGTCTTTTTTATATTGTACTAAAAGTGGACAAAATCTAAAGCCCCTACATGTAAATAATGTAGTGATTCATTGCACAAATTATCTGTAACAAAGTAATGATTTATTTGGGAACCTATATTTTTTGTCATTTTATTCACCATCATATTCACAACGCGGCATAGGCAAAGTGCTGCCTGTTCCGCCTTCAAAGATCCTCCAGCCATTTCTTCCTGGGTCTAGGTACACACCTGTGTCCTACCGGTTTGTATTTCCAGACTTGTTGAGCCAGTCTGGAATCTGACGTTCTTTCTAAGTGTTATTGCCACCGTTGTTTTGTAATCTTTTAATTTTTCATTCAAGTTAAAAACCTGCAACTCTTCCCTGAAGGCATCTTTCTTTATACGGTCAAGTTTACAACACCTTTTAACTACTCTTAAGAACGCCATATCCAAGGCCTGTATTTTACTTTCTTGATTCTTGATTGTTGTTCATAATTCACATCCATAAGACAGGGCAGCGGCTGCCATAACTTTGTAAAACTTTAATTTTGTATCTCGACGTTCCGTGTTTCTAAAAATAAGGTTGATTGTCCCACAGATCTCTGGAACTCACCTAAACTTAACATCAGTCCCATAATTCCTATCATAGCCAATATCATCTTATTATAATTGCATAATACTCTTATCAGTTATCTCCATCATTCACATCGTGTATAAGCGTCTAACAATTTCTGACAATGTTAGAAAGTTACATTCCTGTTGAGAAACTTATACTACCAGAAAAGAATAAAAGAATCTCGCCAGTGGTTTCAAATCAATTTTATCATTTGCTTTTTTTACTCGAGATAATTTTGAACTGGATAGGAACAAAAGTTAAAAATTCTAATTATGTTAAGTAAACATTCTGTTCTAATATAATAAAAAACATCATAACGTGTTAGTTGCAATAATTCAGTTTGCGTTCAATGTGTACAGTGTTTCCAACAATTTTATGGCTTCGAGAAATCTTACTACGCCTGGAGTGTTCGACCTTTTTTGGTCCGACGCCCGATTTTTTTTGGAACAAGAAGTTTATCGCCCGCCAAAGGTTACGACAGAAGTCATCATTATAAATCATAAATTTAAGATTAATGAAACAAATCAATAAACTTTAAATAAATAACGAATTAAACGTTTAATTGATCCAATTTATGTTCAGGTTTTAGCGTAATTCTTTATGATAACAAATTATCTTTTATTAAACCAACAAAAGTCGTCTATAGTCTGTTTATAAAAAAAAATGGTAAAAATGACGGAAAAACGATTCCTAAAATAGACGAACAATTCGATAACGTAATGTTCCAAGGCATTTGACTTTCTTTTTAATATGAACTTTATGAGGAGGTACTTTTTTCTCATACTGACAATCAGCATATTTTGTTTCAGATTCTTGTTTAGCTGTTCAGCATATTTTGTTTCAGATTCTTGTTTAGCTGTTCAGCATATTTTGATCGTGAAACTTTTACTTTGGTCTAACTGTGAGTTTTTCCGTAAACTCTCAGCTCCCATGATAAACAAATTAATTTTGTTACCTCTCAGAAAATATGCAATGTGCGATGCACAGAAATGAAAATTAAAAGTCTTAAAATGACATTCTCGTTTCACTTAACATGTAGTCTTTGAAGATTTACAGTATTTAAAAGAATACAGAAAGTCGAAAAAGTGTAGTTGATCGTTTCTCATATTACAATAATTTAACTCTAACAACGTAAACCTGTCTATGACATAGAAACGTACATCAGACATTTAATGTTGTTAGCGAAGCGTGCCGTGCAGTCTTGAAACGTATAATTGCACAGTTACACTTTACCGTTTTCATTCTTCGAGTTAAGAATAGTTTCTCTCTTCTGGTTTTCCGAAATATCAATTTGTAATCAAAAGAACTTAATGGCGCTGTACAGTAGTACAGTAGGCCTAGTAGGTACAATGGGAATGTTGGTAGTAGCCTAATAATAGGTGCTACAGGTAACAGGTAAAATAGATACCGGTAGGTGCGGGTTGGTAAAACATGTGAAGCTATCTTTAAAGTGATTTTACTATCTTTTACTATCTTTAGTATCAAGTATCTTTTAAGCCTATATCTGTAAAGTGATTGAAAAATTGTGATAATATCCCGAAATCAATCCCATTAAAATAAACGGTAATAACATAATAAAAGTAGGTACGCGTTATTCAAACATTGTTTAGAAGATACTTATTGATTGAATTTATTTTCCTATATTTCATGTTTCAAAGTTTACGCAAATGCTGTGTATAAAAACAGTTACTACTAAATTAGCGTACACAGCTGAAAAAGTAATAAAATAGTCTAAAAATTAAGAGATTAACAAAATTCATTAACTTTTTTCGACCCTCTGGGGGGGGGGGGGTCCGGTCCCGTTCATAAAACGTAATACCGTAAATACGCCCCTTATCTGGCCGATTACAAAGATAACCTTAACCATCAATCATGGCCTGAAAAATTACGACGCCTAACAATTTTAAAATTGTTCACGTATTATTTTTTTCTTAGCAATACAAAATTAATGTAAGCAGAAAATCGGTTTGAAGTTATCTCAGATGTCTCTGTCTTTTCAAGTATTACTTGAAATTAGAAAGTGATTGTTCCATTTGTTTCTTCTAGCCAGACAGAAGATTAGCAAACGACACACCGGCAATTCAAATGAGATATGTAGGGCCTATTTAATTAAGAAACGCGGGGAAAGGTCGTAATCAGAATTGTCTTAATGTAAACGGTTATTGTGTGTATTCTTCTTTCCTTCTTCCAGGAGTAGGCACGTTTGCCTATTCCGCCTTTCTTTGATCTGTACGTCAAAAGGATACCGTGGTATTCTTTCTGGAAACTGTGCATTAAACGGTCTCTCCATCTTTCTGCTTCGGTTATTATTGTTCTTATTAATAGTATTCTTAATAATTATGTCATCAATTCTTGTAGGATTTAATCTTGTACAACATTTTAAAATTCTGTAATTTTAATAGTTGATGGCAATTGTTCGTGTTTCTTTAATACAAAACGGCAATACTCGAAATCTTCAGTAAGAAAAACTGATGCGATAACGATAAAGCCTCTCTAATCTACTAACGATTCGGACAACCGGGTTGAGTAAAGGCTGGGATCGATCACCAAGAAACAATCAAAAACCGATTAAGAGTGCCTTCGTGACTACCAGCGTATTAAAATTGTCCACCTTCATGAACGTAATCGAGATTGTTTCGCTCTTGCCCGCAATTTGTACGTGAACGAGTAACAAAATTGTTTCACCTCGACGGAGACTAGTGCGTGATTTTGCTAACCGGTTAATCTGATCGCAAGGCCCTGAATCGCAAGCCTCTGGGTAAAGTTTCAGCAGTCGTTATTCTAAGCCCGGTGGATGCAAAAACGTTCACGAATTATAATCTTTATTCCTTGACCGGTAGGAATTGGGCCGTTTAGCTCGGCAGCTGCAAACGCTTGCCGGTAGCAAAAAGTTAATCTAAAAAGTTATCAAAAATTAACTACATCGGTTTTCTGTTTTAGTAACAACAGTTTTTATCACTTACATCTCAGTAAGAGGAAATCATAATCCATAGTACTAGGAAATTCGCTATATTATATTTAATGTAACGATCCGTTTTAGAATGATTCGTTCACGTCTGCTTTCCCACATTCTCTTACCTGTTTGTTCATAATTTTTTGATTTTACAGCTCATCTCTTGTGTTTTTTATTTATTTGCCCGTTCACTTACTTTTTTCACGTTTTTCCACATTTTATCTTCCCGACGTTATAACGTCGTATCATGATACGTTTAAGGAAAACATTACATGAGCATTAACACTGTTCCACATTTTACCGTTCCTTACATAATATTTAGTCTTAAAATTGGATTGTTCACAATTTTGAGTAAAATTTTTTCTGCTATTAAGTGAAGCCTATAGGCTACTATCATTTTGCTCTGCGTACATTTGGCAGACAAAAACCGCATTATCAGAAGCTATTAAACGTTAATCATAAAAAATTTCTCCAAAACTAATCATTATCGTGTAGGTAAACTTATGTAGCCTATAAGGGCCGGTATTCATTTTTGCCTACTGAAGCTACTGAGTATGTGAAAGAAACACTTTCACAGAATGGATACAGGTTGTAATAATAAATGCGGATGTTTAGCATTTCAGTTGAAAGGAGGCCAGGACCACTACTAAGCAGTTAAATTAAAAACAAGATTTAATCTAGGCCTACTATGAAACAAGTATTTAAAATTTTAACGGAAAATGATAACAATTTCTTCCGTTTATGCTGATCTGTAGTCCGAATGTTGCAGATTTCAACTTAAGAATGAAATAAGCAGATTTTGGCTGCATTACTTCTTCTTCTTCTTCTTCTTCTTCTTCTTCTTCTTCTTCTTCTTCTTCTTCTTCTTCTTTTTCTTCTACTTTGTATCTTATCTTCTAAAACTCATCTAACACTGGCCAAGTTAGCAGCTGCCTTCAAAAAGCTAATTGATGCTGGTCTTAACCATTGCCTTACAGTCATCAACCAGGAGATACACCTTCTGTCTACGCCTTATTTGCCCTTCACCTTACTCCAGTGACTGGCTGTAGAATTTTGTAATTTTGATTCCTCGTGGTGTGTGCAAAGAAGCCCCCTCTTTTTCTCTTTTAATGTTCTAGTAATTTCAGTTATCCGTTGTAGAATCGCTTGATTGTGATATGTCAACAAGATACGGAATTATTATTGTTAACAGAAACAAAAACAAATGAAAATAACTGAACCCGAAATACAGATTCCCAATAAATTCTCATGTAACTCAAAACTAGAAATTCAAAAAGCGCAGACGAACGCGGCTTCAGACAAGACGGAAGAAACATAGTGTTTTAGAAAACGAAAATAAAACCCCATTACGAACAGTGAAGAATAATACGTTTTGTAATTCTGAACGATGCCAAAGGCTTGACTCGATTTTGTTGCAAGTCAACAACTGCTAATGATTAATTTAAGTGACTTATATGGTTAACTGTAGGCCTACATAAATAAGCGTTACCAATTACGTGAGATCATATTGTAGAACATGTTTAAAATTAGATTTAATTAAATAGTTTTGGCGTAGGGTTATTGCCGGCGTAGAGTTGAATGGCCCTAGGAAGAGCATTTTCGATGTAATATTTCTGCCGAATCCCATCCACTGGCTGCTCTTTGTCGTATTTGTCCTATTCAAAAATCTGGTAGGAAGCAGTTCCAAAACAACGGCCGTGTTTTGTCGGTTTTATCGAGTCAAATCTACTACATAAACGTATGCGTTATGTACTGGAAACGACTGCAGATCATTGGAGACTCCGGAACAGGACGATCGAACAACATGCGACAAAACTGCCCTTCAACGCCACCGGTCAACTCAAACGCAGTTCGTGTTTCGCTCACGAGAATTTCTGGAACAATGTGATACACACCTATAAGATTTTTGTATGACTTGACTGACGCGAAGACCAAAGGTGCTGACGTAAGCAGGCTCAACACGTGCGACGGGTTTGCGAAATGTTTGGACTCGGAAACTTATGCATTTGTCTGCGTTGTCTGAAAACAGTTTTCACCGACCGTGTTTGTCAATGCTACGAGTGAGAATAACAACCAGCTGTTTTCAAGCAAAACATTTGCTGTTGCATCCACTCGCCTAGATTTGGCGGACGGCTAAAGTCAAACAACGAGACATACCGTTTCTGGAAAGCATCAAATTCAAAATAAATCTGGAAAGTAATAATTACAAATTTAACACATTTCAACGGGTAATGAATATTTATTTTTATTTTCCTAGCATAGTTTAATGTAAATGAAGGTGAAAGAGATATAGTATCCATTAAAAATTCATGTAAATAAATTGTAAAATGTACTGCTATGCAGCACTGGTAATGGTAATTGTAGTTATAACGTGTTATCTAAAGCTTGAATGTCAGCGAATAGACAACCCTACCGGCTACCTCAGTAATTTTTAATGGTAACGCGAGTGTTTTAGATTCTCTAAGAGATTGACGATGAAGGATTCAGAACGAAACTCTGTGTATTATTGGCTTTCCCTACGATTTTCTATGTCTATATAATGATTCCAAAAGGGGTCGCGGTGTCAGCTAACTTTAGTGTTAGGGCGTAAAGTATTAACATGGAAATATTAAAAGTAAACATTTTTGAGGTAAATAGATTTTTTTAATGGACTTTAATTCAAGATTGAATTTAATTTTGTATGCTACAATTACACATTACAGTTATCGTAGTTCGTAAATTACGAATAACATTATTCGGGGGATGCAGTAGTATTAGGTCGGGAAATCCAAACTTTGGGGATCACTGATCCATTTCTTCTTCTTCTTCTTCTTATTCTTCTTCTTCTTCTTCTTCTTCTTCTTCTTCTTCTTCTTCTTCTTCTTCTCCTTTAGCACTACAGCCCATCGTGAGCCTAGCTTCACCAGTCTTCTCCAATGTTTCCTACCCGTTGTCATCTCACAGCACGTCATGCAACCACCTTATCATAGGTCAAACCCTCTGCTTTTATACACGTGTGCCCTCAGGATTTTCGTCGGGATACGTTCTAGCATACGCTTCGGCATCCCTTATGATACGCTTCGGATCTTACAATGCCCTTATGCTTCAATAGCTTATATTTCTCCTCGTTATTTCCTATTCACCATTCATCATCTTTCTTAACCGAGGAATAAACAGTCGTATAATCTTTCTTTCAAACCTTCCCAGTGCTTCTTGTTCATTGTCCACGTCTCACCTCCATAAGTAACAATCGGTCTAATAAATGTCTCTGTTACTCATGAAAAAACAATAATAATGAGGACTTTTTTTACAAGATCCCAACGTTTAGAGTTAATTTTGTTATATACGCCTTTAAATATAGAAACGTTTGGAATAGACGTGAAGTTGTGATCACTAGCGGCTTGGACCATGTGAAACCACAAGCCTCATGGATTTTATTCAGCCGCGGTTGTTCGCTAGGAAAAGCGCCGTATGAAGTTCGAAATTAAACTCTAATGTTACCACGCCAGCAAAGAATTTAGGCTATTACGTCAGAGAACGCACAATGGAAGATGTCGCATAGCTCGTAACCGTTGTCTCTCTAGATGGACGTTGAACAGACGTCGGAAGAGAAAACAGAGACCGATTCAAAGAAATTCTTGTGCTGTGGTGTGCAGGTTTAATTTCTTCAATTAAAAGAAGAGGATAAAATAAAATATTCAAAATATGTTTACTCTTGAGTGAATTGTAATAATATAACGAAGAGAGAAAAGAAGAATTCCTCTAATGCGAAGGTAAACTGAGATTCGGAAGTTTTCCAAAAACAAATCGAATTACACTGATCGAATGGTCGCTCGACACTCGTTAGAACATTTCATTAATACTTGACTTGACATCATAAACAAACCCATGGTAAGTTCTACAGATGATTTTTGTGTTCATGAACATTGTTTCACCAGTTACGGCAGCTCCAGAGGTTAGATTTGAATTCAGTTCAAATATTAAGAAATCGAATGTTTCACGTGTTGGTGTAGAGATAATTTAATCAAAGGGGTGAAAACAGAACTCAAGGTGATAATGACATTTTCCGATGGCCATTCACGTCTTGTTCTGTGATCAGAGTCGTGTATCGGTTTTTACTCTGTGGCGTCATAAAAATTATAATTACGTCATACGTGGCGTGTTTGTGGACGGGGAGACCGCAGTCTCATGACGGGGCCTCGTACACTAGTTTGTTACCGGTGTTTCCCGCTCGCCAGTCCAACGGAATCTGTTTCGATTGTATCTTCGTCGACTTCACGTATCGAATCGTTGAACGGCGTATAAAATTCAGACCTGCCCGTCGTCAGTGAGACACCGCGCGCGTAGATGACAAGACCCGATAGCTCTAGCGAAACCTCATCACTAAACACTAATCTTAATAATACATTACAAGCCGGTAGAGTATACAGGGAAAAACTATAATTATTGCCTGTTAGAACCTTGTCCAGACGAGAATTTCCATACGCAGTCGGAACGTGAAATTATTTGATATAATGTTCACTGATTATTTGCTTAATACCCGACTTGTGCCCCCTGAGTTGGCAGACAACGCCGTATTATGCTTTGGCTCCAACACGTTTATCAGATTCCGGCGTTTTGAGAAGGCATCTGATTGTGTGTTTTTAGAGTGGGTTTGGGTGTGGGTTTGACTAGTGCGAGAATACGACGCGCATGCGTATTACCGTCTACGGATTTACATACTGTAAGAATGTGCAGGTTTATGTATACGCCTACCTTACTTATACAATGTGTAATAATTACAATTTTGTCACATGCGCACATGCGGAGTATTATGTCCATGAATCTTTACACACAGAAACACCTGCATGTAGTCTACTATATTTGTACAATTTCGGTAGTATGATGTTTTACGGTTCTTCTTTCCCTATACTTATTGGCATTTGCTTAAGTCCCTACTACAGATATTCTTTAAGTGGGATCAAAGTTAAGCGAAACCTGTTTGGTAGCAGAAGAATCCAAAAGCAACCTATGTCAAAGCGCTCCTCAATTATGGTTTCACAGCCATAAATGGCAGGATAACAATTGCTAAAACCACGTGGTATCTATATTTTTACACCATCGTGAGTTGTAATTAATGACACGCAGTTGGCTGTTGGCACTACTGGCGAACCTGAATCCTTCTTTCTTCCTTTTTGACCGACTGTGGACCGCGTGAAATAACTTCTTCGTGGTTTTCCTTCTTTTCTGTCTCCTCCCAGTATTCTTTTGTCCTTTCACTGTGTTCCCTTTTCCTTTAGATTAGTCCAGATAGTTTTTATTTTGTCGCCTCTCAATTTTTCCTGAAAACACCCAGAATTTTTGTTCCTAAAGGTGTCCCTTTCCAAAATATCGTCTTTTTCTAAGCTTCACTTCTGTGTTTCCTTTTTTGCCCCTGTGAATCAACGTATTTGTGTTTTTGGATCTTTTTTATCTAAATTCTTTTTGTCAGTCTATCTGGTTTCATTCGAATCAAGTGTCCGTAGAATGTGGTCGTTTTTTCTCTAATTGTATCTGAAAGTTTATCACTTTCCAAAATAACAAATACATTTCTTGTTATCAATTCATTCCCAATCTTCTTTGGGCTAAGAATTTTTCTTAATACTCCCCTTTTCTTTTGTCCTCTAATTCCTCGGTTTTCATTTTTTTTTTTTTTGTTGAGAGCTAAGCAACCTGCAGCGTACAGACATTCTAGTTTTATATGTTGTAATGCCTTGAGTTTTGCTTTTATAACACACACGAATTGCTAAAGTATACACCAATTTTTAACAGATAGTTTTCTAATTGTTTATACTGTTTAAATTTATAATGTATTGATAATCGGTGAAAGGTTTTCTGCAACGTTCTACGGAAATATTTTTTGTACTTTTTTTTTAAGAGCAGAAAGCATACAGTTGAACGCGAACAGTTGGTGCTACTTGAAGTACAATATAGGCCGTTGAAACATGGAAGAGCACGTTTAAGAGCAACAGTACAGTACGTAATACACTGTCTATTTTGGCGCAAAAATATTTGGCCCATTTTTCGAAGAGGAGGTATCTTACATAGGCCTATGACGCAAACGTAGGCCTACATTTGTAAAAACTTACGTACACTCTTTACAGTAAAAGTGGAAAACAACAATATGTAGTGAAGAAGAAGAATGAAAACATTTTTCAACACAGTTCGAGAAACATAATATTTCATAAAATCTGTCTGAGGCTTTCACGGGCGGCTTCAATGTTGTGAGAACTTCGGTTTGCCGGGTTGTAAAAAAAGCCCGGCAAGCCCAAGTTCTCATAATATTTCATAGTTAGGCCTATGTGCAGCGTTAAGGGTAAATTGACTGAGGTTAATTAAATTACACTCGTAACAAATTACAGACAGTTAATAACCATAGCGTGGGTGTTTATACATATAAGTGATCGACAAGCCTACGCAAGTAAATAAATAAATAAAGAATGGATACTTCTTTACCGCCTAAGCAATCTAGGAGCTAGTCCGGGTGGACTGCCTAATGTGAGCCGTTCGGAAGGCAGTGCGACCCGCTCATTATTACCCATGAATGTTATCCCAGGCACTCATTTCTACAAGCCGAGTCGATAAACCTATCTCGATTTTATGATGCGCCGGGGAATCGATCAAAGACCTCATATTAGTAGTCAGGGTTCCGTACTCACTACTCTCTCTACTATTCTCCTGTGTAAGTAAATATTCATATATATAGGGCCTACTTTGGTGGAATGATCAGTCCGGACACCCCTTTTCCTCAGCGTATCGTCTTATTCATTAATTCTTTCTGTAGACATTTTTATAGAAGAATCAAACAGGTTGCCGAATAGCCTATGGAAAAAGAACAGAGACCGTAGAATCGAACGTGAGCAGAACGCACCGCCTGGAGTACGGTATACTGTTGTAACTGGGAGGAATTTTAAGTCTTAGGCAGACTCGTAGAATATACAAGGCGAAACTTTTGTTTTAATTTTCTCAAGTGTGAACGTCTGGAAAATTTACGAACGAGGTTATGAAAGAGTATGTAGTGCAAAATGTATATTTCATGTTTTCAGTAAAAAAATGTCATTCACCGGCAATAATACTGTACCAAGTCTTACACGTTCGTGGGCCAATGAATAATGATATGAGAATAAAATTATTTCTTGATAAATTTTACAAAGATATTGCCACCACCGCCTGAATCAACGTTATATATATATATATATATATTCAAACACTTTTTGCTACAGTCTATTTCTTGATGTATATAATATAGGCCTATTTAAAATTTATATTTACTTTACTTCAAGATGTTATTTTTCCCTTATTTGGAACATTGTATTCACTCACATGCTCATATTATATATATATATATATATATATATATATATATATATATAGCCTATGCGATGAATAGATGAATATTGTTACATGACATTTTTACCATGCCCTAGTAACACAAATATACTATGATTATATTAGTAAAAAGTACCAAGAGACATAATATTTTTAAGAAAGACTTGATTGAACATGTTGGATTTTAATTGTTTATTGTATGTTGTGTTTATAACACTAATGTTATTCTTAACAAGAAAGTACCAAAATCATAGTCAGTTAAATTATATGAATAAGAATTTCTATTAAAATAATAAGGAAACAATGTCAGTTTATGTTAAAAGATTACTAAATGTATAAAATAAATTTAAGAAACTGAAAGGTAAAAAAAGAAATAATAATAAATAAGTTTGGAACAAAAATAATAAAAAAGTGTAAATCAATAACTCGGGAAATATAAATCAGAAAATAGTCAAGAGTGATGTCAAAATGATCAGTGTTTTATCAGAAGAACAAAGAAACAAATAAAATGAAGATAAAAGCTCTTATAAAAAAGGTATACCCTTTTAAAGAAAATGAAATACAAAATAGTAAGAGTTTGTTTATATTAATAATATGAGATCACCAGGGTGATATAAAAACTGTTACATTGGAAACCAGGGAGATATCTAAGGTAGGCCTTAGCAACTAATATGTTGATAAAAAAAAGAAGGAGTATTATTGGCATCTGAATGAAGAGAGGTTGATTTAAACAACTTATAGTGACAAAAGTAAATTATAATATATGTTATATCAGTGCATCTCAATAAAAACAATTAAATAATTATATTTATCAAGATTAAAATAGAAGAAAGAAATGCTACAGGACTCTACAGAATTAAACCAGGACATCTCTGAAGAAATTGGACCAAGTGACACAGGGAGAGAAGTATTTTTGATCTAAAATTAATCTGAACCATTCTCTGTTAAGCCTAGATTAAAGGTTTCAAAGACATTGAGTACACTTTTTATAAAAACTATTTTTGAATTTCTACGGAGAACAATAATAATTAATAGTATGGACATAAGCATAAACAACCATTGATGTATAGTGCTAATATGATCTAAAGCTAATTAAGTCTAAAAAACATTTTAATAACCTAACCTATACACTGAACTGTTTTACACTCTTTTATATATCCTTTTAAGACACATTGTGACTATTTCTAATCATATGTATTTTGGTACTTTCCCTGTCAAAACTGTTGTTATATCGTAGCCAAAAGGACCTACTTAAAACATTATAATTGTATTTTATTCATTAAATATAAAATACGAAATGTTTAAAATGCCTGAGATATAAGAGTTACTGCTGCCACTCTGAGCATATTAAAATACAGCTGGCCAAACTTTGTTAAGAATTATATTTGACAATTAGAACAAGTTAAAGAATAAATAAAGGATTTGAGTTTACAAAATACAGAAAAAGTTTTATTCGTTTCTTATTTCATGAATACAAAATGGGTATGATATACTGAACAAAATATCTGATACTGTGAGTTGACTTCAGTAATTAGATTAAGTTGGTAACCCTCATCATTTGAAAGTCTTAGCAGATTTTTTTAGATATGTTTTAATGAACACAAGTTATCATATTCATTGCTGAAAGAAAAGATTAAAAGAGAGTTAATTACAGAATAAAGAAACCACATACTATTTAAATAAATTTTAATAAAAATTTATTATTGATATTTCACCAAAAAATTTTATTTGCAAACGGTGATTGTAAATTGGCGCTCAACAAACATCCCCCTGAACAGATACTCATCCTTAATCTAATATTAACAAAGGATATACAAATAATAACCGAGTTAAACAAGATACAAATTCTGATAAATAATCCGTAGATTCGATTCTGGATGTAACAAATTGGCTATCCCAATAGTGAGGCTAAATAACATACAATTTAGAAAGTACGATTATTAGATTTGTACAATATAATAAGAGGGTAACACTTTTACACGTTACAAAATTGGAGCCCTAGTGAGGCTAGAAATAGAATAGCTTTGTATTCTTATTGTGAGTTTACAGTGATTTCTACTCTAGTGGCGGCTACGATTAACAACAGAGATGTCAAGAAGAAGAGCAACATCACGGAAACGGATGGAGGGAGAAAGAAATAGAGTTAAATATAGACGATAAGGAAGCGACCACAGTTGAAGAAGTAGAAGTAATGGTAAGGGATACCCCAGCAACAGCGACTGAAGAAATGGAAACGGTGGTAAGGAATACACCAGGGGACCAACCAGATAAACCCACACAAAAAGAACCAAAGAGGACTGCAGAAGAAATGAGATTTGAAAGATTAATGGAAATGTTTCAACTAATGGAGAAGAAAATGGACAGTAACAGTGAAACATTGAAACAAAATAAGGAAGATATGGAGAAAATGGACAGTAACAGTGAAACGCTTAACAAGAAAATAGATAGTAACCAAGAAGAGTTGAAACAAATGAGAGTAGATAATGAAACATTATTAAAACAAAATAATGAGGAAATAAAGAAACAAATGAGGGAAGATCATGAGGAATTAAATAAAAAAATTGAAAGTAATAATGAAACATTACAGCAACAGTTGAAGGAGGATATTAGACAAAGTAATGAAGAATTAAAAGGACTGTTGAAGGAAGAGAGTGAGAGAAATAAAGAGGAATTAAGACAGCAGTTAGAAGAGTATAAAGAGGAAATAAGGAATATAATTACTGAAACCAACCAGAAGGTTGAGAAAACCGAGGAAAATTTAAGTCAATTGCGCGAAGAGTTGATAAACAAAATAATTGAAGTGGAAGATAACAGTAAAACTAGTATGGTTATACTTCACAAAGATACTGAGGATCAATTAGGGGTACTACAAAATAAGGTAGGAGAACAATACAATCAGGCAGAAACCAAGATAATACAGGTACAAAATCAAGTTACCAACAACAGGGAGAAGATAGAGGAAATTCAACAGAAGGACATAATAAATCTTAAGGAAGAAATAGAAGTACTAAAACATAGACCGATAGACTATGTACCTACACTAATAGGAGAAAGTAAAGAAGTGATAAACTTTAAAGAATATCGTCAGAACCCTCTAGAATTTTTGGAGAGGTTAGAAGAAGGTTTTAATAGAACCAAAGAAAATCGGTGGCCAATAATAAAGAATCTCCTAGATGATAGTTTTAAAAATAGTAATGATAACTGGTGGAAGGCAGTAAGAAATGAAATAGCCAATTACAATGAATTTAAACAAATTTTAAAAAAAAGTATTGGTCTGAGTCCATCCAAAATACAGTCCGAGACAATTTGAGTACTGGCAGATATGATGCTAGAAGAGGACAGACAATGACTGCTTATTTTTTGGGCGAAGTCTGGGTAGCTCGACATTTACAACCAAAAATCCCTGAAGAGTGTCTCATAGCCAAATTATCATATCATTTTGGAGAAGACATTGTACGGGCTCGTCGGTGTGGACAGATAAAAACTATTGGAGAGATGGAGGCTCTCTTAGAAGGTTTTGAGAGGGAAAATTATTATTACAGGAGTCGAAGAAGAACTGAGGATTGGAATGATAGGAACAAGGAACAACCACACGACAATCGACAGCCAATAAACCACGTACGGACGGATGGATATAATAGAAATCCGAATAACAGGCGATTTCAAGGAAGACGTCAGGACTTTAATCATGAACAAAATTATGATAGACGAGATGGGAGAAACAACGACAACAGACGACAATGGAATGATAAAGGTGAAGAATATCGAAGGTCCAGAAGTGCGGATAGAAATAGGGACATACTCTCCGGAAATCCACCAAATAACCATCAGGGAACCAGTCAAGCCCAAGTAAACTATATAATGGCGGAGGAGGTTGATTCGAGGAAAAACGGTGAACAGCGACAAAGAAAGGTGGACAAACGAGTTAACCGTCGGGAAAACCAAGGACATGATCCTGGTCCCAGTAATAAAGATGAAAGACGATATACTTATGACAACATTGAAATGTATGGAAGTGATCCACAATGGGGCAATCCCATAGCAAGATTTGTAGACGAGTTTAACAGACAAAATCCACGGGAAAAACGTAATAGTGGGGCAATCCGGATTGTGGATGATACCGAAAATGGTTAAACGGATTCAACACAAACTATTAAGAAGAAAACATCAAAATTCTAAATTAAGTAAGAACATCTTGCCAAGTGTTTCAGAAGAAATTATTTTGAATCTATTAAGAAGAGTTAGAATGATTTAGATGGAAATAGAATCTAAAATATTATTGATTGACAGCGCCAAGATGGAAATAATAAAACCTGTAGGGTGAGTAAGGTTAACCAATTACATGTGAAAAATAGAAAATTATTTTGAACTGACAAAGCACTAGAAGTGGAATAGTCATAGAATAAAAATGTGAATAGACCTCAAAGAAATAATTTAACAATCCCTGGAATATAAGTTTGTAGCGAAGGAGCTACCTTGTAGGTATTATTATATGTATTGTGTTGTGATAGTGCAACTTTATTTTTTCCTGGACAGAGATGAAGTTCCTCTGATTTCAGATGATATATTTAGGGAAAACGGCGGAGTAATGGAAGCCAATAGTGCCCCTCCGAATCCGAACCCATATGTAGTATTTAAAGTTAGGGAATTATAGTATTTTAGGGATGATACAAACGATGAGGTAAAGAAATAAAAAATAAATATGACAATATGACTCGAGGTGTGAAAAGTATGAAGAATCAATATCAAGTTTTAGGTGCTGAAATAAAAAAGTATTATGGAAAATGAGAAAAGTAATGGTGAAGTCAATCAGCTTATTTAAGCAATCTAATTATTACTAAAATAACCTGTTTTCTGGGGGGGGGCATTATGTTACATGACATTTTTACCATGCCCTAGTAACATAAATATACTATGATTATATTAGTAAAAAGTACCAAGAGACATAAGATTTTTAAGAAAGACTTGATTGAACATGTTTTATTTTAATTGTTTATTGTATGTTGTGTTTATAACACTAATGTTATTCTTAACAAGAAAGTACCAAAATCATAGTCAGTTAAATTATATGAATAAAAATTTCTATTAAAAGAATAAGGAAACAATGTCAGTTTATGTTAAAAGATTACTGAATGTATAAGATAAATTTAAGAAAGTGAAAGGTAAAAAAAAGAAATAATAAAAAATAAGTTTGGAACAAAAATAATAAAAAAGTGTAAATCAATAACTCGGGAAATATAAATCAGAAAATAGTCGAGAGTGATGTCAAAATGATCAGTGTTTTATCAGAAGAACAAAGAAACAAATAAAATGAAGATAAAAGCTCTTATAAAAAAGGTATACCCTTTTAAAGAAAATGAAATACAAAATAGTAAGAGTTTGTTTATATTAATAATATGAGATCACCAGGGTGATATAAAAACTGTTACATTGGAAACCAGGGAGGTATCTAAGGTAGGCCTTAGCAACTAATATGTTGATAAAAAAAGAAGGAGTATTATTGGCATCTGAATGAAGAAAGGTTGATTTAAACAACTTATAGTGACAAAAGTAAATTATAATATATGTTATATCAGTGCATCTCAATAAAAACGATTAAATAATTATATTTATCAAGATTAAAATAGAAGAAAGAAATGCTACAGGACTCTACAGAATTAAACCAGGACATCTCTGCAGAAATTGGACCAAGTGACACAGGGAGAGAAGTATTTTTGATCTAAAATTAATCTGAACCATTCCCTGTTAAGCCTAGATTAAAGGTTTCAGAGACATTGAGTACACTTTTTATAAAAACTATTTTTGAATTTCTACGGAGAACAATAATAATTAATAGTATGGACATAAGCATAAACAACCATTGATGTATAGTGCTAATATGATCTAAAGCTAATTAAGTCTAAAAAACATTTTAATAACCTAACCTATACACTGAACTGTTTTACACTCTTTATATAATCCTTTTAAGACACATTGTGACTATTTCTAATCATATGTATTTTGGTACTTTCCCTGTCAAAACTGTTGTTATATCGTAGCCAAAAGGACCTACTTAAAACATTATAATTGTATTTTATTCATCTATATCTATAAAAATGAATGTTTGTTTCTTTCTTTGTCCCGTATGCGTTCCTATACGATTCATCCGATTGCGATGAAACTTCGGTGAGTTGTTGTGCGCACGCCCGCGAAGGTTTATGAATTTTTTTCGATGGGGTCCTTTTGGGGGGTTCTTGGGGTCTTCCACATCTCCTCCTAAACCACTGGACCGATTTCAACCAAACTTGGCATAAATATTTTACGCAACGGGAGAACCAACATAGGATATGTGTTTTTTCGATATGATCCTTCGGGGGTCCTTTTGGGGGTCCTTTGGGGTCTTTCACATCTCCTCCTAAACCACTGGACCGATTTCAACCAAACTTGGCACAAATATTTTACGCAAAGGGAGAACCAACATAGGATAGGTGTTTTTTCAATGGGGTTCTTTTGGGGGTTCTTTGGGGTCTTCCACATCTCCTCCTAAACCACTGGACCGATTTCAACCAAACTTGGCACAAATATTTTACGCAAAGGGAGAACCAACATAGGATAGGTGTTTTTTCGATGGGGTTCTTTTGGGGGTTCTTTGGGGTCTTCCACATCTCCTCCTAAACCACTGGACCGATTTCAACCAAACTTGGCACAAATATTTTACGCAAAGGGAGAACCAACATAGGATAGGTGTTTTTTCGATGGGGTTCTTTTGGGGGTTCTTTGGGGTCTTCCACATCTCCTCCTAAACCACTGGACCGATTTCAACCAAACTTGGCACAAATATTTTACGCAACGGGAGAACCAACATAGGACAGGTGTTTTTTTTCGATACGATCCTCTGGGGGGTCCTTTGGAGTCTTCTTATTAGATCTGGTTACTATGGCAACCCAATGGAATAGATTCTGTTCTAAATATATTATCGCATTAAATTGAAGACCACGCGAACGAAGTCTTTATATATTATATATATACAAACACTTTCTTTCTTTGAGTGGCATTGCAACGCATGCCGGGTACTCGCTAGTTAAATATAAAATATGAAATGTTTAAAATGCCTGAGATATAAGAGTTACTGCTGCCACTCTGAGCACATTAAAATACAGCTGGCCAAACTTTGTTAAGAATTATATTTGACATTTAGAACAAGTTAAAGAATAAATAAAGGATTTGAGTTTACAAAATACAGAAAAAGTTTTATTCGTTTCTTATTTCATGAATACAAAATGGGTATGATATACTGAACAAAATATCTGATACTGTGAGTTGACTTCAGTAATTAGATTAAGTTGGTAACCCTCATCATTTGAAAGTCTTAGCAGATTTTTTTAGATATGTTTTAATGAACACAAGTTATCATATTCATTGCTGAAAGAAAAGATTAAAAGAGAGTTAATTACAGAATAAAGAAACCACATACTATTTAAATAAATTTTAATAAAAATTTATTATTGATATTTCACCAAAAAATTTTATTTGCAAACGGTGATTGCAAATTGGCGCTCAACAAACATCCCCCTGAACAGATACTCATCCTTAATCTAATATTAACAAAGGATACACAAATAATAACCGAGTTAAACAAGATACAAATTCTGATAAATAATCCGTAGATTCGATTCTGGATGTAACAAATTGGCTATCCCAATAGTGAGGCTAAATAACATACAATTTAGAAAGTACGATTATTAGATTTGTACAATATAATAAGAGGGTAACACTTTTACACGTTACAATATGTATGAATATGTAGCCTGTGTGTCAATATACATATGGAAGACTGTGGGTTTTGTGTACGTGTGAGCTTGTGTCATAGAAAAAGAGAGCGAGAGAGAGTGAGAGGGCGGGGGATGAGAAATAGAAAAGACAGGCCGCCTGAGAAACATAATATTTCATCATTTTATGTGCAACGTTAAGGATAAATTGATTGAGGCCAATTAAATTACATCCGTATCGAATTAGATACAGTTAATAATGATTGGAAACGCTTATTAAGTGGGAATACACAGACCATAATATTTACAGTACTATAAATTGTGTTTCGTCCGTGTTCAGTGACGGACGTGGCCATAGGTCAGTGAGTTTCGCATTTAATCCTTCAGGAAGAGTAAACCCCACTGAAGTTGATCACAGGATATATTTAAGACTTTCCTAAAATTTTGTTTGCTCCGACAAAAAAATATGTAATCGTTTTTAAAACCAAAATCCTATAGAAATTAGAGTGATGATATTGAGACGATTCATAAACTGCTGTGTGGGTACTGAACGATGTTGCATTTCTTACACCATAGAAAACTTATTTAACAACATAAAACAGATTTCCGAGTAGGTAAAATATGTAAATAGACAATCTATAATGTAATTACTATCTACTGAACGTTTTGATTTCCAGTAAAATTAATTACATTTTACATTCACTACCATTCTCTACATTGTCACTGATAGAAGTGTGGCGTCAGGATTTTGAGTAGTTCCTTGTCATCCCTGGGTCCGCCTTATATTTACACTCTAATAGTTTTCTTATTCACTTCTTTTGCATTCCGTCTTCTTTATCCGCTTGACACAATTAAATCTGAAAAAAGATCATAACAGATAACAAATTGTCAAAGTAAGTGTATTAAAATATTCATAAAAAACGGTCTGAGATGAATAAAAAGTTTTCCCAAGTTGTTAGGATATTGTACAGGATACTTCAGTTAAACTTTACAGACACATTCCTCTGGTAGAGAAACAGTTCCTATATACATGGCCAGGCAAAGATACTGTGACTGGCCAGTGGCCATGTACAGTTCAAAGAAGGTTGAGTTAAACCTTTTCGCGTTGAGTTAAACCATAGCGGCTGTACACTTAAGCGAAAGTAGAAAAAAATTTGTTCCAATGTCATGCAAGAATACTGACATTAGGGAAATTCCTATGAATAATCATCGTAAAAGTAACCAAAAAAGATGACTAAAAATGTAATTCCCATACTTTTATGACAAAAGTGACAAAAGTTGAGGAAAAATGAAAAATCTATATACTTTTTATATACAACTGAATCAGCTATATTTAGTTTTGTTAATTAGATTATTAGAATTCTACTTTCCTTACTTTGAACATTATAGTAAGGTTTACTGAAGTTACGATCATCGTTTACTTCAGGAGTGTTTAAGATTTACAACATTAAATTACCGCTTATATAAGAAAAAGAATATTGTAGTTTCCTAACAATAGGCTACTTTCTTCTATTGATAGAGCCCGGATAAATGAGCAGTAGAGATACTGGACTGCAGTACCTTGCTAATTGTAACCATGATAAACAAAGTTAAGAGTTTCAGTGTTGATGGTAAAAGTCCAGCTTAAGTAGTGATTATCTCAGATTACAAGGGTCTTAAAAATTACTTCACAAATAAAATGCCTGTGCTAAAGTTTTGTTAACCGTCGAAAAAATATATGAATAGACCTATAAAAGTCATGTAAGCCCTATAGTACAATTATTTTTCATTACCTAAGACAGACTTGTACGAGGTAGGCCTGCATAAGGCTGGGATATGTTTGTGTACCTGTGTGTGTGTGTGTGTGTGTGTGTGTGTGTGTGTGTGTGTGTGTGTGTGTGTGTGTGTGTGTGTGTGTGTGTGTGTGTGTGTGTGTGTGTAGATAGACATATAGATAGATAGGGCTATTATAGGTATTGACATATGTAGTATAAAATATAAAATATTTTATCCTACCTAGATGCATACAATCTAGAATCTAATATTTTCAAATGGTTAGTAAGTTACTATAAACGGAGTTTTTTAATTTATTAGATATAGCCTACATCTAATATACTTCAACGCAATTACAGTAATAATGTACATAATTAAATTGAAGGTTTTGTTTTCTTAAAACTCAAACTTCATTATTAAAACTCTGTATTAAACGACAAAACGACTCTTTACGAAATGACATTTATTAAAAAGCTTTGTTTTATTAAAACTCGGAGTTATAATAAAGTAAAGCCTATCTCAGAATTGTTATTCAAATGGACTTACATATAGGTAGGCCTATTAATGCTTGAAAATGAACCCTCTTAGCAATAAATATATCTTTACTAAAGAAGAAGTAATATCATTTTTCGTAAAAGTAATATTGTTTTTCCTATATACTGGAAAGGAAATGAGTGAATTTTTTATTTAAATATTCAATAATTTTCGTATTAAATTTTCAATAACTCAACGATTTTCAAAGCCCTTGCGCTTTATTATAATAGAACGAAATGGTATGGTAACGTCAAGACGCCTAGGCCTAATTATGTTATCGTACGTTTCAGCGTGTTACGCGTGTGTGAAACGCGTTTAAGTGTCTAAGCTGTGGCGTAATTCATTTCATCGTGTCGCTATATTAAACAACTTCTGCCATTCTTTTCGTAATAGACGCTATGTTCAGCGCTAAAAAGTGACAGGTCGGCTTGGAATTAACAAGTTACAATTTGACACTTGATTTTAAAATGTTATATCAAGATATAGGCAACAAAGAATGTATTTCATTAAATATGCTAAAATTCTATAAATAAAACAAAAGTAATAGTCAATGTCGACGGGATAATTGTGCGACTGCCGCATAACGACTTGGCCTGAGTATCATTTCAATTTGGCGTTAGATTAATTTGACAACCAACGTGTACCAGACGTCTTGAATGTGCCTCTGAATCCAGTCTTTGGTTACACACCTGTGCCAGTGAGGTACACATTTGGCTTCTTCATCTTCTGTTTATCAAAGAAGCGTTATCAATTCGTGTCAAACACGATTCGTTCAGCGTCCTACCGGACTCATCCGAGCGTGTAGGATTTTTTTAAACTTAAAAGTCTAATAATGAATTATATTCTGCACAAGTGCTTCTCCGTCGCTGCGATCGTCCCACCGCACACACACACACACACACACACGCTCGCGCGGCACCTCCCACACTTTCCCACATCCACCCACCCACTCCCCCGTACCACTACCACCAACACTTCATAATTTATAGCGCCGTAAAATGTGGATGAAATAATTGTTTTAAATTCGCCGCAAGACGGAACGTATTGGTTTAGTTACGTTTTCCTCCACAGTAACTCACACTTTGGTACTTCGCGAATGATTTTTTATTACATCGGCAGCTTGTTTGTGGCCATTTTTTGCAGCCGAATAATTTTTTTTTATTTTAAATTAATTATCTTACGTCTGTGCTTGACAACGAAAGAACCAACTGGATGATCTGTTAAGTGATTTAATTTTAAGAATTATTTTTCTTACATTTTCGATTCCGTAATAAAATGTTAAGGTCGCGTTCTGCATAACAAGAGCAGGCCTGTGTTCGTTTTTACACTCGAGGGTTATTAATAACTGTCGGATACCGTAACTGTTGATTGTTTTTAAATACGACAAATTGTTATGTCTCTCCCGTTAAACACGTGCGCCTCCAGACACAATTTTCAAACCCACGCCGTTATTAGAAAATTCTGTTCACTTTGTTTACAATAATCATATGTCAGACAATCACGCCGACATAGCCCCAGAGAAGTTTACGAAAAAAAATTTGCAGTTATAAGTGAACGATAATAATAGACTTTATAAAACAATAAAAGACACGTCCAACCTACAGTATGGTAATGTATGAATAATGATCGTTATCCATTTATAACATAATATTTGAATATTGAACCTTTCAAAATAAATTATACGGAGTATTGCGTGCTTCCTAACACTCGTACGGTTTGTTCATAAAATAAAGTTATTAAATATATGAAATCTTAATAGTTAATGAAGATAAGATGAAAACGATGGTGTCAAGAAGAAAGAGCCATGTAGGCCTATAACACCAGCAGCATTACGTGTTTGGTGATTACTGTTTTGAAGCAGTCTGTAGTTTTGAAAACCTTGATTCTATTCTCAGTGAAGACTTTGACGAAAAGGAGGAAATAAGGAGAAGAACATACTACGGGAACAGAACATACTTTGCCTTGAATAAAATCTTCAAAGTGCAAGTTAGAAAGGCTGTCAAAGAATATCAGGTTTTATAAAACCTTAACTAGATCTGTCGTGGCGTATGGCTGCAAAATCTGGACCCTTAATAGGTCGGCAGTGAAGCTCCTGAACACATTTAAAGCAAGGTGCTTAGAAGGACTATTGGCCCAACATGTGAAAAGGGGTGCAGCGGGGGGAAACTAGAGAATTGTATGCAGCATACGATGATCTCAGTTTTACCTCCTTCATTAGGATACGAAGATTGAAGTGGCTAGGCCATGTCCTCGTACAGAATGGAAGACAACTGGATAGTCAAAAAGCTGTAGCAGGGTTCCCCGGTGGAGTGCGACCTGAAGGACTGCCTAGGAGTCGGTGGATAGACAGTGTCCTGAATGATCTCAATCAGATTAAGATAAACATCTCCCTTGCTCAGCACAGAAATGTTAAGAATGTTTTTACTCACCTTAAGAATGACGTCCCTCGGACGCTGAAGCGTCTTTCTATAACTTCCTTACTTTTCTACTCTACAGTGTGCACACCGTCTGTAGAAGCTTTTTTTTCCTTCCGATAAGAGCAAACAAGGATTTTAGGTTATATCAGTCCAGTGTAGATTATAACAGGTTCACATCAGTTAAACGTCAACCCAGCGTGCGATAGACGAGTTCAGAAATGGTACCTCACGTTCGCTGTGGCAGCCATGGCGACAGCAAACAATGTCTCGTCTGCTACAATCACAAAGGCCAACAGTGTCTTGCCTAATACGGTAACACACATCAAAGCATTAACACAGAATGAGACAATGGCAAGTTATTGTGTACTGCGTTCTAGAGATTACATTGTTATAAAGCTATTAAATATAATTGAGCAGAACTAATATTAAACTGAAAAATATGTGTAATACACACACAGACGTCTCTCTTAGTTTAGTGAAATCCACATTAAATACACCCTTATAGGAGCTGATAGGATTAAAGATAAACATTATTAATTACCATTAACATAGTTTTAAAAATACGCCAGTCTTAATCCACCTAATATGGAAACATAATTTATCAATGTTTCTAAATCGAGGAATATCAAATTAAGTTTTTTTTTTGCCTAGAGAGTGTGTCTGAAAAGAGAATGCACTTACAACTAAAGACTATTATTAATGTAGGTTATAGCCCTTCGGCTAAAAGGATGACGGTCTGAAGTCTTTGATGTAATAATGTGTTCCCAACGTACTGTCACTCTGCACCAATCAGATTGCATTCTTAATAAGATAAGATTACGTTTTGAGTCCACGTCGACGCGATGTTGCCATAATTCGTATTCATAACTGCAGCTTATCACCTTCAATGGAACCGATCCGCCATGTCGCTGTCATTCTCATGCGGCTTAACCATATTTTAATAGTGAGCAGAAACAAGTTAACAACGTAACTACACGGATGCGAAATAAAAAATTAATTACAGTTGAATTGTCAGTCTGGGCTGGTTACAGTTGTTTTGATGCCAGCTGTCATCATTTTGGCAGAGAGCTATAACCAACTTTTCTTGTTTAGAAAGAGTTTAGATCTATTTAGCGATTTAGGGTTAAGATGTTACTAGTGTCTTATGCAGTGATGTCGCTAGACTCTTACTGTAACTAACTAGTATAGGCCTACATAATTAATCAAACAGTCCTTTCGGTTTTTAGACAGTTCTCAAGTCCGTGAAATTTTATAATAATGTAATCGTAGTAGGATTAAACAGTGCACCGTCCGATTAATGGCAAATTCATGTTGCCCTAGGGTTTTGTACAGTAATTTACCGACAGTCGAGAGTTGTCACGAGACAAGTAACAGCACTAAGAAGTCATAACATTTTCAGAATATCTGTTTGCGTTATGTGCAATATTATCGCATAACGCATTTCCTGCAAACGGAAAAATGTAAGAAATCATCACAGAAAAATATAAAACTCATGTTGTTTACAATCACTGGTAGGCCTAATCGTCCATTTTCATTCGGCATTGTTTGAGACATTTATACTAGTAATTTTTTATTTTCTTTCAAGTTACAAATTTATTAATTTGCCTTTCCTTAATTTAGCCTACGATTTCTATGTTCACGTGTATTTTGTCTCGTGCTTCTTCCCCATCAATTCGACAAAAAAAAAATTTTCTTTGGATTCATCTATTCTTAACTCGTGCTAAATAAATACAGTCATTTATCTGTTATTTATCATTATTATATTTTTAGATATTCCAATAAGACAGCGTGAACTAAGATATTTTTAATCTAATTTTTACGTGGGACGTTAATTTATGAACAATGGAGGAGACGAAGACATATTTGTCTTCAATAAACTGAACTCTTGAGTGGATTCCAACCTGTTTAAGACCTCTTTCCGGACAATTAAGTTAAAAAAACCCCTACGCCGTCAGAGCTACATAGGCTTGGACTAGTCTGACTGCCTTCGTACGGTAAAAGCCTTCAGTTCATGTTACAACTGTAATTCGGAGTTCGTATACTAGATGGCGCAACATATCGTAGCTACCCATTTGTCTCACGGTGCAGTATGGAAATCACGGCACACTCTCGAACTCGCTGTTTCTGGTACAGTAAGCGATAACGCTTGCATTTTGGCCACGGATGAGACAAGTAAGTAAAACAAACACACACACAGACACAGCTTTATATTATGACAGACAGTATATGAACCAACATTTTGCCCCTTTTTATTCTTTTCTTTGTAATTTCATGTGTGAAAAAAACATATATAAAATGGCTCTACTGAATGTTACCTGTAAATCCTGTGCATGTGAGAGTGCTTGGTAATCGTTAGAGCGCAGTAGCTGCTGTAAGATCCTGACGAATCGTTAGCCATATGTGACGAGTACAGCCGTCGACTTGTCACCTGAACTCATTAAGTAATTAAATGTAGTAATCTAACACAATTAATTAATACTGGCAGGCGTTGTGTGTTATATATTTTTATCTTACAGGCACGTGATGTGCTCATAATCGTGTTTTATTTTAATTAAACGATAACCGAACAAGCTACTCGTGCGAACGTATATGCCCTTAAATGGAAGAGTTGCCTCCGTGAGAATACCGATGTTGCATAGCAAAATAACTTGGGGTAATAAAAATAAAATTCTATAAAGTAATGTCAGCATCCTGTTCTAACGTGTGGGAGTTGTGGAAGCAAGATGTTCAGCGAATGCAGGTAGCTGAAATTAAATTCTTGTGAAAAGTAAAAGACTGAACCCTGAAAGATCGAATTAGTAGTGAAGAAAAGGACAGAGTTGGAGATATATTGTATGAATGATAGGAGAGCTCTCGGAAGTGGAAGTAACGCGTCGACGACAGAATGAGCAACCAAGCTAGCGATGGCGGTCTTGAAAAGGGAGTAATAAATTATACAGGCCTACCTTAAGTAGAGCCAGAAGTCGATGGCAGAACTGAACACAGAATAGGTTTAAAGCCTTATCCTTGAAGTGCAGATTATGATGATGATTATGATTTCCGTGGGTGAACTTACAAGAAGTACTGAAGTATGTATTACCAGCACTGTACCGGCTTGAGGTCTGTAGGTCTAAAGTTTGGTAACAAACGCTTCCACGATGACCTCTGGAATTGTTTCGACGCGCCCCATCGCTCGTTCAATTCCAGGCCAGACATGAGTCGGCCACCGTTACCTTTTGGGCAACACAAAGACATTTTTAAGATGAAAGAGAAATCACCATTTACAGTAGGTATATTACACACACGCGCGCGAGAAGATTATAGGCTATATTCCTACAAAGTGTTTCCAAAAGAGAGTACAAAACTTCAGGAGATGATTCTACTCATTAAACTGAAGGAAAAATGTCCAATAAAAAATGCTTACTTTCCGTCTGTATGTCTATGTTTGTATGAAAAACATTAATTAGGCTGAATGGAATGAGATGTGAAGTTGAAATTTACTAGGCCTATACGAAGTAAGTATTCATTATCTGTTACAAGTACAAAAATAAAATAAAATGTTATCTTAAAAATATTCAAAATAGCGGCTGAATCTAATTCTTAATTCTAAGTTTCACACAAATCGGTAGGCCTACTTATAATAAAAAACAGTTGGTTACATAAAACGTAGCCCTTTAATTCGCAATCCAATAATAGGCCTACCTTGTTTATGGAATATAGATAAAAAGTAATGGAGACATAACATTTCTTTTGTAAGAAAACAGGCCAAACAAACAATAACTATAAGAAAACTAGGCCTACGTCTTCTAATTTAACAAGGGTATTATGTTGTACCATATTTTTCTTCACACAGACATTTCGCAGCTTCTGCGATTGTACTTCTTCAGTTAAAGCCTTGATCGTGTCAACGACAATGAGACCATTTACGCTGACAAGGTTAACAAAGTTAGACGTCTTTCTTAATGAAAACAATGGACCCGGTTGTAACACCCGTAAGTTGAAAATAAGAGAATAATTATGTCTACCTTCAACTTTTACACGGAACCATCAAATCTATGCATTAAGAAAAAAAGTGCACAGGCCTAATAATAATACTATAATAAAACATATTATAAATGAAAGATTATAATTTAAAGATTATAAATTAAAATGTGGCCCAGCTGTGACAAATCAGAATACTAAACCAAAAACAAAAAACCCGGCTGCAGAAAAGATGTCGTTCGAAGATCTTGCTACTGAGGAGAGTCGCTCATCAAGAACAACATCAGATTAATGACACAGGTCAAGATTAAAATTTCTTTGCATTAATTTTTCTTTACAAAATCCTATCACGTGCAATTTTCTCAAAAAAGTGTGCTTTTATTTTTTATAGGCTATGACTACTGTTACGAAGAGTTACCATATACTTTTTTACATTTTGGAAAATATATCAACAATCTAGTAAGTAGACTAATAATTAATAATCAGATATATAGGACACTGTCAATTAACAGTACAGTACTAATTGTCTTTTTTGCACTTTTTATTATTAAAAAATCCATCAAAATTAAGTTTTTTTTTAGTATAGGCCAACTGCCAAATTATTTCCTAACACTAGCGAATAAAGTGATTGCTAGCACTCAACTGTGGCATTTTTGTGAACTGTAATAGATTTGCTTCCAATAGAAGGTTGACTGTAAAGTTATTTCTGTATTAGTAATTGATCTGACCTAACCTCAAATTCAATAGTAAATTTTGCTTTGCTGTTTTGCGTTGTTGTGCAAACCATTCCGATAATTTTCGTTACATTTCTGGCGAGTTTGTGGTTTAAAAACGTGAAAGAAACATATCAGTATATTAAAAAAGTGAACCATGCCTACTCTGAGATGAAACTGGACGATCAAGATGAACAATGAGTGAGCTCTTCATAAAGTTTGTTATGTTCCCATGAGAAATCTGAGGAAGTAGTCAACATATTAGACATCATGTAGATTTACCATACAAAGCTTTTTGCAAGGAGGCCAAACAATCGTTATAGAGACTGTTATTTTTGTCTTGTCGCTTAAAAGACTCTAATGAAAAGAATAAGAGAATTAATTTGTATTTTCTAAATCTTTAATTCTAGTCCGTTATTCCCAAGAGAATTAGAAGACAGTTCTCATTCGATCGTTAAAAGACAGAAATCTTAAGATAAGGAATTTTAGAATGAAGAGGGCCAATAGTCCTAACACGGCGAATAAACTTATCTGGCAACAGATTTAGCATTACACAAGAATTCTGCTGAACTGTGCGGATCCAGTTTCAAATAATATAAGTTATTGGCCGAAATGTCAGTCCATTAGTATATAAATGGAGAAAAAAGAGCTCACTCTCTATTTTCACAAGAAAGTGACGCTGAAAATGGAGATGGTAATAGACAGTGGAGGACACAATAGACTAAAGTACAAACTCGGTTTCACAAGATAAGACGTGTAGGAAACCAACCACCAAGGCAGATGCGTTTAACAATTTTTAAGGACGTGGTTTGTGAAGAAATATATATGCAGAAAGTCTGTTAAATATCTAATTAAATATGTTTTACTTAATATATTTTCCTTTTACGTACATTGCACTAAATAATTCCGTGTAAAAATGATTGAGACACACTTGAATGTGGTGGAGGAAAACTAAGGTCATATTTGAATTCAGTGATACAAAAAAAAAACGGATTCAGAGAAAACGTTAACAAATCTTTGTATGAAAGCAAATTTTGAAACCTGTATATTATTTGACATTACGTTAAATAGAATAATAAACTACCTTACATCAATAAACCAACATATTGAATATTAGTTTGAGAATTAAAAAGTAACAATTTTATAGTTGTTTCATTAAAAATGATTAAGCTGTTCCTAATATAGAAGAGACGTTAAAATCGTGTATTTTTATTGGATATTCAATACTGTTGTGTCAACAGCTGAGCCGATTTAAACTAAACAAAGATCACCGATTTGTAATATTTGAAGGATCGTCCTACGATAAACGAATCCAAAAAAAAATAAATAAATAAAAAACGGTGTAGAAAAAATTTGAATTTTTTTTTATTAGGCTTCGTACAATAAAAACTACAATGTATAAAAATGGTGTGTATGTAAAATTTTACCTTGATAAGTGGAAATACGAGTGCTCGCGCGCGCTCGCTTATATAAACCTGTATTCCTATCTTATGTTAATCACTTTACCACCGTGTAATTCTAACCTCTCCGCTGTTGATCAGAACGCGTGTGAGAAACTACATACAACGCCCTATAAATAGTTTATTTTCATTAAATATGTATCGTTCATCTAGAATGAACGCTTCCGACTACATAAAATGTACGCACAACGCGTATACACTCGACGACGGAGGCGGTTCTATTCGGTAAAAATCTTACAAAACGAATCCGAGTCTTGTATTGAAAAAAACCGACATGCGCTGCAACGCATTAAAATTATCTGACTAACGCTTGGTTATAATTACAATAATAATAACGACGACGACGAAAGGCAACGCCGTCGTCGACATTTACAATAATAATAAGTGAATTTAAAATTTAAATTTCCGTCTGTAACATTAGTTTAGGTTATTCACATGTACTTACTAGAGGTAAAAACTAGCCTCGGTGGAGAGAAGGGTGCGCACAGCGTCTTCCTACGTGTTCACGAGCCCGCGGCGTCTCTCCGATTGCATTCCACTTGGAAATTTTCCCTCCTTCGACAGCATAGCCTCCTGTGTTATTATTTGGATCCGGTTTCTGTTATAATTGTAACGACATTATATGAAAATCGTGTATTCGATGTTATAATTGCGTTAAATTACGTTTTTCATTTTTATTTTATTTTTTTTTTGTTTATCGCTCGCGAGGCGAACAACGACGATCTGTTTTTGTTTTCCCGCCGGTACACAACGTCGCCTGTTTTGTATGCATGCATTTTTAAGCGGAATGACACAGTCTATTTTTAAATGTTACACAAACACATGTGAGAGACAGCAGTAGTGATATCTTGTCCATCCCACATGTTCCTAAACAATGCTACACGTATTATTTCGCTTTTTTGGAATGCAAACAGCTAAACTGTTGAGCTTAACTACTTTAAATACTTGCAAAATACTTATTATGGCCAAGAAATCTTACCAAGTTGTACAGTACGGAAAAACAAAATCGATTTGGCAGTATCACTTTTGGTTTGTTGGCACTGAGATTAACCGACCAAGGACGAATTTAATTTAAGATTAAGTAAATATTGTCTTCTGTTCTTGATATTGTGATTTATTTGTGTGTTTCATAAACGTGATACTTTATTACTCAACACTACATATGAACACTTTATTCAAATGTAAAACTTAGTAAATAATAGTGTGGAACTGTTTAGCACATTATAAATATATTCTTCTGTTTGTTGATGTGATTTTCATACCTTTGGTTTGTTGTTCATAGCCCCAGTAGCATCTCACACGAGTCCATTGGTTTTATTATCTTATTTTTTACATATCGTCCTCTATAATGTTCGTGCAACCTGAAACAGTTGCACCGTAATTAACACGAAATCGCATAAAAATATAAATTCATTATCAGTTTTTATAATTGGTAAACATTAAGACAAACCGGTGATTTGAACAAACAAGCAAATATATTTTATTTCATTTGATTCAGGTCACAAAGTAAACTCCTTTAACACGAAATAGGCTAACAAACATTATAAACACGCAGTTAATAAAACTCCTAACAAATATTGTTGTCTAGTTTTTAAACTTATTTTAAAAAAGACTTACAGCATCATTGTTTCTCGTTTCCAGCTGAAATGTTATTAATTTCATTTAAATGACGAGTCAAATAAATTTATTTCATACCGTCAAAACACTTAAGAGACGAAGAAGAAATACTGCACGGTGGATAGGCTATAAAGCATGATGATTCGTGTGGGAGAAGACAAAAGCGAAAACCGGTTTTCGTTGGAAACAAGATTTATGAGTAAAACTACCGGAGAGGAGAAGTACTACAGCGGGAGCCCTATAACGTTTTGAGTTATTGTTTTTTAAACCGATGAACGAATAATTTGTTCGGCAAGTGTTTTTGAAACGTTGACAGCACTTATAAAAACACCCGACAAATTAAGTTATTTTTAAGTGCTGAAAGAAATTGCTCGTACTTGGGGGATTTATTCAGTTCATGCAGTGTAAATCACGCTACATACGGACGGTTCTAGTGCGCGGGCGCCCGTACGCGTGGTGGTCACTACAACAACACTACTACTATGTAATAAACAGAAACAAATCATTATCGAGCCATCGTGGCACGAACATCTTAATAAGAGGTGAGTGCACAGACCGGAGATATTATCACCCTATATGAAGTTCTCCACTGTTCATAACAGCCGTATTATAATCTTAACACTAATTACTTCTTCGTTTTCACTTCTTTCGTTTCTTCTTTTTTTGTTTTTCTCTTCCTTTCTATATATTCATCTGCCTAGATTTTTACTTCTCTAAAAGAGCTGTTCTATTCGAAGACTGGAGGTCTCCTCCCGGTCATAATGACTAAAAACTAACACAAAAATTACCTCACATTCTCACATTCGTAATAGCATACTGTATTTATGTCTAACACATTAACAAAAGGTAATCACATATATGTCATTATCATACTCAGAAACATAAGATCTGTGAAACATAACTCTATGGATAAGATTACGAGTTTATTGTGAGTTTGAAAAGTAAACAATCGTTTTAAATACATAGAAAGGAAGGTAAATATTAGTTGACTTCCGTTTGTAATTATATACTTGTATTTGTATTCAGGTCATTCTGGATGTTTTTCTCTTATCTCTTAATGACTTCTTTCTGTCTCTCTTCGTCCTCATATTTTCTTACTTCTAACCAGTGCCGTACCTAGGCCTCTGGAGGCCCCCTCCCATAAGATGGGTGCTTATAATCTGATTTATCTTAAAGTAATACACAGCAAAAACACTTTACTGTTATTATTTATTTTCTAATTACTGTGTTGACACATCTAGTTAGGAAACTTTATAAGAAGCTGTAGTAATGTTTGAAAATAAAAATCCACTTTCATATTGTTCTTTAAAAAGTTTAAAGAAATAATGGTAGTATTATTTATTGAACGGATTAAATTTATACAATACTTTATAATATATGTAAATTTGTACGTGCTGTTGTCTTCGAGGTCACCCACGGTTTTGTTCACTCACACATGTGATGCACTTTTTTGTGAACTCGTTCGTTCGAGTAACTGACCCGATTTTCGCACTCCGAATTATGCACAGTTCGGTAAAAATTCTGATGAGACATTTTAAATAAATTGTTGGTGTCCTCAAATGTTAAATATTTTTCACTGGTGAAATATCTTTTATCGCAGGCCTACATGTTATCGCCCGGTATTTCACTCCACCGTTTACATTTTCATACCGAGGCACAGCCTTAAGTCGCTGCCGCTGCGTGGTGAGGCATTGATGCCAGGTACAACTGACGCTACGTTTTTAGTATGAATATAATTCTAATAATAAACTTACCTTTACAAGTTTATTTATATCTGTAAACACCTTATGAGGTAGAGTTTTAAGGTAGATTTAAAAAATAATATGAAAAAATCTTTGGAATCGATCGATTAAATCCTGGACCACTCCTAGTGTTGCGTTTCAGTACGTGATAATAGAACATTTGCAAACGAATTTTAAAAATTACCAAAAAAACTGAATTTTCCAAATCTGGACGCCCTCTACCAAATGGGGCCCAGGGCGGTCCGTCCTCCACGCCCCCTCTTTAATCAGCTACTACTTCTAACTTTAAAATAGTCCGTCCATCTGATCTATTCATGTATTTTGTATACTTCTGAAAATTTATACCTAACAAATAAGTAATAAAGAGTTCTTCAGTAATAACTGTTAGAAGACGCTATGCTACGCACAGATATAGGCCTATCTGTAACAAGATCAGTTTATGTTACTTAATATTTCTTTCGTTCAGGAGATTTCCGGCGATTATTAAAAACGTTGAAATTTTACTGAAGGCGTTCCGGAAACAAAAAATTGATTTACTGGCAAATCCGTTGGAAACTTTAAACATATGTTTATTTTATCGGCACTTCGGCTTGCCGCCGGGCTCTAACGCCGTGGTCCAAGGTCGTTGGGTGCAAACGTTTCGGCCGCGCCTTCGACGGCCATCTTCAGTGCAGAAGGCTGCAACACACTGAACGAGATTTCGCAGTCAGCGACCACTGAACTCTGGTTAAGGCTAGTTGCTGTGAGTAGGACACCACCCACATTTATAAACTTTTGGAGTCCGCACCAAAGATGTTGTTTGACACCATCAACCAATCAGAAGAAAGGCAAATTGTTATTGGTGCGGCCTTACAGTATGGCAAGCCAAAGTTCTGATAACATTGAAGCCGGCCGTGAAAGCCTCAGACAGAATATGTTTGTTTTGTTTATTTGTTTAAATTTGTGTATCGTTGCCAAAACAAAAACACATACTGAAAGAAACAACGGTGGTTTACTTAATAAAATGTACCTTAAAATGAGAATCACTTGAGAA
Source organism: Magicicada septendecula (assembly GCA_034769895.1). Taxonomy (NCBI): domain Eukaryota; kingdom Metazoa; phylum Arthropoda; class Insecta; order Hemiptera; family Cicadidae; genus Magicicada; species Magicicada septendecula. The sequence continues at coordinate 368,644,917 of CM068373.1, read as the reverse complement.
AATATTTTTAAAAAGTAGGCGTGTGTATGGGGGGGGGGGGCGAGCGCGCAAATAAGGTCTAAGTCTAATTTTGTTAGACTCCATGGATACGCTAATAGTTTTTCTCACGTACACGTTATGTAACCAATACGTATGCTTATCTACTTTATTTTCTACTTTTTATTAGTTACTATTCTAAATTACATCTTTCTATCAGTAAAGAGATAGAGATTATAATCTTTTTTTTTAAATTACGTGAAAATATTGCTTATCTTTTCGTTCAATTTAAAGGGAGAAGAATATCGAGCATGTACTGCCTTAGTGGTTTGTACGAACTGTCGTTACATTATTGCCAATTACTATTTTTTACGTTAACGTTGCCTGTGTTAACGCAGCTAACACTTCTTGTTTTTCCTTTCTTATTTTATTTTTCTTCTACGCACCGTTCTTCTTGTTCCTCTGAGGACCAGGCCGAGTAAAACCTTTCTGGCTTGACAAACCTTGGTTTTCTTGATTTACCTGAATCCTTTTTCGCAAATGATTAAGAATTCTTTCGTTACAACGGGAACGAGGTTTGTTAGACAGATGTTGGTATCATATCCGTTGGCGCTTCTCATTAAATCACGTCGGCCACAAAGTTCAGATTCTATTCTTCTTATAACCGTTTAACACATCCTGTTCCTTACAGAGCAGTTAGTTACGGAACGAAGCAAGTTCATCTCGCAGATTCGTTCATCTAGACCAATCAGACGTTTCTTTCCAAAAGAACATATGGTTTTTCTCGTGACGTACGCTAGGAACATGCTTAATTGTTCATATACAGCGTGGACAGTAATACGATTTAACAGTCGTTTAAATCCTCATTCTTCTGAAGAGTAACGGAGCACCCGAAAATAATTGATATGAAATACTACCTCGGATTGTCAAACTGAAACTTATTAATTGATTATACTAAACCTGACCCCGTGGTACAATCATCCAACGATTAGTAAGCTGTATCGGAAAAAGGCTTTACATTTCTCTTAGTTAGTTTCAAAATAGTTAAATATTTTTGTAGAGGAGTTCCTTTGTATGACTGCGTAGTAAGCGTAAGAAAGAAAAGACTCCTCCCGTTATTTAACAGACTTAAATTGACAAAATGAGAGTACTTAATATTTCCTCAAGAATGGGAATAAAAAATCGTATTAGACTGGCTCTATACGTTTCTTTTTTGCGGATGATCATGTTAACATTTCTAATGATAAATATGAAGCCTCAGTTATGGTGAGAAATCAACGGGTGAAAGTACAAAGTGGGATCTTAAAATGCATTCGTAGAAAACAAAATATTTTTTATGTAGAGGAAAAAGTGAATGTTATCGTGCTAGACAGAAGAATTATAGAACACCGCCATGAATATAGGAAGAAAAATTAGCCAAGCTGGAACTTGGGATAAAGGTAGGCCTACTGAGTACGTATACGATCACCCAAGGACGAATGGCTATCCAGATGGTAGTCAAGAATTGTAATGAATTTTAAAATTAATTTTTATAGAACAAATGTGCAGCCAATTACAACGTATGCACCAGAGTGTTGGCAGGTAACAAAAAAGTAAATAAATAAAATAAATAAATATTGGCGACGGTTGAAATTGATTGTTCGAGATCTTGTCGGATATCCCGGTGGCTGCGCCGTGTGAGAAATGAAGTCATAAGGGAGCGATCAAATGTCAAAGAAATATTAATGGATTACTTGAACAGCGTTGGTTAATACGGTATGCCCACACCTACTGCGAATGAACAATGAAATATGGCCTAGAAAGATACCGAAATATCATCCACTCAGTCGCAGGAAAAGAGGTAGGTCGCAGAAGAACTTGGAGCAGGATGCGGCGAAGGATATAAGGAGCAGAAATGCAAGAGGAGACTGACTGGAAAAACAGAGATTTCTGGCGGTCGAGATGAGGGATGCGATTAATGTAATAAGCACCCCGCAACATATATAAACTGAGAAAAATTAAAAAATCAATATTGAATAAACTCCTAATAAATAATAACACTTCCTTAGTAACCATGTTTTATAAAATAGTCTAGTAATCAGCATCATCATAATCTTCATAACACTGCATAGGAAAGATGCTGCCTGTTTCGCCGTCAAAGATCATCCAGCCATCTTTTCCTGTGTCCTATCGGTTTGTATTTCCAGACTTCTTAGGTCAGTTATGGAATCTGACATTTTTCCTACGTGTCCTTTCCACCGTTGTTTGTAATCTTCTAATTTTTCATTCAAGTTAAAAACTTGTAACTTTTTCTCTCATGGCCTCACTCTTTATATGGTCAAGTTTAGAACACGTTTTAACTCCTCTTAAGTACGCCATTTCCGTGGCCTGTATTTTATTTTCTTGATTCTTGGTTGTTGACCATAATTGACATCCATAAGACAGTACAGAGAGTGCCACAACTTCGTAGAACTTTAATTTTGTATCTCGACGTACCGTGTTTCTATAAATACGGTTAATTGTTCCATACATGGTGTGGACTTACCTAACTTAACATCAATATCATAATTCCTATCATAGCCAATATCAATTTCCCAAATAATTAAAACGGTTCACCTGTTCTAGAATTCGATTATTAATCGTTCGATTAATGATCGATTATGTATCAATAAAAAATAAAACAAAATTTTAATAACTTAATCTGATAATAAACAATAATCATTCAATTCTTCTTAGAAGCGAACAGATGTATTAAATCAGACATGGCGTAATAACTAATCTGCGCAGTAAGAAGAGCGATTCTGTAACGAAGAGTAAAAATTTGTACTTGGGTGTACACCCAAATAATATCATAACGGAGCGTAACTATGTACAGACGTAACAATGTTATTCACACATCAGTGATTTATATGCGCATTCAAGCATTTTGCTTGCTTATGTGTGCATGTGTGCGCGCGCTTGTGTTTTTTGTTCCATTAAAATGTTTTCTGGTTATATAATAGGAGGAAATTGGCAACCAAACAACAACAGCCAACAGATAAAAGGCTATTTACTTTTAAATGCGTTGCGTTTATAGCGAATTTCTCGTTTCCTCCTTCTCTTCTTCTCCCGTTCCCTTCTTCTTCCCCGCTTCTATCCTCCGTTCTCCTTGTCCACGTTTCCGGTAACGGTTGACGGGGGCGCAATGGCAGTGAATATTTACGCCGTGCGACCGCCGCTGCGACAGCGAGAGGTCAAATTCCTCCGCGGTCACACTTGGTTACAAAGTGTATCAAACAGAAATATACCCAATCAGAAACGTATTTAAAGTAGGAAACGGTTCAAATAGCGTAAAACGTTTAATCTGAACGCGCGCGCGCGCGCGCGCGCGATGAAGAGCGTTCTGAAGAAGGCGACGTGTGTTCCGATTTACACACATCGCTTCACTTCGGCCATAGGCTAATGCACATAATGGTGTTGTAAACTGCCCGTTTGTTGCTTTTTACGTGTGTTTACATCATCTTGCGATTATATTGACCTTAACGCTCACTACTCAAGCGTACAACATTTCATATTGTGTCTGTTATGAACGTGTGCGCGTGTGTGCGATTGCTTCTACAAGTCTTTCGAACGGAAGGTGTTCGGCTTTCGGTGTTTCAGTTATACGTCAACACTTAAGATATACACGCGCCACTGAGATATGCGTCGGAATGCGAATGCTTTTAAGAAGCACGTATGAGGAATCCAAGCTTTGTCTGATGTAAGCAGTGTCGAGGTCGTCCCACGATTTACGTTTATGCAAGACAGTCTCGTGTTAGTTCGACTCGTGTCGAGGTTCGCGATTGGCTCGTTGTCTGATCTAGCGTCCGCCTCGAAAGTTGCGTTCTGTTAATAATGTGCTGAAAACGTATGGAAAGCGCCGATGCGCAGTTAACACAAGCTTACATTATTCTATTGTGGGTATGTAGCCTACACTTCAAACTTTTAGGTACTGTATACACAGTGCTCCTCATGAAAGCATTTTTGATAAGTAAGTAGGGTGTTACAAAACAGCGTCAGATCTGCAAGCGCTGTGTGATTTATCTTTCAGCCAGTAGCCTACAGTTTGAAGACTACTGTTAATTTCTTTACTGCTACGAGCTCAGTACTGTGATTTGAATTATCAAATCCCTGAACAGTAGTTTTCACGATACAATTTTTCACCTTTTGAACAGTGTCACGATTTAAACTAATATCAAAAGTTTTTCAGACAAATCAAAATAACTAGTGCCGATAAATCTTCGCCTTAACACTAAAGATAGCCCTCAAAATGTGGAACACATTCTACGTTTTCTTTCTAGTACATTTTTAATATTTAATTTGTTTAACTTAAATTCACTTAATATTCAAGCAGGAGCGGCTTACACGCCCTTTAGGACGGTAGTATTTTCAAACGAAGTCGCACGGGTCACCGGGTCAGTTAGTCGTTTTCGACAAAACACCTTTGCGTCTGACCTCGACGGTGTTAATGTGATGACTGCTTTAGAAAGGTCTTAGTTTTGTAACGTTCGACTTGGCACACATTTGCAACATGATTCACCAGTTACGAAATAAATTATCGTTACCCCCCAGTTTACAGGGTTCTGAATAAACATGTAGGAAAGAATCATTTTTTTATTTGGTGTTTCCCATTAGAGGTTAACTACATCTTTTCCATTTTACGTAGACACTAGTAGATTTGTATTTGTATCGATTTTTCCTATCCAGGCTCTATTCTAAATACAAATAGGAAGCCTAATTCCATAAACGTAGATATTAAAACCATATTCGGAAAAAATTGTTTTTTTTTAACTGCCATTTCTAACATCTAAAATATTGCAATTCAAAATTAAAAACGTATAAAGTTCTCATAACACCATAAGTTGTAACTTAAGGTATTAAGATATGAATAACATACTTAGAAAAACACCCGAAGAAGTTTTAATAATCGTCGAATGTAAATTCTATTTTAAACTGTCCAAGAATATAATGATTCATACCGACTTATTAATTTAAAAGAGTCAAGATTCATAAAACCCCAAAGGATAAGACTACTGAACCGACAAAAACTAGAAAGACAACCAAGCGGAAACGACCCTCCCTAAAATTGCAAAGTGCTAAACAAGTTCTGTGTGTTCCGATTATCAACTTCAATAATACACCTACAGCGACTCTTTACATTTGGGGTCAAGTATCAGAAACGATGAAGATATGGTTCGTTTAGCGAACATGTAGTCAACGTTTTTCTGGAATGCCACAGAACTACAGCAAAGGCAATAAAGCTGTTGGAAGACAACTAAACAATAGAGAAACGAAAAAACGCAGCTTCTACGAGGTGAAGAACAAAAAAAAGTTGACTTATTTCAAGGTAACTTTTACTTTTCGAGAATTTTATTTCCACCACGACGGAGAGAAGGAAGCGAGAGTTTCTTGCAAATGACTTTCCCAATTAAAGGAAACGCAAATACATTTGGCGCGTATTATATGTGGTCAGTAGCATATGACATAATTAGTACATAATTTATATTCAAAAGCTGTAAAAAAAAGGAAGTGTATATTTTTTAATTAAACGTTTCACTGGTATTCATGAGGAAAGGATGAGGATTGTCTGCGTGTGCGCGGGGCTGAGTGTGCGTGTGCGTGTGCGTGTGCGACTTGTATATAAAATTAACATTTTAGCCACTCTATGTCGGACTAAAAGGTTAAAAATAAATCTGTGGTGTAGATAAGTTGGTGGCAAGCCAGTGCCTGGTGTAAATTAGACAATTGACAATCTCAACACAGCTGTCACTATCGTCCGACTGTTCGCCGAACCGCTCCGGTCAAATTCATTACACTTTAAATGCACTGCAACGTTTTTGACCCAAAAATTTTCCGTTTCTTGTCGCGAGCGCCTGTTTGTAAGTTGCATTTCGCGCTTTGTAACCCGCCACGAGAACACGACAGTTGCGAGTACGCTTTAATCCGCACTGAAACTAATGTTTTATTCCACGTCACGCTCTAATGAGATTTAAATATTCTTTAACTAAACGAGCCTACTTACTTTTTTTATTTCATTTGAAATAAAAAAATTCCTTTCTCTCTCTCTCTCTCTCTCTCTCTCTCTCTCTCTCTCTCTCTCTCTCTCTCTCTCTCTCTTTCTCTCTGTTATTACATTTTCTTACATTCTAAGAAAATGTTGAGTGCCTTTAGGATCAGTGCACGTTTACGCTGATATTAAAATTGCTTTTCAAAGCTTCCCATTCGGGTGAAAGGCAGACACTAGACAAAGCAGCGAAAGGCAATCCCATAGATGAAATCGAATGTCGCGTTACTAATACTAATCACTGACGTCCGTCACAGATAAAACTTACTTTGCGATGAAATGATATTTATAATTTTAAGGATGGAATGTTTAGCGAGAATCAGTCAATAAGTGTAACACACATTTTACATTATTTGATTATTTGTGTAGACGTTTTGACAATATTTATTGTTCTGATGATGATACTTGTCGAAACGTCGACACAAATAAAGTAAAATTGTTTTGTTATACTTGTTGATCCTCGGTAAACCTTCCATCGGTAAAATTTATTGATCGGCGGTCACTACTAAATTAAGGATATTATAATGAAAGAAAATATCTTTTAAAAGATCGAAACGCATTCAAAAAAAATAATAAATAACTGACGAATTATACTCTAAAAGGACAAAATTAGTATGAGCAGACAATAGAAACGTGGTTTCCGTGAGAAATCGTCAAGGTTAGTCGCTGTGATTTCAACATTATTACGATGAATAATTTATCCATCGTAACGCCTATTTACAGGCGTTTCTCCCAAAATAGAATTTAGACGACTGTACGTTCGTTGAAGTTAGCTGTATGATCATTATGGAAGCGATTGTGGGATCACTCGTCGTACCTAGTTACCATAACTACAAACGAATCCGGATTTTAACAGACAAAAAGGCAATCCGAGGCATAAACATCAACAAGAAAATCTACTATGGTAATTAATGGTATCTCGATTAGAATAGAATATCTTTTTCTCTACCTTTTAGCCTGTCAGTCTTCTACAAAGAAATCGATTTCTTCCAGTGAACAATTTATACGGCTATCTTTTACTTTTAAAACAATAATTGAGAAACTCCTATACAGAATAAAAACTTTCTTCTTAAAATACCTTATTACGGAAAACGTTATAGCTATTTACATTGCCGTCAGCAGCGATCTGTTGTAGGCTACTCATATTGGCTACTTACCCTTTTCAAAGATTAATGGAAATTGTTTGACAATTTTAAAACTTTTTTGTGACTATTGTCGTAGGTATATTATTGACACGATACTGTTTAATTCATATAAAAGCAAATTTCTTTTTTAAAATTTTTTAGTAATTCGAATATGTATACAAGGGGAGGGGCAAGTATCTCAGTGACGATAATCAACATACTTTTAAACAAAATCATATCCGTAAATGTCTATTGTCAGAACAGCAACACTCGTCGTAGGAAATTTCATGTACTACACTAGTTTTTGCAACATAAGAAAAAAGAAAATTATTAAAAGAATGAGAGTAATTATAGTGTACCTAAGAGTATAGTTTATGAACTATTATTTAAAAATTATAATAGCCTATTACCAGTGATGTAGAGAATAATAGTGTCAGCATAGTTTTTGTAGTTACGTCTGCAATCGCAGATTGCATAAAAAAAGTGCAAAATGTCAATAGTGACCCCCGGACTGAAGATAAGGAAATCCGTTCGCGGCAGTATTTTCATCAGTACCAACGAACACGAAAGTGGTTTGCGCAATGTAAAGTAATAGTCATTACGAAAAGCGAGAGATTTTTAATCTGTGATATCTGTACACGGGTCTGACCGAACGGCTTGTCTTGTGTTGGCAACAAGTAAGCTAACATTCTTAGCCTGCCAGCTTCCTAATAGTTACAAATTTATAAGCAGCTAATAAATATTCTGTAAATAATTTAAACAGCGGTTAACTCCGTTGGCGCCGCTAAATTAGTAGATCTGAAAATAAATATCACCATTTTTTGTGATGAGAGTTTAGCCAAGGTCAGTGTGAGTGTGTTTGTGTACGCGTGCGATTGCAAACCTTCCCTTCAGCTAGATCCGATGGCCAAAATATTTGTTAAAGTAAGAAATTAGGATTAAGACGACACTAGAGAAATTATTGAAGGAAATTAAGAATAAGCATGCATAAGTACAACAATTAACAACAACTTTCCTACACGATGACTCATTTCTTCTTCTTCTTCCTCTGGCTCTACATCCCTCTATGATATTTGGCCTCCCCAACAATCCTACACCATTCCTTTCTGTTCTCAGCAACAAGCTTCCATCCTCTGATCCCCATGGTTCGGAGGTCCTCCTCAACACACTCCATCCACCTCTTTCTCGGTTTTCTTCTGAGCGTAGACTTCAAGGGTTTCTATTCTGTGATAGCTGTCGTATTTCTGATCTTCTCCATTCTATAAATATGTCCTAGCCATCCAATTCCCTGTGACTTAATAAACGTTACTATGTTTTCGCTGTTTATTAATTTATCAAGCAGATAAATCAAGACATTCATGCGGATTCGCCAAGTGGCATCTTGTTGCGCTACTAGCCCGAAAATTCTCAGTATTTTCCTCTCAAATCGTTTAAGATCTTCATCTTTCTTCCACACGGTCCATGTCTCACAGCCGTAAGTCACTACTGGACTTTTAAGGCTTTTATAAATTTTTAATTTAGAATTATGACTTAAGATCCCAGAGTACAATAATTTCTTGTTTGCAAAATACGATCTGTTTCCCTTTGCTATCTTTGATTTCCTGGCTGTTCAAATTGTCCTTATTTAGCAGTGTACCTAGGAATAAGGTAAAATTATCCGCTTGCTCAGAGCTATAGCCTCCAACATTCAGTGTATTTCTTCCATTACATCTTAATCTTGGAACATACGTACATGATGACATGATCTTGATGACACATTTCATTTCCTAAAATTCTCTCTACGGTAATCGGCTTTGAAGTCAAGTGATATCTGTTCTTCAAAACGATTAGATGTACACAAAAGCTACAAGACGATGCGGTTTCTTAAAAAATATATAAAATTTATTTTCTTTGATTTATCCATAGACAGGAGTATTATGTCAATACCGTCCAAGCACAGCATTAGTATTACAGAACGCTGAGAGCCCTTAATTTCTCTCCCAGCTTATAGAATACGTTAAGCGATCGACGTTTTTCAGCACTACATTAGAGTACAACAAACACAAGCTTTAAATCCTGAAATTAACTCTTTGTTGTCGTAAACAAAGAACAAGACCTCTAAGCGATGGGTGATTTCTTACGGGTAAATCCTCTATTCTTCCATCGTAATGTTTGCCTTACTTGTCGTTTCGATTTCTGGAACCTGGGATCGTGCTCAGAAGCTGTGAGTGAAAGAGAGACTTTCAACCTCCATTCACAGCTTCTGAGCACGATCCCAGATTACAGAGATCAAAACGCCAAGCAAGGAAAGTATTACGATGGAAGCAGTCCGAATAGAGGATTTACCCGAAAGAAAAGATATACCTTTGAAAAGATATTTTAAGTTTCGTTTCGCACTAAAGAGAATATCTACAACGCACTCCGTACCTTATTCCCAGAGCTCATGTTTAGTTGGCCGACTCAATGTCCTCAACCTTTAACGATTTCAAACAGAACAAGCCATTGTCTTTGGATTAAGGTAGCTGGATTAGCTAGATGAAGATTACGTGCGTTAAACGTCAAAAACACCGATTACCAAGCAGCTGTGCTTGCCTGGGGTCGTAAGGAAAAGGCCGTAGTAACAGACAGTCGTAACAAGACGCGGTCCAACTCCAAGTGATTGGTTCGATAATAATAAGTGATTTACTATTAACACTTTAGTACTTCAGTTTAGTACGTCAGTTAGTGCCAACGCCGTTAATAATGAAATGATGTAATCCACGATGATGGCTTCGCATGTCAGCAACATCTATAGAGTTATTATAAATTGAATGTCCAATAATAGTACCGAGAAAACTGATGTCCGCTCGAAGTAAGAATTCAGTGACTGCAGCTTTGAACTCTAGATACCGATCGGGGTTAACGTTTATCTCGTAGATTTTCTTCAGCATTAGGATCAGCCGATGGAAATCACACAAAGAAAAGAGTCATTGACACGCTCGCTCTACGCGGAAACTGGTTTATTAAAAAAAAATTTCATAACGTTATTAAAAGTACCTATATTGTTATAAACAACCGAACACAATATAATAGATATGTTAAAAAGATAAATTGGATTATCACTCGCGTTGTTGATGTAACCGCGATTGCTATAAGTCTATTGTGTCATTAAAAACGCATGTTTCATTAGTTGTTTAATTCGCGGCTTCCCGTTCGCACTCGGCTCGTTTATTTTTCATTTGCATATTATTTTGTCCGACTAAACATTTGTCATTAAAATAATACACGGCCCGAGCCGAGCGTATTTCGTTGCCGAGTCGTCGTGGCTTTTTATGTTAATTAATGTGCGGACCGCCCGCATTAACACAATGGTAACAATAATGATAACCGCAGTGACAACTAGTTACGGAGGAATAATTTACCGACGTAATTTGCAAACAAATATTTTAATAGACACGAGGTGGAAAAGCGCGAGCGCGCCCGGCTAAATAACAAAGATGTCATTAATAATTTATGAATTGATTTGTACAATTTTTCTAAGTCGCGTTTTCAGTCTTTGTACATTATTTAGGCCGGTATGCTAATGCTACAGAACGATCCGAGCGCAGAGTAATTCACCGCTATTAAATTGTTTAGAAAAAAATGAGCTCCTACACTCCGATTCGTTCCGACGTCTACGGAGAACCGTCTCACACGTTCGCCTACTCGTGATTGCAGAATGCGTCTTATAGTGTAACACTGCCTCAGCCAGAAGGATAACATTCGGAAGCCTTTAATGTGATAGTGTGTTCCTAACTTCCAGACACTGTCTCTGTGCATCAGTCAGATTTCACCTATAGTAACATGATATTACCAGTTGAAGTCCACATTGCCGATTTGTTGCCAGCATTAGTATTCATCAACTGCAACCTATCACCTTCAAAGCAGCCGACCCGTCGTGTCATCGGCACGTTGCTATTGGTAATTACTTAATTATGTGCAGAAACGTGTCAACGACATTAACTACACGTATGGGGATAAAAAAATAATTACCACTGATAAAAGTTACTTTGATGCCGATAGTTTCTTTGGTGGAAGGAACATGTCACCATTTGACAGTGTTCGAAATGTCATAATCATTAAAAAAAAGTTAAGTAGCATTGACATAAGTAGTGTTTATGCAAAACAGTAGTGACTTATATCGTCTGTAAAGGCGATAAAATTATGTCTCATCACAATGCGTTTTACTACTCGGTAGGCAGTTGCAAATGCTAAGGTGATTCCAACATTGTCAAAAATAGTTGGCTAACAACTAGCTGTTGCACATTGAATGAGTTCTTTCTATGTTTATAATATCAAGTCCTGACCGACCAGGCCGATTCAGCAGTATTCCACATACCAAGTGGATTATAGGAATTTGGAATGGAGGTGACACCGACAACCCTCGACAAATGCAAAGCAACTGCCAGTTCGGCAACTAACTATCGCATCGTTTGAATAACAGAAACTATTATCAGTAGGCACTTTCCAACTGCATACAAACTAATCGGTAATGATTGGCAACTAATTTAAATATTTCACGAAACGAATTACGCAGACGGTGTAGAGTATATCTTGTAAACTTTTATAAGAATTTTGTTTCCAAAATAATTAAACAAAATCGAATGCAGCAGCATCAACAGAACTTTGAAGATATTCAACCGCAGAAGGGAACGCCTATATCAGATGGAAGTCTGTAACCCCTAAATGGAAAGTACAGTGTACTATTCAAGTACAGCTCGCTCGGTCATAAGGACGAGATTCGGCAGCCTTTGACATAACAACGTTTTCTTAATTGCGCGGTATTTCCCGGCACTATCTCTGTGCGCCAATCAGATTGTACCGTAAGTAAAATGAGATTAACATTCTGCATCCATGCGTTCGCGTTGCCACAATTAGCATTCATCAACCGCAGCTTATCGCTGCCATGGAACACATTCGTGTGCAGAAACGTGTCAACTACGCTACGTAGCTGCACTGATGCGAGATAAACAATTAATGACCAGTGATAATAGTTGATTTGGTAACGGCTGTCATTTCTCCGAGCTACAGAACTTCAGGACTTCAAGCTAAAGATTCGGTTCGAAAAACAGAAACCTTTTTATGGGAATCATATAACTTGGTGAAAATAAAAATCATCATCATCATCATCACATCATCATCATCATCTGCGAGGATTAAACAAGAACCAAGGGATAAAATCCGGTCTCAAACAGGCAAAGTTTAGAGCTGGTTACTCCAGCGCTTCCTCGGACGTCCCATAGGCCTACCTCTCCGTCCCCTCGGCTTATAGTTCCATAATTGCTTAGGGATGCGGCAGTCATCCATTCGGCAAAGGTGTTTCCACTAATTCAGCCGATACTGGGTGCCTTAGGCTAATTGGTTATGTGGTTTACTATCATCCACGAATGTTTATTTCAATGACAAAAAACCTGAAGAGGTTAGATAAACATTAGATATAGATTTCTGATAACTGCACAAAGGCACTCCAGTGGTATGCGAATGTAATGAAAATGAGTGACGACAACAGGAGGCGGTTGATGCGCAACCTTCTCGCTTGGAGTATTCGTAAAGAAGGAAGATGTAGGTTGGTGTGGAAATAAGGATGTGTGACTGTGCCAGCGTTTAAAACAAAATTGGCTATTATGTATAAATAATGATTTCCTTGATCCTTCATCGGTTTTCCAGTCCACGATAATTAAATATGATAACTTATGAGAAAGAAGGAAAGCAAGCTACGCCTTCACTTAACATAACTAACTTTTATTATTAATAAATATCGCTTATTATACTAAGACACAAAGATAATTACATGTGTAATGGTCAGTAAAGGAACAGACGTTCTTACGGTCGGCCTTCCCTTCTCCAAGCACCGCGAACATGAGGAAAAGCTGCAGTAAATAGCGCAACATCATGAAAACTTTATCATCTGAATATTAGGCAACGTGTTCATAGTGTGAATACTGAATAAACCATTTTCCTAGTCAGTAAAAGTGTACAAAGTTTTGATTAAGTTTTAATTATATATATATATATATATATATATATATATTATGTGTTTACTATTTATAGATGAAGCTATGAAACGTTAATGGGAAGCTCTTACAATTAGTATTCTTCCTGAGCTGCAGAACTCGCTCAGTATTCTGAATGAAGTAGGCATTCATTTATTATTACATAAATTTCGGTATTGGGTAATTTTACAATTATGAGAAAAATTACAAAATCCCGAATTCTCTACTACTTCTTTAGTAATATAACAATCGTAGAGCACACAATCATATAATAACACAAAGGAATTGGAACATTTGGATTTGGGTTACAATTTCTTTTAGTCTGACACACTGCTAAATTATTACAATTTTTCTCAGATTTTTGGTTTCTGTTTTGGTCCTTGGGATAAAAAAAAATTAAAATTTCCAAAACGTAAAACTACATTGAGGTGTTATTAAAATTTGTTTCTTAAAGTTGATACCCCACATTGGATTTTGCAATTTTTTACAATTTTCACCCCCACATTTTTGTCTTCCATCCCCCTATTTGTGGAGGGATCAATCTCAAAGACAATAGAGTTCTGTAGGGTAAACGTATGAACACGCATGCCAAGTTTTACAGAAATCGGTTGATGGGTTCAAAAGTTATCGTGAGACATACCCCAAAGAGATAGACAGACAAATCGCAAACGATCGAATCAAACCTGAGAATTCACTTCATCAGTTCAAAATGTAGGTGTGAGTTTAGGTTCAATCGAGTATGCTCATTAGTGATTGGTTGGATTACCGTTACGTACTGAATTAGGGCTGTAAAAACAAAACGAATGCCTGATTATTGGTCTCAGCCAAAATATTTCTGCCTTGAAGTCAAGCGATTTAGTGGTATGATCCGTAATAAAATTAAAATTTGTCTTTGTTACCGTTAGTAAATTACAATATATGACCACCCTAATACGCGGTCACAGTGGAAATTAAGTTAGACACTAAACAAAACCACACACGGTAGGACGCCACACTTTCACCTATAGACGTATCCATACTTAGTCTCTGCGGCGAAAGCTCACGGAGTATCCGCCTGTCATCAAGCGCACTCCAGTGATCTATGAAAGCAGTAGTTAATTTTATGTTGTAAATTCAATTAGAAGGATTGGTATAACACTATGTGACCAGAAAATTGGAAACTGTTGGTTGGACGCGAAGCAAGTCGTGGAATATAAACAATTCTCTCTCTCTCTCTCTCTCTCTCTCTCTCTCTCTCTCTCTCTCTCTCTCTCTCTCTCTCTCTCTCTCTCTAACTCTCTCGCCAGGGCGCGCGTGTGTATGTAAAATATTTTATATAAATTTCTAATTGCAATATGTGTCTTTTCAGTAAAATTCTGTGATATATCGCTATGTATTAACATATGTCAAAACAAATCGTCCAAGAGAACGAATGAACATGGAATACCATTTCTTGCACAAACTAGCGCGATTAAACAAAACTGCCGTAGCGCCTACAACGTCTCAATTTTTTGTTAGTAATTATTAGTGCCCTTTCTTGTGCGCCCGTAATTTGTCTAACTTATGAGCGGAAGAAGACCATAAATTCCTAATAACTCTGCGTCTTAGGGAAGAATTAATGAGTTCTTCAGAAAAAATAATTACACCGAACTCCGAAATGAGATGCGGTTGCCTCATTTTTGGATTAATGGTTTGCGCGTGCCCATCGAATGGTACTCGGTAATTATGCTGTGAAACGGCTAGTAATAGCCTATTCATTGGAACTCGTGACAATTCGTTTCCCATCCTGTATTGCGTAAAACAGGAAGACTTCGCCTAATAATCCACATCGTGTGAAATGTTTTCTATCAAATACAGTAGTTTCTTCCGAATTTTTTAAATAATTCCTTAGTAACAAGAAATTTAATGAACAACTGTTTACTAGTGATCGGTAAACAGTTATCTAATGGAAATGATAAACCTGCGGGTTAAGCAAATTACAGCAGAAACTAAAACCATTGTTAGAAGTATCATGACTTATGGCCCAGAAGTTTGGACTACCGATAAACACACAAGAACAAAACTAATGACAGCAAACATGGACTTTTGGAGACGTTCGGCAAAAGTATCAAGACGAGGGAAAATTAGAAACGAAGTTATTAAGGACAGAATGAATGTAAAAAATTCAATTGTTGTGTTTTTCAAGCAAAAAAATTACAGCGGTATGAACACACAAAAAGAATGGCACAGGAAAGATTGCCAAGGAGAGTTATGGAATTGATCCCACCAGAAAGAAGGAAAAGAGGAAGACCATGTATCACCTGTATAGAAGAAATATAGACTATATTGAGGGAAAGAGAAATTGAAGAAGATCTTTGGGTAATTCTCTGACTAATCTAATATACATTTTCTGATTTTCTTGTCCTTCTATACAGTCGTGATATATATTCATCAGAAAACAGTAAACAGAAACGTTGTAAGTGTTTATGAGTTAATTAGCCTAGAAAGTGGCACACCTACTGTAACTTAGTTTAAATTAGTTGAAATATGATTTATGAATTCTTTATTCCTCACGATCTTTTGTCAATGATATCTAAATCTGTTATGATAATATCGGATCATGATGATGTCTGCCATGATTCAAATCTGTATTCAACTCAAGTAATATAACGTTAATTTCATTACGAAATACCAGTGACATTTTTTTCAGTTCTTTAATATTAATTACATGCAACTCGAGAAGAAATATTTACAAGTTGCTATCGCGAAAAATATTGTTCAACTAAAGTTACGTGGAAGCGATTGACCTATCTATAAAAGAAGTAATATAAAGAAAGTGTGAGCGTACTTTTCATCTACGAGATAATCTGAACTGCAAATGATGTTAATAAGTACACGTTTAATTATGAATAGTTATCCATTACGAATAAAATATAAAATTTTGTATTAGGAAGAAGAGTGTATTAACAATAACATAATTATCGAATATATTATCATAACAAAAGTATAGGTGTAGGCCTATCTCCTAATGAATTGTAACCCGAATTGTTCTAAACTTTAAAGTCCGGAAAATTATTAGTCTAAGTACCAGGATTACTTAATTACAAAAACAAAATCTTAGGCGCACCTTACAGGAGACATGTCTGTGTTTAAGAATATAAACACTTGTAAACCTTGGAGTAGAAATTGTAATTGTGAATTGTGTGTGAATAAATTCTAGTTATTGAGGCCTAAACTCCCAAATAATTCTAGGTTATTACAGTGCTCATTCCGTTTCAGAATTTATTTCGATACTATAATCCATGAACTCCCAAAAGTAAAGTGTATTTGACCTTTCATTCACAATCTGACTTTGGAAACCCCTGATAATGAACACACTGATTATGTTGAGAGATGTTTGGAATAAATTAAATTAATTAATTTGTATTAAATTCAGTGTATCTAATTATATATTGAAACTGGGCGTGACATAAAGTTTAAGTTTATTTTAATTACCGGTAACTTCAAACTAACTGCGTCTTATATTAACTTACTAAGTCTATGTATAAAAATGTATAACAAAATGTAACGCATTTTGTGGTATGTCTCCCAATTTATTGACGTTATTTCGGGTGAATATGTTAATACAAAATGTTTAATGCTGAATAAACTGGTTTGCGTACTTTATCAGAAGAGTTAGGTTGGACAATTACCATCATCGGACAAGAATTTGTCCGACCTAACCTTTCTGATAATGTTCACATGCCACTGTGCGCCACCTATCTTTAAAGTTAGGTTTAAAGATTGTTTTTAAACAATTTGCTTCGTTATTTCTGGTGATTTCTATCCTGTCCCCAGGAGTAGGAGCGTATGATTTGAAGGAATGATTTGAAGGATATAGGTATATATTAATTGGGTTGCTGTTACTGTTTGTGTCGGTTCACGTCAAGTAAGCCCTCGTCGTCAGTTCTTCGCCCATTTTCGCACTAAGCCTGTCACAAGTTCCGGGTACTCCTTCCATTTCCTGAAGATGTCCGTCAACGCTATAACATTTTTTTTTTTGTACGACTTCAAGTCATTTGTTGTTCTATGGTAGAGCGTAATCAAATCTATAGCCGCCTATTGCTTTATGATAGTGTTGTCGGATATACTACACATAATGATGCGAACATGCAGAGGCTATATTAAATCCATAATCCTATACTTTAAGCATCGTCATATAAAAGTACACTCTCAACCTCCGGCTTTATTCTATAACGTTTTAGATGCACGCTAGTTCGCTAACGGCCTCGCCGTCTACGAGACAGTCGTGACAGTTGATGCGTGACAGTCGTGAAGGCGTCTGCTGCCGATGTCGAACCGATGGGTCGGAACCGTACCCATCGATTTCCACAAGGCCGAATGCTGATATTACGGGATCCAGTCTCAACATGTCAGCTGTAACTGAAAAGACCTCGTAGAGCTACAGGGTCTTAGATATATGTGCACACGTGTACGACGGATACTGCCTAAAGTGTGATCAGGTAGTGAATGAGTAAAACTAGGAAGAAATAAGCGTGAATGCTAACGGAACGGAAAACGTTTAGGCACGGGGTACCTGAGAGTCATCGAGAACGTCCGAGGGCATCTCACCAAATGATGAGTTTGTAGATTGTGGTACTCTGGCTATACTGTTTCGTGTTTGGACACGTTAGATTAGCGTGTAATGAAGCATATACTCAACAGACAGTAACGCATTTGCATTCCTGCAACACAGTTCAAATTTTGTACATTCAGTACATACTACATGTGGGCGTTTCTTGAACGATTAAAGAAACAAAATTCCTGTTGACTTTGTAACTCACACGTGACACTCCCGTTCACAAAGATTTACAGTTTGTTTACTTCATAAACCATAATTAATTAAATTTCGTTTGGCAACGCTGCACCTGGCCGGTCGATCCAGTTCGCCACTGCCAATTAATTACAATTTCTTGTACTCGATTGTTATTAATGTAGCGTAATTAGCATTCGGAAACACTTTTGGCCGAAATCGGAGTGATGATTGATTAAACTACGGGGACGTAAAATGTATTTAACAATAATTCGTAATTGTCAGTTAAATAATGATGTTACGTTAATAACAATGAGCAATAAGTATATTTTTAATATTGGCCATTATTAGAGAATTATATATATATATATATATATATATATATTATATTTAATTTTTATAATGAATTTACCTCAAGATATTTCTTTCCTTATTAGGAACATGTTTCGGATACCATTGTGTACCCATCCTCAGCCTTCCCGATTTTGTGTCTGGTGAAGTACATGTGTGTTTACTGGTTGTTATTGTGGCTTCCTATTGGCTTCTGGTACTTTAAATTGGTATTATTGTGTGTGATTGTGGTGTATGTATTAGTATTTACGTGTTTTCGATGTTAAGTGCTTTGAAAATTGTGTCATGTTTTGTATTCATTTGTATTTGTTCAGGTATTAGTGTGTTATGTGTTTTATGCTTGTATATTTGTAAATTTTCCCAAATGTTCATTATGGTGCCTTTGTGTGGTATGTTTTATTAGTGTCATGTTGGTTATGTTTGGGAATTCATGTCCAGTGTTTATTGCATGTGTGGCCAAATTAGATTTGTAAATTTCTGGTTTTTTGTATGCGTTTAGGTGTTCAAAATAACGTTTTTTCAGTTGTTTTTTGTTTGTTCTATGTAACATTTATTGCAATCTTGACATTCAATTTTGTATATACCATTGGTTGTTGTATTATCTTTGTTGTGTGGGTTATTTAGTTTTTGTAGATTATTTTTGTTAGTTTTGTATGCTATTTTAATGTCTGTGTTCTTAAACAGTTTTGTTAGCTTTGTAATTTTATTATTTATGTATGTGAATGTGGCCAATTTTTTATTGTTGTTATTATTTTTGTTTTGTTCATTTCGATTAATTCTTAATTGTTCAGTTTTTATTTTATATTTGATTTTATTTTCTATTTTGTTTACAGTGTTTTTATTATATTAATTTTCACAAGCAATTTTGTATATTATATTTCTTTCTTTGTCTGTTTCTTGTTTGTTTAGGGGTATTTTGTACATTCTGTTAAATAGTGAATAGAATGCTGCCATTTTATGTTGTGGTGAGTGATCAGAATGGTTAGGTATAATGATGTTAGTGCAAAAAATGTTACTTGAAAGTAAAATATAAAACAAGTTGTGTTAACGCATGATATAATGAGATACATTTTATTTTCGGCGACAGTCAGATTTATGATTTGATTGTTTTTTTATAGGCCGAAGACGGAAGCCCGAACGGATGAAACACAAAATGAAGCGATTATATAAAAAATAAATAAAAGTATTCATTAAAAAGCACAAGCATCTTTGTTTTCCAAGGTATGAAAAATATACCATACCACTACGGCACTATAATGTTTAAGAATATTAGTTATGAATTAGATTCCTCGAAAACTAAAATGGCAATTTGTGCTGAACTCTTTTCATTGCTGTTTATTTCTAGTTCGCAACAGTGGTGAAACGAGGGGGGTTAAAGTTTGTTAAAATTTAGATATCTATTAATTTAACCTTTATTACCACACTTACCTTCTTTTTATTATAATAAAGTAAACAGCAAATAACGAGTTATTTTTCTTTGAAGTTTTGTAGTTTCATACACAAAAATCGATATCCCCCTGAAAACCCGGCTGCAGGAAATCTTGGCTGCGGCTCTGGTTTATAGAATTTGAAGCTCTGTACGATAACTGAGGTTATAAAGTATTAAATTTAAGTTAAGAACACTGATAACTCAGAACTCATATACACTTAATTATTTTACACAGCGCGTGCGAGTGTTGTGTGTTATCGGGAAGGGGAGATAGTGCGCGCGCATTCACGTGTATGATTCAATGTTAGTAGTATATTTACATTACTTCGATATTATATTACATATATTATATTATATTCGACATTCCTTCTAAGTACCGCAAGGCACATTTTTAAATAACTTAAAGGATAAATAACTTTATAATTTACCAAACAGAAAAAACACTGTTGCACACCGCTATTGAAAAATTATTCCGATTATCGACAGATGTGCAACTGTATTATTTCTGTTTGTGATTATACCCACTAACACAACTTTATTAATAAAAAAACTTACATTTATCACTGAACTGTGCAAAACTAAGTGATAATTACGTGCTGCCGTGTTTAACAACAAATGTAATATTAACAGTTAACAAAGATGTATAAATCTACTTACGAGTGAGATTAATAACCAGTAAAGAGTTTTACCGCATGTCTTCTTCAATAAATTCCCATTAAACTTTCTGTCCCATAGTGATTGCAATGATCACGATCGAGTGCTTTTAGAAATCGCACGACAACGTGTTTACAAATCTTCTCCAGCCCGACGACATGAGGTAGGCCTACGTAAGCCAGTGAAACTAAAGATGGTGCCGGTGGCGCGCAGGGGGTGCGTGCGAACGCTCTTACGTAACAACGACGACTGTTACCTGCAAAAACCGCAGTCTAAAAGTTAAAATAGGTGCTCTGCCCATTGTATGATTGTGGCTTACCACCGGCGACTCAGGTGGTCTCATCGCTTTTTGTTCGTCTGATAGCTCTTGCACTGCACCGCTTTTTGTACAATTCCATTGTAAATCTGCATAGCAAACGTCCGTATCGCTAATATCATTGGCGTACTCGTTGAATTAATGAAACTAGCAAACAACGGATTAATAATTAACAAAAATTCTGTTGTGGGCTTTAACCGGACGACATACGCATAGCGTTAACATCTTAACATTTTTTCGTCTACTTCAGTTATATTAATAGGCTATATACCTGTATTTGTAAGTCAGTTATTGTGAGTTTTCGTGTAATCGGCACCGTTTAAAACCGCTTCTTCGATAAGGGTGCAGAAATACGTATTGGTGATGGCAAACCTACATGCAGAGCTTGCCAAGTATTTATTGTGCGGATTAAACTAAGTAAAGGAGTTAATTTTTTCGTGAATTCCAGCCTCATCTTATTTCGCCTCCGTTGAATAAAAGAACGTAAATCACCGGTTTGTTAAGGGGTAAAACTTAACAAATAGTCTCCCTGTCGCGTAAGTGAGTAATACTTTACATAACAGAATCGTCAGACAATTTTAATAAAACTGATAGAAAACGAGTATACTTCACACTATCAGGTATAGGTCAGTGTTGCTCGAATTTGTATTCAACATTAAAATTCTATTTGCATTACCAGTCGACATTCCGAAATTAAATTAAATGATAAATACGTACTTGCCTATTTTACAAACGAAGGCCACATTTAACACCCATGCGGGAAACCTTCAGCTTCACGACCAGTTCCTGCAGAATTATTCCTTAAAGTGAATTTAGTCAACGAATACAGGGTTCGCAAGAAATATTTTTTAGCTTTCTTTAATTGTTGTTGCAGGTATTTATATCATATTTAATCTTATAATCTCGTAAGATCAAATGAAGAAATATTTTATTCGTCTCTGGACAGGATTGTAATTGATTTTATATATATAAATGAGCCTCCAAAACTTATTTTATTAAAAATTGATAACAGTGTGAATGAATTAATAATTCCAACAAACACAAACTTACCAACTCTCAAAGAATCAGCTTCGAGGTTTTCTGTAAATATTGTCTACCAAAAACAACGTCATTTGTTTAGAGGATTCGTGACTACAACCGACGCAAACAGTCTGTACTCGCAATGTCAAAACTTTGCAGCTATGAGTGAACAAGCCAATAAACAATGTCCTAAACAAATTGATATAAAATAACATACAGATATTTCTTTGCTACAATTTCATTTAAAATATGACTCACTCTGTTATGTGGCTACGAAGATGTCAGTAACGGAAAATCAACAACAGCAAAAAGAAAGTAAAAACTCTGATAGATTGAATTTAAAAGGCTTAAGGAAAAGAAAAGAGTTTTGGGAGATAAAGCGGACATATAGACTAATGTAAAGTAGTCTCTATTAAATTTGAAACAATTTTTAATATTTGATTACACTGAACAAATTATCCAATTATTTCTACTAAAAGCATTATTAGGCAACCGAATCTTCTCTATTTCCCCTACATGGGTCTTTCAGATTCCATGAATTTTATTACTTTTTCGTGGTCACTTCCTTCATTTTAAAGATACTGTGCATTTTATAGGAGAAGATTAGTTATCAAAAAATACTTTTCTGAACTGCTAGAATCTATCAGACAATTAAAATTAAATCTGTTGAACGCAATTCTAACGCTGGTTATTAGGTACAACAGGGGTAAAACAGATACAATACACAAGAAGGTAGGATACATAAATAAGTCTAAAACAGGTAGGCCTATAAACAGAGTTAGCACTTGATTATTATTATATAGGAAAAGAATCAGTTAAGTTATAAATAATAATAAAAGTGGGTCTCATTCAAGATTTATTCTTATTTACACGTATTCTCATGTGACGTATGCACATGTTTATCGCTGTGTGACGATCAACGTGGCTGACTAAGAGCGTAATACTGGATAGTACCGGGAACTTGTTTGAGGAAGATTATAATTACTTTGATAGTACCGTACTCTTGCATTTTTATTTTTTAGTGCCTCAAGGGAAAGTTCTGTACTAAGTCATCTTCTTCTGGGCCTACCTACATCTCTTCTCCCCTGGGGTCTGTAATTGGTTACCTGTTTTATTAAACGGTCATCGTAATATTCATGGA
Organism: Magicicada septendecula; assembly: GCA_034769895.1. Lineage (NCBI taxonomy): Eukaryota > Metazoa > Arthropoda > Insecta > Hemiptera > Cicadidae > Magicicada > Magicicada septendecula. Next base: position 368,622,105 of record CM068373.1, on the reverse strand, counting down.
ATGCTGGACTGCAGCAAGTAATTATACAAAATTATTAAAGTTATTGGATATATGCGTTTTCTGAGTGTATACTATTCGAGAACAAAATCGTAAAACATTAAATACATAGGCCTATAACACTACAGCAGAATAACACCAGGAAGCACGTTCGATAAGAAAAACATTTGATCCAGTTCCTTTGAAAGTAAAATCTTAAACCGCACACACGTAATCATTCCAAATTGCAGTATCATAAGACTGAAAGCATTTTTGTTTTTATTCATCGTGTGGTACACATGGAAACAAAAAATCAAGTCGGCAGTGGCGGTGGTCTGTCCGCGATAATAAGCGTCTGCACCAGAAGACACTCACACAATTCTCCCTTAAACCGCATTACTCATACACTTTAAATACTTGATTATATCACTTGGGAACTATTTTGTTCTCATATGGGAACGTTAAGAGATCACGACCACTTATAGGCCTACCTCTGCAAGCGCGAGTACTTAAACTGACTCCCTCAAAGTTTAACAAAAACTGGACATGCCATTGTAAATGTATTTTAATTCCAAGAAACTAATGAAATGTAATTATTTCTGGCTTTATCGTTTATTAACAGTTACAATTGAGTACTTGACCTCATTAACAATTAACATTTCATACATTCGTTATAATACATTGTAAAATACTTCTTTATAAAATTAATCGATAATATTCAAATAAATTTACTGTGGACAGTAATGTTAACGTTTGCTTTCCACTCCCTCCTCCTCCTCCTTCTCCTTCTCCTTCATTGTTCTAGAATTGTATGCTTAAAATTCGTAAAGAAACTAAAACCGTCACACACATATAAAGATATAATTATCAAAGTTTATGATTTTTTTAAACATTCAAAATTCATTTATTTTAATAGCTGCCTTTTACTAAAGTACAGTAGGCTATACAGTAAACATTTAAATCTGCATAAAAAGTTAACATAATTAACTTTAATTATGTGTTTAATTATGTATAATTCAGTGAGTGACATAATTAACGTCTTTTAAGTTATTAACATTTTATTACATAAACTCAAAAATTTTTAGTGCAAGAATTCGTATATTGGTACGAATATTTACAATAGTATAATATAATAAATCTTCTTCTTCTTCTTCTTCTTCTTCTTCTTCTTCTTCTTCTTCTTCTTCTTCTTCTTCTTCTTCTTCTTCTTCTTCCTCCTCCTCCTCCTCCTCCTCCTCCTCCTCCTCCTCCTCCTCCTCCTCCTCCTCCTCCTCCTCCTCCTCCTCCTCCTCCTACCGTACTCTCGTTCTTCCTTCCTTTGTTGGCCTGTTTACGTGAATTTTTAAAATTGTTAACTGGATTCATATATGAACTGGCTGCTAATAATGATTTAAAAATGTGCCTGGTTAGTTAGGGATAGCAAACCAACTGCAAAAGAAATTCAAACAGTCGGATAAGAAATAACAGTGTACTAAATAATGAACCTTCTAATTAAATAGGGACGTAACCTGCCTACTTTTCATATGCTCTAAGACCCACAAAACAATATAATATGAACACATATTCCCCCTACGTGGTTACTAAGTGTTTCTCAAGCGATAATATCAAATAATTTTCTCAAATTCTCATACGATTTTTCAGTCAGTTCGTGTAATAAAATACACAGAAAATTCGAATATTTCATTACGTTGGTAGACGGTATTTACTTGATTTACTCGGTTATCTTCTTCTTTTCTTTAGTTCTTCACGAACTATTTCTTTAACTTTACCATTATGAATTCATTTGTGTAGATCACCACATGTTTACAGAAGACAGATAAAATCTTTTGTTGTAGGCTGCAATCACAGATGGAATGAAACGTCTCAAGTCGGATTCTAATGGGCGTCTTTCTCTTAGAAGCTCAGAATATCACAGCGCAGCCGTAATCCCTGAAAACTAAACTGTCCATCTCTGAAGAGAAATAACAGATTCTTATTATTATAATTAGTGACAAAATTAGTAGCTATAATATGATAAGCTTTACGATTGTAATGCAACATCTTACCTATTGTTACGACTGCAAATAACAGAAGTAAATAAAAAATGAATAAACGAGTGTAACTATAACCGCTATACACTTTTCTTTATAAGTTCTTGAAGGTCTGTTTAATGAGTTGATTTCATGTCGGCATGTGAAGCAACACAGATAGCGAATTGCTATATACTGTATTGTAAGCATACTTATACAGCATTCACCTTATCCCATGTTATCAGCAACCGCGCCCTGCATTATGTTTTACATAATTCACAATTTGCTCACACAGATTGACCGACATCACGATAACTCTGACACATGATCCTGATTCGTGTAATGTTAAATTTATAAAGTAACTATTTTTTCTCCTAACCAGTTATGTTATATCTGATTTTAGTAGGCTAAAATGATGACGAACACATTCGGTAAATCATATGTTTCACCATATTGTCTGGTAAATTAACTGAAATTGTTATTATAATTATTATAGTTATATATTATAATTATATAGTTATTATAGTTAAGTGAAACTATATTTAGACTTACAGTGAACGAAGTGTAGCCACTTTTGGGAGACCTGTTTAGAGTGTTTTCTACAGATGTTAGGATTTGATTTGCTCTGTGAGTGATTTCCCTGAATTTCTTCTGGTCTTGGAATTTTTCTCTCCATCTCTTTGTTTCCATCATCCGTTTTCCACTATAACTCAGTCCTTCAATCTGTTCCTGGTATACCCTTTCTTCGAACCCGTTCAGATTTCTCTGCATGTTTTTTTCTTCTTTTATAATTGCCTCACTTGTTTCTCGTTTACATACACAAACAGACCTTGAACTCTTTACGCCTTAATGAATCTAATTATGTTCTCCTCCTTTAAATGTCGTCTATTTCGATTTTCGCTAAGCTTCCATGTTCATCACAGACTCTCCTTTAACCACACATCCTTTCGAACCATACTTTCGAACTGTTTGAACTTTTCCTTGCTTGTGAATTGTTTTTGTCCTGTACCTAACCACTTGCTTTTCTGCACCTTTGTAGGTGATGGTTTTACATTTTACTTTTGTGGATTATGGTATTTTTAAATAGGTTATTACGGCCTTGTATCTCCCCAGATATGTGTCCAGCTTGTTCTTCGGTGGTTATAATTGTAAGCTCTTCCAACTCCTGGATGTGACAAATCCGCTATTCTCCTATGATTGTCACATCCAGGGGACTTTACTGTCTAAAACAGTGCGTGAGAGGGATGCGAACAGAAAACCCATACGGTTTCGCTGTTTTGTGATGTCCTCAGAAGTCCTTGAAAGATTTTAGTTGAATCTTAAAAAGTCGGTGTTTTACGTAAATCACGATCATCTTCGGTTAAAAAGACGATCTCGAAATAACAGTAACATAACTAAGGCCTATGGCTTCTTGCAAAAAAAAAAAAAAAAAAAACTGAAATAGTCCTCTCACTTCACGTCCCAACAGGCATCCAGATACCGCATAGATTTTAACTGGTTCCTACCATTTACTTTAAAACATTTTCTATTTTAGATGTTAGGCTATATCTCACCAGTTGACTTTTATGCAAACAAATTAAAATTAATGATTTTCAATAACTTATGTGAGCACAACAAGTCACTTCGTCTGCTTAAGGGGGGAAAACTAATTTTCATCGTAACTTGACACCTCTACACAGACGTTTGTGACTAAGTAAATATCGAACGATAGTTTGTACACATAATTTCAATCGTCAACTGGAAAATATACTTATACGTACCTCGCCCTCTGGAGGCCCGGGGCGGATTTCTTTCCGAGGCCCCGTCCCATAAGACGGGTTTATAATCCAATTTATCTTTAAGTAACATAGCAAAAACACTTTACTGTTAGGCCTATATATTTATTGTCTAATTACTGTAGAGATAATAGATCTATTTAGGAAACTTTATAAGAAGCTGTAGTAATGTTTGAAATAAAAATCCACTAACATGTTGTAAATATAAAGTTTAAAGAAATAATAAAAGTAGTATTATTTACAGATTGCATTAAATTTATTACAATACTTTATATGCCAAACAAATTTAAATGTAATGAACTTATTTACTGCCAAACAAATTTGTCATTTCTGCAAACAATAATGAGTCAAGTCAGTTACCAGTTTTAGTATATAACACACACTATGTTACTTATCTGAACAGTTGTACGTGCTGTTGTCTTCGATGTCATTTACGGTTTTGTTCATTCACGAAATATGTGATGCACTTTTTTGTGAATTCGCTAATTCGAGTAACTGACCTGATTTCCGCACTCTGAATTATCCTCACTGTTCGGTAAAAATTCTGATGAGAGATTTTAAATAAATTGTTGGTCTCTTAAATTTTCCAAATCTGGAGGCCCCCTACTAAGTGGGGCCCGGGGCGGTCCGCTCCCCACGCCCCTCCCTTTAGTCCGCTACTGCTCTCGTGTGATCTTTCCAAAGGACGTTAAGTGGAGTCTGCAAACAATATGCGTTTAAAGATACAAACATTATCTGTGATAAAATCAAATGATCATCGATGAATTAGCCGTTCCATTCGTTGAAAATCTTTTAAGTACAAGATTACCGAAGAAAATAGTGCTGTATATCCGCGACAAATGGACGAAACTTTGTGCGGCAGCGGAGAAGATTCTATAAACAAGAGCAACTGTTTATCGATTAATCCTTAAAATTTGATGGTGAAGACGTGGTATGTTTTTGCTGGAGCGCTGATGTCTCCAAGGGCCACAAATAGCATAACGAAATGTGAAGTCGATGAGAACATTCAATGAGACAGACAGCGAAAACCTATCTGAGAATGAATAAGGTGAGACAAAGGAGGAGGTAAGTAAGAGGGGAGCAGAAGCACTAGGCATAACGACAATTAACCGTAGTTTGGTTTACTAATAAGTGTCACTAATCTAACTCACTTAATTACGTACGTATTGGTTTTGGTTCACTTGACTTCGTTTGTTATGCTTTTTCACTACTACGGACAATAGGTAATTAAACACTAGCACGTCGCCCCTCTGTATGTTTAGTAATGAACTCAACACTACAGCTGATGAGCCAGCTTAACACGGGCTCTGAATATTCATTCATATTGCTTCATTTATTTATTTTTTTAATGCATCATTGTCTCAAAAAACAACAATAATGAGTTTTTAATTAAGTGCCTGTTAAGTAATGCTCACGTGACCGCACGGTCCACTGAGTGTGCATGTGAGGGCGCAAATGCGCGTGCGTGCCTGTTTGAAAAAGTCGTTAATCCTTGAACATGGCTCAAGATGGAATGTCCGTGTCCCTTCTCAAAGAGTCTCGTATTTTTCCTGAATGTTTATACAAATTTCATTGTTTACACAAATGTTTATACAGATTCCGCGGGATACTTCAATAAAAAAGTCAGTCTCAAACAATGTTTGGTTCTCGGGTGTTTTCCAGTACCAGATTATATTTTTCATGGTATTGCATAATTAAAGTGAAATAAGGTATCGTACTTGTACTTATACGTTATATACTTATAAATAATATGCTACACTGAGACAATAGTTAACATGTGTGACTACGCGACGCTTTCCACGCGTTGTGTGAGCGGTAGTATTACGCAATGCTCGTGTACCTTCCGACGCGTCTTCCAGATAACGGTTGAGTATCCAACCGGCATCCAGGGAATTTTCGTCACATACAACGCCACACAGCCGGGGTATAAATACAGGATTCAGAAGCGGAGTTAGTCAGTTTGGATCTGCGATTTGGTGTGCATTATCGGAGTTCTTGTTATTGTTGCTATCTTGTGGAGTAAGCAGGACTTGTGAAGTATTGTGCGGGGACCATTGTAATTGGTGACTTGTATTATTAGTGCGATACTATTAAATAAACGACATATAGGCCTATTATGTGTTACAGACGTAAACTAGAAGTAATGTTATATACGACAGTCTAGTGTAGTCTTTATTTAGTTAAACTGTCATTAAATTTCTAAATAGCGATTCCGTCCAGTATCAGTTATTCTGTTTCCACTGCACAAACGCGACGATCCGTGCGATTGCCGTAACAATATTCTTTCTCATTAGTATTACTTTCATTTTTCATGTATACATAATAAGTAAATTTTATACGTTTAAATAGGTAGAAGATGGGGGCAGACTGCCTAATTTTAGCCATACAGCCTACAGAGATAGCAATGCGGCCAGCACAGTGGTTAAGCCGACTATTACGTATTACCACAGGTTCTCGTTCCGACAGCTGAGTTGATCTGGTGCTGAAAAACGACACCTTGTCTTTAAGCCGTTGACCGGGAATTATTTTATCATTAATTATTAAAACTTGTACCATTATTTGCTATCTTCCTCCTACGTCACGTGTCCTATACGCATTATTGCGATATCACGGTAGCAGGATAGGTATACGAAACCGGAATTCTAAAAACCTTACAATCTGTTGAAAAATTCTTAAATTTTCTCTCGTGTTTGGGAACGTAATGTTCTCTAGAATCGTTTATCTTTGTCACGTACTCAGATACGGTCGCTTAAGAGGAGTCGTGTTGTTGTTTTCTGTTATCTTAATAGACGACTACAAGAACTATGCTTCCTCGCTTTAAAGAGAAGTTATAATGGACCCAGTAGTGACATAAGTTTATCGTTGGAAACCACGTTTTCAAAATATACCAAAATGACCGTACAAGAAGAAGATGTATTCTGGAGTGATTATTGCCTACAGTCTTTATAAACTTTGTAGTACCATTTCTCATAACCGGTCTTCTCCACCTCGACTTGTGACGCTTCTGGTGTGACTTTTCGTTTCGCGGGACAGTTAATCAGATCATTACGGTACTGTCATGAATCGTAACCTATACTAAAGACTGTCCAAACTCTTTTAGATTTTTTTTTTATTTTCCAATTTTTAATGTCGCCTAGCAGCAATGCACAATTCAGATCGAATCAGCGCAAAAAGCTAACCGAAACGAGATCTTTATACAGGGTTGTTCATCATTTTGTCTGTAATTTATTATTTTCTAGTATGCGTAATAACGGTCAGGCACTACAAGCGTTAAACGACAAACCGAGAAGTGTCTTTCAGTTCTATGTAGCGTGGGAGATCTGTTTGGTATTAAATCAGTGCTTTAATATAATCTGTCTCCTCATCTATTTTTCCACTTTCGTCTCACTAATTAAGGAACGTAAATTGTAGCCTAATTTTATTTTTTAATAAATGTATGGGAGTTTTCATTTCTGCGGTATGGTGATTACTATTCAATTTTGAATATTTTTATTACAAAAAAAAAAAATGCTAGACTGGGTTCCACTTAGATTATGGAAACTGGGTGTACCCGGGAGTTCATGAAAAGAAGACACGCGAGGAGACGGGGAAAAGAGGCCTGCGACGTGGTGATTGGTACAACAGAAGCCTCTGATGTGCAGAATGCGAGAGACACGACAAAGCTGTAGTAACGTATCTAATGCTGTAGGCTCGCAATGGATGGATGGATGGAAAGTTGTTGTAAAGCCGAGTAAAAGCTTAACTAAACTCTTTCTCGGATGAATTCAAATTTTTATATAATGAATTCATATATTTTTATTAATTTGATAAATTTTTTGTACAAAACAATTGATGAAGTTCTGGTACTTTTCACATAAATTTAGGTTTTGCATTGGTGAGTAAAGGGAGTCGAATGGTAGCTTTTGCAAATATTGCAAAACAACAACAAATCGCCTAAAATGTTAGTACAGTATATTCTCAAAACGTGAACGTAATTCTGAAAAAATGTAAAGTATTCTGTAATTTATAACATTGATCATTTTGATTCTACAATACCGGAGCAACAGCAAGTCCACACAAGCGTCTGATTCGCATAGGTACCAGGTTACATTTTTTCAAAGTGGAATATATAAATATATTGAACTGCATGTGATAGTGTCTCATATCGTGTTCCTCGAATTACTGGAATGCTGTATATTCTAATACCGTAGGACGAAACCGGATGTGTATTCTGCAAGCATCGAAAACTCCTTGGAATTTTTTACACCAATTTTTACATTTTAAAGTAACATTAATATAACATTTCTTAATTTTTCTTAATATATATGAGTGCAATGCGTTTACTCATGAAAAGTTACAGTTACCTGCGTGCAGGATATAAAAAGAAAAGTATAGTTGATAAACTATAATGAACATTACGGGAAACTAATGTAGTGAATCGTACAGAGAGGATGTGATTATAATTATAGTCTTTATATTTGTTTGAGTATCCAACCCGTAAGTCAGTGAGTTTGACAATTTTATGTTGTACAGGCCTACCAGCAAATCCGTTCCATTTCCAAGCCTATGTTTCGCGTTGAAGAATGTAAAGTGTTTGACCAGTGTATCCTATTCCTAAACGTCAGTGTATCCTATCCTTGAACATCAGTATATCCTATTCTTGAACATCAGTGTATCCTATCCCTAAACATCAGTGTATCCTATCCTTGGAACATCAGTGTATCCTACTCCTAAACATCAGTGTATCCTATCCTTGGAACATCAGTGTATCCTATCCTTGAACATCAGTGTATCCTATCCTTGGAACATCAGTGTAGCCTATCCCTAAACATTAGTGTATCTTTTGTTAATTTCAAAGCAAAAAAAAATAATAGTAACAGTACCAGGCAAGCAGAAATGTGGGACAACTTTAAAAGACGAATAACTCGACAGGCATTGCTGGTGCTCAGTAAGTTGTACAGCAAAAAAGTTTGAAAATGGAAGGAAAACGTTTTTTTCACTAGTCGATGGAGGACGAATTCTTTACTGTTAAATAAGCAAAAGTAGGGATTAGACTGCCAGTTTATAGTTTAATTAGTAAGATTACTGGAATATGACGAAAATCTATTAATCTTTTTCACCTGATTATCCCAGCGAGTTTTACAAATATACACAGAATACGGGCAAGTGGTCTAAATCAAAGAACAATTAAGGTTTCTTGAACCTACAATTAACGAACACACCGTGTGCTAAAGACTGTTGGTATATTATTAACATGCTTGTTCGTTAGTGCTGCATGAAGTGTGTAAGAGTGTTTTGGCGTTCATTATATACTAAGTCCATGTAAATATTTAATCGTTAAATTGAGATGCTCCTAGGATAAGAATATAAGCACGTAAACGTAAATATACGCGCATACAAATTTATATTTATAAAAGTAATGGCTATATTTATGTATTTTTTTTTTTGTACACACAACAGGAGAGACTGAGCACCACAGGAAACACGACACTAGTGTGCACGTGGATGTTTGTTGCAAATTATACGTTACGGTCTGGATTCGGCAGAACCTGTTTTTCATGCGAACTGAAGTCGATTTGATCCCTTTCGTATTAAGCGAGAATTCTTTTGTCTTCTTGTTTCGACTCAAACGTCATCACGCCTATTTTTGTTTTGTGGAAAAAACGATCGGCGTTTTCAATACAAGGATACGGTTTTATTTTTCCTGTACGGGGTTCGAAGAATTTAATTTGTTTTCCAGCGAAAGGAGGGTGCAGCACGCGACTACTCCCGCGTTGTTTTCAACAAGTCACAGACCAAGATTATAATAGAGAAGTGCAACCCGTTTGTACCAGGAGCGTCTCCCTTGTGTTCTACCTTATCGTAGTATACATCTGAACGTCGAATGCCTCATGGCTGAACAGTAGATAATTGGACACGATAGCAGGGAAGATTAGAATAATACTCGGTGTTCGTGTGTTGTATAGTGTGCGTGCGTGTACTAACTTGTTACTTAGCATAGAGTGTAATACATTACTTTGCATTACTGTGAAAAAGTTTCGTTGAACTTGTGTAGCCTTGCAAAAGGACAAAACGATAACAAAGGAACTGATCACGTTTGAAACCAGTTGAGGAACCTTCTGGTTTCTACAATAATTTGTCTTTAATTATTATAAAATTTACAGCGTACATGTACGTACACTCACGGAATTAAAAGCAGAGTCACGAACAGTGGTAGCTATGAAATAAATATCGGTATGGAGAACCATACATGACTTCCTTGTTCTAAGATTTATATTTAAAATCATTTTCGAAATGAAATATTTCCATAGAAACTACTTCTTTCTTCAGCCTTAACCACAGTACTGTGGTCACTAACGTATACCACCTCACGTTAGCGCACTCGATTTTCACTGACGATGGCACTGTCGAAACGTCTGGTTTTGCAGAAAACATTGGACCACGCCCAAACAGCCCTGGAAGGAATTTTAGCAACAAACTACTTCTTTGTTGCCGATAACGTAGTAGACCTACACATATAAATAAAAATGTTATCCCCTCCCCATTCAACTATCATTTTCATTTATAGAAAATTACCCCCTCCCCCTTCAACTACCCTTTTCATTTATAGATATTTCATCTATCTTTCTACAGTGGATTATTATGACCTTCTTTTCAGCATACTTTATTTACCTACCAAAATTAAGTATTTTACTCTTGTTAAAACATAAAACGTTCGAGGTAAACTACTCCTTCTCCTTAACCGATCTTCACCAAAATCAATAAGCCTTGAGCCTCCCACAACGCAGGTACATATGCAAAAAATTATTTGATTCTGTTTGATTTTGCGGCAGTTATCGTTCACCATAGAAAAAAATTCTACACATACACACACAGACACTTTTCAGAAAATGACTTTTCTTCATGTTTTGAGGGTAGTACAATCAGAATCAGCCCTTATGTCGAACACGCTTTTTTCGCCATCTCCATACTACCATTTCCTCGTGGAACATGGAAGTAAAAAAGAAGAAATAATAAAAACGGTGACAGGGGAAAATAATTCAAGGAAGTGACTCGGTTAGAGTTTTGTAGACAATGATTTCGTGTAAAATACAGATTTACTACTAAATCAGTTTTTCCAGTGGACGTACACAGACAAATGTAGGTTACAACGTAACACCCAGATGCTCGCAAAATTATGCTCTTTCAATGGAAATATGTCCTCTCTCAAGGACATACACTGGTACACTGGAAACATCTATGAATTTTATCGCCTTCTCAGTAAGTCAATAAGATTAAGTTAGTTCTCAGTAAAAAAATGTATCAATTAATGGGTTTTATTCTGACCAGTTTATTCATTTCATCGTCATCATCATCATCATCATCATCACAACACGGCATAGGCAAAGTGCTGCCTGTTCCGCCTTCAAAGATCCTCCAGCCATCTCTTCCTGCGTCTACCCACACTCCTGTGTCCTATCGGTTTGTATTTCCAGACTTGTTTAGCCAGTCTGGAATCTGACATTCTTTCTAAGTGTTCTTTCCACCGTAGTTTGTAATCTTTTAATTTTTCATTCAAGCTAGACACTTGTAACTCTTCTCTTATGGCCTCATTCTTTATACGGTCAAGTTTAGAACACCTTTTAACTCCTCTTAAGAAAGCCACTTCCGAGGCCTCTATTTTACTGTCTTGTTTCTTGGTTGTTGTCCATAATTCACACTCATAGGATGGTACAGGGACAGCCATACCTTTGTAAAACTTTAATTTTGTATCTTGACGTACATTATTTATAAAAATACGGTTGATTGTCCCACAGATCGTGTGAAACTTTCCTAACTTAACATCAATATCAAAGTCACATTAATTCCTATCATAGCCAATATCATTTCTCAAATAATTAAAATGGCTCACCTGTTCTAGAATTTGATCATTAATTATTATTTTTGTTCTTATTGGTTCCTTGCCTCGGAATGTCATTACCTTTGTTTTTATAGTGGAGATTTTCATATTGTAGTCTATAGTTTGCAAATCTGACGAAACTTAAACACTTATTTTTTGCAAATCGGATTCGGTATTTTGAAGTACGAGCAGTTGTCAGTAAACAACAGCACATTCAAATATCTGTCTCGTGATAAGTTCAATACCATGGTTTACTAGATGTTTCCATTTTCTTACCAGATCCTCAATGTAAATGTTATAAAGAGTAGGTTTATTAATTTATATAAAAAAAAGACTCTTATTTATATTTAATTAAAAAAAGACTCTAGTGATATTACTTCATTTACTAGAAAATGCCGCGAAGTCCTCTGACCGATATACGTATGGAATAAAACAATTACACCTAATAACTTACCTAGACGTTTAAATATCTTGGGCTTGTCAACGAATATTATATATATAAAATATTAAAACTCATAAAAATGAATGGTCTTTACAATTACGGAGGCTCGACACAAATTATTCGTTTGGTAATTGACAAAAGTCTTATCTAATGCACGGAATGGAGAATAAGTTAGTAAAAAAAAAAAACTCCAGTTTCGGCCAGTTAACGGCCTATCAGCAACACTTATAACTAATGAAAGAGTACAACGGTCGCGCCTGCCCATGACCCGGAAACATTAGGCAGCGAAAGAAGGGGCCACAAAACAATAGTGTTGTCAGACTACCACCTGGTCAGACCCTCGGCGCAGAAGGTAGGAACAGGGTGACTAATGCTACATTAGCACCATTAATTAACCATTATAAATGGTGTCTAACAAACAACAACAACAGTATCAACATCAAAACGCACGCACACACTCGCACACGCAATGTCCTCACTTCATTACAGACAATTTTTTTTGTCACGTTTATTCTTATAACACACGTCTATTAGTAGTGTTCAGACCACAGTATGTGACCCTAGACACACACTGCTTCCTTGACGTTGACGATCACGAGATCTATGCGAGTTTTTGTTTACCCAGTTAACACCCTTCCACATTCGTCAGGATTATAAAACGTTTTGCCTCATTTACATAATATATAAATGTTTATAAGAAGATTTATTATTGGTCTTGCAATAATACAATACTGTTTTACAATGTGGCCTGTTCTAACGTAAGCCATATAAGTGTGGATAGCGGTAAAGGTGACAGTATGAATGGATAACAAAAACTTTCGTACAATTTGCAGATTTTAAGTCATCGAGGAATGTTGAACACCGGATGGATCACGGCGCTTATTCTAGAATTCCAATAGGCTTGTACTCACTACAGTAATTGGCGTGACGGGTCAGAGTGTCTTGTAAACCATGACAATCACCTCAGTATCTGTAAATACCAAACATCAGCTAAAAACAAGTAAATACCTGTAATTATTCTTCTTCTGAACATCGAATTTATCAGTAAATAATAAAATCCTAAAAATTCTAATCCTAAAATCCATAATAATACCTACACAGATCTACTCCATTGAACTGTAGGGGTGCGCCAGTAAATCCAGAGATGTCAATCTCAAATATTTGGAATATTAATAGCAAATGTCCTGTGCTATGGCGGATCAGTTGATAATACTGCATCCGCCAGAAGATTAACACGTGGAAGCTTTTGATGTAGGCTAATAATTGCGCAGCACTTCCCGACACTGTCTGAGAGCACCTTTCAGGTTGGACCGTTAATAGAATGAAATTACCGTTTTGAGTACACGTTGTTGCCACATTGCCTCAACGTGGTGGAAGGTGTTCATTAACCGCAGCTTATCGCTTTCAATGAACCGACTCAGTCGTGTGCAGAAACGTATCAACAACTTAACTACGCTGATGCGAGATAAAAAATGTCACTGAGAACAGCTGATTTGATGCGAAGGAGTTATCCTTATGAGCGAAGGAGCTATAATAGGACATTCAAAAGATGACGGACGATTGACCTGATACGTAGTGGAGAAGTCGTCGCCGGGCGATTATTACCTACTAATGACGTTCTGTACATCTACTTTTATCAGATTACCTTACAGAGTCGGTCAGCCATTCGTAATAATTCACTATCGAAAAGACGTAACAACATAATATATGAATCCTCAACTTATACATTCAGGGTTCCCTCGATGAACAGCTTTTTCTCATTTATAAACGCAGTTTCTGCCACTTTTCTTAGCTTATACACTTCAGAAATACGATAATGTCGCTGACGATAGGTTGTTCTTAACCACTGACATGTAGAACCACGTGTTAACTCGGTCACGTTTTTGTTGTTATGCAAGTTAAACAAGGCTTTAGTGACTACATTTTGTCTTCGTGAGGTTCGTATGGAGATCATACACTAAAGTCGTTATCACTTCTATTATCAACAGTAAAACCCAACCTACGCATAATCGCTTTACCAGGCGACGAATAAATATGTTTGACAAATAAAACCTGTACCAGGTTAAAACTACGTATGCCAGCGGCGAGTCCTGACCCGATGATAGGGCAAGCATCGACTCTTAAGCACAGTACAAGCGCATTACATACAATTCAAATGTTAGAAAAGTATTTTAAAATATTCAGGTTCACACGGTTTGTGTCGCTGTTCATCAAGTGTAATTAGTATGAGGTTTAAAAAAGTGGCGTTTAGCAAGCTGTGATTCTATTTCCTAGTTAACAAAAAATTATGATTTCAACAACCAGAACCCATTTAAACTGCACACACCGCGCGTTTAAGCTAAAACAGCGACAACCAAAACAATAAACAAGAGAAAAATTGATGAATTGTCACCGAGCCGGGACACCGCTAGCTTTCCTAGAGGCTCAAAGCAGTACTAAAGAGTGTTTCTTTTTGCGTCTCTGAGGGCCAGGTTCTGTGCTTTTTATCATTCTCCGTAGGTGTCGTATGTTCTCATCATACATTGTTATGAGTTTGATTAGTTCAGAGGTAGCCTAATGTAAAAAAATAAGGCAAGATACTGAAAGCGTTGTTATGAATAAGTAAACGCTAAGATTTCTGAAATTTTGGCCAACTCATAGCATTCTTTGAAGTGATTGCTTTGGGGGCAGAGCAGTCAGTCGCCTGTTAAAACAGCGCACAGAACTGGAAGCGAAGTGGTGTTAATGACTTTGATCAAATCAAGTCATCAATATCATTTTGTCTCTGGACGACAGGTGACAAATGCGCCGCCGAGATGAGAGATGAGAAGGCATATGAAACACTTTTTGGTGACAACAATAATGTTGGGTACGTAATCATTTACTTTTGTCTGATTTTTTTTTGGGGGGGGGGGGGCAAGCACTGCTTGCGTTGCTTGCTCTGAGGATTCACCTCTGACATACGCCTATTTTGAGATAAAAATTTCGTTTAAATAGTAGTCTAGAGTAATAGTGGACGTCAGAGGCAGTGTTCAAAATGTAGCCCAAGCAGACAAAGCAGGGAGCTGCATAAGTCAACCGCCGACAGAATTTCTGATTCCGACAGGCAAAGCACAAAGCACTTCGGAGTTGGACACAGATTTTAAATTGAACAAAGAAAATCACATGTAAACGTTATTTACATATTGACACAAGCGCGTGTCTGAGTGGTTTTGCTTGCTGCATAAAAAGTCAACATACTCCGTATATCATATTGCTTGAACACACGTTCAGCGAACTGCGTTTATCGCAATTCTCCAACGATTCTCCGTCTTAACGTCGACAAGAAAACAACAACAAACATTTAACAAAAAATGACAGGAATTTTTCGAATGACACATATCGTGTTTTGTAAAACCAGTTTTGTATTTGAATAAATACAACAAAATCGACTGATTAATTACCAGCCAGCTAAATTATTCATAGCCGATTATGTTTATACAGTAATTATATCCAGACTAATTGATCGTAGATAACGTATATATGACACTTTCGCAGACTCCGTACACAGAAATGTATACATTTTTTGCTAAAAATGTAAAAATTCTCGTTCTGTGGATATTTATAAAAAACGTTTTCTGTGTGACTTTATTTAAACGGAGCTTGTGCATATGGCGAGGGGATGTTAAAACACAAATAAAATCTCTACTTCAGCCAAGGCAATGTTTACATAACAGGATAACGTCTTATTAGAAATGTTTATTTCAAAAGAAACGGGGGATATTTTGCCATTCGAATCCTTCTTCATTAGTCGATAATGTAATAATACTTTTCTAAAAATAACTTGTTTATAATTCTTTCAGCTGGTACCTCTTTGTATCTTTGGAACATTTTAAGTAGTTTTTTAAGGTTATGTCAAACGATGTTAAATTTGATGACATTAAGTGTTTTTATTTTCATACTTCAAGACATATTGATTTTTCGATAGCTTTTTAGTTTGATTGCTCCGTCGAATTCATCATCTCCCTATCAGTTTATATGTTTGTATGTTTCCATTAGTATTTGGGCATGACTCTAAATTTTTACTTAATGCACACACGACTTGTAAACATTTCTCTAGAATTTCTACGAAGTCATGAATATAGTCTTTGTATCCTAATTAAAACAAAAGTTTAAAAGACGTTTTAAAACATTTAAAATAAGTGGAGCATAACGAAATTTAGGCAACAGTGTTCGTGCGGTTAACATAAGCGCTTGTAATACGGCCCTAAGTTCTTGCTAATACGGGTTGCAAGTGACTTCCAAACCTAGTCGTATCATTAGCGTGGCAAGAACTTACAAAACGATTTACTCCGAAAGTAAATGAAAAAACCATTCTGGATACGATTCACATATTTTAACATATGCACGTTAAACGTAGAAAATATAGGCCTACAATAATTCTTATGCACGATGTAATGAAGACGTCATAGATAACGGTATTGAAAGAACTGCCTTTAGACAACTCGATACAGAGCGGAATGAAAAGAACAATCTAGAAGATGACCAACAAAAATAGGCATGCATTCTTAAAAACTGCGTGAACAAACCCCGACACGTGAAGATTTGAAAGATGTTTACATTGTTTATCCGGGTTTGTAGCGCAATCGCAGTATTGTCTAATATATACTGACGGGTTTAGAGTTATTTTAAAATAGTTTTTAGAGAAACAGAAAACTGCGATTCCCAACAGATCCGGTACCTTACCTATTCGCTGAACCGAGGTCGGTAAGGACTTTATCTAACTAAACAAGCACAGCCGTTTCAATCATAATAATACCCACAAAATAGTACATGTCACTGCAAAAACGTCAAAAACCATGGAATTGACAACCGTTGTTCAATGTTTTTCGTTATATCACTCGCTACTGTGTCTCCGGTTCACACTGTCTTTCCCTTCATATTCTGCAGCGACTTTCTCCCGTTTCAAACGTCTGTGTGTAGACCTACTCCGTAATTAAAAATGACACGTTTGCCTGCCGATTACAACCACAGATAACGAAGTGCAGATAACTGCACACCTGGCTTAGCGTTTTCTCACACGCTGACCGAAAATTTTCGTTATTACCTGCACGGTCGTCCTACATTGCATTCGCTTCTGTGCACCGTCCAACCGAAAGCTGGCGCGAAGGAACAGCTGCCAGTCCTTTTAAGTGCATATCGCGCACGTGCACTTATGCCCACCCCCTACATACACATACAAAACGATGTTCACCTAATTCCCAACGCACGTGAACATGAAAGAACCAGAGACTTATAACGTTGTAGCGTAGTTCATAGAAAAATAAAAAGCATTTTTATAAACACAATGAAGATAACTGTGTGTAGATACTAAGTTACCCATTACAAAATTTGTCTTATTCAAGAGTCAACAATCAACAAGATTTCTAAAAAAAACCTAGACCGCCATTAAGGTCAAAAAGTTGTACTCGGCAGAAAACAGATTAAGTGAGAGTGATCGGGAGTGAGAATTAGATGGATACCTACAAGCAAAAATAACTCACCTTTAACCTCTATATTAATTACACACAATGGGATTAGAATATTATTTAACCTTACATTATTTTATAATATGTTTATTTTTGGTGACATGTGGTGACACAATCCTCTGACATAATGGACCAAAAATGAATCTTTTATTCACAATTTTTTAATGCTCAATACGCTCTGACTATTTTATTTCTCAAACCGACTTCGATTTAACAGAGAATTCCTGGAAGGACGTGCAAGCGCATTTCATCTCGGTTTTATGAAGCAGTCTCCGGGAATCTTCTGCAGTAAGCCGACTGTTTCTGTTAGTGCGCTCAATTTTTCACTTGTCCGAACATTGTTCAATACGATAAAATGTCATAACAGGCTGACTATGATGAATGGTTTTTGTGATAGTCGGTGTACACTTTCTTTATGCTCAAGGTTAACTCTATGCTTTATGTTTGCGGGATTACGATACATACACAAATGTCATTTTATTGAACACAGTATTGTAGATTGTTTAAGTTACCAGTCCATTTACTCCGTAATCTGTTAAGGGTAAAGGTTGTTATTTAGAGTGTACACACTGTACACAGTGTACTTTTACAAATACTTGAAGGCTGTAAGTTTTCTACGGTAGCTGTTTGCCCTTGTTTATACAGTGTACTTTCTTCGGTAGCTGTTTACCTAATATCGTAGACGGATGATAAAAGGTGGCGAACAATCCAGTCGTGAATGTCGTGATCATCATGACAGTCGTCATAGTCTTTCTATAATTGTTTCCACCGAAATTTTATCATACACAGCCAGCTGGATCGTACTGATTTCATACAGGCGGCATCCCGTACTTCCAGAAGGAAATTAATTTCTGCCGCTTACAGCCATCTATATGATATCTTGGATTTCGAACCGTACAATATATTTCGGGAACAATTATCGACTTTTAAAATATAATTTTACGTTTTATCCACGTAGACCCGTTGTTCTTACACCCGTCAATTCTGTAACGCATTGTTTAAATCCCTTTTCTTGATTTGTCGCGTGTGTGTTCGTCAAAAGCCACACCCAAAAAAGGCACTTTATTGCCAAAATCAGTCAGTAGACATAAAGCATCGGACAGCGGGTCTTGTGTGTCATTTATCTTCACTTCTCACTGAATTTTTCGTATTATATATCCCGCAAATGTAGTTGTATCTTGTACTACACTATCCTTGGTAAGTTACATTCACTGTACTGAATAATGGACAGCAATTATTAAAGTTTACCGTATCGTATACTTCGCATGCGAATAAAATTAAAAATTAAAGGCGAGTGTAAGCAGAATAATGGCTGTATTCGAGACAGAAATCTTATTTCCTAAAATGAAAATAAGAAAAAAATAATAACAGAACTTCTTTAGATAACACCAGGTGCATACGTATTTAAGATGTATAATTATTGTGACTCAATTATTATCAATATTAGAATGAATAATTTATCATAAAAGGTCATTATTCGGGAGGTTAATTACACCGTATTCGAACGTAATATCAAATGCAGACAAATATACACCACATAGAATTCGACGGGCGGTGTGCGTGCGCATACATGCAAACGTGATTTAGTTTTAAAATCATCTCTCCTCAAGTGCGGGTCATATTAAACGTAAAATACACTTTCTACGGTATCTTTGCACAAGAATCTTAAACGCATAGATTTTTTGCAGGGTACCTAGTCAATAATTATTCCATTTCTTTCAAGTAGTTATTTTGTTATTGTAATAGTTTTAATTATATAATAATTGTCCGTATGTAACTGACAGTTTATAAAAATATAACTCATTCAATTAGTCACGAAACTACTTATGTCCGCATATTTTCGATGCAACAGTTTTTCACGGATTTAATGAATACGTAGTCGACATCACAAATAATAATTCTTGTATTGTACGTACTTATGTAAATAGGGCCGCGGTGTACAAAGAAAGTGGACGACAGTTTCACGTGCACTACTGTCCAATCGTACTACTACAAAACAGAGAAAGCATTCTTTTGGAAAACATTTGAACTGTTGGAAACCTAAGAGACAGTTCCCTAGCCCGCTTTACTGTCCGTTGAATTCTACTGTTCCGCTTACAGTTGCATGTCGACATGTCGAATTCTAAAACTCTGCCTGTCTGTCTGTCTCTCTCTCTCTCTCTCTCTCTTCAGGAACAACTTGCGTTAAGTCTGGATGACTCCTTGATGACCGGATATCGAAGTATGGATAAAAGATCTGACGGAAAGGGTAACTTTTGTCGGGGCACCGGTGCTTCCGAGCTCGTTTGGAAAAATTTGGGCAAAGGAGAATTCAAGGTGCCCACACTATCGGGATGTTACTGAGATTATGGAACACGTCCTTAGGCCTAAATTCCCCTGCTTGAATTAGGCACGAAGAATGGTTTACATATTGTTCCCACTTATCAGTGAAATATCTTACTGTATGGATATGAGACAAAAGATTTTAATTATTCAAAACGCGATGCAACGAGTAAAGTGGAATAAAAATTCCCTGGGCAGCAACATTAAAGCGATGGGTAACGCTTCCTTGGACAAAGTGAAGAGCTGCTGAGAAGGACAAAGGAAAGGTCAACTCTGTGGTACATGTTTAAGAGACGTAATGAGTGGATAGGACACACTGCGGCATCATAGCCTACTAAGGCCCGTATAGAAAGGGAAAGTTGAGGAAAATAATTGTAGAGGGAGGCAAAAGGAATTTATATGCTGTAGATCATAGAAGACGTGAAGGTTATGAAGTGAAGAGAGTGGCGGAGAATGGAGAGGCCACTGTTGGCAACCAATCTGCGGATTGACGACGACCAGAAAGGGAGTGTAAGTCAGCGAATTTACCATACGCTGAGACGGGGCAAGATAGACACTATCTCGGTGGTAGCCTGGAAGTGCGGCTGAAGACGAAACAACAAACCATGGCCCCTAACTATCGTACAGCCCAAAATGAATCCACTAATTAATAATATTTAATTGAACGAGCGAAATGAGTTCTCAGTTTTAACTTGATCGTTTGACATTTGTCTCTGTCTGTCCTGTCTGTCTGTCTACCTATCTCTTTGGAGTGTGTCTCGCGATAACTTTTGAATGGATCTACCGATTTTTGTAAAACCTGGCATACGAGTCCGTACTTTACAGACCCTTACTGTTTTTGAGATTTATCTCCCAAAAGTAAGGGAGCGGAAGGCAAGAATATAATGGGGGTCAATATTGTGGAAAGAGCAATTCATTTGGGATATTCAAATTAAAAAAAAAAAAAACTTTAACCAAAGTCTCAATATAGTGGATAGTTAACAAATTTTAAAATGATAGGACACCATGCCTTAAAAATGAGATCAAATCTGAAAAAAATGTTAAAAATCCAGCCGGATATCAGACTAAAGAGAAATTTAACCCAAATCCGAATGCCGCGGTTACTATGCATTTTTTTTAACTTTTTGGCACAACGGGCCAAGAATGTAACTCAAATACTTTAATGAAAATTGTAAAAAGTCTATGCGGAGGATGAGGTAATGAGGAAATTTATTCAGTATAAAAACTCGATATCTTTAATTATTTCATAGAATTTCAACACTCCTTGCAAATATTGGATCGTCTTCAAAAAGTTTGTAACGTTCTTTTACAAAAAAAACTGTGCATTGTTATCAGTTATACATATCTGTGAAAAGTATCAGATATAAATAAATGATCAGGTATTTGTGAAATGTACAGACATCTATGTAAACATACATACGCTTCAAAGCTAGGACTGAATACTGTATCATTTAGGCATTATCAACCATAATTGTTAACTAAGTTTAACTAATAGAAAACAATGCTGGAAACTGGAATTTTCAGTGTTAATTATATGATTGTTGTTTGTTTTACAATGTTTGCAAACATTGTCTGTATTGCTTTATAATTGTTATTTACTAAAATATATTAAAATAATCGGGGTTTCGTGGTTTTTCTGTTAACCAAATATTATTTGATTCCACAAAAAATCCCCATATCTAATACCTAATATAATAACATATACCTAATATCTGATAGGCCTATATATGAAATATTATGTACTATTTATCTCATAATAAATGTATTTCGTTCAACATAGTGAGGAGGTTCTGCAACTCAGGGTCCTACTACTACTACTACTACTACTACTACTACTACTACTAATAATAATAATAATAATAATAATAATAATAATAACCATAAGGTGAACTCTTAAGACGAACCTTAAGGTGCGGGGCCATCAGGCTAACTTTTAAGTCAATAAGTAAGAAATACGCCTAAAATTCTACAAGGTGGATGGCCCTTCCCACACTTCTTTATGGGTCTGAGAATTGGACTTTAACGAAAGGCCAAGCCAGTCGTATCCAAGCGGCTGAAATGAGATTTCTCAGGAACGTGACAGGGTATACTCTCCATGATCGTAGAAGAAACACAGATGTACAGCAGGAACTGAATATTATGAGACCGGAACAAACTATCCTTGGTTTAATCCTTGCACGTGATGATGATAATAATAACAATTATAATTGTAAATTTTTATTTAATAATACTCTTTAACGTTTATATTTGTATATACTATCCACTTCTAAGTGAACTACTCTATTCAGGTTTGTTAAAGAAGACTATGGATTGACAGCAGAATAAGAGATCGGCTGGAAATATGCTAAGGCAAAACATTAATATTGATCATTCAAAACAGGCAATGAATTGCAAGCTTAATACGCATATCCTACAGATAAATAAGCATTACACGTTGGAAAAGAACAGAATAGAAGGGTGAGTCAGTCAGTAATGAAGGCGAAAATGCTGATGATGAAGATTACGGTGGTGATGATGATGATGGCGATATAGTTCAAGTTGATGGTGATAATGTTGCTGTAGCAACAAGATTTACTATGTGCTGCGCACGCACGCGTGTGTGTATAGGACCGCTTGTTAACAAACTGAACGGAACAGTGCACAGACAAGGTTTTCGTAAACGGAGAGATAACGGAGCAACAAACAGAGATAGGCCTACAGTGCTGGCTCCTTCAGTTCCAGCTGTAGTAGAAATTAATAACCGAGCGCTTTATGATTGTCATTAACGTTTATCGTTATTAATTAAGTTCAAAAGGTCGCTCGTAATAAAAAAAACCTAACCGAACACCGCTCGAACAGCGATAATATTGTCTTGTTGATACGTTGAATACACCATGGGTCAGTCGTACGGTCTAATGTAATCTTGTTTGGGGAAGAGTCTGAAGGAGTCATTGTACGTTGTTGCACTATCCTCGTAACAGTCCACTGATAGCTGTACACAAGTAAAATACGTCTGCTCGCCTAATCTTTCCCGTTCGTTTACAAGCTCGCTCATCACGTCGAAAAACGATTATTACTTGTTATAAATTCTTACATCTGAAGAATTTATACTAAACAAAATACAGTAATTTGTAAATCCCCTAAATAATACTTAATATACTAAACAAATACAGTAATTTGAGATAAGTCCCTAAAACAACCCCTATGTCTCCCTGAGCTGCAGAACTCTCTCACTGTTAAAAAAAAAAAAAAAAATATATAATATATATATATAACATCGGTTTATAGCGTCTGTCGTCCTCTGTCCGATTTCTAGACGTTCTCTCCAATATTTTTTGTCCTGACAATGTTCTTCTGTCAGATTCCTCGCACTTAGAGCTTTATGGATACTCTCTCCCCATGATCGTCTGGGTCTTCCGCTCTTCCTCTTCTCTGGGGGTAACCATTCCATTATCCTTTTTGGCAACCTTTCTCCTCCCATCCGTTTAAATGTCCAAACCAAATTAACAGTCTTCTTTCTATTTCGTCTACTACTGCATGTTTCACATTTATCATTTCTCTAATCTGTTCATTTCTTATTTTCTCTCGCCTGGATACTCTGCATGATCTATTTAGTGCATCCATCTCTACAGCTAGTATTTTCCTTTTGTCCGCTTCTGTAATTCTCCAACTCTCAGCACCATACAACAGAATAGTTTTTACGATAGTATTGTATATTTGTACTTTCCTTCCTCTAGTTTTCTGGTCATGCCACCATATACTATTTAGCCTTTTTATAGCCCTCCGTTCCATGCCTACTCTCTCCTTTATTTCATCTGTATCCCTGCCATCCTGCTTTATCTGTACTCCTAAATACTTATATGCCTGCCAATTTTCAATTTCTTCATTATTTTCCAATTCCAAGTTGGTTTCAGTACCTCCCACGCATAAATACTTGGTCTTTTCTAGATTTATTGACAGTCCCCAGCTCTCGTATTTGTCTTTGATCTTCCGAGTCATATACTCCAAGTCCTCTTTGTCTTGTGCTACTAAGACCTGATCATCCGCGAATTGTAATGTGAAAATATGGGTTCCATTATAATATAATATACTATAATATATTATAAATATTCCATTTTAATATATTATTATTAATAATAAAATATTTTACAAGAATATATTTTATTTTATAAATTACAGTGTTTCAATAGCATTAAGCTATCATCACAGGTATAATTAATATATATTGACCCTAGTACTGAGGTAGACCACAGAACGTGTTAGTCTACCTCAGTACTGAGGTGAATTAGAGAATACCTGCCAAACTATTGACACTGAAGATGGCCTCCGATGGTGGGGAGCCGAAACGTTTGTCACTGAGAACAACAGTAGACCATGGCCTAATATCCCGTCTATGAATAATATTAACAACGTTGACGTCGGGCATGAAAGCTTAAGAACTAATTTTGTCCTGGTTTTTAAGTTTACTTATGTATCCATAGATATGCATTTTTATAGGTATGCATCAAATGTTTCTCAAATACACGCAACTGATAACAACATGTAAAGTTCATTGCAATCATTACTTACTTTTTGAAGGAGGTTTAAAATTGATTATATATATTATATATATATAATATATATATATATATATTGTTAAGGTATGGGTAAAAATAATGAATAATTTAAGTACAGGAGCAAACACACGCTTTATTGAAGAAACAGTTTAGTAGCAAGTATACATAAAACGGACACACGAAATACACATTACAAGAGCACATTTAAAACTGAACTGTACTTGTCGAGGGCATCTCTATTTATATAGAAAAAACAGCTTCCAGATCTTTCCTTTTATTTAAAACTTCGAGAACATTACTTTTCTAGACTCTCACAGTAAACGCGGATGTGTGCGGGTTGAGGACCCGCCCAGGCAGCTCGACCTCCCACCGCACAATACAAACTTTCACTTCTACAATGACAGGTACACTTACTTAAGAATGAATGTAGAGTTTTCCAGTATATTCTCAACACCCTCCCTAAAACTCTACATTCTCACAATCACATTAATTTTTTAAAAAATTCATTTTTACTCTTAAGTCCAAGTTTAGATCTTATATAAACAAATTTTGGTTTTGACAAAGCTTTCGTAAGTATATCAGCGACTTGTTCATCACTTTTAACATAATGTACATCAATTTCTCCATTTTGAAAACAATCACGTACATAATTATATTTCACATCAATATGTTTTGTCCTTTGATGGAATTCAGGATTACTTATAAGTTTTTATGCACTCATATTATCTATATATAAATCATATTTATCAGTCTTACAATCGCATTCATTAAATAGCTTCTTTAACCACATTATTTCAGTTGTTGCTAATGCTGCACTTACAAATTCTGACTCGGTTGTTGATAATGATACAGATTCTTGCTTCTTACTTCGCCAAATAATTGCAGCATTTGCATACATACAAGCTACGCCAGAAGTTGATTTACGTGTAACTGTATCGCTAGCATAATCAGCATCACTATAAGCTTTAAAGTTGCCATCCTTACAATATAGTAATCCAAAATCAATCGTACCTTTTAGATAACGTAAAATTCGTTTAACAATTGACCAATGAGCTACACTTGGTTTGTCTAAAACTCTAGATACAACATTTACAGCAAAACTTATGTCCGGACGACTTACAATTTGCAAAAACATCAAATTGCCGACAGCTTCACGATAAGGTACTACTTACAATAGTTTTTGATAAATATTCATCATGATTACAATCAATTGGCGTAGATACAATATTAGCTTCTGACATATTAAACTTTTCTAAGATTTTGTTAATATAAGTACTTTGATGAATGAAAACAGACCCATCATTCAATCTACAAATTTCCATTCCAAGATAATTAGTAACTTCTTTAGTACTAGTAATTTTAAATTTTTTACTCAAATCATTCAACAATTTATCAATCAACCTTTCATTTGAAGCTGCAATAAGTCCATCATCAACATAAATTGCTAACAAGATCTTATTATTATTTTTGTTATAGGCCTATATGTATAAACATGGGTCACTCGTACTTTGACAAAAATCTAAATTTACAAGAAAATTAGTGAAGTGCTTAGTCCAGCATCTTGGTGCTTGTTTTAAGCCGTATAAACTTTTCATTAATTTACATACGCGTGAGCTTCCATCATCAAAACCTTCAGGCTGTTTCATATATATATCTTCCTTATATCAAATTTACCGATATGTAAATTTTCACGAGCAGAAATACTAAGTATCAATCTTATTGTATCAAAGCGAACAACCGGACTAAAAGTTTCTTTATAATCTATATCTTTCTGTTGCGAATAACGTTTAATAACCAACCGCGCTTTATAACGTTCTGTACCATCTGGATTGAGCTTCTTCACAAAAACCCAACGATTGTTAATCACCTTTTTATCTTTTGGCTTTTCCACTAATACCCATGTCTTATTTTCATACAAAGAGTTCATTTCGTCCTGCATTGCAGCTTGCCAACTATCTTTTTCTTTACTTGTAATTGCTTCGTTATAATTAGATGGTAACTTTTCAGCAATAAACGTGATCGGACATCCATAATATTCTGTAGGTTTTAATTTTGTTCTATCGCGCAATTGTCGTCCAGTTTGATTGTTATCGCTATTTGAAGATTGTAAAGTTTCTCTTCCTTCAAACTCATTTGATTCATTTTTAAGTAAAAGTTCATTATTTTTAGGAGTTATAATTTCATTTTCTTCAGTTTCTTTATTATTATTGTTCAAAGAATTCAAAATAATTGAATCAGCTAATACTCTTTCAGGTTTAAAAAGTACATCTCTACTTATAATGACATCTCGCACTTCCGGAACATATACACGATAACCTTTACAATCCTCATGATATCCGACCAGATAACCCCTCATCGATTTTTTATCAAGTTTCTTACGCTTTTCTTTTGATATATGTACATAACACATGGTTCCAAGTATTTTAAATCTATCAACAGTAGCTGTTTTTCCATTCCATAACTCATAAGGAGTTTTATTATTTTGTTTTGGTGGGCCTGTTCTATTAATTCCATGTACAGCAGTATTCATTGCTTCTGCCCATAAGAATAGAGGTAAGTTTGAATTTGAATATAACATTGATCGAGCAGCCTCTACAGTGATTCGGTTATCGTGCTCTGCAATTGAATTTTGTTCGGGTGTATATGGAACATTAATCGAATATTTTATACCTTTACTATTTAAAGAAGAGATCACAGCTTTATTATCGTATTCTTTACCACCATCAAAATGAATTTCTTTAATATTTGTTGCAAATTGATTCTCAACCCCGATAAAAAATGATTTTAGTTTTTCTATTACTTCAGATTTTTCTCGAATAAAATGAATTTCTCTATAACTTGAAAAATCGTCTTTAAAAGAAACGAAATATAACTTTCTACCGAGAGACTCTACTTCCATAGGACCACAAACGTCAGTATAAATTATTTCGCGAGTTTTTGTGGCACGATCGATCTTTTTGTGAAAAGGCAATCTATGATTTTTGCCATAAGCGCAACCTTCACAAAAGAAATTTTCATCCGTAAATTTTATATTTAGATTTTTCAAAAAATTCTTCACATGTTTTACATTTTGATGGCAAAGTCTTTCGTGCCATAATTGTAAAACATTACCTTTGGCAATGCTCGATCTACTCTTTTGTTCTACCACGTTACATTCTTTTGGAATTAAAGTTTGAATGTCTAATTTTAGCAAACTACCAGGCTCATATTCGGAACCAGTTACAAGAATTTCATTACCATGCTTTAAAGTACATCTCGTAGCATTATGTGTTATTTCATAATCTATACCCCTTTTACCCGCATATTTAACAGAAAACAGATTATACATTGAATCAGGAACATATAATACATTATAGATAGTACCTTCTACTCGTTCACTATTTTTATAAGTTTCAAAGTCAATATTACCTTTACCATATGCAGACATTGTCATACCGTTGCCCATTCTTACACTGACTGGTGTTGTATATTCTTCGAACGTTGAAAACCATTCTCGATGCTTCGACATATGATCCGTCGCACCCGAATCCACAATCCAGAGATCATCCCGATTGCCACAGCTGCCTTTGTCACCTATTAGTGCTATCCTCGATGTTGATTTCTTCTGTCCAGTAGACGAGTTACTTCTTTCTTGATTATTCGACCATCTTCGCTGTCCATTATTCTTATTCATGAAGCAATTGTTACTTTTATGACCTTTTCTTTTGCACGTATAACACCTGAAGCAGTCCCTTTTTAAATGACCTTGTCTTCCACAATTATAACACTGCTCTTGTTTCAAATCATTCTTCTCATATTTATAAGAGTCATTCTTCTGTTCCTTATGACCGATTTTCAGATTAGCTAGCAACCTGTCGTCTCTTCGTGTACTTCCTTTTGCTCTTGTAATCTAAATTCTTCCGCCATCAAGCGCTCAGTCAAATTTTCGAGATTCTTCTTATCGTCAGATACCGAATCCCAAGCACTGTGAAAATGATTAAACTTTTGTGGCAAAGATGTTAAAACACGAGTCATCACCATAGTCTTTTCAATTTTTCCCCCGAGATTTTTCATTTTTCTAGCCAACTGTTCTATTTTTGAAATATTATACGTAACACTTTCACTCTCTGTCCACTTAAACTCAAAAAATTGTTTTTGAATCATCGACAGATTTTCATCAGATTTTAGATCATATGCTGTATTCAATTTGTCCCACATCTCCTTGGCAGTAGAACAACCCATTATAAGTTCGAGAGGCTTTCTCTCCACTGTTGTAACAATTAACTTTCTGGCAATTTTGTCCGCCTTCTTGAACTTTTCCAACAACGCGTCACGATCTTCTGCACCTGCAGCTGGCTCGGCTAATCTTCCTTCGCAAACATCCAGCACATCATCATCCTCTTCCATCAATGTGCGTACTACGAAGCGCCATTGATGCCAATTATCTTTGTCTCGAAGTTTTTCAATTTTTATATTCGGTTCCATTTTTGCACAAATATTTTATACTTGCACTCCAATTACACACTGCACTCCGATTTTAAAATGCCACTGGGCCCATAACCTGTTAAGGTATGGGTAAAAATAATGAATAATTTAAGTACAGGAGCAAACACACGCTTTATTGAAGGAACAGTTTAGTAGCAATTATACATAAAACGCCCACACACGAAATACACATTACAAGAGCACATTTAAAACTGAACTGTACTTGTCGAGGGCATCTCTATTTATATAGAAAAACAGCTTCCAGATCTTTCCTTTTATTTAAAACTTCGAGAACATTACTTTTCTAGTCTCTCACAGTAAACGCGCATGTGTGTGGGTTGAGGCCCCGCCCAGGCAGCTCGACCTCCCACCGCACAATACAAACTTTCACTTCTACAATGACAGGTACACTTACTTAAGAATTAATGTAGTTTTCCAGTATATATATATATATATATATATATATATCTCAAAGTTTGAGGATTATGGGCACTGAATACAAATCCACACCGTTACACCGACTGCCATCAAATTTTGCACAGGTAACCTTTGGCACAAGACGAAGAGTACTGTCTAACTTGGAATTGGATATTTTGCCTCGTTCGCACGATTTAGGCACGATTAATTATGCCTTTCCGTTGACGCGATAAAGATGCCATCAACACCATGGAGACCAGAATTAATTACCATAGTAACAAGTAAATAAACAAATTATATTTAGCGGCATCGGAACTGTACCTTTATTCGTTCCTGCAGTTTTTGACGTTTTTACTATGCGATTGTATCGATATGTTTTGTAATTTTATATACAGATACGTCTATATATTTTGTAATTGTCTTAAACGATTATAAAATTTATGTTTACACGTATTTTTGATGATGCAATGGATAAGTAATGAAATATATTAAATACTACTACTAAAGATGTCATAAACACCATGGAGACCAGAATAAATTACCATAGTAACAAGTAAATAAACAAAATCTATTTAGAAGCATCGGACTGTACATTTATCCATTCCTGCAGTATATTTTTGATGTTTTATATAATATGCGATTGTATCGATATATTATGATGTGGAAAAGAAGAAGTGTACTAATTGTAAATTGTCCTGTACTTAATGCAAAGCGAAAATACGTGTTATTTTCATTTCTGAGGTTAGGTGACAACGGTTTTTAGTTTTTAGTTTATTGCTGAAATAAATAAAAGCCATGGTTGAGGAAAACATAACGTTTAATGTGTTATACAATGCTTCTAACACAGTAACACTTAAAGAATTTAGCGTTTTTGATTTAACAGGTAATTTATAAATCTCTCCAAAGGCTTAATAAGCGGGTACTTTTAAATCTCGAAAGGCTGTTGCACCAATATAATAATTTAGTACAAGTTAAAATAGTACAAGCATTGAAAACGGCTTTGGAGAAAAGTTAACTAATAAGTAGAAAATTGTTATACGAGCTGACAGAACGCCATATAGACATAGACAATAAAAATTGTATTAAAATACTTATTAAAAGTCAAATATTCGCCTGCGAAGCCTCGGGTAACAGCTAGTATGTGTATATAATATAGTGTATACACTAGGGCAATGTTACAACGTTATCGTTATTACAACGTACCTAATTATATTTTACATGATCATCATCACTATCAACATCATCGTTGTCGCTGTCATCATCACCAGTACTTATTCTTCCCCCTTGATGAGCAAATTTCTCTCCAATCGTTTTTCATAGTAAGCAGTAGAATGATAAAATCAGTCAGCACGGCGGTAATATTCCGGATAATGACGGGACGATGACGATGATGATAATGATGATGGCGGTACATCTGTGTTGATAGCGATAACGTTGCTGAGATAATCCCCATAATAACTATATTCCCCCCACCGGTGCGTCTTGATCAGCGGGTTGTTTCCTTAGGCATAGAAATTACTTCCAAGTTACCTTTCAAATCGGTGTTTTATCAATGAAATTTTGATAAAACTCCGCCGATCGCCGCTCAGGTTTCTATGGAAACACTCAAGCCTGCAAACATTCTCACGTGTAGACAGACATTCTCCTTATTAACACATTCGCGCTTTCTCAATTATCAGCGTCCAACTATACGTTTCGAGATAGTAACTTCTACCTGTTATTAAAGCCGCTATCGTTTATAGTTAATTAATAATTGCAAATCGTGTTAATTAAAAAACATGTTCTTGTACATTCGTTATCGTAGTTTATATATACGATACGGTGTATATAGTAGTTTTTGTCGTAGTAATATATGTAGTAATTTTTTCGCATTAATGATTGGCTTAAGCAGCGGCAGATGAGTATCTACGGAACACGAAAGAGGAGGTGTTTCACGGTTGCAGCCAGACCAGCACACCACGAGCACAGGAAGCGCAATTATACCACGTCACAGGTAAACAAACAGACACGGTCGCAGACAAGCCGCCACTCGAGTCGGGGAACTCGTCATGTGATTGTTAACACGTATTGCTTGCTGTTACTAATCACGTGTTTGACGTAGGAACCAATTAATATGTGCGAACGGTTTATGAATAGGCCTATTTGTGTAAAATTAATTTGAGGTTGCTAAAGGAACATTTCGTGCCCAAAAAAGGTGTATGAAATACACATAAACGGTGCAACGTATCCTCTTTTAGTTGAAAATTTCTTCTTCTTCTTCTTCTTCTTCTTCTTCTTCTTCTTCTTCTTCTTCTTCTTCTTCTTCTTCTTCTTCTTCTTCTTCTTCCTCCTCCTCCTCCTCCTCCTCCTCCTCCTCCTCCTCCTCCTCCTCCTCCTCCTCCTTGTTAGGACTCTGTCCTGTTCTATAACAACGGTCCTGGGCGACATGCTGTCACTCCATCTCTTCCTTGGCCGACCTATGCTCCTCTTGGTGTTTGGTTGGCTATCTCCTGCCTTTTTTACTAGCCATGTGTCATCCATTCTTGATATGTGTTCATTCCATATCCTTCTTCTTTGCGCAATCCAAGAATTAATATCTGTTACATTAGACGTTTCTCTTATACTATTATCTGGCAACCTATAGTACCTTGTCTTTCCTAGTACTCTACGTAATATAGTCATTTCTAATTAGAAATCAATTCCTAATTCGGAAAACATTAAAAACAACATACTTTAAACACTTAACAAATGTTCAGCAAATAATTCTTGGGTTAGTAACCTCAAATTAGGGTGTTAAGGATTAAAAAAACGGGGTTTTAAAAACCTCTTCATGAACATGCATTTGAAGACCAGTAGGCTTGTGTGTATGGCGCCTGGTTATTAATGTGCAAGTTCTGGGTTGAAATCCGGGTAGCACTGTAAAATCAAAGTTCGTTTTTCAGCCCCAAGTCGATTAATACTTAGCCAATGAGTACTTGATGTAACATACTGTGGTAATAATGTGTGGCCGAAGAGTAGTGTGCTGAAAGGCATCCTATCCTGCCTGGTTCTTGTAATTTCTAAAAAAAGATCCATAAATTTGTTATTATTAAGGGGGAATGTGTGAATTTAATTCCATGTGATTATTTCTCGTTATGTGCCTATTAGACTTAAAAACAGTATTTACCGGAAACACAGTAGGCTTATTCGGTCTGAGACATAGTTCCCTCAGTTAAATTTCAGCTCAAAAAAAAAGAGCATCAAGGTTACCTTTCCGGGAGGCAAGAATGGAGAGGAAGCACTTAGTTTACTGGTATGAATGGTATTATGTTGTGTAGATGAAGTAGTTCTGCGCGGGCATGCGCACCTAGCATTATAGATTCGTGAGGTAGTAATTCAGTTTATTAGTGGCTGGACGAAGGAAAAGCATATAGGATAATGGTAATTCAAATTAATTGTGGAAACTCATCCCCGGAGAAGAACGAGATTTGAATGGTGGAGAAATTGATAGAATCAGAAAATTCAAGAAAAAAGTAATAAAAATTTGTCGATATTAAGCAATCAACTTGGCGATATTAAGCATTGTGTATGCTTAATCGAACGGAAGGATCAGAATAAGATAAGGGTGATGCTTTCATTTCTCCGCAATAAACTTCAACCCATTTCTGTCCATCCGTCCTATGCTGTAGAACGTTCAAGCGTCCCCTAACATTTTAAGGTCCAACCAGCAACGTTTATACCGTGTATCCATCCTGGAACACTAGGATTCCTAATAGCTGTTATAAATCTTTTTGTCATTAGCAACCCAGGTCGTCAGGTCCTCAGCTCAGAAATTGTAGTTACTTCAACTTTGCTGGACTCTGACCAGAAGTTCTTGGCTTTATCACTGCCAAGAACCTGGGCCAACAAATCCAGATCTCGTCTGTGTTGAACCTCTCATCGGATTGGGATCCCAGTCAGTTGGCACTACTACCAAGGCAAACTCTCCCGTCGACTCATGATGATCCGAACCTGTGAACCCCTCATATCCAGGAAGGTTGTCCTTGGATTGACACACATTATCTGCTCTCTAGATCTTCCGAAAAATCATGCCTCGTTCGACCGTAATTCTGTCTTCCATACTTAGTCTTTACTTTAGGCTCCTAGTCAATTTTATTTACATTTTTTGACACAGTAGATGTAAAAGGAAACGTAAATCCGAGGCTCGGATTTATTTTTAAAATGATAAAAAATATTTTAAACTACTTTTTTAAGCTTTAGCATTTTTTCAAGAAATTATTGTTCTGACACGATATACTTTTCTTGAAGACGATTAGGATTCTTCGTTTTCTTAGATGAACCATTACATGTCAGTTACTGGTTTTAAAGTGCTCGAGTTTTGATAGCGCGAGAGTTGACTATCTTGGATCCTCATATTTGGCTGAGGCTCGATTATGGCACCCGTGCATGCGCGCGCGTGTGCAATTGAACGTAAATTAGTTTAAGCTTCACATACCTTTCTTATAATGCAAGGAAGAAACCCAGAAATGTGTCAAATCGTATCGTATTCATCTAGTTAAAAACAATCGTATGTTATCTAATCTCTAGCTGCGCGAAACGCATTGACAATTTGCGAACTAACAAGGAATTGTAGGTGGGGTTGCAGGAGGGCATGAAGGAGCAGAGTACACGAGCATAAACCGATAGATAATACAGGCCCAACAAGGATGATACTTTTTTTTAACGTGAACTCACGTTTCCTAAACAAATACACACTTCAAAGTTAACCGCTGTCCTTTAAAAGCCACTATTCTATTTCTAGAGTTTACTTCGCAGCAGTCCGGACAAAAATTATGAGATCACTTTTAGAGAAGACCCTCTGAACGTCTTAATTTAAAGGCCGCGGACCATGGAAGCATGCACTTCTAAATCATTTTTATATATACGTGTAACAAGGCGCACAGAGAACTCCGCGTCTGAGCGCGCCCACAAGAGTGCGAGCTTGCAAATACCCGCCGGTGTCTAGGCTATAAATTTTGAACAAAATAAAAAGACGTGTTATATATGTATATTAAAACCATAATGTTTTTATTAATGCACGCGCACGCGCGCACGGTGTTGTGCAGCATTTTGTGGAAAAGTCTTCAATATTTCAAGTTAAATTGTCCGCGCAGTGCCCCGTGCAGCGAGTTCAGAAACACTTTGAAGCGCGGACAGATATTAATCAAACGAGTGTGAAGTGAAAGTAAATATTTCCAGAAAGGCAATGTGTGACACAACCTTCATAATCTTACTCGCGTTTTCAGTTTTAGGAAAACACGTTTGGTGTAGGCCTACAAAAAAACGCTTAATTATTACGCTCATCCATGTCGTAACTACATCTGGAGCACTCGATTTTGTATAATAAACTGCTTGCTCTGGGTATCCACAAGCTATATTAATATAATTTAAATGTTATATTAATAGTTTTATGGCTAATTTCATGTAACCTAATTAAGTAAATACTACCACTACCACTACTACTACTGCTACTGCTGCTTGCAGTATCATCATTATTATCATTACCTTTGTGATAACCAAGCACAATTAGTAGGTTACTAGTAATAGTAATACTTGTAGTTACTTGTAAACTCAAACATTATTATACATCTCCTTCAACGCGGCTCGTTTGACCGTCTGCGGTATTATTATTATTATTATTATTATTATTATTACTATTAAACAGCTTATAGTAATAACATAGCTTACAGTATATAGCATAATACGAATGCCTTATTTAACAATTAATTCATCCAGTGACTGTAAAGTTGGTGATTCATGCCACGTTAACAAAATTCGAAGGTAACCTGTTGAAAATTCGAGTAACGATAACTATTTTTGAGAACATGACCGTTTTAATTAAAGATACAGAAATTTGAGAGAATCAATGTAAATTTAACTTTGTGTGAAATATGTTGTATCACTGTGCTCGAATACCTCCTGGAACGCGGCTCGTTTGACGCAGAAAATATCGAATGAAACCACCGGATGATATTTTATGAAACAAATATTTCATTTAGTAGAGAAAGTAGGCCTATAGATCTCTACAGTTTGTATATGCCTACCACTATATACCACTACCGTTAGACTTTATGATACATTTCTTTCTCCTAAATTTTTCCAAAAATTTAAACGTATTATTCAAAAATTATATTAAACTAGTATACTTCCTGAGTTACAGAACTCGCTCACTATTTTGGACGATGTACAGTTATTATTATATAAATTTTGATATTAGATAATTTTTCAATTATGGAAAAAATGACTTAAATCCTCGATTACTCCACTATTTCTTTAGTAATATACCTATAACAATTGTAGAGCACACAGTCTTGCAATAAACACTAAAAATCCGAACATTCGGTTATCCATTGCAATTCCTTTTCGTCTGGCACCCCGCTGGATTTTCAAATTTTTATCTCATTTTTTTGGCTTGGAGTCACAAAATTTTTAAATTTGCGAAACTAACACTTCTTTCGTATGTTAGTTAAAATTCTCATTAAATTGACACCTTACGTGAATTTTTCCTGTTTTATCAAAATTGTCACCCACTTTTTGGGCCATGACGTCCAAAAATTTTTAAATTTTCAAAAACGAACACTACATTCACATTTTGGCTAAAGTACCCTTTAATTTTATACCCCACATTGGCTTTTGCCATTTTTTCACAATTTTGACCCTTCACATTTATGTCGCTCGACCCCTTTAAGGGGATCAATCTCAAAAACGTTAGCGTTATGGAGGGTAAAAGTGGACACACACACACACACACACATACACACTTATTTTTCCCACTATATGTGAGCGCGCGCGTCTCTGCATATTGTACATGTGTCTATATGTGTGTGTACATAACTATTTTTAAAAATCATAAAAATAAAAACAAGGGAGGGAGTCCAGGGTAGGAGAGAGAAAAACGCAGGTTCAAAGTGGACTGAAGACCGGAAGAAGAGAAACAGTGAGAAGATGACAGAATATTTGAAAAAAAAGAAAAGCACAAAGAATAAA
The DNA here is from genome assembly GCA_034769895.1 of Magicicada septendecula. Taxonomy (NCBI): domain Eukaryota; kingdom Metazoa; phylum Arthropoda; class Insecta; order Hemiptera; family Cicadidae; genus Magicicada; species Magicicada septendecula. Next base: position 368,585,837 of record CM068373.1, on the reverse strand, counting down.
GAATTGAAATTGGCATGTGGTCCTTAGATGGCCGATAAAGAAAAAAAAACTACTCTTGTAAATTTCATCAATAGGAAAATACACTAATTTCCAATTTTGAAGTACCAGAAAGTAGTTCCACATGGAAATTCAGCAAAGTATTTGAGCATGACTGATGATAGATAACCTCAGGTGGAAAGAACATGTAAAGAAGAAGAGTAAAAATTTTGAAATATTCAATAAAAAGTAGTGGCTGCTTGGAAGATACTCTGAACTGTGTTATAAAAACTGTTACTATACAAACAAGTTTTGCAATCAGTTTGGGCTTATGGTGTATAACTTTGTGGTTGAGCAAAGCAATCCAACATTCAAATAAATCAGACTTTTCAAAATAAAGTGATTCACGTACTGTTGACGCATGTAAGAAATTACGCCATCAGTTGACACTTCAAAATGCTTGTGGTTACTGATGAGATTATACGGTTTGCGGGCGGGTGAATATAGGCCTAAACAAAGAGTTCATAAACGTCAAAATAACGACTGCTTGATGGTGCTGGGTCAGTTCGACGGTTGCAGAGACAGAAACCGTTTGAACTGTTGTAGGCTAGTGAAGAGTTTAAAAGCAATGTCTGCACGGCTTGTTTACTATAGCGAGGAGTCCGCCAGTGGAAGCACAGTATAAACACTGCTAACACATTTATTAAAATAAAATTACTTGACAGTTTGTGACTAGATGTAATATAAATACTTGAAAAAATAGAACAATACGCGAATACATTCATATAAACTCTAAACGCAATCATCATCAGCCGTGGCTCTATAACCCTTGGTGGGTCTTGGCCTGCTCCAAGAGTCGACTCCATTCTTTCCTATTGCGTGCCCTGGCTTTCCAGTTTCTTATGTTCAGCTTTCTGAGGTCCCCCTCTATCTGGTCTTTGAATCTGCTTCGGGGTCTTGCTCTTGTTCTACTACCCTTTGGTTTCTGGTAGAAGATATGTTTCGTAGGCTGTCCTTTCACCATTCTCTCTATGTGTCCAACCACCTTAGCCTGTATATTTTTATTATCCTGATGACGTCCGGCTCTTTGTAAAGATGGAATAGTTTATAATTATAGCGCCTGCGCTACATTCCATTTTCTTGTACTCCTCTAAATATTGTTCTTAGAATCCGTCTTTCAAAGCAACCTAAAGTATCTCGCTATTTTTTGTCATTGTCCAGGTTTCTGAAGCATATATCAGCACTGGCCTGATAAGTGTTTTGTAAATTTTGCATTTCGTGCTTCTTGAGATGAAGCTAGCTGACAGGTGCTTTTTTAATCCATAATATGTTTTATTTACGAGATATATTCAGCTTATTATTTCATTGTTGGTGTCGTGCTGGGAACCAAGATACATGAAATCTTTTACCTCCTCTATATTTTTTGTGCCTATTTCAAGGTTTTGAAGGGTTGGGTTTAATGGTAGTTTGTTGGTAGCATACATATATTTTGTTTTCTCCAAGTTTACAGTCCAATTTTATTTGACACTAAACGCAATACTATATTCGAAATAATAATAAAATCACAAATAAAAACAATCGTATCAAAAAGCGCGCTCGCACTGAACTGGTGGAGCCGAAAGAGCGAAAATTAATCCAGTGGCAATTCCCGTTTTACCAACTACTAATGAAAGGGGTAAGACCGCCCTCCGGTACCCTCTGCACTGTAGAGGTGACTTCTTAAAAAGTTGTATTAAATTAATATAATAATAATAATAATAAATTTTGAAAAGTTTTGTAGGGATCGATCATTCATTAGACACAATTAAAAACTGTAATGTATTAAAAAATGTAACACCGTTCCGTTAAAAACTAATCCACTGTTATTGTTAGCATAAGTTAAAAACTTGTTTCTTTTCATTGACAAATGCTTTGGTTTTAATTTGAGCGGAGTGGAGGACCTCACAGAAGTGCAAAAGGTAGTATAATGACGATATACATATTCAGTAGCGTATCTAGAATTTGGTCTGGGTGGGGGTATGGTCGAATCGGCTTCATACGAAAGAAAAAACAAGTTAAGACTAATCAATGTTACTATATTTAAAGTGGCTAAAAACGTGTGCTAACATCCTGAAATCTGTCCCATTACAGCAAACGGTAATAACACAATAAAAATACTTATGAACACATTGTTTACAAGATACTTACTGACTGAATTGATTTTCCTATATTTCATATTTCAAACGTATACTCAATTGATATGTAATAAACCTGTTTGTATATTTAAAAAAGGGTCACTACTAGGCCTACATTAGCGTAGACAGCCGAAACAATGATAAAACAGCCTAAAAATTTAGACTGGTAAATGATCGTTGGTAAATGGCCTGAAGATGGCTTGACTGCCGAAAGCGCTCGTCAATACCAAAGACAACATAGTGGTTTGTATAAAAATTACTAGTAGAAATAAAAATTTAGAGATTAACAAGAATTGTCAACTTCTTTACCCTCGGAGGGAGTCCAGCCCGTTCGTCCCCCCCCCCACGTAAATACGTCCCTGATTACATACTACATTTTGATCCATATTTCTCTTCTCATATGATGAGGTTTGGCTGTTAAGAATCCGGTTGCGCATGTAGTAATCATGATCTACCAAGAAACCAAGAAATGTATTAAAACTCATACGCGCCATTCTGGTAGAGACCGAGGAGACGTCACGACAAGGTCACATGGAAATAAGTGTTATTTCACGTATAACGTCTATAAATAAGCGGTATAGACCTGCTGGAGAAAAATTAAGGCTCCAGATGACAAACAACTACGGCAACAACACTCTCATTGACGATAGACTTTCTCTACCCACGCTTTTTGTTGTTAAACAACACGACATTTCAACCACAAATGTCAGCGGACGTTAAACAACACATTTCAACCACAAATGTCAGCGGACGTCTGTCGTCGTTTACGGGCCTAAACCGCTACACGATAAATATCTAACACAAAATAAACCGTATTAAACGCAAACCAAACATAGATACGTTAACATTATAAAAAATCATTAGAAACCAGCCTGTTGGGGTGTCGTCAGTTGCTTAAGTTATTATTTTTAAACATTTCGGCCACACCTCCGGAGGCCATCTTCAGTACACTTTAGCGTTCAAGAAATGTCAAAGCCAAATGGGTCTCACCGTCGAAAGCCTATAATCCTTTACTTTACAGGCGGTACAAGTCTGCCATCTTCGCCAGAAGGACGCCCTCTACACTCTTCCAGACGACCTCTCCTCGGAACATAGCTCCGACGATGCTATCAGAGCTTTCGTGCCGGGTCCACCACCAGGGACCGTCTATTCCGGCTCCGCTCTTCTTGGGGTCCGCATACCAAATTTGAAGAAGGTGTGCTCCGCGTCGTGCACGACCCACGGAAGTGTAGACAGACCGGTGAGAAGGTTCTCCCCATCTTTTGGAGGTACGATCGGATTATCTGTGGCCGCTTGGGAATTGTGTCAGGTAATCCTGTACCACATTCTAGGAGAAATGCAGCTCACTTCTTTATAAACCCTCTCTATCTTGTCTTCTTCGTTTTGGTAAGAATCACTGTTTCAAACAATCATATATTATTCTGTGTAATCTGAACCAAATAAAAGATTTTTTATCCACTAGTGAATAAAGTAATTATTAGTAAAATTATAATAATATTTATTTATAATTAGTAAGCTCCCTGCGCTGCAGAACTCGCTCATAATTTTGAACGAAATACTTTTTACTATTACACAAATTTCGACATAAATTTTTCAATAATTGGAAAAATTCCGAAAATTCCGATTCCTCTACTGTTTCTTTAGTAATAATATATCAGCTGTAGAGCACATAATCATACCATAAGCGTTAACAAAAATTGGAACATTTGGATTTGGATACAATTAGTTTTACTTATCTAAAAATGAACTTTTTCTTGTGAAACTTACTGTTTTTCGTTGGACGCGTTTCGGCTTACGTATCCGCCTTCTTCAGCTTTGAGTCAGACTGCCATCATTTCGTAACGGTTGTTGTGTGGAAATGATGGCAGATCCACACAACAACCGTTACGAAATGATGGCAGTCTGACTCAAAGCTGAAGAAGGCGGATACGTAAGCCGAAACGCGTCCAACGAAAAACAGTAAGTTTCACAAGAAAAAGTTCGTTTTTAGATAAGTGTTAGTACTGTGAAAGAAGAGATGAATAATCAAGACAATTAGTTTTAGTTTGACACTCTGCTGGAGTTTCTAAGGCGGTTGTCACAGCCGGTGTCAACAAAGTTGAAAACATCATTTACCGTGTTGTTGGGCCATGGTCTGTCTTTTGTGTTTACAGACGTTTCGGCCCCACCATCGGAGGTCACTTTCAGTGTTGAAAGCAATTGGCTCGGTGTCAATTCAGTCTCTACCTCATCACGGGGACGAAAATTGGCGCACACCGTGCCAATCGCTTTCAACACTGAAGATGTCCTCCGACGGTGGGGCCGAAACGTGTGCAAACACAAACGATAGACCGCGGCCTAACAACTCGGCAAATAATCTCTCCACGCTGCTGGATTTTTCACAATTTTTGTAAGGTTTTGATCTCTTTTTCTCGCCTGGGGTCCCAAAATTGTGAAATTTCCTAAGCTTAACATCACATTTAGATGTTAGTTAAAATTCTTTTAAATTGATAAGCCACAAGATTTTTCCTGTTTTGTCAAAATTGTCACCCACTTTTTGGGCCCTGACGTCCAAAAATTTTGAAATATTCAAAAACGAACAGTGTATTTAGACTGTGGTTAAAATTCCCTGCAATTCTATTCTCTACATGGACTTTTGCGATTTTTTCACAATTTTGATCCCTCACATTTTGCCTTCGGCCCCACTCTAATTTTGGGAGATCAATTTCAAAAACAATAGGGTTCTGTAGGGTGAAAGGATGGACACGCTTGCCACGTTTTACGAAAAAGTTGATCCGTTCAAAAGTTATCGTGAGACATACTCCAAACAGACACACCGATAGACTGACAAATGCCAAAGTTGATAGTAAGAACTAGCTTCACTCGTTCGATAATGGTTATTATTACTATTTTAATAAATCGTTCTAGTGAATGATACAATATTTCCTATTTTAATAAATTATTTTAAGTTAATATAAAATTCCTTTAGAATTTGTATACAGTTGATTTCTTTAGATAATATTTTATTTGCTTACATATCCATAAATAACATTTTTGTTAATGCGATTGATTTACATTTTATGACCAAATTCGAGAACCAGAACATATACGCGTACTACTTTCCTGTGTCCATAATAAAACAGTCTCGTGATGCCACCCATTTTTCACGTGAATTTAATAAACAAAAATTGACGTCATCCATGTTTAAGATAAGTAAGAAATTTTATTATACAGACAGATTCCCCTGTGTAAAAAATTCTATAAAGCATCAAATTGCCAGAAATAGGTTCCTCTCTGTTCCTATTCGTACAGGCGGCGATGTCGGACGCTAGTTTAAATTAATACAATTATTAAACAAACATAACGCGTATTTTTAGGTTTTTATTTTTGTACACAAAAAGGACTGAGGTTAAAGACGTGTACAACAACATCCTCACTTCTGAATGGTCCGTCGACCAGGTAATTGAGTGTACGCTGATAATTTTCACAATTTAAAACAAACGGCAAAGCAACAGATTAAATAAAACTGTCAGTATACAAACGGCTTTAAAAAAGAATTGACTATCCGTCGGAATATAAATCAAATAATCTGTGTGTGTGTGTGTGTGTGTGTGTGTGTGAGCGTTGTGCCAGCGCGAAGAAAGGAAAGGGGAAATGTTCAAGTTTTGAAAGCAGAAACATGTTGAACTATTTCGGCGACCCCACAAACCACGTCTCCCCGCATGCGTGCGCTCGCGCGCGCCGGTCTCTCTTCTCATTATAAAACACTTGATGCCACTACTAGAGATCATACATCATTCCTTCCTTACCGGCTCCACAAATAATATACTCATGCCACACTTACTCTCTATTATCATTCATTATGTTGGCCGGCGGATTCTCCGCTTTCTTGCTTGTTAGTTTTTTTTGGTGTATGTTACGTTTTCCTTCGAGTGCATAACTTCAAAATGTTTGTTTTTGTTTACAATTGTTTGTTTCGTTTTGTTGTTTCATTTTCGGAAGAGCGCCGTCCGCGCGTTGGAAGCGAGTGAAAGAGTAAAACCGAGATCTCAGTGCGATGAAGTCTACTCGCAACGGACGATTTAATTTAAATTATTTGCGAACGCTACAATTTGGACGTTAAAAATTTCTTTGTAATTTTATAATTCATTTATTGCGCTCTTGGTTTTTATTTCTGAGTCTGCGGATACGTTCCTGACGTTTATATAATGTTAATTTAAAATCTCTCAAATTATAACGCCTTGTGGTAAAATAGTTAAATTCTGTTTACATATTTTACAGTTTAAACACCAACCACAGACCGAGTCTACTACTGTACCTACTGTCAAAATTAGTACTGGTAAGTACTAACAGTAAATATTAGTACTACTGCTAGTAATACAACTGAGATTATTATTGTTAATAATAATAACAGTACATTTGAGGAGGAAATGCATTTATGCACCGAGTGTGGGACTTACATCTGAGATGAGTGCATACTAAAACCCCTTCTATAATAATTTGGGCTTCCCAATTGCCTGGGACTTCAGGCTAGCCCATGTCTCTGCGCCCAACGGACTGACATAGGCCTATAATTCTTTACTTTACAGGCGGTACAAATCTGCCATCTTCCTCTACACTCTTCCAGACAACCTCTCCTCGGAACGTAGCTCTGATCTATTGTTATCAGAGCTTTCGTGCCGGTTCCGCCACCAGGGACCGTCTATTCCGGCTCCGCTCTTCTTGGGTCCGCCTACCAAATTTGAAGAAGGTGTGCTCCGCCTCACGCACGACCCACGGAAGTGTAGGCAGACCGGTGAGAAGGTTCTCCCCACCTTGTGGAGGTACGATCGGAATATCCGTGGCCGCTTAGGAACTGCGTCAGGTAGAATCCGATCTTCCCATGCTACATCTCGACCCACAACCTCGTGTGCCAGATGATCACCGTAGACCTGAGTAATATAATAATAATAATAATAACAATAGGCCCAATTGTTATATATGTTAACAGTTATTAGTTAATAAATAAAAAAAATATATATATAGGCCTATGATAACAGTTATTAGTTAATAAAAAAAAACGTAAAATATGAGAAACTACGTAGAGTCACTTCATGATCGTGTTCCTCGGCAAACGCTGAGAATCATACATACGAAGCACTTTATATTTAAAAAATTAAAATTTATTAATTTTATTTTATTCGATAATAAATGTATTTCGTTGAAAATAGGCTGTTCAAATTGTGAGCGAGTCGTGCAGCTCAAATTGTTTACTAGTTGTACTAATGACATAAAGTATCTTGTTTCTACCCGTTGTTCATTTCCGAACGCGCCGTAGGCCTCAAAAATTTAGTATTAATATGTTATACAAACATCATGGTACAAAAATAAATTTTAATAAGTTTCTGAACAGTTTTTTTATTAAATGCGCGCCCACACAGCCACAATGTATATCAAATATGCGTACGTATGCGCACGTGTGCCGCGCAAATAACTCACAGCCCTTATTAAGACTATTAATGGTAAGAGGAGTTATTAATTCACGATTTAGCATCATAATTATATGCCATTTACTCGCATTTGCATCGCGCATATCTCAACTAAGACTATGTAAATACGATTTTTTTATTTATAACCGTTTAATTGGACAAATTTTGATTAACGTGGTTATTATTACTGTTAAAATATATTTTGCAGAATTTAATTAGCAAGCAAAATTGAATGCGTAATGGGCGCACAATTTATTTTCCAGCACATTTTTCTTAATCGCCACTGTGAAATTGCTGACCGGTGGAGAAGGCGGTTCTACCTTTTCCTGCGACAGAACGCATCAAGTAGATGATCCGTTATACCAGCAACTATCAAAACAACGGCAATAATATTTTTGCCACATATTACATGCGCTTAACAAATTATATTTTTTCGTCATTGTCGTCTTCTTCCTCCTCTTCTTCTCCTTCTTCTTCTTCGTCTTCTTCTTCTTTCTCTTATTCGTATCCTCCTCCCTCTCCTCCTCTTTCAGAGAATATAGGCCTAATGGCCTGGTCCAGCTTCTTTACTTCCAGCGGTTCTTCCGTGCAGATCTTCTGTAGATAGTGATAGACTATTTTCGGTAATCTGATGTTCTCTGTTCTGTTCAAGACGTCTTTTCCGCTTTCCCTCCGTTCGCTTATTTTTTCACTGATTCAAAAAAATGTTTGCCTCATTTTTAGTCTACTCATTCCTCATCACACCCTATTAGGATTCGCTCACATACATTAATACTGGGATGGGACCGCCTTGTCCTTATAAAATGTCAGTTGTGTTTACTTTAACGCTTTCACTCGACGTTTGCACTAGTGTGCCTCACATGGCTTCAGATTTATGGAATTTGTTATTGAAATCCTTATCAGAATCGTAGCTTAATCATAACTCAAGGAAATGGTGGACAATATCTTTGTCCTGAGGGAAATGGGGGTCCATCCTTGAAGCTAGCCCCCCCCCCCCCAGGAGCAACACCTAGTTACGGCACTGTTGGTGTCAATAAGAGGAAATTTATTATAACTTCGTAAACATCACGTATTTATTCTATAGTATCTCGTAAATATGTCATATCTGCAAATAAATACAACTGCAAGTACCGGTAAGTTTATTGACTGACTGACGCACGTTTCAAAGAAATTATTCTATATCTTCAGATGTTTGTGAAATGTAATTGAATGTTTCGCTTAGAATGCAGTTAATGGATCATTACATCAGTTAACTATATTGTAAGCGAAACATTCAATTACATTTCAAAAACCTCTGAAGATACAGAATAATTTCTTTGAAACGTGCGTCAGGTGAAAATAAACCTACTTGCAGTTGTATTTATTTGAAGATATTGTACAGTATTTTCCTTATAGCAATACCGATTGGGGCTTTAGGGTGTCTTCATAGAATCGTTGTAAAGGGGAAAAAATCTTTTAACTTGTAATTCGTAATACTGGGTTAAGAACGAACTGTTTAGTGTTGTGTATAAGTTTAATTAACTGAACAAAAGAGAACATCGAAAAAATGATCCTTTATTCTCAAACAGAATTCTAGGAGTTGGTTTTAAAATTTTAACAAGAGTAATAACAATTTAAAAACAACACTTCCTTTTGATTTTACGTAACAACTTTTTAAGGAACAAATTGATGTAGCCCTATTATATAGGAAGATGATTTTTTTTTTCTATGTCACTTTATGATTCACTGTAAAGTCGATTTTTCTGTTATCATTGGGCATGCGGTTGTCATTAGGACTGACCAGAAATCAATCTTGTTTAAGTAACGTTCAACTGAGGTTTGCATTAAAATCGCAACCGTACATCAAAGTTCGTGTTTGATGGAAATAACTTGACCAGAAATATCCTATGATAGATTACATCGCTGCCATGTTTCAGTACCAGACAGTGTGCCAGAATGATATCGCGTTCCAATTTAAAAGCGTGAATCACTAAACTGTCTCATGAAGCCTGTGGAATACTAGAAAATGTCGCGTCATTATGTGCTCTCAATATCGGAAGGTTTTAATAAAATTATCCAGTTCCTGTACCAGAAGTTTTAGTCCTGTATGTTCTATTTTAATTTTGCGTGCAATAATACGGTTATTTACCGAGGAAGGTTTTTGTCTACTAATGAACTAGAAATTGGCTGCAGCGGATCCGTGCAGACGTTTAGAAAATCTCCATGACCTGTACAAAGGCAATACCGTTTGTATTCGCGTATGTTCATCTAAACGTGTTAGTGTTGAGTGCACACATGTCATTGTGCTGACAATTATAGTTAAGTGCCGTAGTTTCAGTTACCAAGTAGCCTACGTTTCTGTTTTGTACGAAATCATTCGGTATAATTATACTGTCACACGTGCACACGGCACTATCGCCACACGAACGCGCGCGCTTTCGTATGCAAACACAAACGATAAGCGTGCAGTAACTGTTTCTTCGACTTGCCTTTGTGCAGGTCCTGATTATGACAATGAGTTCCATCAAACGTTGTGTCGGATATTTTTAATTCCACACAATAATTTCACCTGAAGTCGCTAAATCTTTATTGATATATCGTGTGTTATATGCACTGCACATAATGAGCTACTCAAAATGTATACATTCGAACGTTACCATGTAGGCCTACTTGTAGTGACACAGTAAGAAGCTTCACGCTACTGCCGACAAGGAGTTTTAAAATTTATTAAAAAAAAAAAAATACTACAGACTTTTTTCTTTGGGCGGCATTTCGCTGCACCGGCGGTGTGAATGGTAACCATATGTAGGTTCGGTCGCTGCGTAAGGGAAAGTCAAAGGACAGTTTTGTAAGAACAAAATTTATGTAAGGGACTTCCGCTGTCGACCCCAGCTTTGCGTCATCCCCAAACTATTTACCTTTAAACATACAATTTATAGCCATGTATAAGATTCTGTTCGCTGAAAATTCCTTTTGTTCTCTGTAAGAGTGTTTCCGAAGACTGCAGCTTTCAATCTTAACGGGGCTGTTAATTAGAAACGACACAACCTTCCAGCTTCGCACCTGTCGCTAGAAATATTCGTTTCTTTCTTGAACTATTTATAACTTTTAATTTTATAACACAATTCCAAGCCAAATTTGCATGCGTTCTCGCAACAATATTTGTTACTGCTTAAAACAATTCTGTCAAGCTAAATTTATGTTATTCCCTCCTGTTTACTATACAAATTATGAAGTAGATGGGAAGTGATTAACAGACATTCAAACATGTAATACTGAAAATGTATTTATTTATTTATTTTTTGGAAATAGTACGATAGTAATATAGTAGTAGTGCTAGAAGTAGTTGCAGCAGCAGCTGCAGCAGTAGCAGTATGTCAGTATAAATAATCTACACCGAACCCGCAATTTCATTATAGGCCTACACCATTAAATGTTGATACAAACAAGAATCATTGAATTAAATCACGAAAAAAATAGATTAAAACTTTTCTCGGAAACAGTGGTCAGTTTTTTATTTTAATTATGTACACATTTAAAGCATCCCTACACTCTGTATTCAGCCATAACATATTTTAGATATGTACTAATTTCAATATACATTCCATTATAACTGCATGTATAATTATAATTATCGGATTATTATATTATCAGTAGATTAATTGGTAATAATGCATTAATAATGTATATTATGTTTTAGTGGATAGTTAGTGAGGATCGGTCAATAATACAACTTTTAGTAATTTTGCGTCGACGTTTCGACAATATTACTAAAATTACTAAAAGTTGTATTATTGACCGATCCTCACTAACTATCCACTAAAACATTCACTGATTGACGGTCACTAAAAATTTAAGGATTTAATGTATATTATATTATATAATTTGAGGAAGGCCCGTCCAAAAGCTTTTATGACTTCGATTTCTTACAGGCAGTTTCGTATGGAGTAAGGTATTCATTCTTCTGTTCGTTTACACTTTGTTCGTGCCCGTCTTGAGCCTTTTCAATCCTTGTAATATCGGAAACTACGAGGAGAATGAATCCCGCTCAAAGCAATTACAAATTTCAGTGATATTCTATAATCGCTTAACGTGGGTCTATTTCTAAACTAGTTGCGCGTGTTAAAATAAGGCTTATAAATACTGTAATTGCATAAATAATTATATGGGAAAAGTCTTGAATGGTTCAAGGCTTAACGGTTTTGTCCAGAGAAAATAGGGGGTCAGGCTTCAAGCTAGTCTTATCCCACCCTCAGAAGCTGGTCTCATCCCCCCCCCGGATGAACTCTTGGGGGGGCTGCTATATCTTTCTATTTTAAGTAGCTTATAACAATATGTGGGTGATAGTATATATTTTGCTGCTGTAACACACAGTCTCGTACATCGACCCCCCACACATATTCACTCGATTAATTGCTCTATTTATGTGTGGGATTATTTGTCTTTTGACCGTACACAGGGTACTGATGATGACAATACAGTATAAAATGAACGATTGGTCTGGTAAAAGCCAATCAATTAATTGGTAAATTATAAATGATTTTAAAACTACTGTTTGAGCACATCGTAACAATTAATTCTGACAACACTGTATGAAATTCTAAAAACTATTTGTTTAATACTTCAGTTTTATTGTTAATCCACAGTAGGCTAAAGCTTAACAATGCTGTTTTCTCAGAGAAAGACGAAAGTAAAATAACTATTATTAATGTCGGTAATCTGCCATTTTGCTAAGCAGATTAAACGATTGCCAGCTCGTCTCCAAATATCCGAACATATTTTATAGTTTGGCTGTCCAACACTTGCTATAACAATAATTCTTGTTATAAATAAATGTTATATGAGACTAACTAAACATGTAATAAGATACAGACCACAAGGAAGACGAGATATAGGTAGACCAAGCAAGAGATGGTTTCATGGAAGCCGAAACAGGATGTAAGCCTATATCTTGACGTAGAGAAGAAGAAGAAATAAATGTATTGACATTAATAAACGCGCGTGGATCTAGTTGTCCACCAAGTACCACATCATGAATACAAAGCCTGATTGGATGTATGGCCAGCGGCACGATGGCCGGGGACCTTTGGACTCATAAGCGTAGGCAGACGGCAAAAGATTCGATTAGATTCTCTCGAAATCTAGCCTTCCGCCATTCCTACCGACGTATATTCAATACTGGACTATTACCTCCACCTGTGCTATTAATGTTGACCGTGTTTCTGATGTCCACAACGATCGATGACAAACGGGATTAGACAAACTTCGTTAGGCGTATATTCGAGCTTGCTGTGGATTTTCTTGTGTAACCTAATATCTCTTAGTACACTCTTTCGTTAACCCGATTGGAATAAAAGATGGATGTAAGATTTCGATAAAAAATCTTCTTCTTCTTCTTCTTCTTCTTCTTCTTCTTCTTCTTCTTCCTCTTCTTCTTCTTCTTCTTCTTCTTCTTCTTCTTCTTCTTCCTCTTCCTCTTCCTCTTCCTCCTCCTCCTCCTCCTCCTCCTCCTCCTCCTCCTCCTCCTCCTCCTCCTCTTCTTCTTCTTCTTCTTCTTCTTCTTCTTCTTCTTCTTCCTCCTCCTCGTTTTAAGCCTGTGGCATGTTCGTACATTCGTGACTACAATGGCAACGTGCCTTTCCAACTTAATTTTGGGCGTCCGAAATTCCTGTCTCCAGTTGATTCCCGTAGTCAGTGCCGGCTTTCAGATTTTTTAGGCCCTAGGCCAAATTTTTCTGAGCGGCCCCCCTACTTGGAACATTGAAGTCAGTTTCTGACAGACATTTAACTGTAGGGGATACTTGTGTTGTTATAACGGTTTTAATTATGTTATTTTTAATAGTTGTGGTTGTGTTGTTTATTTCTGTGTGTGTGTGTGTGTGTGTGTGTGTGTGTGTGTGTGTGTGTGTGTGTGTGTGTGTGTGTGTGTGTGTGTGTGTGTGTGTGTGTGTGTGTGTGTGTGTGTGTGTGTGTGTGTGTAATATTTTCGTCGATGATTCCTATATAATAGGAGGATAAAAATTATTTACCTGATGATGGGAATTTATTCCCGAAACATGTAGTGTACAAAATAACTACAAGATTGGAAGACGGATTACAATAAAGGTATATTATAAATTTTAAATTAAAAATTATAATATCTCCTCTTAAGATTAATATTAGATAAGATTTATTAGATAAACTTTAATAAACTAGCCGTGTGATGTTTATGTTCATGTTCATGATGAATACGTTTAGTGTGCGGATTCAATTCTATGTTCATAAAGTTTTCACACTAATAAATATCAACAAAACAACACGATTCCCACCACACCGTCTTTACGTTCAATACAAAATAAAAACATAACGTCAAATCGCAAACCGTTCAGTCACAACCCAGATAAACAACGATAACAAACAAGGGTGGTATCACGGTCGTGTAAATTCGGGGGCAATATAGCGGACGTTCAAATTTTGCATGCGCAGCTTAGTTTTCAAGGATCTAAATCAAAATAAGCGCGCAATATTTAAATAAAACTGTCTTCCGTTTGTATTATTAACAAAAATTTATCATTTAATATAAAAAAATCATACTTAAATAAATCAAAGTGCCTCCTACTTTTATAAAAATACTTCTGTTATTAAAAAAAGTATATATATATATTTGTAGCTTGCGGCCCCCTCTGAGCCCGCGGCCCACGCCGCGGCCTAGTCGGCCTAGTGATAAAATCCGGCACCGTAGTCTAATCTTCTCGACCAATCTGATGCCCTCCGTACGGTCAGTATGTTTATTCAGTAGATTTACTACAGGTTACTTACAGATTTAGTTTTCAATTCATCCCCATTTATGGGACAACTGAAATTATTTCTTAGCGATTTCTATGTTACTTTCCTTAAAATCCTCATTGGTGTTAATTTACTTATCCGTCTGTCTTTTTGTAGCATTCCGTTCCATTCACAAGAAGATACCTCAACCGAAAAATCAATATTGTTTTGATGGCCGTTATGTTCAATCTCATGGGCCAAGGGGCTTACACGGCTGTTCAGTCAGTCGTCTCTACACTGGAACCCCTTCGGTGTCGCCCGTACCGAAGTCAGTCTCCCTATCGCCTTATCCTGGAAACTACTTTCACTCTAGACCTATCGTTAGTTGAGTTGATGTCTCGTAGTCACGCCGATTGACAGTCGTAGTTTCACCTGACGCAACTCGCTGTTCGGTCTCTCTCTCTCTCACTAAGAGAATTAGAAAACGGCTGTAGAAAGTAAACTAACTCCACGTAGTTGTTGACAAACCATTACACTAGCCGTCATTATAGTCGTAATCATAACGACAGCCACACTGCTATTAAGGACAAATAGCGCATCACTGCAAATCACTGTACAGTTGTTAGACATTACTGTCCTTTCTTTTCATTAGATCGGACACTGTCACCGATTTTGGATCTACTTCCGCACTGTGAGGTAGGCAAATCCAAAGACTTTCCTGATTTCGAACTCTTACAGGCAGTTTTGTATGGAGTAAGGCGTGCAGTCTTCTATTCGTTTACATATAATTCGAATCCCCCTGGAGTCTTTCCACTCCGTGTTTAAGTATATTTTATTAATTGTAATTTCAACAGCGTCAAAACGTACCCTTACGTCTACCTTTCTATATATGAACATATGCATATACCAAAATATATATCCATTCAGGCTTTAGGTCTTACAATTCTGTCTGTCTGTTTCAACTCATTTCTGTTCTACAATTCCATCTAACAGTCTGTTTTCTTTTTCTTGCGCCTGACGTTTTTGTAGATTACGCTTGGGGAAAACATTGTTTCTCACAACATGTTACAAATATCAAATTTTTTCTTATTTCTTTTTACTAATTTTTCCCTTCACATGGTACATAGGTAATTTTTAAACAGGAAGTAGGCTGTCCCCATAAAATATTTATACGTTCCTCAAAACTAGCCATCGCTTAAAACTAACCTTAAAACTACAATTATAATTGTAATTATTATAGTAAATATTTATAATTTTGCTTTACTTAGACTATTCAAGGAAATTCAATCATGGGATATTAACTCTTCCTTGCCTTCAGAATCAGTTTTGACAGTTCATAACCTGACGCTTTGACAGCATCTGGATCGACTATACTCATAATGGAATTACGTTCTTATAGGAATCAAATGTAACCAACCATTTCTAGTGACACGGATTATCCGATTTTGTATTTCGAAGTTTAGCTAAATAGTGTTATGTATAAAAATAATCTACCGAAAAAAAATAATCATAATAGGCCTATTTATATATGTACTTCACTGTATACCGATTTTACGTCATTTTAAATTGCATATTTATGAATGCAGTACAGGTTTAGAATAAGTGTAGTTATTTTTATAAATGAAGAACATTTATAAATTATATAGACCTACGTGAGTGTCACTTGACAGTCACTTCCTAGCAACGCTTGTGATAATCTACGGAAGTTCTAATGAAAAGTTATTTGAAAGTATCTTAAGCTTTCGACCAACCTTGCATTTATTAAAAAAACTTTCCAATTATTCACTTCGAGAACGCTTATAAGCGCAACAAAAATAAAAATAAACATTTTTCGCAATATTTCATTAGCCACCAACTGGTAACGACATTCCATAGGCGGGTCCAAAGTTTTCAGCTCAGTACGTACACACCGTGTTTTTATTGTTATTATGTTAAATTTTCTAAATAAATAATTCAATGTAAATTCAGTGTTTGACGTTGCTATATACGGCAGTTATCCTTGGCGCGCGCGCGTCAGAGTAATCAAGGGGACAGCATTGACGTTGTGGCGTAGGAACAATAAAATGAAGCTTGGGTGTACGTTTTTCACAGAGAGGTAATTCTTTTGTGATCTCAAGACTCATAAGGAGAATGTCCTTCTATAAAATAAAAAGCAGAAAAATTAATGACTGCAGTAGGAATATAGTTTTGTTTGGGGACAATAAGTTACGTGAAAAATAAACGAAATGTCAAAGTTGTGAAGTGAGCCGAGCTACGGTGTTCACAAGGACGATGTCTCGTTTCAATACACAATGAGCCTGCACCGTCGCAACTATTAATTACGTGTGTAGCGTATTTTTCTGTAGACCGTTTAAATAATATTGTATTAATTGTAATTTCAACAGCGACAAACCGTATTCTCTTACACCCGCAGTACAGTCCGCTGTTTTCAAAATTCAGAGTACGTGATCAACAATTGTTCTGAAATTACATGGGAACGCGACCTTGCGTTAAAAAATTATTAGATTTTGTTTCATGTAGTAATGATCAGTTTCATCTCGATTTCAATATTTAGTTCAGGTTCAATTCGAAATGTCATAACATACATAGTTCTCGGAGCCAAGCCTACTTTCTTATGCGTGACATTTCTTGTTCAAAGCATAAACCTGTCCCTTAAAACGTTTTCCAGGTAAAGTCTGCAAGGACATATTTCATATTTCCATTTAGCCTATATATTTACACTGTATCAGCATGTTATGCCTTCACTTCAGGACCTCAGTGTTTCTTTCCTTTTTCTTTACTCTTGCACAAAAAAGAAATGGAAGGGAGAGAGAGAGAGAGAGAGAGAGAGAGAGAGAGAGAGAGAGAGAGAGAGAGAGAGAGAGAGAGAGTTATCGGACAAGAGGACAAGAAAAGAGCAACGAGATAATTTTGGATCCGATATACGTAGTCTGTCATTAATAGTTTCAAACATAATCTTAAGAATTAATTTGTTGAATTCTTTCAATTCTAAATTCTGATTTCGTACAAAAAGGTTTCGCCCAGCTCCAAACTCTATAACCCAGTTATCGACTTTTATATATTCAGGCCTGTAAATATATTCAAACACTTTTTGGTACAGTCTATTTCTTGATGCATATAATAATATATTTAAAATTTATAATTACTTTACCTCAAGATGTATTTTCCCTTATTTGGGATATGTTTCGGGAAAGCTGGAAACATATTGTTCCATCCTCAGGCTGTATAAAGTAATTACGCACACGCACACGCACACACACACACACACACACACACACACACACACACACACACACATATATAATATCTGTGTAATCCGTTGAGATAACAAAAAATGATTACATGCAACAAATAGTATCAAAACGTTACATTTACGAGCCCATACGTGCGTGCGGTGCGTGCGCGTGTGTTACCAATATATAAATATAAAAAGTTATAGCTTTAATTACGGATATCATCAATCAGCGATCATACAAGTATTGTATACTGTAAATATCACTGTGCAAATAAAATGTGGAAAAGAAAAACAACGTGATTCGAAGATTATTAGAAAGATTCTTTTTTCATTACTGTCACATTTTATTTTCTTGGAAATCAGAAAAAGGTGGAATCCTTTTATTGTATGATTTTATCCGACATAAAGAGTTCAAAAACGCTTGTTGCATAATCTCTCTAATCAGTTAGTAGGCCTTCAAAATAAAACATGTTAGAAAATTCAGCAAAATTTCATGGAGTAGTTGTATCTAGGTATTTGTATATACTGTGTAGGCTATATTTATATGAATTTATATTTATTCTTATCGTTAATATTGCTACAACTCTTCCACAGAGTAGAGTAATCGATCCCATCATGTTTAGTGAACTGTGTAAGTGTTCGATTAATTACAGCCCAGAAAAACATCTGCAGTCTGTTCGATACTACAGATTGGTACCACAAACGATGTCCACTGGCGATTTATTGGCCTTTCTCAAATCTGAAATCGCCTCCACTCGGGTGTCTACAGACCTTCCAAGACTTTATTTTCACTGCGTAGGCCTACTCCAGACAGTGTAGCTGCCTATATTGTACGTATAAGTTGTTTTTTCAGAACACGTCTTGTCCAGTGGCGTCGTCAAAACTCTGGAATTGTGTTGTTTCATAACAAGATCTTAAAGACGACAGAATCTTAAGAGGTTATCTCAGATCTGTTTAGCAAATGTGGGTTTGTTTTTTGCTTCACACCACAGTGTCTTAGACTTACAGACCCAATCGGTTCATATTATGCCCATCTTAGTTCCTGTATGGTACAAACTCACTTCCATCCTAGCCTGAGTGACCATGTGATTGATTCATGTCCTTCCTGTTGGTTATGTCTACAGTTGTCTTTCCGAAGGCTGAATCATTTTTTACGATACCTGTAGTATAACAAAAGTCTCAAAAATTAATAACAAAAATAGATCTTATATTAACATTATTTTTATGTTGTTTTAAACATAATTTTTTTTGCTTTCTTTTAACCATTAATTTGTTTATAACAGCAAGCACGGTGTTCTGAATTTTCTCGAAAATTGTTAAATGTTACAATTGAAGTGTCTTATAATTTTGGACACGTCAAGTGTCTTTACGTTTGCTAGTAATATTTTGAGTTCTACTCTGGAAGATGTGGTATGTAATCGTTGTATGGTACACAAATCTGAAAGCACAAAACAATGTACAAGGCTGAACGGAAGCGGTGACAGGTTCCCACACACTGGATTCGTAAATTTAAGCTTACGGGGAATTTTCAGGAGGGTGCAGCTGTTGACATATTTAAAAGTGACTTTTATGGGCACCCTGTCAGTGGTCAGTAAGTTACTGCGGAACTCAGTTTCTTGTCACGTATCTCAGTTTCTTAACACACCGAAATTGTGCACAGTTTCTCGGTTCCTTACTCCTCTCCCCTCTTCTTAAATTAGCTTTGCGTGTTTCGGTATTCTCTATATTTCTATGTTGTTCAAAAAGTGTTCCGTTCCTTGATAAGTCTATATTACGAGATCCAGTCATTTCCCTAATAAGAGTTTTAAGAACACCACGAATTTTAGATACGCAGATTAGAATTTTATTAAAACTTTTTCGATTTATGTCATGCGTTCAGTCAGACGTAATATCATGAAACTGTAAACTATTGTTTTGACCCTTGCTTAACAAATTTAGTGCGGTGAAAACATATTGAATATTTAAGAATTTTCTCAATCGTTAGGTAATTATAATTTTTATATAATTAAATGAGTGTTTTTTTTTTATTTCCATGTTCCGTAAAGAAATGGAAATATGGTGATAGCGAAAAAATCGTGTTCGATATAAGGGCTGATTCTGATTGTACTAGCCTCAAACCATGAAGAAAAGTCATTCTCCGAAAAGTGTCTGTCTGTGTATAGATTTTTTTTTATGGCGAACGATAACTGCCGCAAATTCAAACAGAATCAAATAATGTTTTGCATATGTGCCCGAGTTGTAGAGGACTCAAGGCCTGTTGATTTTGGTGAAGATCGGTTAAGGCGAAGGGGTTGTTTACCTACATTGTTTTGTGTTTTAACAAGAGTAATGTACTTAATTTTAATAAATAAGTACCCCGAAAATAAAGTCATATTAATCCACTGTAAAATGGTAAATGAGATAATTATAAATGGAGTGGCCAGTTGAAGGGAGAGGGGTGATTTTTTGAAAATTGTTGTGCTGAAATCAAGTAAAGTACGAATATTTAATTTTTAAGGAATTAAATATTACCTTAGAAATTACATACGAAGAAAATTAAAACTCTATGAAATTGTAAATATCATTAACGGTGGAGATAGGTTGAGGAGGAGGGATGATTATCTGCCTAGTTCAGTTTCTTTATAAGAATAAAGTACCTAATTTTTATAGATAAAGTGACTCGAAAATAATATTATATTAAACGACTACCCCATAATAACAAAAATATCTATAAATAGTGTAAATATCCTTAAATTTTTTAGTGACCGTCAATCAGTGAATGTTTTAGTGGATGTTTGAAGATGACAATAAATATTGTCGAAACGTCGACGAAAAATAACTAAAAGTTGTATTATTGACCGATCCTCACTAACCATCCACTAAAACATTCAGTGTAAATATCATTAACGGTGGAGATCGGTTGAGGAGGAGGGATGATTATCTGCCTAGTTCAGTTTCTTTATAAGAATAAACCACCTATTTTTTATAGATAAAGTGACTCGAAAATAACATTATATTATATTACTAGCCCATAATAACAAAAATATCTATAAACAGTGAAAACAGTTTGAGGGCGGGCGATATTTTTTTAGAAATTATCGAACCGAATTCAAGTAAATGATTTAAAATATAAATCTTAGAACATGGAAGTCATGTGTGGTTCTCCATACCGCTATTTTCTTTCAGAATTACATTGATATAAATTATACCATATAATGTTAAAGAATCTGTCTTCCTTTGAATAATTACAAACAGAATTATCACTGTTGCACACCACTATAGAAAAATTATTCCGATTAGCGCTTTCAAGCCCCCTAGCCCAACGCCTCCCAAGCTGGGAGGCTTGAAAGTGCTAATCGGAATAATTTTTCTATAGTGGTGTGCAACAGTGATAATCCTGTTTGTGATTATAACCACTAACACAACTTTCTTAATTAAACTTTGAATAATTGTCACGAATTACTGATTATTTTATAAATATTTAATTTACCGCATCACATTATCAGTATGTATAGACAAAATGTAGGAAGCAATGTTAATATTTTTTACCATGGTTAAATTGGGTAACAACAGTATTTCATTCCCAAATCGAAATATTTTTTGTACGCAGACACCAGATTTTGAGTTTTTCGCTTTGGGATGCGAATTCGGGACTTTCGGTTTAGTATCTCGCTAAATCGTCTCTTATGGTTACATGTAGTGTGACTGGACTCAGATTTAATCGTTTGCCTGCTTCCATATATGTAAGAATCTGTAGCCGGATAACTGATTATTTCCAGGAAGGAAATAAACAGAGAGTTAATTTATGTCATTGGTTAATTTATTCGCGGAGGCTATACAAAAATCATCCGAAATAATAAATATTAAAATTGTATAACACATCTGTATTATTCTAATTAAGGATTCTGCTTGCGTTAAAGCGTACTAGGGCTTCTATAAAAATTTACAGGTTTACAATCTTCTGAGACTCTGTACCCTACCAGTTTCATGAAAATCCTAACTTTTCATTACAGGTAACGAAAAAAACCCTTAAGAACAACTGTTCCAATAATTATTTAAATCTACATCACGTCTGATTTCAAGACTCGTAAACTTCTTAGTAAATGGAACATTAAAATTGCTTTGCTTAACTTATACTTGGGCTACTTGTTTTACTTAAAGTGATGTAGGCTTACTTGTTAAACTTATTGTTAAATGTAGTACTAAATATTCAAGTTTTAAGGTGCGCTGTGTTCAAAGATAGTTTTTAAATGTATAATGAATTCAGTACATTACATTTAAGATTTGTCGTTAGCCGTACGAGGCACGAATCTGCAATAACGGAATCTGAATCCAGTATAGTGTAAGATATGATCCCGAAGATGAAATCGAATACAACTTTTGGTCCAGTGATAGACAATTGGGACCAGCCATATGCAACTACAAGGTACGGCAACATCTGGATTTATAAAGTGAATTTTCGATTGATTCAGTAACAAAGCTTTCCTTTTTAACGCAAAATATAGCCACAACGCTGCTTTGTTTTTACTCTGTTTTTTTGAACCTTCAGGCTTTGGTCACGTCCTCCGTGTGCTGTTGAGTACTGAGAACCTAACGGTTCCCTAAAGTTATCCGACAGTAACTGAAAGCATTAAGGAACTTGCCTACGATGAAATTTCGGTTCGATAAAGTGACTACTAAAGTTATCTGACAGTAACTCACATTAATGAACCTACCTACAAGAAAATATTGCCCACAAAAGCTATGTTTTAATAAACTCCAAACGCGTCTGCATCGTCACATGTATCTTCCGATGGTTTTGATGTAATCCTCCAGTCACCCTATCCTGGGCGAGGCTATTCACACACAGTAACTCCCACAACTCCCAACAGTAATAGTCTGATTCGTCTAAGTCAGCTATACACTATTGTCCATCCACCAGTCGCTCCACTAGAATATTGTTAACTGAGCTCGGGTGCCCCAGAATAAGTCAGTACTTCTGAAAGAACCCATAAACTTCTCTCTCCATGTCTCTCCCAAAACCTCCTTATTCCTTACCCTGACTGTCTACTTGAACATTCTTTTGTAGAACCACATTTCAAAATGATTAAATCTGGTTTCGTTTATCTTATTTTCCGAGATCAATTTTCGCGACATCAGTTTTTTAAGGAAACTGAGGAAACTGTTGCAACTGCTGTGAAAAAATCGAGAGAAAAATCGGCCGAAGAAAATATTTGGAGGATATACACTGTATTATGGGAGCTGGAAGATATGATTCATTCAAAGGAACGGTGGAAACGAGGAGTTTTTGGTTGCAACCGTTTGTCTGCAAGAAAAAACATTTAGGTCTACCTCCTTCGGTTACGCACGAGCATGACTGCAGTCGAAATAAATGTTTAGATTGACAAACATCAACGGTCGTTGATTCAAGAAAATTATTGAGAAATATCAGAATTTAAATTGTAGAGAAAACTCTTGCAGACTCCCGCAAATTAAAGAGAACACAGTTGCTCGCATGGTAGAACTGCCAATCGTGGAAAAAATCTAAAATTAACTACGACTAAACAATAAACATCGAAGTAAGTGTAGTCGAGTGTAATCAGTCATGGCGCAAACAACGCTTCAGAATATCGCTAATTGAAACTTTCCTTAAAGTTGTTTGAAACTGTTGTGATCTTTTGTAAGTGCTGAGAGTTTCTCCAACCCCCCTGACGTTACAGACTAAACTTCAGAATTGCAAAATTTTTTATACACTGTAACAACAGCTATTCAGAGAATTTTTGCTACGCTAAGTACAAAAGAAGAATATTTCACGCACTGGAACAGACACCTTTTCACCCACACCTAAAAGGTTTTGTGAATGGGTTATATACACATAATCACGAATCGTATAAGTGTGTGTGTGTGTGTGTGTGTGTGTGTGTGTGTGTGTGTGTGTGTGTGTGTGTGTGTGTGTGTGTGTGTGTGTGTGTGTGTGTGTGTGTGTGTGTGTGTGTGTGTGTGTGTGTGCACAGAGAGAACTAAAAAAACTTCTTAAGAAATACCCCCCCTACAAAAAACACCGAACAAAAACCCTATAATAATAATAATTTATGCAATAAAATTTGAATAAAGAATCGGTGGACATGGTAGGAGAAAAAAAAACAACAAAATACAAACACGAAACATGTGTTTTCTTTAATAAAGTCATACAATAAATTTTCTTTGATATTTGATCACAGTGTCAGGGGGGCTAGCCCGAAGATATGATTTATAGTTCTGGATTAAGTTGGCCACACTGAGTTACATTATAGACTCCGTTCACCGCAACTACGCCGGAATTATCGCAGCGGACCGGCGCTATTCTTCATTCTTCTACTTTTCATAAATTTTTATTGTTTGAATAAAAAAAACTTCACTAAGTAGTTTTTAATAATTTCATAACACTGTACAACCTAATCCATCTAAAACGTTTTAAGAATATGTAAATTGTAAACTTTTATTGAACAATCTTTAGTCGTTTAATGAAGATTTACAGCGAGCGTCTTCTCTCTGTTCACGTATTGGTACCTGACCAAGCTAATGGGTTCACGGTCGATAAATAAATAAAAGTTTCAATTTTCATTAATTATACATTTACAAATGGTTTCAAACGAAACGTATAATGGCAACAATTCAGATTCCTGCACGTCCTCCAGTTTCCAACGTGTACAACTTAATTAGCAGCAAGTGAACGAACGCGTACTTTGCAAGCGTAGGTTAACGACACTGCCAAAATAAACAACAAAACGTTGTTTGATGAAATAAATCAAACCCACTTTCAGGTGCACGTACGTATTATTCTACGTAATTGCGATTAATAAATTATTTATTAATACTTTTTACTCAATAATAATCAGCCGATGGTTAATAATATTAATAATAGTTGTTACTTCATTGTAATTTGCCCTTGACTTTTAATTTTTTTCAATACAGTGTAACCTACTAGATTACCATATTCGTGATATATGTTAAAAGATATCTAACACATAACGTTTCATTGTGCTTTTAAATAAATCTCATATACGCCATTACGAAACAAATGGGTGAACCAGAAATGCCTTACACTAACTAAACACGGAAACAGGTATAAACTGTTACCAATCATCGAATAAGTAGTCCTAGTAAACCTCTCCAAGAGTGTTTATAAACGATAAGGTGTTACAAAAGACACACTGATTAATTTTGTTAGACTCATTCTTTATTAATTCGAGTTTGTTTTTTACGGATTAAAATAATTAAAATACTTTCATAACTTGTCATAATAATAATAATAATTTTTCGATTTCCGATCCCCAAAGTATCCGATTTCCGAAGGTGAGAGTAGAAATCAGCCATTTTACTTTCAAAGATGGATCATTTAATGTAACTCCCCATATGGCTTTTTCTCAAAACATTGTATCCCAGTAAATTTAATAGTTTACTAATTTTAAATTTTATTCCCATTAACAGCATCTTCACTGTAATTATCACCATCATCATCATAGTAATTATAATAATAATAATAATTATTATTATATACCGGTACTATATAAGGTTATTACGTAGTATTTCTTAATATTTTGGCTATTAATACGAAAACTTAAGTAAGCTTTTATGAAATATCGTTCGTAACAGGAAGCAAAATTTTGCAATGATAGCTTATATATTCCACCCGATAATTAACATCTGAATCTCTTCGCCGAAAACGAACGCCTCCAGAGGTCTTCAGTTCTGTCCGAGTCTTCTGTCAGAGTTCTGTCCGTACTAATTATGGCTCAGTCTTTTATAAGATTTTGATTTTGACAAAATCGCTGAAAGAAATTTTCAGGTTTTGAAGGAACGCTTGTGTAATAGGATGATGCCGTAAGACAATTTCCGAAGGTGACACTGGAAATCAGCCATCATGCTTTCAAAGATTTACATCTATTGTAGCTCACCATACGGCTTTTTGTCAAAAAAATTGTATCCCCAATAAATTTAATAGTTTACTAATTTTAAATTTTACTGCCATTAACAGCATCTCCACTGTCATAATCATCATCATCTACTTTCAAGAATGAAATGCTAAAATATTTTTTGGTTTCAGAAATAATTTCAGTTTTTTACGACCTTCAGTTATCTCATCCTACAGTATAATAGATATTTTCAAACTTATGGTTTCACATATTTCTTGCAAAACGTTGCGTTCATTAATCAAATGATTACAAACGGAAAACAAGTTCTGCCCGCATATATTAGCTGTTAATTATGTTTATTAATTAAAAAAAAAGAATGTGAGTTTTGCATAAAAAAGCACGTCAGCACATGTTTTATCGGTTGTACTAAATCATCAGCGTTTAGAAGACCGGAAACACAGAACACCAATGAAATCCAGTGGTCGGTCATTCAGTTTACTTTCGTAGTTTGAAAATTACGCACTAAAACACCGGCACTACTGATAACAAAGTATTATTACGATATGGTTTGCTATACGAGCAATTATGTTTTGTTTTCATCTCGTGCACGACCATATTCGTTAACTGACTCGCGAATTCTTACAGTTTATAACCTATTCCTTAAGGGTACACACTCCCACGCGCCCGCGCGCGTTTGTGTATGTGTTTGTCTGCATATTTACATTACATAATACGCTATGAAATGAATTTACATAAATTACCGTGGACTCATTGTTGAACTAAATCATTAGTATGAATGATTAATAAAAGCGTTAATAAAGCAATTACTTGCGGTGATTATAAATTAAAATTAAACATGAAATTCATCCTACTCGGCCAACAAAGACCGACAAGACCCCGTCCGGCGTGTATATTTGCGTTTTGTGAAACCAAAGCTTGGACACGACCAAAAAATTCGTCTGCTTAATTATTCAACACTAATTGTTACCTCTCGTTTTTGACTATTATTATCAATAGTTAATTTAACTGTAACGTTTTAATTATTCCCGTACCCATGAATAATGATTCTTTTTTAACATTATGTTTTTACATTCAGTTTCATTATCAAAAACTAATCGCTATTTTTAGATACATTTCTTCTTATCGGACAAACTTTTAGTTGTTGTTACGATATAGCCTATAAGCGTATAAGTGTTCAGGCTCTTTTGTCGCACTCCGTAATCTTTCCTATCAACCTATAATCAGCCTTTTGACTTTGTAAGGCGTTTGGAAGATTAAATAATTATCTTTTTCAAATATTTATCTTACAAATACTGTGTAGCACTCTATGTTATTAAAAAATATATGCAACGGAATGAAGGTTTATGGTTACTTAGTGTGATGTGTGAAGAGAGTTAGGGCCTTTCTCTCATGCAGCGAGTTTTGCGCTGAGCCTCCAAAGTTCACTACCTCACTTCTAACCAGACCACCCGCACTATCCTCGGTCTCCGTTCCCTGATGACACCATTCGGACACTTTCCCGATAGTTCTACCGCCGCTATGCCAGTTTCCAGGGTAACCCTTATTCTAAGTGTTAGGAAGTACATCTTATTCTAATCTTATTCTAAGATGAAGTCTTAGAAAGTCATGCCCCAATTTAACAATTTAATGCACGGAAGTGATACATCGGTTCTGCTAGGGTATTACGATTTAGAAATACAATCTTCTTAAGAGCTGTGAAGGGATACAGGTTGAGTGAACATCTGTCGGAAATGAGGAAACCAGGAATGACTTCAAGATGTTTTGTACAGGATAAAGGAAAAGAGACAAACCTGAAAGTCTCGTCCGTAACAAACAGTGGACATACGTACTCCTGTACCGAAACAAGTATTGAACTACATACCAGTAGGTACTTGATCGTGGAATACACAGAAATGTTAAGAAGAGACTTTGTGAAGTCGTTGATCTGCTGGTCTGTGTAAATCCAAACCATGAAATAAAGAAGAAGAATTTATTGTTTTGTAAGCTTCTGAGGTATAAATGCACTCGTCTGCAAATGGAACAAATAACTCTATAACCGACTGTAATTAAAACAGAAATTACGTTGCTGCACACCACTGTATAAAAATGCCCAATTAGCGCTTTCGAGTCTCTCAGTTCATCATCAGCCGAGGCTCGCTATATATCGATTACAACCGGTAACAGAACATTATTATTTAAAATATTGTTATACAACTCTAATTAGTAGTATATAGTAGTATATTACATGTTTAATGTACTTGTACGAGTACCTTTTACGTGTAAATGTAAATGAAACACAGTAAAACGTTTTGGTGTAGCACACAGAAAGTCACGAGACGTTGAATTACGTATCAAGATTGCGTTTCCTGTTTTCACCGGGTGGTAAAAGCCGAATATACGATACACTAATGGCCAAATAGCATAATACCTTTTATAACGAAAAATGTTAACAACTTAGCCCATTTGTATACATAATGGGCTACACATGATTTACGTTATACATAGTTGCAGTCCTACATACATACGAAATTATTCTCACCGGAACCCTCTCTACTCAAAACACACATCATCGAATGAGTAATCTTTGTACTGGTAGCATGGTTTCGTGTTGTAGTGTTTTAAAATGGCGGCAGAAAATTCTCGTAATTTGCATACGATTAGGAAAATACCCAAGTTCCTAAATAGGCCTTAAACAATCCGCACTTCAGGTCTGTGAAGAAAGTGTTTCCGCCACACCATTCTCCCCCGTGGGCTCTGGAGGGATCTGGTGGGAGCGTACTTGTCCATGTGGAATGGATTTTCTTATAGAATAGAATTCCATTGCTGCCTGTTATTGAATTGAGCCATAGCTAATCAAACAAGAAACATTTTTGCTTCAGCATAATTGTATTATTTGATATTAATTGTTTTCTTTATAAACATTGTTTTCTTTATTAAATAAATTTGCTGTCATTTGTAACGCAAAAATTGAGCAATCGCAAATTTTACGAAATCAAACTATGCTGAACGCAAAGAAATGTGTATGTTTTAGCAAGCGGGGAGGTAGTGAAACGCCTGCACCGTTAGGCGGCGTTACATGAAAGAAATTAACTTGTAAAAAGCTGTAGAGTATAGCGGTAGGTTAGCAACGTCGGCCTTGGGACCGACGTCTATAAGGAAGGTAACATTAGGCTAAGTCACGTTTTGGGACATAACTATCATAAAATGTATTATTCGCTAGGATATTAGGGGTGTTTGCCAATGTTGTAAACTTTAAGTGCATGTAACAATAGATACCGTTATGTTCGAGAGAGCGATGTAAGAGTGAGATAGATAGTGACGCTAGTTTTTTAAGCACGTGAGACGCGAAAAACTTTCGGCAAATCATAGGAAGCGACATGTGTTGCGCGGGAGGTTTTCGCTAAGGGTTTTGTACTTAGCGCTAGTCTAAACCTATGGGATTGTTTTTCTATCGAGACTTGGTAAGGGAAATTCAAAGCCTAGTATAAAAATATGAATTTGGAGAGAAATGAGGCAGTCTTCTTTATATCGGCGAAACTACACTGAAGAGACTCGCGTGCGCTGTTTTGCGTTAACTATATAGATATAAATTTTATTAGTAATTTAAAGAATAAAGTAAATTCGCAGCAGTAAACAGAAGTACGGGAACGCGATAATTGCTAACGCTAAATTTATAAAGTTTAATATACACTAATAAGTTAATGAGTGAATGTTCGGAGTAGTAACGAACAACGAGAAGTAAATACTACATATAAATGTTCATCAATACGATAGGTTTTGGTGGAATCACTGAAGAAAGCGAATTAGTTCGGGTTAAATTCACGACGGTATGAGATAACCGAGACGCACGCGACGCGAACTGTGTTAGATGCACTTAATGTAAATTCAAGAATACGTTGTAAACCAGAGTGTATAATTATACGACATAATTGTATGTATCACCAATATGTCAAGTGTAGTGTACATCTGTGATAAAGTGAATTAATGCATTCATAACCAGGATTAACACGCAACAAACAGCTGCTGACGACTCACCGGCATGCAACACCTTAAGGACTACGCACATCGGAAGGATTCTCCACGCGAGTAACAAATAAATGAACATTTGATACAATATTGTTTTATAAATATATATATTTGTAATCAAATATAGTGACTCAATTTGTCTAAAAAGAACTCATTGCCACGAAATAATATTCAAATTGTAAGGCAAAACTATTCAAGTCATGTTAAAGAAATTTGTAGTATATAAATGCAAATGAATCATTAAAAGTTGATTGATATATTTTAATTTGTGTTTATTATTACTGGCGCCCTGAGGTACAATAAAGAGTCGGTACACTGGAGTAAGTGTTATAGTCTATTGAGCAGAAATATTAATATTATTAGTGATTAAAGTAGTTTGTAAACCTTACATCTTACATGCTCATAGGCCAACATAATATGCAAATCAACAATTTAACTCTTAAGGGCCTATCAAGTAGTGTATTACACATTCATGACAAATTTTATGGAATTCTTCTCATGCTTACTGTAATAACAATTTAAACCTAAACACAATCTTTGTTGAAATTATTATTATCAGCCGGGGTGTTAGGCCGTGGTCTACAGTTGTCGTTATTGACAAACGTTTCGGCCCCACCATCGGAGGCCATCATCAATGTCTAAATTGGCACGATCTCCGCCAATCCACCTCAGAGATAAGGTTGAGAATATGTGTAAACGTTTGTATCAGCACGATCTAAGTTGGAAGGCAGCATCAACCATTGGCTTCGAGCATAGATAAATAAATAAACTACAATAAATACCAACTATATTGTAATAATGAGAGAGTTGAAATTCATCCTCTGTTACAAAACAGTAAGAAATCAAACTAAGAAAAGCATACGGACTTGCACAATTAGCCTATAACTTACAGAGACGAAACGTGAGAGATGGCAGAGAAGAATAGAAATAAATTGATGATGACAGAGATGGACTTACTAAGACGTAGTCGTGGAATATCAAGACTAGAAACCCTAAGACGAAGTTGTGAAATATCAAGACTGCAAAAGTAAGGAATGAGGTCATACGGGAAAGAATGAAAGTGAACACAAAAATAGTGGAGCAAATTGAAAAGAAATAATCTGATTTGGGCATACTAAAAGAGTGGATGACTGTAGATGGCCCAAGAGAATACTGGAGTGGATACCAGCAGAAAAACGGGGACGGGTAACATTCCGAACAAGCTGGAGGGATAATGTGGAGGAAGCAACGACGTCGAGAGGCCTGGAAGAGGATGTGTGTGCAAGGGCAGGACGATTGGAAACTGGGGATGGAGAGGCGGCTGAAGTCGTAGCTATATAATATTTTACTGGCTTTGCATAAATTTGTGCAACAAGATTAGCAGTTCATATTAGTTAATTTGAAAATTATAAAATTAAAAAATGTCTTCGATAGTAAGTTTATAGATATTTCTGTTGTACTGTATGCGATAATTGAGTGCATAATCATAAAACATTTGTACTGTATATTGTATGTGAGTGCACAATGTACGCGCGCGCGCGTGTTTCTGTAACTATAACGTTACACAAGCCTGAACTCGTCACAAAATTTCACATTTTTTCCTACTAATCCTTACGTTGGCTGTCACATACAGTAGTGTATCCTAAATTAACCATTGGGTGGGGGGTCGAGTCGGCTTCATACACAAGAAAAAACAAGTTAATACTAATCGATATTACTATTTTTAAAGTGGCTGAAAAACGTGTGATAACATCATGATATCAATCCATTTAATTAAACGGAAAACACAATAAAAATACGCGTTATTGAAACATTGTTTACTAGATACTTATTAGCTAAATTGATTTTCCTATATTTCATATTTCAAACGTATACGCAAGTGTAATAAACCTGTTCATATATTTAAAAATGAATTACTACTATAGTACCGTATACAGCTGGAAAAAATAATAAGACCCTAAAAATTAAGAGATTAACAAGATTCTGTATCAAATTTTTTCGACCTTCTAGGGGGTCCGATTTTGATAGCCCTCCCCCCGTAAATCCGTCCATGATCACATACCTCGGGAATCTCATCGCCACCTTTTCGTAGTGTTCGATGGCCTATTGTAAAGGTTCACGTCTTATTATCGTACAGTACAAGAAAGTAAGGTAAATAATTAAGCTAAAGGTCTGTTGTTTGTGAGGGTTTTGTTATTCCACCTTAGTTGATAGTAAAAGTACACTTTGCCTGCGTTATTACAGTCCGGGAAGTTGAAGTTTCTAAATAATCGATTGCTTATAACAATATTTGATCTGACTCAATTAGACACTCCAAAAACCAAGACCCCGTGTTTAAATTATTCGATTTTGTTAATTTCAGTTAGTTCAATATTTGATTTTATTTATAGTTTTAGTCTGTATTACACGTCCGTTATAGAAAACCGACACTTGTTAGATAACACCTAGGACTACTGTCCAAGCAACGAGTAACAACTATTAGGCCTATACAAACACAGTGTATGAATTAGGCGTGATAAAGTTGCTCTTTTTCGCTTTAGGAAACATATCACAAGACGGGGGGAGGGGAAAGCTCACCCCATATGTACTGCGGGGTTTTATGTAGTCAAGTAAAAAAGCAAGGAAGGTTACGAAAAAATAGTGTACTATGCCGATGAGAGGGGGAGAAGAGAGAAAATAAAATTTATGACCACTGGTGGGAAGTGGAGTGAGGTTATTGTGAAGAGGGAGGGGGTAAATAAAGAAGAAGTGGTTGTGTTTGAGAACAGGAAAATAATCATCCGATCAGGGTCATCCTTCTACCGGAGCGTCGCGACCCCCTCGCTTGTGTGAAAGCTTGCTCTTGAGAAAATTTACGGTCTCGGGTTAGAGAGACACACGTAACTATGTTGTCAAAATTGTCGCACTCCTTCGTGATAGCATTTTGATCACACACACACACACACACACACATTGTCATAACTTGCTCTTCTTATAATAGAAGGTTGTTTCCGTCCACATTATGGTATAAAGAAAATAAATTAATTGTAGTCTAGTGAGGCACACGTTTCCATTGAAAGCTACGCGACATTGTTGTCAACTTGTAGCACAGCCGAGACCCATCAGAAAATGAATTTGCTAAATTAATTAAAAAAGAATTAATTCACTGAATACGCTACGAAAACGATCTTCATTTTTAGAACACAATCTTATCTTTACTTCTTACTTAATCGCCTTCGATTATATTTCCACATTTTGTTTTTTATAGTCAAATTTTTTCTGTCACAATTATTTTAGTACGTATATCCCAAACGTTCCCGAGTCAGTTTGTGACAGAACAAGTTAGATCGCCAATCGTTGTTTATTACCTGTAGGGAACGTTCTCTCACACACAGTTTGGAACAAAGAAGTAATTTATATAAACAACAAAAGTACGGAAACCAAAATAATAATTATCATAAGACTAATTTAGTTCATCTATAAGAATAAATAAATTATTTGGTCTAATGTACTTTTCGCGGCTTAAATCTTTATCATCGAAAACATAGTATCAACGTACTTAATCGATTTGTATTTCGATTTATTTTCTCTGTTGTTTCTTTATACATTCTTCATTGTTTCAGCTGTTATGACGATTGTAACGATGCTTTTTCTTATTGTTTGCTTTTTTTCATTTTAACAAAACTGCTGCTTTACTGGATTCCTTGCGCACAAAATTTTAAACCAATCATCTTCGGCTTTCATCATTTTTGTTTTTAGACATTCATTTGTTTGCTAAAATGTCAATTAGTTCTTTAATTAGTGCATTATTCAATTATTTGTTGTGTGTGTGTGTGTGTGTGTGTGCGCGCGCGCGCGCGCTATAAAAAAATATCAACACATATTGACAGGTCATACTCAAAAATTTGTAATGTCGGAACCATATCAACTACGGCGTGTCATAAGTGTTACATTAAATAATCGTACTAAATGATTGTGTTAAATAATTTTACTGTAACACAATGATAACATAAGTCTTCTAAAAATCCATATAAAATAAATTTAAATAACCGATCAACGGAAAATCAGAGTTTGAGTAGTTACAGAAATTGTGTGTGTGTGTGTGTGTGTGTGTGTGTGTGTGTGTGTGTACATATATTTCAGATGATGTGAATAAGTCAATATAAATTATGTTTTTCCTGTTTCACATGTAATGTATTGTTAATGGCACATTAGGTTAAAATTAAAAAAGTGGAATTACTATAGTGACGTTTGCAAATGGATAAAACAAACAGTATTAAATTTATTCAGTAAATTGGCGAAAACAAAACTGAATGTGCAGTGTGAATTTTATTTCTTCACAATTAATTAATTACATAAGCGAACCTAGAATTTGGTCTTGGGAAGGGGAGGGGGAGGACTCCGGTCGAGTCGGATTCGCAGTGAGACTAATCAATATTACTATCTTTGAAGTGGCTGAAAAACGTGTGATAACATTCTGAAATCAATCCCATGAAAGTAAACGGTAACGGTTATACTCAATAAAAATACACTTTATTGAAACATTGTTTACAAGCTAGCCTCTGGCGGAGGGGGGAGGATCCGGTCCCGTTCGTCTCCCCTCCCCCATAAATACGCCCCTTACTAATTAATTGCACATATAATGTTAAATTGTCTTTCATGTATTAATTTGCTGTCCCGTTTGATTAATTTGTAGTTATAATTTTTAAAGTAATTTATACTTGCCGAATAGCCTAAGTGTTCTTATGATAGGCTAAGTGTGGTTTAGTTTAGTTTAGCCAACGCCCGTACGTGGTTCTTCAACCATTCGACGTCGAGCCTCCCAGTAGCGATTGGTTATGTCGTCAGTCGGGTACGTGAGTGCTTGGCAGTCCCGTAAGTGTTCTCCGTCCATTCTTCCGGAGTTGCAAAGCGGACAGGTTTCGTTCTCAGCTAGGCCGATGCGGTGTAGATGAGCTTGCAAGTAGTCATGTCCGGTAGTAAGGCGGAAACGGGCGACGGCCTCAGCTCTGTCCAGGTGTCTCGGTATTGGTCCTACAGTGGCAAGACTTTCCAACTTTTTACCAGTACCCAGGGTTTTTAGAGTTCTTTGTGTGGAGGTGTTTATAACTGAGGTGATGAGGTTATTGGCTCTACTGAGAGTAAGCGGCACGTCCGGCTGCTCCGATTCTGCTCCTTCTTTGGGTTTGATGTCGGCTCTTTCGTTGCCAGGAATACCTACATGGCTTGGCACCCACTGTAGGGTAACGATCCATCCGGTTGACATCAGCTCTGCAAGTTTCGCGCGGCATTGAATTGTTCTCAGGCAGTCGGTGGGAGCGTTGCTGGTGAGCGCAAGAATTGTGGACTGGGAGTCGATTAAAAATACCACTTTTCCTGGTGCTAAGGTTTTGGCTAGTAGCTGGCTGGAAGCTTCGTAGACTGCGCACACCTCACCATCGAAGTTACTAGCGTTTCTTCCCACAGCTGTTGAATTCTCAAAGAGGCTACAAAACCATCCCGCGCCTGCTCCCCTCGTTTCAGGCAGGAATGAGCCGTCAGTGTATATGTGGAGCCAATCATTCGAAGGGTACCTAAGGTTGATGGTTTCTATGGCGTACGACTTGAGCTCGATAGGGTTGGCTTCGGCCTTGTTGGTTGTTAGGCTGATTAGGTCAAGCCGCTTTGCAGGTAAAGCGTTTGCCACTGCATTGTAGTACTGTATGGGAGCCCGACGGTCCAGTGATAGTTGGTACTTGCTTATAAGAGCTTCAGCGTGAGTTAGAGGCGAAGTTTGGGTTTTGAGTCGTTGGGTTGCACTAAGTGTGGTATAACTGCGAGATGATTTGAAATATTAAAATATTAATAATAATAATTTTTAACGATTGAAGGTTTAGCGAGGATCGTTCAGAAAGTATAACGCATATTCATTTATTAGTGTCGACGTTTCGACAATATTTATTGCCATCAGCATGACCTGTGTACAGATACAAGAGAAAATACCAAACACAACAAGATCAATTAATTGAGTGAATGTGTTTGTGTGCGCATGCCCATCCCCGCTAAGGTTTCAATTGTTAAAATTTATTATCTACAGTCATTATAAAATTAAGAATAGTGATAAAATCCCCTGTAAAACGTAATTCGGGAGGAAATATACAAAAAACAAAATTTTTGATGCACACCTTCCATCGTACACGTGTATGTTCAAAGTAATATGTTATTATTGAAACTCGACTGTACGTACATGGTTGTGTTAGAAAAATAATTCGACGGCTGTCTGCATAAACAGAAGTTGTTGCAGAATACAAAGGCAGCACTCGAGATGAGCTGGTCTAGATGACCTTCACTGATGCGTTTCATGTCACGATTGCTTTCACCCGACTGTCTATCTGTCTGTCTATCTACACTTTGAGTTCATTATTACGCTCTTGATTACGTTGTAATTCGCCATTAAATAACCTCTGCTCTCTCCGCCTCCGCCTCTGTTCCTATATTGCTCTCTCTCTACGTCTCGTTTACTTTCACTCTTAACGAAAACTCTGTCGAGTTGTAACAATGATAAAAGAGTATGTTACCCTGAATTACACCAAAAAAAAAACAATTTTTTCCTATTCGCCAACATTTTGCGCGCTGCCGTCACGAAATTGTATACAATTTCTTGTTAATCTCTGAGCGATCATATAGGTAAGAAATGTCCCCTGTGTGTGGGGAAAAATACGCGAGGAGGGCGGCTATAGATTAGGAAATAAGGGCTGTACTTATTTTTATAGAACAAAAAATATAAACGTGTTAGTTTTTTTTTTTTTTTTTTACATATAACTACAATCTTCTTATCAAACGTTAGGTCTGGTCACCTGCTGAGAAATTCAAACTACAATAGTTGGTCTAACCGTCGTCGGTTTTTAGAACGGCGTATACATTCCGATATTCTTTTGACTGTTACATTGCAAGATATTCTTTGATACATGACTATCAGTCGTCGTCCCTACAGATGGTTCTTTCAATTACGCTGGTGCAGAATCTTTCTGTTTAAGTAGGCCTACCAGTGGCGCAGCGATTGAATTGGGGGGGGGGCTAAACCATCCCCAGGTAAGGAAAAAGGAAATGTCAAAAATTAGAAAAAATGTGGCGGTAAATGTGCAATCATGTTAGTTGAATTAAATAATTAGGCTAATTCTATTAATATTATTCTGACTACTCGCCGGTCTGTTAGGCTGTGGCCTAAAGCTGGAGCTTGAAACAGACGTTTCGGCCCCACCATCGGATGCCATCCTCAGTGTTACGATTCGTAAGGCAACTAGTACGCTGTTCAGCAGTTTCCGCAGTACCACGGCCGAATAGCCCGGCAAGTAGTCAGAACATTAACATTGTTCTCGCCGGCCGTGAAAGCCCAAGGTACCGATTAGGCTAATTAGTTACGTAAATACGAACATTTATATTTGCAGTACTGTATAGCAGTCTTGCGAGTGCTAAATGGCTTCGTGTAAACATTGGTAGTTATCCGATGGTTGAGGAATGGTTCAAATTTTCCTCCTAGGTTATGAGGTTACACCTTATTGGCGGGAAGGAACATGATAGCCTTCGACTGTTTACAATTTTTGTCATGAACTCAAACGACCGGTGTCAATATTACCAGCATGATTATAAACCGGGCTGTCCAAGCCTTTGTCGGTTGCTGTTTACTAAAGACGTCGTCGGCAGCGTTTCGAATCCACCCTCGGGGGATCTTCTTCAGGCCGAAACAAACGACAGAGTGTTGGAAAACAAGTACGGCGGATCTTGTGGCCGAACGACGCCCGACAACTTTTCCGGTAAGTGCAAGTACTCGAAAAAGTTGCTCTTATCCGAAAAAGTTGTAGGGTATCGGTCGGCCAAAATCCGCCGTAGTTTTAAGTTGAAAATGTTTATAAGGACGTGTCGCACATTTGCGGCCGATCGCTGGTGCGTTATCGAAAATGGGAACCGGTGAGTTTCCATAGAAACTACTTCTTTGTTGTCAATAACGTAGTATACATATAAAACTTCGCTTATGAATGGGACTAGATTTAACTTATAATCTGTAGGCCTACATTGGTAAATGAAGAATTAATTCATTGATTGATGAATGAAGAATGAATTCATTGATTGGTGAATGAACATAAATATATATATTTTTTAGATTTATTGAAGCATTTTCAATGTCCTTCTCTGTGCATTGCATTTGTGCAATGCCTGTAATTTTTATTTTCAACACTGTCGCTTTTTGCGGCCTGAGGAAGATCCCCCGAGGGTGGAATTCGAAACGTTGCCGACGACGTAGCAACCGACCACGGACTAACAGCCCGGTTTATAATGATTTTGGTAATTTCGAATGTTTACGTTTATACAGCCCCGCAGTGTAGCCAACTCTCTGTTCACGATATTATTTATAGTGTAATGATGTATTCCATAGCAAGTCAAAAACCTTTTACGGATGTCACAATTTGTGGTACACGTTTTTTTGATTTGTATTCAATATTATGTCGCATTTTAATTTAGTGCTTTATTTCGCTAACAACTCAACAATTAAAATCTTATAACACGTCCGTTATTCAGTGCAGTTGAGTAAGCCACTGTACAACAACAGAACAATTGAGAACTCCTTCTTTTCTCGTCACGATCAAATATTTTGACACCGCAGCCGTACTGACTACGGTTTCAAATCCTCTCAGCTTCTACAGTCTTTTAGTACCTCATGCTCTTCACCCTATGTTTTTAAGGGAGCCCTCAATATCAGAATGTGTTTGTGAAACTGACATTCCGGTCCCACGATTACAGACGACTGTAATCATGGCATTCCGGTCCCGGGGAAATAAACAGACGACTACAGTAGCCCTCGAGTACCGCACCTAGGACCAAATACAACAGGATGCGTCCTGGCACCCTGATTCCATCGCTCGTTTCTGACTGATTTGACACGTCAACGCGGTGGAGGACCTCTCGTACGAAATCCCAAAGACAAACGCTCCTTTTGGAAACCAGACTGAGTTAATTCCATGTAATGCAAATGTATACAGACACGTACTTTTCTTGTATTTGTAATGTAAAATGACTTCTTTATTTTTTCGTGATTTTGTTAAATTTTAAGTAGCCTATCTATTAAAGTAACCCTTAAGCTTCCACAAAAATCTTGATTACAACCAAATATATAGCAAATAACGAATTCTTTTTCTCTGAATTTTTACTGCTTTTTTACAAAATAATCAAAATTCAGCCTTCTTAAAACTGGATGACGAGGCCCTCACAGTAGGCCTTAGTGTAAATGAAGATAAGACCAAAATAATGGTGTCAAGAAAGAAGAGGCATTACGTGTTTGAAGCAGCACATTGACGTTTCCAACATTTTGTTCTACTGTCAGTGAAGACCTTGACGAAAACAAGAAAGTAACGAGAAGAATAGCTGCCAAGAACAGAGCATACTTTGCCTTGAATAAAATCTTGAAAACTAAGTTTCTAAGCCTGTCAACGTAGTTCAGGTTGTATAAGATCTTAATTAGACCAGACGTGGCGTATGGCGGTGAAACCTGGGCCTTTAACCTGACGGCAGTGTAGCTGCTGGACAGATTTAAAAGAAAATCGCTAAGGAGGATTATAGACCCAATATGTGAAAATGGGATATAGCTGCGAAGGAGAAATAGAGAACTGTATGCAGCATATGAAGATCTTAGCACAATCTCTTTCATTTTTCGAAGATTAAGTGGCTAGGTCATATGCGGAGAACGGAAGACAGAAGGGCAGTAAGAAAACTGTAGAAAGGTTCTCTCCCGGTGAAGTGCGACCTAGGAGTTGGTGGAGAGACAGTGTCCCGAGTGATCTTAAGCACTTTAGCATAAACATCTCTCTTGCTGAGCAGGCCAAGGACTGCTAAATGCGTCTTTTGCGCCATTAAATACGTTTTATTCACAAAAATCTTAATTTGCCCAGAAGGAAATTTTACTACACCGCTGAGTAGCACGTATTTAGTGTTTGTCTCACTTCATTATTTCGGACTCCGTTCCTTCTCGGGCCTCTTGCAATTCCGCCATCAAGCTTGATCTGTGGTAACGAAACCAGGAAATTCATCGTAATCACCATCATCATCATCCTCAAGGAGTACATCTAGGATGGTTTGTTCCGGTCTCAAACAGTCAAAGAGTCTAGAGCTGGTCACTCCAGCGCTTCCTCGGACGTCCCACACCTCTCCGTCCCTTCGGCTTATTGTTCCGTGGTTGTTTGGGGATGAGGCGGTCATCCATTCGGCAAAGTTGTCCCCACCAATTCAGCCGATACTGGGCAATCTTATCGAGTATACTTATAATATTGAGTTCCTGTCGCATATCTGTGTTTCTTCTGTGATCATGAAGAATATACCCTGCCACGTGCCTGGAAAATCTCATTTCAGTCGCTTGGATACGACTGGCCCGGCCTTTAGTTAGTCCAATTCTCAGACCAGGGAATTCTTTTTCCTTTTTTTTACTGGTTCGGGGACAGCTTTGAAATTATAAGGTTTGAATTTCAGCTTTGATTCGAGTCTCGTTGAAATTATAAGTATACTAATATCATAATTTGGTTGTCCTAAATTTTCTTCGTAAAATTGTTTAACGTTTGATTTACGAAAACAATTCCAGATTAATTAATTTTGGTGGTACGACTGGACGTTTCGTTTCACCCGATATGGTGAAGCACGCCGTCTGGTCGCTTCTGTTGTCACAGGTTACATAAACGACTATTATTCTCAGGACTTTCCACCGCTGCTTAGGAAATTCTATACCAGCGTGCATAATTATAGGTATTCTGTAACGGGTATCTTACACGTTTGACTTGCACCCAAAGGCGCTAAGTGCCTTCTGTACGGTATTTCTTAGTTAGTGGTTTCGAACCGGTCTCGACTCCGTACATTATTATAAATTATCGTTCTCCCCATATCTACAAAACGCAAGCCGCCGTAAGATTTCGTGAAGATAACAACACAGAATCACTTGTAGTCGCGGACAACTACGATGACGGAGATTACGTACGGGCGATGATGTTTCTTGAATATTCTAAAAATAAAAACTAGACAACGCAACTCATGCAATATTAATTTTCATTACCATAACTTGTCTCCGGCTGTGTCGGCCCCATCACGAAGGTGTCCGACCGCATTCACAACTCTACTCTCCGACTCGACAAGATAACGTACCTATCCCGCACGATTTTCCTGTAATATTTTCCCTGATTCGTTAGAATTTAATATTATCAAAAGACAATACAGCTGAGTAACACGTAAAGCGACGAAAGAAAAAGGAGATTTTAAACTTTAAACCGCCTTACGTCTAACGGATATCGCGAGACAGATATTTGAATGTTCTGTTGTCCACTTGCTTGTAACCCAAAATACAGAATCTGCTTTACAAAAACCTGTTTTCAACTTTCATCAAATTTGCAAACAATACAATATGAAAATCTCCACTATAAAAACAAAGGTAATAGTATTTCAGGGCAAGGAACCAATACGAACAAAAATAATTATTAATGATCAAATTCTAGAACAGGCGAGCAATTTTAATTATTTGGGAAATGATGTTGGCTATGATAGGAATTATGATATTGACGTTAAGTTAGGTAAGTTCCAGACGATCTGTGGGACAATCAGCCGTATTTTTAGAAACAATGTACGTCGAGGTACAAAATTAAAGTTTTACAAAGTTAAGGCAGTCCCCCTACAGTCCTATGGGTGTGAATTATGGACAACCGAGAACGTATAAAATACAGGCCTCGGAACTGGCGTCCTTAAGAGGAGATAAAACGTGCTCTAAACTTGACTGTATAAAGAACATAAGTGACAGGAGTTACAAGTTTTTAACTTGAATGAAAGATTAAAAGATTACAAACAACGGTGGAAAGAACACATAGAAGGAATATCAGATTCCAGACTGGCCAAACAAGTCGGGAAATACAAACCTATAGGACACAGGTGTGTGGGTAGTCCCAGGAAGAGATGTGTGTAGGATCTTTGAAGGCGGAACAGGCAGCACCTTGCCTATGTCGTGTTGTGAAGATGATGATGATGATGATGATGATAAACCGGCTTATCTCTAGCGGTATTGAAATGGAATTAACACTGTTGCACACCACTATAGAAAAATTATTCCGATTAGCGCTTTCAAGGTTCACAGCTCATCATCAGATCGGGAATAACCTATAGTGGTGTGCAACAGTGTTAATTCTGTTTGTGATTATAACCACTATCACAACTTTATTAATTAGGTATTGAAATGTCTTAGACAGAATGTTTGCTTGGCTATGTTAATGTGTCAATTCTGATGGTAACCGTCTCCATCAATTCAATTGTTACTTCAAATAAATTGCCTGACGGTACTCCAGAGACAGTGTATTGTATAAAACTGTGGGTGTATTGTGTAATATTAAATAATGCGATATAGGAACGGAAACTACCAAGAAGAATTGGCCACAGATATCTTCTCAATACGTAAACACACACACTCACAATTTGTTTTATTAGAACACTTTACCTTGAACTTCAAGTCCACTGTTTGCTTACAAAAAGTATTTATAGAGATTTTTACTAACATGCGATATGCGGCCTGCTTCGTGACTCTCTGGCCTCAGCAGGCATCTTCAGTATCTGTTAACTTTAAGTGTGCACACACCCACATAAATATGTATACCTACAAATGCTTCTAAATATCAACTTGTACAAATCAGACGAAAGTGGTTACTCTATTTTTTTGTATACTAATTTAGTTAACAGAATTTTTAGGAATACAATTTTTTGCCGATTGTTGGGCGGAAAGTACTTTTTAAAATTATAATCGTTACGGAATTAGCACACGCTAATTAAAGAATATAGTAACTCGTTACATACGGCAGGAACTGAATATTATGAGTATACTCGACAGGATTGCCCAGTATCGGCTGAATTGGTGGCAACGTCTTTGCCGAATGGATGACTGTCGCATCCCCAAACAACTATGGAACTATAAGCC
This sequence comes from Magicicada septendecula, assembly GCA_034769895.1. Taxonomy (NCBI): domain Eukaryota; kingdom Metazoa; phylum Arthropoda; class Insecta; order Hemiptera; family Cicadidae; genus Magicicada; species Magicicada septendecula. The sequence continues at coordinate 368,543,478 of CM068373.1, read as the reverse complement.
GAACTGACGGAGAGGTGTGGGACGTCCGAGGAAGTGCTGTAGTGACCAGCTCTAGACTCTTTATTTGAGACTGGAACAAATCATCCTCGGTTTAATGCTTGCAGATGACGACGACGACGACGACGATGATGATGATGATTATGATGATGATCTTCCTTTTATAAGAGCGGCTAATCGCACATTTAATAACAACCGATAAGAAATATTTATGATGAAATTGAAATTGCCGAATTATTTTATCTTCGGCACAAATATTTTATGAATAACTCGTAACGAATTACACACAGACAAAATTTTAATATGACATAATGTGTAAAACGTAATCACGAACAACCTGATGGCAGGAAAATCTTGTATCACGTCTGCTTTATACACAGTAGTTTCACAAAGTCGATGCTTGAGGTAGAACGGTGAGAAACCCGTGACTTCTGACACATTTCGCGTGACTGTAAATCAATGAAAAGTGCAAAAAATATGAGATTGGACAGTCAGTTCGTCAAATAAACGAGGATTACAATGGTGTGTTTATTATTTCAGAAACTAGGAAAATTTTAAAATTATTAATTCAGTACGGTAAGTAACCTTCTTTCTTGGTTCCTGGTATATAATATTCTTCTTCTTCTTCTTCTTCTTCACTACATGGCTTGAGCTATAGCCCGTTCCGACTTCACAGAGTCTCTGACCATTTATCCAGGGTCTTCCACGATCTCTCGTCCCCTTTGGCCTATATCAAACGCTTGTTTAGGAATCTCATTTCTTGGTGATCGTGTGAGAAAAACGGGAAAGACTAACTTCTCTAGTTTAAGAATAATTTAGTTACGTTTCTGTCCTGAACTGGTCTACAGTAGAAACTCACTAATTCTTCTAATGACGTCAAGTCTCATAGAACTATCTATAAGCTTATGATACCATTGTAAATATCGTTCATTAAAAAAAATTACGCTGTTTAAACGAAACTTTTCGTTTAAGCAATGTTTCACAAAATTTATATCAATCACTCAGTGTGATAAATCGCCTAAATCGACGGGTCTACGTCCTATACCTAATATTTAAATTTAATTGAAGCCAACTGTGAAAGGTAAAAATGTTCTGATAAGTAGCAAACATATTTCGAAGCGCGAGATTTCGCCTTAATGACAGTAAAGAATTAAGTTTTACTTACGACTGAAAGTTCCCTTGAAAATCTCGAGTACGTGTTTAAAATCGCACATGGTTTTTTTATATCGAAGAAGAGGTAGCAGTAAATACTTGTATACCAAAGAACAATTGAATTGAATAAGACAATACTAAATAAGACAAATTGACCACTCTTACTGCAGATATTAACGACGAACTTTGAGACTTAATGTAGCTACAGAGTACAATGAATCTGCGGCCAAATCGGAAATGTCAGGGTTTTATGTCATTGTAGTCTGCATTCCACAATGCAGCCAGAGAGATTGAACACTGTCTGTCTTCTTCTCTTTAATCCGACTGTTTAGCTTTGTGATGATCGTTCGTGTTCTGTCTATGTGGTTCGTGTCTCGCCTTTTTTCGTGTACATTGTTGGCGTTAATATGATCTTTTCTCTGTAGTCCTTCGTTCAGATCTGCTCTTAATAAAAAAGTTTTATTTATAGTTAACGTTATGTAAAATACATATAGCACTGAAGGAACGTGTATACTTTTTTAGGAAAGTCGCCTAGATGTTGGGTGCGCATGTGCATACTTATCGTATTAATAACTAAAGTTCATTGACGTCTAAAGTTTCATAAAGTTATGGACGTTCCAACTATAATCAACGCAGTTGAAACATGGACTAATGGCAAAAAATGTTTTTAATTATAACACGGGAACGAAATTTTCAAGAACTGTGAAGTGATGTAGCTTGAGACACTATCTGAGAAACGAGGATTTCTAAGATAGCTTTTACGAATATTTAACAATATTTTTGTGTGTAGGGTCTAGATTTGTTATAAAAATCATTACAGTCACAAGATTGGTTACAGGTTGGTTACCAGTCACAAGAATTATCACAAAATTTAACATTATCTTCAGTTAAATTTTCGGTCTTTCCTGTAATACCTTGTGGTCGACCTGCATCATGATTGCAATCTCTGGATCTGTGCACTGTATATCTAAAACTAAAGCTCTCTACAGTTTTAGATAGGGTACACTAGAGTAAAACGGACAAAACTGAAGTGTCTTGCGGAACGAACTGTGGACACATGTTCCTCAACAAGGATCCGCAAATCAACTGATAGGCTCTTGGTCATCTATGGCAATGATCATAAGAGACTCCATGAAGGACGGAAGGACTGAAGCCAAACCGTGAAAAACGAAGACAAAGATTAAGAATATTTAACTTTTTTTTTCATAGGGTCTAGATTGGTTATAAGAATCATTACAGTCACAAGATCGGTTACCAGTCACAAGAATTATCACGAAATTTAACATTTTCTTCAGTTAAATTTTCGACCTTTTCTGTAATGCTTTGTGGTCGAACTGCATCACGACTGCAATCTGTAGATTATTCGTTCCTCCATCGTGGAGTCAGTCTCGTTGAATATTCAAAAATTCTTGTGAACTGTGTAAAGCCCGTGCACATGCGTGCACTGTAAAATTCATGAAAATCGTGCGTTTAGCTCTGTGAAATTTATAAGACTTTGGGGCATCTTAATACAATTGAGACAACATTGTTGACCACATTATAGGAAGCTAACTGGACATATAGGCCTACAATTCACTAGACTTTTACTCTCCCATAATTAAATATAACCAAACAAAATGTAAGCCTACTTTTTATAGTTTCGTAATGAATCGATTTTTTATTTGGCGCATTAAAAAAAAAATAAAGTGACAATTGGTTTAAAAAATTAACACAGGTCAAAAATGATCTCTTCTTCCGCATGTAACACACAAAGGCAGCTCACATACGTACGAACAACACAAACAACGGAGCGTTCGATAGAGACGTTAACAGTTAATTAAAGCGTTTATTGTTAATTTTATGCGGACTTCCTTATAACAAATCAAAATACGATAATGAAACGAAAAATAGCCCCTACTGAAGTTGGGAATGATTAATTGTGATAGGTTCATAAGGAGCTACATTTTTTATTTTATAAAGCCAAGATATAAAGAGTAAGATTAAGGTGTAGATGTGCGCGTGTGTTCGCGGGTTAGGAGGGGCACACGACGTCGTTGGCAAGAAGGTTGTTGTTCAAATTGAGATATTCCCTATAGATAAAAACGTATTAAAATATTCATAATTATGTATTTTTAATAACGATTTAGAAAAGCACGATATCGTAAAAAAGAAAAAACAAGAACAGTCTGAGCGAAATTAAAACTCTTTAAAAATGCTAGCTAGTTCTTGTGTTGACATGGAATTCTTTATGAGGTGTTGGTAACGCCATTGGCTTTGAAGGGGTAGAGAAAGAGCCAGAGAGAGAGAGAGAGAGAGAGAGAGAGAGAGAGCGAGTGAGAGAGAAGTAAAAGTTGGTGGCTCTTACTGATGGCGGTTCTTGTACAGAACCGGTTTCTTCAATCTCTTATTATATGCTTCTTTTTAGGTGTCTCCTTTTTGTTTTCCTTCTTCGTCTTCTTCTGTCTTCCTTTTTGCTACGCTTACTTTTTTTTGTTAATACCGGCGAGTAACTTAAGCGACTAAGAAGAGAACTCTCAACAGGGAGAAAGAGAGAATCCGGTAACTAACAGCTTTTGCTGCTCGCTTGACCCAATAAAATTTCATGCACCTTAAAGTGAGTCATTATATTAAAAATACGAAAAGCAAGGAAAAGAATATAAAATAAACTTAATTTTCAGAGCCGCCAACCTTCCGTGTTGCCGGCTGAAAATAGTAATTTGTGCCTTTCGTTCTCTTTCCTTTTTTAGAGCAATTAACTGATTGTTATGTATATTACCGGCAATTTATGTTAGATGAATTGATAATAGTCGCCGCGGCTACCCCCTCTCCGGGCCGCCTCGGAAAAAACATCAGAAAATATTCCCCCGCGCGCCCCGCCTCAACTAGCTCAGCCTGTAAAGAGTTTTTTCTACGTAGGTACGTTGTGTGTGGTAGTACGTGCGATCGCGCGCGCGCGCGTGCGCTGTAACAATTTCACGTAAGCGTGTATAATCTGTAAACGGCTGGAAATTGAGTCATTGACTTGCGCGCCCGTACAGGACTCGTGTCCGTTTCAGCGTGCCGCAGTTTGGTTGGGTCTCGACCAACCAAATTTGTTGTTCGTACACAAAATTAAAATGATTGAGTGACGCCACTGAACCAAGAAGGTGTTCGTTAGATTATTTTAATAACATCATTAAAGGTTATCGGAATACATACGTACACACACACACACACACACACACACACACACACAAACTTAATGTAACAGAGTAAATTCGTGTTGTTACCGAACGACATGCGATCCAATACACTTTTTCAAATTACACTGCGCTATAACGTAACGTAACGTAACGAGTCTTGTTTTTCGAAATGACTATATTATACAAAGTGCTGCATTTACCCTCTCTTATTCTTCCCCCTCCCCCTCCGATCGATTATCCTTTTCGAATTCATTTTCCACCGCTCTCAATATTCCACTTCATTTCTCTGGAACGCGTCTGTTGTAATCGTCATTCTTTCATTACGATTCTGGTCCACCTGAGTCGGTGCACTTTAGAGACTGACTATTTGCGTTAAGTCGACCTCTGTGAAAGCCCGTAGCACTCGTCTGGTAAAATGTTTCAAACTTTAACAGCTTGAGCTAAAGGGACGAGGCTCAATTAATCTTTAGGGATTCGGTGAGGCTTGCTATCACTCGTGAAGTTGTGTAAATGTTGGTAAAGTCCGAACTGACAAAACTAAACGCATAGGTTGGAGTAAATTACTATTTATATAAAGTATAAAACTTTGTAGAGAAGCATTTGAATTTACCTGTTCGAAGGCGGATACTTGAACACTTTTAAAAATAACATCAGTTTCAACTCGATTTTTGCATAACTGAATTTATAAGATTACTTTTTGTACTGTGATAAGATTACTTCGATTACAAGATGACCTCTGATAAAATTGATGCAAACAAACACAGAAAGGGGGTAAAAGTTTCTGAGACCACACAATTACCCTTTTTCGGACTTTCAAGACCACCTGAGACGGAGATCGGATTTGATTTAGTGGTAATGAATGTTCACGTGGAATCCAATTGGCCTCAACACCGATCTGAATTGTACAGCCAACAGTTGGGAGTAAAACGTGCTCGTGAACGTTTAAGGAATATGATGTTTGAGGAGGTGGACTCCTGCGATGGGCTCAGAAGCCGATTGATAATGGACAACTCGAGATGGAAGCAACAAGAATTAAATACGGAAGCTGGAATACACTGTAATTTGTTCAGCTTCTACTTTAGTTTAATACCCCTTCACACAAATTTGATGGAGAGCAAGAAAAGCCATAAACATAAACGATTAACAATTCGCCTGGAAAGTTTTCAAAACTTTGTAAAAATAAACGACTCCATTTCCGCGATGTAAGCCTCAACGTCAGTTCAGTTTTGTCAATCAACTGTTATATCCAATTCTCAAAATAAAACCTCTCAGTACAGGTGGGAAGAAAATCAAGTTTCACTGCTTTCCCTTGCATTGTGGAATTAGCGGAAACGAGAAAGCAGACTTTTCAACCAAAAGTAAACTAAAATCATTTCAACATCCGTACCAATACTTTAACTTTACTCCACCAAACTGTTCCTCAACATAACACTTATAGATAAAATTTGTGAAAAATTCATAAAAATGAAGTGAAAACACGAAGTTGAGCAGACTTATGACAGAGAAACGCCCGATACCAGAATGGCTACTGTTATAGCAGTACATTTCTCTATACTGCAGGCTTAACATTCTACAATGTGTAATAGGCCTATGTGTCTTGTGTGGAGAACCAAGTTCAGCTATAGAATGAAAATATGTAAGTGCAGTGCGCTTAATAAGAACGTCTGTAACCATATTAAAAGTCGTATTACACTACACGGGTAAGCAACCTGATGAGCGGTATTGTGGTATTTTAGTATCTAGAATATTAAATAAATCATTTTGGGACAGAAGTTTGTACTTTAAATTCTTACCAGATGAAGTGATGGACACACTTCATCTGGTAAACCGTCACGACGGACTGTCCCAGTCGTTGTAACTTTTTCTTGATGTTTTGACGCCAGAAAGTGTTTTTGGACCAACAAGGTCCTTCAAACGCCACTCGCGTCTTTTGAGAATGACCACAGATTTTTGGTGTCGAAACGTCAAGAAAAAATTAACAGTGATGAAAAAAGTCCGTCGTAAGATTTTGGCAGAGAGGTTTGCATTCATCACCATCTTTTAAAGGAAAAAGAAATAAAATAAATAAATGACATTTAGAGTAGCCCTAGCCTATTCCAAATAAGAAATTGTAAAATTAAAGTGTAGAGGAATTGTACTATCAATTGTAAAATTGAAGACTTTATCATGGAAGAAGAGCAACGAAGGCGAATGTAGTTTCTCTTGTGACTGACCTCTTTATATTTTAAATCAGGAAGTAGTTTGCAAATGTATATTTGGTTTTTTATATTATAATTTTTAAACCCACTATTTATATCATTCAGTATATTAAACTTTATTATTACCTTACAGCAAGAATCATTTGTAAACTGCACATTGTATCTTGTCATGTACTTTGGAAATTTCAATAATTATAAAATATAATATATGTACGTGACAGAAGAATAATTAATAAACATTAATTCATGTGCAGAGAGTGTGGGCATGTATGACACTTGAGCCGATTAGACGTTTTGATTTCTTCGACCACGATGTTTAGTATAATAAAGATGTAAAGAAGAGTATCAGGACGCGTACTGATATTTTGAAAAACTATAAGTCTCCATACCAGCCAAGGTGTCAGAAAGCGTTCTGCATGTAATGCTGGTTCTTTATGTGATACTCTTAATGGGCCAAAGATTCAAGAAAATTTGCTGTTGTAATTGAAGAAAACGTTTTCCAAATCTTAGGAGGTAATTTATGTTACATGACTGACAATACTTGTATAATTTCAAAAAAATTGATCCTTTCTAGAGGACGATAGCCCAAATTAATGTTGTTGGAACTGCTGGCGCGATCAGACGAATTTTAGTATTTGTAGGTACCCGTGCGAGTTTCTCTTTAGATTTAAGTAGCCATACGTGAACAGAGTGATACAGGAAGTTGTACGTAATACTGTCGTTCTCGACGTGTTGATTTAGCTCATTAAATCAAAGCGATAATTTAAAACCGAATTTGAAACTGACAAAATTGAAAAATGCAGGATGTATGAAGAACTCGATCTTGGGTTGGCTGACTGCTAGCGAAGAGGTTGTCCCACATTCTCTTTCTCAGCGGTCCTTATTTCCGTCCACTATCTGTTCTTTTCTCTTTCGCTGGAAGGTAAAAAGTAAGAAGGAAAACGAATAGAAGAGAACTGTGTTTTCTTTTCTTATCACAACTCCGAAAATCGTAATTCACCTACTCCCAAATAATTTATTATTATTTTTAGGTTTCTTAAACAGAACAAGCCGTCTACCATAAGAGGCGTGGTTTTCTGACGTTTGAACTACGTGACTCGAAAGTTCGAGTCCACTTACTGAAGCTGGGTTTTCTCGTGGCTTCCAACTCCGATTTTCTTATGATACGACGCAAATGCCGTAGACCGTGTTATTCGTTAAAACGTTCGGACATTCGTTGAAGATACAGAAAACCTGTTGTAAAACGTTGAAGTCTGGTGCTATAATTCTTGCAAAAGAACGTCATTATTTTATACTCATTATAACAAAGTTATGTGTTAATTTTTAGTAAATGATTTTCAATCATTATTTATCGTATACAACCAGCTACAGTCGCAGGTTATTAGAACTTGCAACTGTATCGTTATACTGTGATTATATTGTTAACTGACAATTAACAAGTAAAAAAATGATATTATTTACACTAATATAACAACTTTTTCCAAATAACAATGTTTATTATCTTAACAGATAGCCTATGTTATTTTACTCTTCTATCCTCCTATTTGAGCTACCACTTCCTTCCGCTAACACAACTTTCTGGAGTTCTTTTCTCTTTTCTTCAGTGTTCCTACGTTTTCTGGCTCACCTTGCTCGACCTTCTTCCGTTCTAACACCCTGTTCCTTCTTATTGTTTTCTCTTCGAACAGAGATCCTTTACCTCTGGCCGACGCCAGAAAGGTGCCAGAAGAGATTCCTTTATAGGCCGGTGTAAAGTGAAGTTGAGAAAAAGTGTGTGCTTTAAAAATTCTCGTTTTGAGTTTTACATCGCCATTGACTTGCGTTCGAGACGTTACTTGAATGTTCAGTCAAGTGAAGATTACTGAACTTATAAGAATAACCAGTACTTCGAAGATAAAGTTTTATGTAACTTCTTATGTACGTATGTATTTAAGTGAATATTCGTGTCGGGGGGGGGGGCGAAAGTACTCCTGGCTTCCGAAGTATCGTGTTAAAGAAGAATGATGGATTTAGACCGGCGAGAAAAGCTTACGAAAGTTTGAGTTTTCTTGGAGAGTTCAAGACAACTGAAGCTTCTTGAACCATCTGAAAGGAGAAGAGCTAATTGGTTACACATTTCCGCATAGCGAATTTAAAGAGAATAGGCATAATTGAAGGAAAAAAAGGAAAAAATTGCAGAGGAAGGTTTCTTTTCTAATATATGGTCAATGTGGTTAAAGACGTGCGTAGCATGAGACTCTAAGCGGCTCGACATATGGCAAGAATGGACTCTCGACGGTCCGTAAGGATGTTGTATTTCGTTCGTGGTGGGAATCGAGGGAATCGACCCCTGGATAGACGGAGGAAGAAGTGAAGCGATGTACTGCACGAGGATCTTATCCAGATCGTGATGCGGAGAATAGGAGATAAAGAGTCCGATAGTGAAGGATCTTTGTAGAGGCGCGCCGTCCTCTGAGTCTGGTTGCTTAAGTTAAAGACACGAATTGTGATACTGCGCATCGGAGAAGAAGGCTGAATATCCAGAAGCGTGGAGAACAGCGGCCAACCAGCTTGCGGGATGCTAATCTAATACTTGTATCACATACCTACACATACACAACACGTACATATGAAGTTGTCACTAATTTTTATCTTTCTAGGTACTGTTTGTTAACAATAGTTCAGACACCTTCACACGCGTGAAAATTTTTCAGAAAGTCAGTCCTCTTGCCTTTTCAAAAAGGGAAATTATTAATTGTTTTGCCGTAATAATATGTTCTGTTCATTAACACTACAAGGGGTTTTAAAAGATTACAAAATGTGCTATGTATTGTTACTGTCAGAGGTGAACCTACGGGGTGACGTGGGGGATATATGTCCCCCCCGAAATCCGAAAATGTTGGAGCAAAACTTCTAAACTGGTTGCGTGTTTTTTTTTTATATATTGAAAAATACTGACAATCATTATATTTTTTACCAAAATTATTTAACATTATTTTACTTGCTGTAAAATTTATATCCACAACCCTGTTGGACAACTCTTTAAAGTGAATATTTTAAAGTGACAGTGAATACTTTAACATGTTCTCTTTAAAATATTTATACTCCACAGAAAGGTATTACTAGGGTTGCAAGACAAACTGGAAACCTATCGGATGTTTGTTTTTAATTAATTTTAATGAAATTAGTGAATTACAGCTATTATTAGCCTATCAGTTTTAATTTTTGTTACGATTTTCATTATAACATGAGAAAAACAATATTTTAAGAAAACGATATGTGGTTGAAAAAAATCCCCCCCAAAACGAAATCCTAGGTTTGCCCCTGGTTACCATTGTGAATGATATAGGTCTCTACTTATCCCGTTACAGGCAGCAACGACTCTCTTAGTCATAATCGGCGATCAGCTTTTCAGCAACATTACGAGGCTACGTCAGCGCTCAGAGACAGCTACGCAGCTATAATTACGACAGTGAAAAACGACAATTATACAGGCAGCGCGCGTAAGTGGCGTTTCAGTGAAGTTAACAGGCATTAAATATTTTGACTGGACAAATGTCGCGCGCAGTTAGTTCCCGCGGAGAACGAGACAACGTTTAAAGTAAAGAAGCCAACCGAGTCTTCCTGTCATTAATTTTCTATACGTACACCGGCTGAAAGTGGCTATAAATTTTCGGATTAACGGTTAAACAGGTTCTGACTGACCATCTCATTCCTTTATGAAATGATACCAGCTGTTACACAGTCCCGCCACCTAACGCACTCCTTACGGACAATACCGACTACACACGTGCTGCTGCTGGTGACCGCTTAGTAGTGTGGTATGTAAATTGTCGTTTTATTTTACATTAACGAGCCTTCTGCTCCTTTGCCCTCACCAAATTGGTAACTCGCGTCTTTCACTCTCTGTTACGTCACGTAAAATAATTTTTTTTTTAAATATTGTTTTTGACAGGTGTTCGTACGCCTCCTTTCTTGTTTCTACACCTGCAACTCTCTCTCTTTATCTCTCTTTCTATCCTCTCCCCTGTGTGTGTGTGTGTGTGTGTGTGTGTGTGTGTGTGTGTGTGTGTGTGTGTGTGTGTGTGTGTGTGTGTGTGTGTGTGTGAGAGAGAGAGAGAGAGAGAGAGAGAGAGAGAGAGAGAGAGAGAGAGAGAGAGAGAGAGAGAGAGAGAAAATACATATAAAACGTGTAATTTACAAATTAATTTGTTTCAAAATAGATTAGCTGTCACGTGAGTACATCATATAATAAACGAAGAATATCACTTAATCAGTATGATGAAGCGATTCGTTTTCTCCTTTTTTTTTTTAAATATAAACATGACTTTTGGTACATGTCATGTATTGTTAGTCCATTTCTCAGGCACGTAGAGTAGTCACAGACAGATAACACTAAGTAATATGTACCGACACGAATCACTGTGGATACGGTTCTCTGTAAATGTGTAGTACGCCTATCTTATTATTGCAAACTTTGTTACTATTCGAACAATACTAAACAACTATGAAACAATTAATCAGTTCTACTATTAATGTTCTAAAACACTTTCCTGCTAAAATCCTAATAGTTAAATCAAGAAAGATGTCCCTTTCGTGTCTTCATCAGTGATTAGAATCGTTTACGACTTATCCCTTAGAAGTTGTTATTTCGTAGGCCGATCATTGACTACACTTTCACTTAACTGAGGAGTCTTTAACACTGAGTAGGCCTACACTGCACTGTAAGTTTGAGAAACGTCTTTAATTAAACTAAGGATGTTGATTTCAAATGTTAGAGGAATGCAATCGGGTGACATAAATAAGAACAATATGTCAACAGATTAAATTAATTAGTTCCGGGAAAACATCGTTTAAATGGCACGTAGTCATAGGCTGTCGAAAACTATTGAGTAGTTCATAATATTGTGTATTTATAAATTATGTTTCACTACCGAGAAAGGAGATGGTGAATTGTTTCGCTTGGAACATGCTCTTATACGGCGACATAGGCATTGAGAAAAGGAGAAGAGTGGATGTTATCGGCCTTTGAGATGTGAACATGAAGAAGGATGGAACGGATTTTCTGGAAGAATAGAGTGACGAATGAGACGGTGCTTGAAATAGTTGGAGAGGAAAGGCGGAGAGTGTTGGATATCATCTGTGGCAGGAGGAGAAATCGGTTAGGACACTATATGCGGCAAACACGAGGTAATGTGATGGTAGAAACACTGGAAGAGATGGTAATGGAAGGCACTGTAGAGAGCGGAGAAGACACCAGACGATAAACGGTACGGATGCGATACCAGGAAATGAAGAGACTAGCCCAGGATAAGAAAGCGTGGACGGAGACTTTGAAAGACCTGCCCTTATTTATCCTGAAAATACATGATGGTGATGATATTAGAATCAAGTGATGATGATTATTATTATTATTATTATACTGTACATGAATATTGTGTGTGTGTGTGTGTGTGTGTGTGTGTGTGTGTGTGTGTGTGTGTGTGTGTGTGTGTGTGTGTGTGTGTGTGTGTGTGTGTGTGTGTGTGTGTGTGTGTGTGTGTGTGTGTGTGTGTGTGTGTGTGTGTGTGTGTGTGTGTGTGTGTGTGTGTGTGTGTGTGTGAATACAGAGAAACATACAAAATAAATACGTATTTATTCACCTACATACGTTTCTTGGTAATTTTGTGCTTACGGTACACGTCTACTAGATATAGATGAAGTAAAGAAGGAAGAAATTATGTAGTCATTAAGCGACTACCTTCGGAAGGGAAGAAATTGTAAGAGTACCAAAGTCTGGGTTGTGGTAAAGAAGACAATACTCCGTAATGTAACTACAAATAATTCTAGAATTAATACAATACGTGTACAAATTAATACTAGAACAGTGAAATACACAATGATTCGCTTAAATTTATCGAGTTAATTTTATTTAACAACAATTTATAACATGTTGTCTCGAATTACCTCGTATTGCTTTTAGTATTTTCCTGTACGTTTTTAGTAATTCTATCCTCTGCTTGAAATTATAATCTACGATATACGGTATACGATATATAATACGCGGCAGATTGTGTATTCATATATATATGTAAGCCTATAGTCCCTGGCCAAATTATTAGGCCACCGATAGAGAAAAACAAAAATTGTCTGTTTCAGTTGTACCTAAACGGTTTCCACTTTGTTTACAATTCACAGCAGTTAAATAGCGTTAATATAACATTGCATTTTGTAAAAAAAGAGTAGAGGATTTATGCCTACCGTATATATCGACCGTAGGAAAAAAGTTTGGAACGAAAATCAGTGTCATGAATACTAAAGTAATGGGGGTCAGTAAAGAAAAGAATGGGGTAGATGTGATAATAAAACATGAACATTTTGAACAAGTAGACCTAGAGTCATTCAAATATCTGAGGAATAAAATCAATTGGAATGGAAGTTGTACAGAGGATATTAGAGACTTACAATTAGAAATATAACGTTTAGCAGAGTAAGAAACCTGTTGGATATAAGAGGCACTGATGTTAAGTTACGGAAGAGATTTGCAGAATGTTTTATACTGAGCATTGTAATGTATTTATTGGAGACATGGGCGATTGGAAACAGAGCAAAACTGGAAAGCTTTGTAAACTGATTGTGGCGAAACATTGAACAGCTTAGCTGTAAAGAAAAGGTAATACATGAAGAAGAGCTTGGAAGAATAAATGTAGAGAGAATATCAAAGGAGCCATTATAAAGTAAAACGTAAAATGGATTGATCACATTTTAAAAAGAACAGTTTACAGAAGTTACTAATTGAGCGAAAGATAGAAGGTAGGAAAGGGCGAGGAAGAAGAAGATATGACGTTTGGTAGATTTGATGGTGAGGAGAAATTGTACACACTGAAGAGAGCGGCCACAGGATAGAACAATGTGGAGAGTATAATCCAGCTGAAACCTGTTTTAGGGTAAATTAATCATTGATATTGACGAAGATTGTTGACATCATTGAACTTGTTTAATTAAAAGAGTTGTGTTAGTGGTTATAATCACAAACAGAATTATCACTGTTGCACACCACTATAGACAAATTATTCCTATTAGCGCTTTCAAGCCTCTCAGCTCATCGTCAGATCGGAAATCAGTGGTGTACTTGAAAGCGGAAATCTGATTTTCGATCTGACGGTGAGCTGAGAAGCTTGAAAGCGCTAATCGGATAATTTTTCTATAGTGACCGATATTTCTATATGCAACAGTGATAATTCTGTTTGAACTTGTTTACTACAATTTTAACGAAACAGTTCAGTGAGTAGGAGAACCCTGGATTTCGACCAAATTGGGAATGTATTGGAGCTTTTAAAATGTGAAATAGAAAATAAAAATGTCACTAATAATATTCAATTCATTGTCAGAATGACTGACACCGGAACCATGATTCTTTAAAGGAAACTACATTAAAACTATGTCCAGGAGGATGAAAGTGTTATAAGAGATTTTAAAAATTAAATAACAGGAAAATAACATTTAATCTATTTAAATTACTTAATGATTCAGCCAATCGTCCTGTTGGACTGCCGAAGGACTTTGGTACAGATCCATGCCTGCTTCCAGCAGGACGTAACTTCCTTATGACAAATTTGTAAGCTGCCTTCCGGTAGGACTCATCCTTCTGGCGGTCCTTGACGAGTTGCAGAATAGTACTTTCAGTGTTAGACATGGCGGAAGGTCTTTCATTTCCATTAAAACAATTTATTATACAAAATAATAAAACACTTATTTTCACAGCTGTATCATAATCACTGCTATAATTCGCACAACGCATGTATTGTCAGTAACAGATGCGTCAAAATATACCACAAAAAAGACGCGATTTACACTTTTCTAATCATGGTCACCATTACTGAACGGATTCTTATGTGTGCTAATCGAGCTCTTTCCATTGAAAATATTTACGAATCTGCCCAGGATATAAAGGCCTATTATGACCAATCGAACGTCCCCGTCGTCCTTAAAAAGGTACTGCCGGCAGCACCTTGTTGTACGTTTCATTATTAAGTTTATGAACAAAAAAATTGCCAAATTTGCGTTAGTTCTTTTTATTGTTTAATAAAAATACCAATAAACTGATAATTTTTATACTGACGGCACATTGGAGGCAGGTATTGTTATGAAAAAAATTAAAAAAAAAATAATAAATTGAACAATTAGTTAACTTCGGATTACTGTAATCTATTTATTTTATACATACATATACATAATCGTAGGCCTACAAACACACATAAATATACAGCGCACACATTGTATTATCTATACTGACCTCTCTTTTACTTTTACTGTCACTCCTCTGTTCTTCCTCTGTGCGTGCGTGCGTGCGTGTAAGCGTCTACGTGCTTGCAGGCATTAGGGTGACAGCAAAAGCATGTGTTAGCGCGTTATGGGCACCACATGTTCACGTACAGCATATATTATACGCGCGCGCGCACGCATACACGCAGATAAGAAGACACAAAGAGAGCAGAGAGAAGACGGCAGAGTTGTAGACAAATTGGAGTTGAAGTGGGAGATACTTTACGGCCTGTTAAATAACTGTTCGCTGCCCCTGCTACCGCTCGCTCGTTCGCTTGACATTTATGAGAGAATTCCTTTTCTGTTTGCTTTACTCACAGGATCTACTCCTCTTCTCTCTCTCTCTCTCTCTCTCTCTCTCTCTCTCTCTCTCTCTGGCTCTCTCTCCTACTCACTGTTTCCAATAACATACCGTGTATAAAAAACTACTCTCTGTACTGCGGTTTTCTGAATAATTACGAAACATTGTAATTAAGTAGAACTAATGAATCATTATTTTAGTACTGACAGTAATTAAAAAATTATGAAAAGCTTAGTAATGTTCGGTCAATTAACTGGACACGATCTTGAAACATTTGAGTCGACGTTTCGACAAACCTTACTGCCGTCATCAGGACTTCTACATGGGCTGTGCAAACCACAAAATCTCGAGGTATGTGTATTGGTATTTTTTTTACCGCCTATGCTACAGGTAATGAAGATGTCTATAAATTTTCTCGACACAAATATTGTAAAATTAAGTCCCGTTAATTGACCGAACCTCTTCATACATTTCATCACTAAGTAGAACTATACTGGTATTATTGACCGAACCTCTTCATACATTTCATCACTAAGTAGAACTATACTGGTAGTATTTAAATACACAATATACGTTTTACAAAAAACTTTACATGTTGGTATCAGTTATCCTACGTGTTTCTAAGTATTACCTAGGTATAGGCCGACAGATATCTGTAGAAACACGTATAACATTAAAAGCTAAAACTAAAGCTTTTGTTATGTATGTATTATGATATAAATTTTGCTCATAGTGTTTTTGCAATTTTTAGTGTTTATTGTACGATTGTCTGCGTAATTTTACTATTAAAAAAAACGTAGAGTAATTGGGAGTGTTCGTAATTTTTCCGGTTATTAAAAAATTATCTAACATTACAATTCATCTAATAACAAATGTATGTCATTCAAAAAAAGTGAGCGTGTTCTGAAAGGATGCTTAGGCCTAATAGTAGAAGCTGTATGCGGGTTTGTGTTCATTTTTTTACGCCTGCAAGTGTAGCCTGTAACTTTTGTGTTTATATATATAATTAAATTATAAATGTATTTTTCTAAGTTTTTGTGTTTACAAAATAATAACTGAATTAAAATGCGTGCGTAGAGGCTGACACTTATGTTCCGTTATGTTTGTAATAAAGCAAAATAAGGTATAGACAGGTTAATACTATTGTTTTCAGGTAGTCAGATAAGTATAGATCTAACTTTCAAAATATATAAAGGTTTGGTCCCATTCATCGTATATATGCTACGTAAAGATAAACAGAGAAAAAAATAAATAAAAATATTGAAACGACAACAGACTACCTTTGTTAGCGTAGATTAAATTTTCTTTCTAAACGCCATCGTCGGTTAAAGAAGTGATTAGCGTAGATTAAATTTTCTTTCTAAACACCATCGTCGGTTAAAGAAGTGAGAGACTGTTTTGGCAATAAACGCATCGTTAAGTATTACGAGCACAGTTTCCATGGCCAGATTGAATTCTCTGTGAGAGGCTCAGCATCGACACAATCAGAAGATTCAAGATTTCCTGCGGGAAATCATGGTACGTAACAAACGAAATTATCAGGCGCGATCTTGAAACAAATTCGTTCAGTGAAACATTCAAAAACCTTGAGTGCTGTCTATTTTGAAAAACTAAGTGCACGTGCTAAACGGATTAGTTAGCCACTTGTTAAGTGCTAACAATGAAGTGCGGAGGCTTGAGAAGTGTTTCTGACTTACCAAATATGCCTACCTTTGTGGAGATTTTGCTTGTCACAAAATACTAGCGCTCTGGCATATGCAGTAATGGGTTATTCTATTATGAAGTATATGCACAGTCATATAATTTACTGAATGCCGTATAAAATCATGGCAGGCTGTAAATTAATAAGACAAAAATTGTATTCAATCCTTACAACCTAGAACAACGTGCTCCCGAATGAGGAGTATCTTCTGTCAGTAACTTCAGTAAAAGTCCTTACTATTGTTGCCACGTTACCGTACTAAAGAACAAATTAAACTATTAAAAACAGTTGTTAACAATATATGCAATTAACTTTATTCGAGTTATTCTTGTTTAGGTCTACTTAAATCTGACTTAACTCTGAACTCTCGTTCCGTTTTTTTTGGATGGCCTGTTACAATATGTGTAGCCCTACAATACACAGTTCCATAGTTTTGCGTTCTCCATTTTCTACAAGAATATTCAGTAATAAGATTAAATATTAAAGATTTTAACTTTATTTACATATATTTATGACCTCTTGCAAACGTTACACGTGTATTCCTGTCTACAAAGATATGTATGCCTATCTACATCATAAATATAATTAAAATACAGGTATACTTGTAATTTCGGGAAAATTACAGCTTAATTTTTTTGTCTAGTTAACGGAAGTAATTTTAGGTTAGGACCGTCTCCACACAGTTCTCAGTCTGCTAACTGACGATTTGCGCTAAGCTCCAGATATATTCTATGGATCTCATTAATGACAACCATCCACAAAAAACAAAACTGTGATTAACATACCCGATAACTTCGCAAATTTTTTAGCTGCGTTCTCATTGAAATAACAGGTAAAGTTGAAAAAATTAATTTAGAATTCAGTCATAATGAACGAACGCGCCTGCAATCTGGCGGTTAACATCGAAACCAATTAAACACAAAAGGTAGACGGTCAGAATCTTTTCCAGAAAACATTAACGGAAATTAATCATGGAAACTTAGTAACATTGACGGAAACTTTCATAATTCGCATGAGAGTGTCATTGTCAACACAGACTGGCAGTATCATCAACCTGGCCAGAATGTCAGAGTGTGTGTAGCAGCATCACTGTGCACACGCGTAACTGAATCATTGGTTTGTCTATTGTAGTTGACCAAACGTCCAATTATTACAGGGGAAACGCACACAGTAATACAGTTTTGTGTTGTTTATCATGATTTTTCGTGTTAAATTAATTTTTTTTAAATAACTATTGATTTGAGAACGTGATTAAGCGGATAAGCTTATTAGGAAGAGATGTCACCCTAGGTTTCAGGTGAAAACGCATAGGGATCAGGTGGTGATCGGTTTTTAAACCGATCTTCACGAATTCATTGCGATTTACAAAAATGTAAACAGTAGATTACTTATTATTATTATTATTATTATTCCGGCTGTACGATGTTTACACATTTTCCGGAACCAAAAATTACAAAAGTGATTGATTCCTCAACTTCCACTGCTGCTTGTCCATCCAAAGATAATTTTCAATATCTCGTTCCCTCGATATAGTCTGAATTTCTTCTATCCAGGTGATAGGTGGTCTTCCTCTTTTCCTTCTTCCTGGTGGGGTCCATTCCATAACTCTCCTTGGCAATCTTTCCTGTGCCATTCTTTTCATGTGTCCAGACCATTGTAATTTTTTTGTTTGTATAAAATCAACAATTGAATTTTTCTTATTCATTCTGTCCTTAATGAAAATTAGAAATGAAGTCAGTAAGATTACTTAAGATTCAATATGAATTAAGAAATAATTGCTTTTAAGAAGTCTAAACTTAATAAGTTGTAATAAGTAAATTTATAAATAGATAAATATTAAGAAAAGTAAATTACTATATCATCGTTTACATTTTCCAAAAAGGTTTATCGAATTGTGTAGCACAGATTTTAATATGACATGCCCACATTGGAAACAAGGAATAGTGATTAAAGTGAAATTACAGTTAGATGGTGCAAATAATGCTACTACTTTACCTTCTAGAGTTAATGTTTCTTGAAGGAGATTGTCACAAGGGAAGATTAATTCGAAACCGCAGAAACTAAGAGTAATACAAAATTTCTATCCGACCTTAAGAGCGCTTTATTAGATGTCAATGGAATCTTTTCCTAAACAAGTTTACACACAAAGAGAGACATAGCGGTGACGTTTGACGTATGGTGACACTGGACGTTCTATACAGGTCCTGAAAAGTAATGGACACAATGACACTAGGCAGCCAGAGACATTTTTCTTAATTTAGTTTCTATAATGACAAAAAGGGACGAGAAATTCTTAGTTCATTATGTAATATCTTTTAATTCGTGTGATTTCGGTCTTCACTGCCGACCATTTTGTAAAATGTGTTTTCTGTTGCCAAAGAAGAGATAAAGTACCATTTCAACACTATATATTTTACAGGCCTATACTTTAATGTACAATCATTTACTATAACCACTAATATGAGCCATCTTAAGGTACTTCAAGATACCTATGAGACGTGTACCATTTTGGTAACTTGAACAATCTGTAAATTCTAAATTGGCTCAGTATCTGTATCAGTACCTATTGGTTCAGTACCTATTTCGGTTATAAAAAGTAGTACACGAAGCTTTGTTTTTACCTAAAGAGCATACTCAATGGTATCTCAAATTAGTATCAATGTACTCGTGTGCGCCCTCGCGCACTACAGTGAGTGATAGACTCACAGTCGCCCAGAAACTGGCCGGTGACGGATTATGTAATCAGCGGTGACCTGCAAGTCCCGATCAACCCTTGTGTTTCCCGCCGCAGTCTCAGGGGAGGAGGGCAATGAATGACAACAGTTACTTAAGGGGAAGAAAAAACGTTTTTGGTTTATTACGGATCAAGTATGCGTTTTAAGTGGAGCGCGGTGGTGCCGATTTCCTGCCCCCTCGTCGCAGTGGGTGGAGCGAAAGTTAATTAACAATGAAAGAACAAGTGGGTGGGTGATTTTATCGCCGGCTCTGAATACACGCACGCATGCCGTGTTTACTTCGCCAGCCTGGTTGTAGGCTATGTATTTGCTGCAATTAAAGCAAGCGACTAACGCATAATAGGCCTAAGCTTAACGAGTTATATAAGTGCGATCGACTGTACTTAGCCGTTTGGAAACTGATATATTCACAACACGATATGCAACCACTTGGAGGAATGTAATTTACATGTTTTATGAGCGACTACTTTCTCTCTCGATGTCTGTGTTCCCTTTGAGGGACGTATAATCAAGAGTAAATAAACAACAGCAAAAATTATGAAAACTTAGTAAAGCAGTCCTTACAATTGTTGAAAACATCATCAGGTGGGCCGTTAGGCGGTGGTCCGCAGTTGTTGCTATCGACATACTGATGTCTCTACCTCGTGTCTGAGGTGAATTGGCGGACACCGTGCCAATCTAAACACTGATGATGGCTCCGATGATAAGGGCGCGACGTTTATCAACAGTAACAACTGTGCACCACGGCGTAACCGCCCGGCTGATAATAATAATATCATCAATAATGAAGGCGGCCGTGAAAACTTAAGAACTTGCGTAATCGTCACAATGTTATACCAGAAACCGTAAAACTTTACGCAGATACGTAGAGTACTGTTTCAAAACTGGCCTTGTTTTATGACACAACGTTTAACATAATTTGTTTAACGTACCGCGAGTTAAGTTGCCCATGAGTGTAGGAACTTGGTACGTAGGTGCTAGTTCCAATTTCCGACCAACTCTATAAAATCAGCCTGAGTTTTTCAGCTCCCAGTTTTCGACTCGGCCTTTGGAAATGAGCATCTCGGACATCCAGGATAATGGGCGGCTGAAGTGTAGTGCTGACCACATAGCTTTCCTCTTTTGTGAATGGCTTACGTAAGCAGCCTAGCTCGACTAAACACTCTGGAGATACTTCAGTTGTAAAAAGAGTAATATTATTAATCACGTTATTAATTTTTAAAATATATTTTGAGGGCTCGGCAACTAAGGCCTTAAGCCCGACGTTTGCCAGGAGCACCGTTCGACCGGATGTTTTCTTCTCACCTACATTTTAGTTGGCTCAACGAAAGTAGAAACTCGTAAACACTAAGACGCAAAACGACATTTTCAAAGCCAGTACAGTAATTTTGCTGCTGTTAGGAAGAAAGAGTTCTGTCTATCGCTAACTATTCGTTTTCGAGTTCTTCTTTCAGGTTATCTTTCACTCTATGTCTCAGCCTCACTTCTGCAAGAGCACTACAGTCTTCGATTATGTATGTGTTTCACTGTAAGTGCTCCGCCGCAAGTGCAGACGGTCGTTCTTGTCCTTGTAGGAGGTACGAAGACGTCAATTTCTTGTGCCCAATGCGCAGTCTGGCACCGATATTATTATTAATTTAATTATTACTATTATTATTAATTATTATTGCTTTTATTTTTATTATGAAGTCTTTTATTTTTATTATTGTAACATAGTGAAGAATAAAAAGTCAGATGTGAGCCCTAGGGCTGAAGAACAATAGGCCTAGCCCGAAGTAACGTGTCCTAGAAGAGGAAACGGAGGTGGTTCTTTAATGGGTCGGGTATAGGTTTAATACCCAAACCCTCAGGCACCGAAAGTGTGCACCTTTCCGGACATTTGTACAGCAAATTTTTTCACCTATCCTCGTAAAAAAAGAAAAAATCATAACAACGAACGATCAAGCGACAGGCCTAAATGGAGGTGGATGGATTGTGTAAGGGATGACTTGAGGGTAAAGCAGCTATTGGTAGAAGATGTATACGACTGGGCCAGATAGAGACAAGCTGTCAGGAACATCGAACACACATACACTGGAAAAGTACATAGACTACCGAGGAAGAAGTAGAAGAAGAAGAAGATTTATTATATTACATTATTATTGAGATTCATACCAATAAAAGAATTCTTGCACTAAAAACTTTTAGTTTGGTGTACAATTTGAGTTTATGTAATAAAATGTTAATGACTTGAAAGACGTTACGTTATTCTGGTCACACTTTATATGCAGATGTATATGTTTACTGTATATAATTAAAATAAATCACTACTGACATTTTTAGGAATCATAACCGCTGATAATTTTATCTGGTGGAAATTTTGCCCAAAACCAGATGAGAAACATAGCAAAACGAGTCCTTTCTAATTCATAAAGGAAAGCTTCTCAATTAGAAAATAATGGCAAATCACAGGATCTATTGGGAAAATTAAATTACAGCTCAGAAGTGAACGAATGAGGTACTGAGATCGTTAAAGTCGACTAGTGAATGACACAAAGTGGTTAAAAAATGTGCGATAACATCCTAAAATCAAACCCTAAAGTAAAAAGTAATAACACAATAAAAATACGTATTGAAACATTGTTTACAAGATATTTATTGACGTTTTACGTTTAAAAATGATAACTACAGTTTTAATAAAGAAAAATAAAGGTACACCAAGAATATATGAAACCAAAATACACTTTTTAAAACTTTTTTAGAGTTTAATGTCTACGTCCCTTGATTTTTTGGCAATGTCATCAACAACTTCTTCTGGAGCCACTGAATTGAATTTCCCATGTCAAACATAAGTTATAGGAAATGCTGTTTGTATATTTAGTAAATAGTTTAAATACTATGTTAGTGTATATATACTACATTAGCGTACACAGCTGAACAAATTTGGAGGTTAATAACATTCCTTGTCAATTTTTTCGACCCTCTGGGGGGGGTCCCGTTCGCCCCCCCCTTAAATGCGCGCCTACTTGACAGTCGCGTAAAACCATAAAGAAAATATCTGCGGCTCGTAAACAAACTAAATGGCAGAATGAAACACCGAACGTTTACAACGTAAGTATACGAATTGCTTTTCCGTCGCCACTGTAGTGTTCGGTTGTGTAACGGATTGTGGTGTGTGTGTGTGTGTGTGTGTGTGTGTGTGTGTGTGTGTGTGTGTGTGTGTGTGTGTGACATGTCCCGTCCCACGTGATCAACTGAAAGCCAGCTGTTTGATTTCTCATGACAGTAGTAGCAGGGCCACAGAAACGACGAAATAAACTTTGCGGACATAATAACTTGGCGAGGACGTTTAACGTCTGGCCGTAGGGGTCAATAAATATGTGGCTATTGAACGTAATATCTTTTGTGAGGTGACAAACGAAACAGCGTTGGAAAACATTTTACGGGATACTGTCGCTAAACATGTTTCCAGCAGTCGTTTTCCAAGCCTAATTATTTACTGACGCTGTGCTTGCTTTATTGTTCACATCTCTATCTTTTCAGTAATTCTAATAATAATATATTAAATCTTCAATACGAGATCCATTGTTACTATGAATCTAACTGTTTATAGCACACTTTGTACTCCTTATTACTTCTAGTTTGCGGTGTGGCGACTCGGTGAGTGCCCTCCTCCCCCAACTGACGAATTTCGCTCTCTGTGTCTTGATTTCCGAAAGGCTTGGTAATAACAATAGTACCAATAAGCTCCCTGAGCTGCAAAACTCGCTCACTTCTGTGAATGAAGTACATTTATTATTACATAAATTTCGATATTGGATAGATTTTCTAACAATTTCCCCCTCACATTTTTCACCCATATTTTTAGTGGCATCAAGCTAAAAGGCAACAGTGTTCTGTAGGCTAGAAGTATGGACACGCATGCCAAGTTTTACGAAAATCGATTGATGCTTTCAAAAGTTATTATGAGGCATACCCCAAACAGACGGAGAGATAGACAGACTCATAGATAGGCTATATAGACAGACAGACCATTCCAAGTACCAAACGGTCGAGTTGAAACTGAGGACTCATTTCGTTCGTTCAGTTATTAGTCATATGCATTCTCAAAGGTGT
Organism: Magicicada septendecula; assembly: GCA_034769895.1. Taxonomy (NCBI): domain Eukaryota; kingdom Metazoa; phylum Arthropoda; class Insecta; order Hemiptera; family Cicadidae; genus Magicicada; species Magicicada septendecula. The sequence continues at coordinate 368,519,854 of CM068373.1, read as the reverse complement.
ATTTTATTTTCAGTTATGCTACACTATTAATTAATGGATTAGAATAGCATATTGTTGTGGATACCGCAAGAACCTAAACCTTTTGAAAACCAGAATAATATCACAGTTGTCTACTTAAGATAGAGGATACTTGTGCTAATAAGTGCATATGATAACGCGTAGAGAATCCGAGTAAATTTGAAAGGAAAAAAGGCTTACCAAGAAAAATTTGCTTACCAAGAAGGTTGTCTTAGAAGTATATCACCTCTGGTTACAAAAGAAAAGACAACGACAGGAAAAGAAATTGTTTGTGTCTAATACTTAATAACCTTTTCGTTGGTATGTTGTGACGATATCTATTTAGTATTGGGACATATGATGTAAAAATTTGTTTACATCTGAGGATGGCCCCAGATTTTTAAGGTCCAATCGCGGCGTTTAGAATTGTTTCTAAAACGTTGGCTAATATCCGAAATATTATAATATGTAACGGTAATAATAATAACTTATTTTTATTGTTTGTAACTTGTTTTCGTTATAGGCGTATTATTGTTGTTGTTGTTGTTGTTATCACTACTAGTTCATCTTCACCGGACATTCTGTCCGAAGACAGGTTCATCTGAACTGTTCTCTCTTTGCTGTCGGTCTCTGCTCTGCCTTTTTAAGGTAAGTTCGCGCCATCATCTCTTCCTCTTCCTTTCTTCACTGCAATCTTTTATTCTATTATTAATTTCTTTAAACATTTTCTCAGTGTGGTAACCGGTCCAATTTTCTTTCCTCTTTCTAAACAGCTGGAACCAATTTCATCTTGAGGTTTATTCTTATTTCTTCGTCATTGTTGTTTTATCTTTACAGGTAATCTTTTCAATTCTGCCCTATCAACACATTTTGTAATTTGTTAATTTGTTTAACCAGTAATGATATTTTATAGATAAGAATATGTAAATCCTCTCATTTATATGAAAAGAACATTCTATCTTCAATTTACATCCCAGTGGGTAGTTTTATCTTCATGCTATTGTTTTACCAATGCATGATTTGTTAAGAATCCTAGACATATAAATCCGATTAGACTGGCTGAAGTAATAGTTCTTGCGACAAGACTATTAACTAAACCTATACGAACATTTCGTTACCTACATTGTCCGTCACAAAACAGACAGTAATCCGCGTTCCACGTGTCCGGTCATATTCGTGTAACTTATGACGCTTGACTAACACACATTCGTCCAACAAGAAGTTAGCAGACCTTTCAACCAACGATGATCAATACGGCTGTATCGGACCGTATAAGTAATACTTAAAAACAGCGAAGTGAGAACTGATCGTTAAAAAAAATTGTGAAACATTTAGTGAATAACAAAGTAGCAGCTCTCGTTTTATATGTAAGGAAAAGATGCGATCCGTTTAACTTAAGCGATTCCCAAGTGTCCGTGGCACAAAAATAGTTGTTATTTATAGACACAAACACACACTCACTATAAATAATACGAGCTTAACGAAGCAGAATTCTTCCACTCCGGCGAAGTGTAATTGATTCATGTGCTGCAGACGCTAAGCCACGAAATCTTGAATGAATTGGGATAAGCGTTTACGAAGCGACAGGTGGTCCAGTCACCGTGTACATAATTAATAATTATAATACGCATTAACCCAACATACGAGATGTAACATGATTGAACATCTGGTACTGAATCTATTGTAAAAAAAAAGGCTACATTTATCTTTTATCTGTGTCTATCAGTTAGTCAGTTACCCCACCCCTGAGATTGTAAATGTCAATTCCTAACTGAAAACCGGCAAGTTTTGAAGCTGTTAAGTAATAAACTTCAATCAAAATTACTAAAATGTTTCGTTGTATGTAAAAAATGAAGAAGCCTAAACCAACGGAAAACAAACACCTTTTCTCTACACACATACAAATAATTTTGTGTCTCCAAACATGCGCGCGTGTGCGGGGATGTGTGTATGCGCGCTCATACTTGATTTATCTCCACTTGTTACTCGTGTTTGAATTGATTAGATTAGGAAATAGAATAAAACACGCCTGAAATTCTACAAAGTGATGGTGCCCCCCCCCTACCCAACACTTCTCTATGGATCTGAGAGTTGGGTTCCAACGAAATCAAAGCCAGTCGTATCCAAGCAACCGAAATGATATTTCTCAGACACGTGGCAGGGGGTGTACACTTCTTCCTTGGTCTACCTATATCTCATCTTCCTTCAGGGCTGTATTTTATTAGGCCTACTTGTTTAGGTAGCCTCATACCTTTCATTCTCTCGATATGCTGCCTCCATTTTATTTGTCCTTCCCTTATTCTGCTGGCCATGAATATACATTTACCTCGGTTCATATATCTTCATTTCGTATTTGATCTCTAAGCGTGCAAACTTTGGTTTTTCCAAGAACTTTATTTGATTGTTTATATTCTTCGGTGTACCCTTCAAGGTCGCAAAATAAATGCCGACGTACGGCAGGAACCGAATATTATAGTATACTCGATAGGATTTCCCGGTATCGGCTAAAACGGTTGGAACGTCTTAAGCTAATGGATGACTGCCGCGTCCCCAGACAACTATTGAATTATAAGCCGAAAGGCCAGAGATGTGTGAAAGGTCCGAAGAAGCGATGGAGTGACCAACTCTAGTATATCGCCTTGGGGGAGGATCAAACGATTTTTTGTTTAATCCTTGTAAAAGATGATAATGATGTTGAATTCCCAGGCACTATACAGACATGAATAACATGACACTAAACAAAGATATTACACAAGAGATGTTATAATGAATAATGATAATAATAATACTTTGTTGTTATTATCATTTATTATTATTATTATTAAGTCGTATATTTACTAATGATGGACAGCTTTATTTTTCTTGGAGCTCTACACAGAGGCGTATTTACGGGCCGGAGGACGAACGTGACTGGAACGACCCCCCCCCCCAGGGTCGAATAATTTTGTTAATCTCTTAATTTTTAGCGTATTTTATTGTATTTTTCAGCTTTGTATAGCTTACTAATATAGTAATAAGTAATAACTCTTTTTTAAATATTCAAACAGGTTTATTACGCAACACTTACCTATGCGTTTTAAATATGAAATAGGCCTATATAGGAAAATCGATTCAGACAATAAGTATCCTCTTAACAATCTTTTAATAACGCGTATTTTTATTGTGTTATTGCCGTTTACTTTAGTGTGATGGATTTCAGGATGTTATTACATGTTTTTCAATCACTTTAAACATAATAATGTATGTTGGGTCTTAACAGATTTTTCTGTTGTATGAAGCCGTCTAGACCGGAGCCCCCTCCCAAGACAAATTCTAGATACGCCACTGACCCTACTGGCCTCCGTAATGCTTAAAGCATACCCCAAGTAAGATAATATGATTTGTTTGTAAGTTGTTTTACAAAGTTTGTGTGTCAGCGCGCGCGCGCGTGTTGTGTGTTGTGAAATTACGTTTTAATTTCGGAAAAAATTACAACTAACATAAGATAATAATCATTGGGTACGAAAGTAGATAGAGAAGTACTATATTCATCAGCATTTAACTGCGTTATTAGTATAATAGTTATTGCTGGTAGTATTTCACATGCAGTGCGTGTTACGCAGAGATACAAACGCGGTAGGCGTAGTAAAAAGCTTTTCTCCGGCGACGGGAGAGACGTTTGTGTACAGTTAACAAATAGCAAGCAGCAACCTTGGTGTTACGAGCTCCCCGAGAGGTCTGTCCGCTGTATACACTTGGCATACATTATTATTGATGTCAGGACACTCCGCCACAAAGAATCGGTAACAAAAGCCACGAGTTTAGTATTCTAACCATAGTCAAACCACGTACAAAGACCAATAGAATCTATAATTACTTCGCTCTTTCCGTTTTTTGTTGTTTGACTTATCTATTGATTTTTTTACAAAGTAACGGACTCCGTGAGACACGAGCGCGCGTTCATGTGTGTGTGTGTGTGTGTGCGTGTGGTTTCAGAACAGATAATATCTAGCGGCTTATGTGTGTAACATTGTTCCCAGTTTTAAAGAGAATAATTGCTGTATGTGTAAAAGTAACGAAATGTTTAGCGTGTTTATCAGATTGGTGCAAATTGAACACACACTATATGATGAAATGCTGTTTGTGTAAAAGTAAATGGTTGGTTAGATAAACGAAATGGTACTCTTTCTTGAGGAACCACAAGTTTGAATGGTAGGTTTATCCAGTGTCGTATCTAGAATTTGGCCTGGGGGGGGGGGGTCTGGTCGAGTCGACATTACAGAAAAGAAAAAACAAGTTCAGACTAATGACATTACTATCTTTAAAGTGATTGAAAACGTGTAATAATATGCAGAAATCAATCCCTTTAAACAAAACTGTAATAAAACAATAAAAATACGCGTTATTGAAACACTGTTTAGAAGATACATATTGACTGAATTGATTTTATATATTTTATATTTCAAACATATACGCATATGCTGTGTAATAATCCTGTTTGTATATTTAAAAACGAGTTGCCCCTATATTAGCGTACAATGCTGAAAAAATAATAAAACAGCCCGAACATTGAAAAATTAACTAAATTCGTCAACGTTTTCGACCATCCGGGTGGGTCCGATCCCTTTCATCTCTTACCGTAAATGCGCCCTGGGTTTATCAGTCACATTACTATACTCAGTTTCAAATTCATCATCAAATTAAAAACAATTAAAATCTAGAACAGATTTCAACTCAACCAAACCGTGTCTAATTATTCAATATTTATATCTTTAAATCTTTAATATTTATACAATCTTTAATCATATTTTGTGGCACATCATTGTAGGATATTGTTCTCTCGCTTAGAAAAATGAAAGTCGGCATCAAATCAACTGTTATCAGACGTAATTTATTTTTTATCTCGCATCAGTGTTGTTACATTGTTGACATCTTTCTGCACACGTATAGGTCGGTTCCATTGAAGGAGATAAGGTGGGATTGATGAACACAGATTCTGACAACGCAGCGGCAACGTGGACACAAAACGGTGATCTCATCTTACTAACGGTGCAATGTGACTGGCGCACGGTGAAATCTGATTGGTGAACAGAAACAATGACGGGAAGTGCTGTTAAATTAAGAACACATTACATGAAAGATTTCCGAATGGTAATCTTCAGGCCGAGGGGGTAATACACTGATTCGGACGTATCCGTCTTCAATTTCGAGATACACAAAGTTTCGGTCACGGTAAGTCAGCGATCGCCTTTGGGTGTTATAAAATATTAACCTAACCTTTGTATTAAGACTAAAATACATAGTTCGTAAATACAAAAACGATCTACTGATTAAAATCGTTAAACAAAAATGAGTATTAACTTCTGTCCTCAGTTTCCGGTGCAGGATAGACTACTATTCAGTTGATGTCCATCACAGTAGTTGTTACTGTTGCAAACTGCAGTTTGCAGAGATATGGTAAGTGTAGCCTTTAAATTAGCTCGAAAATTGTGTCTCTGCAAGTCGTATCTAAAATGTAAAAATAAAATAACCGAAATTAAATCTTACAATTATTTTTTCCTGGCCACGATTACGCCGGGCCGCAGAATTTGGAAGATTCTGACGAAGGAAATGTTCGTTGCACCGTTGCATTTTCCAAAAATACAAATGTATGTATAGCAACGTCCATGCATTCACTGTTGGACTCTCTCTCTCTCTCTCTCTCTCTCTCTCTCTCTCTCTCTCTCTCTCTCTCTCTCTCTCTCTCTCTCTCTCTCTCTCTCTCTCACTCTCTCTCTCTCTCTCTCTCTCTCTCTATGATGTAAAATTTAAAGTTTCATTCTATCTATTTGTCTATTTCTCGAAAGGGGAAGCACGAAAATGCGGGTGGGATTCAATAAAGTTCAGAATAATACATGAAATAATGTAGAAAATATAAGGAATAGTTAATACAAATGGGACGTTTACAAATCATGTGAACTGCAAGCAGAAATCCAATCAGAAAAATGCAGTTACTCCATTTTCTCATCATCACATCATTCTTCTCTCTCTCTCTCTCTCTCTCTCTCTCTCTCTCTCTCTCTCTCTCTCTCTCTCTCTCTCTCTCTCTCTCTCTCTCTCTCTCTCTCTCTCTCTCTCTCTCTCTCACACACACACACACACACACACACACACACACACACACAAATAAAGTCAGGTTCATAAAGTAGACTATCGTTTAATAATTAACTGCGTTAGAGAACAAAGTATTGTAAACAAATGTATATCTCTACGTTTAAACTGCCTTATGTGTTTGAAACATCAATGAAGTTTCGTTAGTTTCCAACGTTGTTTCCACCAGAAAGAGCCCTTTATAATTTAGTACCTGTTTTATATTTTTTTTATTTAGTAAACGTTTCGCCTGTCTTACGCTAAAGCATATACTGTAAGATTTGGTCATTCATGGATCAAGCTCCTGAGGATGCCTCATTATAGACGTTTGGTGTTCAGACAGTAATACCTGCGTTGAATCATAAATAATATTAGTAATAGTGAGCTTTATTAAACTTCTAATTACAGCCGAATCAGTTAAACTACCAGTTCATTAACCAACTTAATTTTTGTCAATTTTTTTAACGCGCAATTTGAGTTTAACTGACCATGCGTACATACATGCGTAGATAAAGCCTAGCAAATACAGATTTACCCTCACTAAGTTTAGTGAAGATTTTATATTTGCTTTTAAGTTTTTAATTGCAAGTTCTGAATTTTTTGTTTACAAAAAAACAAGTGGAAGGAATATCTTCTACATGATAAATAATCGTATGGTTTTCAGTAGGTGAATAGTTTAAAAATTAACTTGCAACCGCTTCGCACGCTTTGATGTCAGTGCGGATTCTGCACTGCAACGGCTAATGCAGCTGCATCTTGATGGAATGCAACCCGTGCGACTGGAAGGCCAGTCATTAGCGAGCGTTCATTACGTCTTGAAGACAGACGTTTTTATCTGCTCGGTTAAATCTAAATTATGCACATTAACAAAAGCGAAAACATGAACCGGGTTTCAACTTAATTCCAACTACATTACATTACCTGCATAATCTTCCCTCCTATATTTATACATATGCCTTTCTTGCATAAATCATATCCGTTTACTTTGCTTTTTTAATTCGCTAAATGGAATTACTTTCCGATCCTGCCGGTTTTTTGTACCGTTGCCATCTTGAGATCAGCAGTGGACATCGACTATTAAATACAGAGCGTTCATGTCACGTGATTTTATTTTTATTTAGTTCAACACTACAGTTGCTTAGTTTTAGGTTTGCAATTGCAAAATCTTTCCTAGAAACTTATTAATATCTTAAACGGTCTCTAGTCAATTTAACTGTATAGAAGGATCTTTCTGCTGATGCAGCTGTTATTGTTGTACAAAGAAAAATCCTGTAGCATACTTCCAAATTATTTCAATTTTCTTTCAAATTAAAATCATGAATTAACTGTAAAATTTCCAATCGATTCATAGTCATTCATGGCGTAAACTTTTCACTAAGTTATTCAAGATCAATATTTTTAATTAAGTCGTGAATTTGGTCTCGGATTTTAGCCCCCTCCCCAAGAAAGGGAGCCGCTGTCCCTTTCGCCCACATAAGAATCGAAGAAGAAGAGTCATGAAACTGAAATTAGTCACGCAAGTTGTTAAAACAGAAATACGTAATACAAATATAGGATTTATAAAGTAAAACATTAATTCCATAAGAATATGTAGTCGTCGAATAGAACGCTGAAGATTTCAGCACTGAGTTCGTATATGAAAAGGAGCACACGAGATTTAATAACGTGCTATGCTATTGAGAAACAGCTGGCGAAGACATCATTAATGACCGAAATTTAACACTTTGGTAGACAGTTATTCTGTTGTCTGGTTTTAATAACAAACCTAAACCTACATGTCACTAGCTTATATTTTGAGGATGAACGTATCTACAAAAATCTCAGTGTGAAGAAAAAGTGTCAAACGAAAATATTTACGATTGTTAGGGTCAGTACTTAAAAACAGGGTGAAGAGCTTAACTGTAATATTGACTAACGTTTTTATATAATAATGATATATTGTAAATATTCCTATCGTATGGTAATATTAACTTCACTTTATTAAACTGATAACGGCTCTAAGCTTACTCGGGACAATGTATCCTGTTTGCTTTTCTTGTAACGGTTTTACCGCAGACACTCGTTCTATAAAATTCTTTTCAGAATATTACTGAAGGTTAATAATCTGAACGAAATATGACAAGTAGTGGGTGCCTCGGATTATCAAACGTATGGATTCCCGCAACAGAAGACTAATGGAAAATAAATGTTAAAGGTTGGTCGTGTACAAAATGAAGGTTAAAGAAATTAAATTCCAAAGTGCTGTGACTCAAAGACAATTTATTTTTGTAAACAAGATAATTGACTGATTTACATAAGTATATGTTTATATAGGCCTGTTCGTACAAATATGAGTTTATATATGTTTACGCATGTGAGATAGGTAACTTGCATGTCCGAGCTCTGGTAACACAAGGCGGTTAAAGTCCAAATTCCGAAGCCTGTGGGCGTTTGTACGATTATCTGCCGGCAGCCAGGTCACATACTACGACACACAGGCAAAAGTATAAAAATGGTGTCTGGTGTTTCTGAAGCAGTCGGGCGGTGGAGACGCGTGTTTTTAAGCGCTAAGACATGTTAGCTGTGACTTGCGGCATGGTTTAGCGTGAAAAGATTATTGTGTGCGAATTATGAGGCACAAAAAAGCAAAACATACTATAAAGGAATAAGCTACAAATATTCCTAACTAGTAAGAAACACTAACTTACTAGGATATTAAAAAGTTATGAAAAAAAATAATATCAATTAAAATTGATATTATTTTACTGACATATGTTATTGACATATTATTTTTGGCAACAGTATTAATTAGATGATATTTATTTTTTGTAATGTTCGAGTGTTTTAGTGTTTACAGTCGTAAAAGTAAAGCACTGTACACTAGTGTTATTGTGGTTTTGTTCATTACAGTACAATATCGATTTCTCTGGTGTTCAATTATTTTATTCCACTGTTAAAATACGACCATCCATGCGATCGTCGTAACGTTATAACAGGCCTAAATTTCTGTATTAATTTCGAAATATAATAAAGCAAATTCTAGTCTTCAGGTTTCACATATTTTTAACTGGGTTATTTAGATAAATTGTCTACTTCCACGTGTTCTTAATTAGCATCATGATTTTAATTTTTACCAATACTGATTAGAAGTGTATATTCCGTAGAAATATTTTTACTCTGGGAATTTTTTAATTCATTTTCAAGTTATAAATCGATTTTATATTTCTAATATATTATATTATTTCGATTTTATATATCGAATTATAACATTCTTTCTTATTTTAATGACTAATTTTTTAAAATCTTATTTAACGTTCTTCACTGACTAATATGTATACCATTTATTTAAAACTCACAATTTTATTTACACTGTGCATAATTTAATCAAGGTGCGTCCGGATATCGGACGTTCGGATTATCACGATCCGAACTATCAAGGTTTCTCTTAACTCCCGTTATTAATTGGTTACGTAATTTTATTACGTTTTGAACTCTTTATTATGCCTAAGATAATTATGCACTGCCTAACACGTCGGTTGCAAAAAGTTAGTGTTGACAACTGCGAATTACAGCGAGGAACAGCTGTGCGACGGGTATGTGCGGTGTGAACAGTGGGTGCCTACTTGTGTCTCTAGGTGTTACGTACAGACAAACAGGGAAATATAAGGCATCAATCACACAACGTGAAGGCCAAAAGGGAGGAAGCCTGGCTCAGCTATCTAAGGGAAAACTTCCTGTGTACACGCGGATCAATAACGTGTGTGTGTGTGTGTGTGTGTGTGTGTGTGTGTGTGTGTGTGTGTGTGTGTGTGTGTGTGTGTGTGTGTGTGTGTGTGTGTGTGTGTGTGTGTGTGTGTGTGTGTGTGTGTGTGTGTGTTCTTCCTGAATATAGTCAATTTCTATCTCTGATATTGACAGTCCCTCCCTCTATCTATTTACTAATTACTTACGTCGACAGCGGCGTGCATGGCATGTGTTCCGAGATAACAGCACACAAGTAACGTTTACGACGAATTATAACGTTTTAACTTAATCCGATGCTAATTTATTCACCTACTCTTTCCGTTGATACCACCCGTGTATCTGATACAGTTAATGAATTTTACATATAAAAATAAATTAAGAGAATTTTTACAAAATATTTTTACGTATCAAAAACGTGTTCACTTTGTCAATTCTATGCATATGTATGACTTAGAAATTATAATTAACGTTTTTAGACGCTATTTTTTATAGATATTGTTTTTGGTACCGACCTTTCGATTCATTACTCCTTGGTATGAAAATACATAGCCTATAGAAATAATGGATTTAAATTATACCTAAACAAAGGACTAACCGCAACTATGAAGTAACTTATATTAAAGAAATAATCGATTTGTTTGTCGATTTAATCAAAATATTTAAATCGGAATAAAGTCTATTATTATCTGATGTCTTTCATAGTCTGTGATAATTCAGGAAAATGCTTAAGGTGAAACAATATAATGTCCGCTTGGAGAAGAAATCTGTTATTGATGCAATGTACTTGAAAGAAATGTATCTAATAAAGACCGTGAAAGTCAAAACTGCAGGAAATATTGAAGAATTATAAGGAATTACCATAGAGAACATCGATGTGTATGTGTGTGTGTGTGTGTGCGTGCGCGCGCGCCCGTGTGTAAATGCATACACACATATGTGTGAACATACAGTAGGCTTATATATAGGCATACTGCTCACATTTCAATTAAATATAATAACTTCGATTATGTGAGTACACTCATGGTTTCTATAAAAGAATGCTAAAACGTTACACAATTCATGCTTACAGATTAAGATGGTACGAACATGTGTGCCGTATGGGTAATGATAGATGGCCAAAGAGAGTACTAGAATGGACCCCTAAATACTAGAATGAAAGAAGAAAAAGAGGAAGGCCGCGACAGACTGGGATGGAAGTCGTAAGGTATGCAATGACACATAGAAATCTGAAGCATGACGATTGGAAAGATCATGAAGTTTGGAAGCTGGGATGCGAAAAACGATTTCAAATTTTGTTCGAAAATCGTAAATATCTAGGTTTTAGATAAAAGTAATCCATTTCACTTAATCGAAATATTAATTTAACTTATGCGAGAAACAAGGATTACTATGATGAATCCGGGCGGAGATGAAATATTGGCTGTTTTTTTATGAACCATTTATCATTTGGTGTTACTGTCTTCAATCCACGGGAACTAGTTCAAACCTTTAGGCAGATTTTTTCCGCCATCTTTTGGCCGTATCCGACCACAGTAATTCGGCTTTTTAATAGCACAGAGGAATCTGTTAAAACGATCCAACACAGGGTAAACATTCTGCTGAAACTTCTTGATCATGAGAAACTACTTTAAAAACATTACACGAGCGCGCGCACACACACACACGCACAAATCACACATAGAACTATCAATTAAATACTAGTGGCTGCTGCTGATAATGGGAGATTTTCTGGTTAAGCTAATTTGTGACAGAAAAACATAGGGCTAGATTTGTAAGCCTGCAAACGTTTAGGCTTAGTGGACGAAGAGGTAAAACATAAATCAGTCTTTAGGTAGATACTTAAAAGACATATAGGTTAGACAGGTACTTCCTTCATTAACGACACGCTAAAGTAAGTAACATTATAGTTACATTAGTAAATTATTTAAACATGAAATCCTTTTTTTATTTTCGAGATAATATTTCATTTATTTGACATCGACAGTGTGCGCCTGCTACTAATCGGTGCAAAATGTTAATCTGTCAATTTTTATCTGTATTGACATTTTACGTATTTCATCTCTGACATTGGCTACTTCCAAAAAACAATTATACGATTTCTTGAAGCACACGATTTTGATCAACGATATTCGTCCCTTCAGATGTATTTGCAAAATTCTACTATATATTTCATCGTGATACTTGGCTTTTTATCGTGTCGTTACACTGCAGAGTGATTACTTCCAGTTGGAAGTCTGACGGAAGCTCCTCAACTGGCATATTTGAGTGGATTTTGTAATACAGAAAATTCTTTTTCACTCGCATGGAGGTATGAAAGCGCTGCTGTAATTATTAACTAAAGTTCAGATAACAAGCGCAACAAATGCACAGGAGAGTGGAAGTATTACCGTTTCGCTTGATGATATTTGATATGACGGAAAGGTGTAAAACAACCTGAACATGAACGAACGGTCAACGAATTATCTGTCTGTATTTAAAAAAAATAAATAAATAAATAAAATAATGAGTGCAAAAATAAATGTTGTTAGAATTATTATTATTAGACGGACTGTCAGGTGTGTTGTTATTATTAGACGTGGTGTACTGTTATTCAAGGCAGGCGTTTCGGTCCCACTATCGGAGGGCATCTTCAATGTCGGAAAAAACGATCGGCAAGGTGTCCGTCTATTCACCCCAGTACTGAGGTACAGACTCAAGGCATACATAACTCTGTATCTATGATAGTCATAGTCTGTCATACATCTGTACCTGTCATAGTCTCTACCTCAGTATTTGCCTAGGGGTCATAGTTTGCATTGTACTATTACTAGAAGTTACAGTGATGAGACTAGTCACAATCCGAAAGAAATAAAAATGAACTATAATATAATTGAATTCGGTTATAACTCACATCAAAGCAATACCGAAAACAATTTAAGGGGAGTAGGTAGTAACTATGTTGGTAACGTTAAATTGCCCAAATTTTGTACATTTTTCTCTGAAACCTGATGCGGTAGTCTTGAAATTTTGTAGGTGTTTTGTAAGTATGTTTTATGTCTACCGGAGCAGAATTATTGAACTTCCATGTCACAGCAAAATTTATATTTATTTTAACTTTGTAGCATTTTTCCAAGGAAAATTAATAAACATATATTTTTCCAGCATCCAAAGTATAAAGTTCCCCAATTCTACTTCAGTACGTAGACAAGTGTGACATACATCAGTCCTGAAAATATCAATATCCTATGTCACATAATTTCTGAGACAAATACAGTTGTAAATACCTAATTGTTGGGAAATATGGTTAAAAAAACGGGTTCGAAGTACGCGTATATCAGTAAGAACTAACAAAAACTCAAACTCATGACCAAACAGTACTTTCATGCACAAAAGCAAAACATACATGTAGCTATACTGTTGACTACAGAGTTGCTAGCGTGAATGACAAAATATTAACCACATGATTGTAGGTTAAGCCGTTTAGAAAATATGTAATATTGTAAGGAATCGTGTGTACAGAATTGTAACGGTTTTACTGTATGCCGTCGTACTTTAGATTATTCATAAAACGTGTTTCTGAGTTTATTGTATCATAAATTATGGTATTTTATTCAGAAAAGTGGACACTCTAATAAAGCAAGCATTTTGAAGAAAGTGAAATATGTTTTAATTTTTTTCCCTTCAGACTCGTCTTAAAAAAATTACGTAGTCGTTAAACAACTCCAAACTATTGTTAAAATTAATCAAAAACTTCATTGTTACCATAGAGCACATTTGGTAAATGTCAACGCGATTGTTGTACCAATTAATAACGTTACAGCAGAATTTAGACCACACGGAACATCCCCGTTGCGTGTTAGATAATGCTTTCGCGTTTTATATTATTATACGAAAACTAGTATTAATAAATTAAAAAATATTTAATACCAACAAGTTATCTTTTTTTTACAATCAGATGTCGTGGATAGGTTTTGTTTGTGATGTTTCTAATTAATTTGTGTATTTACTGTGGTCAAAGTTCTCGGTTGTCAGTTCGGAGACTATCGAGCCAGTGTGTGTTGGATTTTATTCAGTTAGCGTTGGTTGCTTTTCTTTATCATCATTAACATCACTGATCGGTTTATAACGCTCAGTTTTTTCCTTCACGGTTTCTCTTTCTCAGTCTTTTCACGAGTTAGTATCAAGGTCCCTCTTCCTCTGCGAGCCTTCATTTCGCACTTTCTTTGCTCGGCCCTGTTCTACCTTTGGCGGGCAGGCAATTCAACACTTCTGTTCGGCCATTCGTTAGACACGTCCTTACCAGATTCACTTTTATTACTTCAGTTACTGAATGTGTAATATCTCTTATCAGTTGGCTTTGTCTTTTCGATTTTCTGCCTGTCCACCTCGAAACAGCCATTTCGGTTGCTATTGTTGCTTCTCACGTTATGTTTCAATGGCGATGTCCCTAAACTGTAGGTTAGTATATAACTCTTAACTACTGGATTATACATTTGCTTTTTAGTTTCGTTATAGATGTTATTATTCCTTAGAATATCGTTTTCCAGTTTCGTTTTTTACAAATAGCAGTTGCTCTCAGATAAACGCAGCAATAGTCTTATCAGCTGAGTATCGAGGCATATTAATGGGCATAACATTCTCTCTGCGTAGGGAAGGGTTCAACTTGAGTAACCTAACCTAAATGCTAGACTGTTCTAAAGTAACAAATAGAAATGAAAATTGACACCTCGTACAATGGGAAAAATCAAGGCTTGGCCAATTAACGTTGTCGATTAAGTTCACGGAATTTATCTACATTGAAATGATATTTTCAAAAATTGCACTCCACCGCGCTTGGATTACACAGCTGGGAGAGTCGAGGCGTGATGACGGACGAATATCATCCCCTCTCCTCAAACAGTATAACGTAGGTTAATCTATACTGCCTTGCGACATCTGAGACGTCTTAACTTCCACTTCGCGTTCTAGAAGGCCTGTTCTGGAATTATCCCTTCGGTGGTTTCATTAAAAAAGTTAATTAAATTAACATTATGAATTAAATCGGTAAGACGTAGGTTGCCCCAAAACACGGTGCAAAGAGAAAGGGAGAGAGAGAGGTGGGAAGCGAAGTGAAAAGTATTATTGTGCACGTTTACATTGAGTTACAAAGGAAGAGGTAAAGGATTAAGAGGAACAGTAGGAAGAGAGGTAGAGAGAAAAATAGAAACGTGGAGGTAGAGGGACAAAATAGAAACGGGGAGGGAAAGTAAGAGAGAGAGAGAGAGAGAGAGAGAGAGAGAGAGAGAGAGAGAGAGAGAGAGAGAGAGAGAGAGAGAGAGAGAGAGTGATGGAGTGGAACGGAGATAGGGAGGGGGAGAGAGAGAGAGGCTGATATAGAGGAGAAAGACAGACGTGTACAATGCCCGTAATTCTGAATGTTCAAACTGTCAAACTGAAATTACTCTACTGAAAGCCCGTTTATGTTTCATTTGCTAGGCTCAAGTTTTTCTGCCGTCCGTTGGAATCTTTACCCCGCAACCGTCGGCCATATCCGCCGGAGCACGACAAACGCGTAATTATTCGACAGGTTTTAAACTGTTTAAAACGCCAGGCGAGCGAGTGCGAAGAACCGAGCGAGCGAGGAAAACGGAGTAAAATTTTCTGCCAGCCCGTTCCATCCCGCCCCCTCGTGAACGAGAACAACCCCACAAGGGTAAGTGCTTTCAATAAACACAATTTTGAGGTTCTACTGTGTTCTCTTTTCCATTTGTAACTGTCCGAAACGCTGCCACCCCTCCTCCGCCGCGGCTCGCGTCTGACGCGCGCTAGTTGCTCTGTCTTTCAAACCAACCAACGTTATTGTGTTAACATGGGTTTAACATTCAAAACATGCTCGCTTCAATAACGTTATACAGCACACACACACACACACACACACCGGCTCCTCATTTTCCTGCTAATTATTAGGGATATGTAATATTGCAAATTACAAAAATTAATAATTTAAAACAGTAGGTGAGTAACGTATATTTCATATGTATTTACGTTATGTCGAAGTGTATAAGAATTTATGTATCCCATGTTCAAGGAACATATAGACATTCAAACACATATCAGATATGTAGACTTCCATGAAATATACAGTTATACAGCTTATTATAAGCTTGCAGACCATCCGACAAGAGTCTACCCGACGTTTAAAATTCTCAGTGTACGCTCCCTAGGTCCAAATTTTTTTTTTTTTTTGTAGGACAAGAACGTTCCAACTGTCCTACTGACAAGGAAAATATTTATAACTAAAAGACAGACCTAGACTGTGTGAGATTTGCAGACAAGTAGACTGTAACGTCATTTCGACAAATACTTGATCAGAAGTCTCAAAGATTTTTCTTCTCTGAAAGATCATGGTCCAACCATCTATGTTCCATAGTATTCTCGTACGATTTGAGCACCACAAAACTATACACTTGTAACGATTAATCACAAATACAATTTTGTAAATCCTGCAACTGGCGCGTGTACAGAACCACAAACAGTACTCTATGATTCATTAACATCATCGTCAGCAGTGGCTCTACAACCCTTGGTGGGTCTTGGCCTGCTCCAAGAGTCGGTTCAATTCTTCCCTATTGCGTGCCCTGGCTTTCCAGTTTCTTATGTTCGGCTTTCTGAGGTCCTCCTCTATCTGGTCTTTGAATCTACTTCGGGGTCTTCCCCCTTGAAACCCATTGGTTTCTGGTAAAAAATATGTTTCGCAGGCAGTCCTTGGTCCATTCTCTCTGTGTGTCTAACCCACCTTAGCCTGAATATTTTGATTATCCTGACAATGTTCGGCTCTTGCAAAGTAGGTATAGTTCATAATTACAGCGCCTGCGGCACATTCGATTTTCTCGATCTCCTCTAAATATTGTTCTTAGAATTCGTTTTTCACAGCAACCTAGAAGTCTCTCGCTATTTTATGTCATTGTCCAGGTTTCAGAATTATATGTCAGCACTGGCCTGATTAGTGTTTTATAAATTTTGCATTTCGTGCTTCCTTCCTCCATTATTTAATTTAGTTTACATGCTTTTTTAGTAAATGCTTTACATTATTAAATTTAGTAATCTTTATTTTAGAGTACTTTCTTAATTTAGTTTACATGCTGAAAGGCGTGTAATAATGGTAGGGTAATTAGTATATCAGAAAACTTCGAATCCTCACCTGATGGCTCGAGCAATACAACTAACTTAGCAAATGGCTCACTAGGCTAATTCATAATGAAAGCAATCTTGCGGTTCGTTGTTTAAGGCTGTCACTTAACAAGTTCTATAAGACCAGTTACGTCTCCAAGTTTGGCGAACACTACATTCACCCCCCTCCCCTTTCACACTCAAAGTAGGCATGAACTAAATTAACATAAAACTAAAACAGAATGTCAACTAAAAAATTTCCAACATTAACTTAGAAAAATTGTGTGCTTTACGAAAGAATTAATTCGTTATTACGACAAAAAACATTTGTCTTGTTCGCCAATATTGTATTTTGACGCAAAAGCGACGTTTTGAAAGTCAATGCTTGAATTGAATCGTCACATTAGCATATCTCAGAGCTGTCACTGCTGCAGAGAAACCTTCGATCGGTCAGTTACTTCTGTCCGGCTGACAGCTCAGATTTACTCAATTTTTCTTCTTCTTGTTGTTCTGCGTACTTTGTTATTTTGAAACAATGTGTCGTGATAGAGCGTTCACACTGGCCACGCGTCGTAACCACATTACCAAGCTTCACGTTAACCCATGCTTTTTCTTTTTAAGTTTGTCGAAACAGGTTGTTTTATTTTCCAAGTAAAATTCAGTTGGGTGCCCCAAGTCGAAAAAATGTTTTTAAAATAACGACTAGGCTGTGATAAGAATTGTAATATCGATGTTAAGTTAGGTTAAGCTCCAGACGATCTGTGGGACAATCAATCGTATTTTAAGACAAGGTACGTCGAGATATAAAATTAAAATTTTACAAAGTTTTATGGTGGTCCTTGTACTGTCGTATGGGTGTGAATTATGGACGACAACCAACAAACAAGAAAGTAAAATAGGGGCCTCGGAAATAGCGTTCCTAAGAGGAATTAAAAAGTGTTGTAAACTTGACCGAATAAAAATTAGGCTAGAAGAGAATTACAAGTTTTTAACTTGAATAAAAGGTTAAAGGAGCATGAATAATGATGAAACACTTAGAAAGAATGTCAGATTCAAGATTGGCCAAAGAAGTCTGGAAATACAAATCTATAGAACACAGGTGTGTGGGTAGACCCAGGAAGAAACGTCTGGAGGATCTTTGAAGGCGGAAGAGGCAGCACCTTGCCTATACTGTGATGTGAAGATGATGAAAATAACGATTTCTTTATTAAAAATGTAAACGAACTTTTAGAAGAACAGTAAAAGGGAAACCTAATCGTGACTTTAAGAAAGCCATCGATATCTGTATTCCTTTAGCTACATTTTCCTTAACCTTCCAAAGAATCACTCGGGTGTTTTCTTTGAAGGTTGTGATTAATTTATGACTCGTAAAGAGTTACCAGCGTACTATAGCGAAAACATTAAACATCGTCTAGTCCCACTAGTGGGGCTGCCACCTTAAAAATTCCCAGACCTACCACTAATTTTGTTCAGAGTACCACCGTTAAGATTCTTCTGTTCTCTTCGCCGTTTAGAACAAACCCTCTTCCATTGAGATCGTCGTTGAATACGAAGTTAGTTCTTTTTATATACGTTTCCTATTCAGAACTAAAGCTATCAGTACCAGCGCGTTGTTAATAAAAATATCAATGAAATCTGTAATGTAATCAAATCATCCTCTGTAATAGTTTATCTTTTTCTTTCAATGCAAACCGAACAAATGCAATTGCTTCACGTCTCGCACTGCCGGCTGGTTAATATATTGTAATTTGTGCGAGTCCACATTAAAAGTCATGACTTCAATACTTGTGTTTTGTTAGTCATACATAACACAGATGTTTGTCAATATATGAGTAATTTAGGACCCAACCGAGATTACAAGAAAAACGACACCAGTATAGTAAGACGAGTAATAAATTGTAGACTCCGAGAGAAGAGTCGTAGGTAGGTCAAGAAGAAGACGGCAGGAGTGAAGACGGAATAGGCTGCAACCCTAGAAAATCTGAGGCGCATATGGCGATGATGATCTTTAATGATCGACAAGTTACACCATACGCATTATACACACTGTCAGTTTTTCACATAATTCACGAATACTTCGTTAAGCTTACTTATACCACATTCCCCCTCTTCTACGTGACGAGTCGAGACGATGGTTCTTTGCCGCCCTTTCCTGTCATTCATTTCCCTCGTACATTCTTGTTATTGAACGTTGGCCGGTGACACTGTGGACAGCACCATCCCGAGTTTCCGGCAGGACACTACTGAATCGGCCACCGCAAGTAACATTACAGTAGCTTTTATTCTGTTAGGCCTTATTTTCTTTATTATGTTAGCTATGGCTCATATTATTATTTCTTTATTATGCCGTATGGCTCACATAAGGCAGCCTACCCTGGTTACTCCTAAGCTACTTCGGTGGTATACATGGGAGCCGTTATTATTATTATGTTACCTATAACTTTGTTGTATGTTTTCAGTTTTTTCTTCCATTCTCTCCATACACGCGAACCATCTCAGCTCTTTGTCATTTATTTTTCCCAGTCACTTTTTGTCTTTAAACTGTTTCTGTTTGTTTTATTGCTAATTCTACCTGTTCTAACAACACCTTTAGTCTTACTACAGTTAGTGTAGGCGCAGGTAGTCCCGTTTGCCCGTGAATCATAAATTTCTTCTTTCTTGTTACTCAGAAACTCAAAAATACATGACTGCAGCGGTTTTAAAACTGTTGGGCGCTACTCTCGTGGGCACCGCACTTACGAAGTAGGGCGCATTAACGTTTTTGATCTTATTTCCATTAGTGAGAATACAAAAATGTTTTGTAAGCATTTCTGTAGAAACCTCAAAGCACTGTGGTGGAAAAAAATATTCATTTGAAAAACGCTACAACAAAGATAATTAAATACTACTAGTCAAGACAACATCAGGATTTTAAATGGCGTTTCAAAGAGCAGTGTTGGACAAGAATGCCCTACATTCAGAGAAAGGACATAAAAGTCCTCAGACCGTTTGAAGTTATCTAGCTGTGTGAAACTGGTTTTTCAGCCTTGACAGTTATAAAGATTAAAATGTCATGCGAGACTAGATGTTACTATTAAATGTCGCTTCAGTTCATCTTCTTTCTCACCAAGATTTTGCGGAAGTTCTAGCAGAACCTTATTAGTAAAGTTTTCCTTTTGAGATTGAAAAGGAACTCGTCTTTCAAGTTCCTGGAAACCTGTCACTGAGTATTATTTATTGCAGTGTTGGAGTGTTGACAACGTTATAGTGAAACCACTACATCTTTATAACTGGACTGGTGCGTTTATATATACGACGTAATACCGAACTTTCTGTATATAAATATAGCCTACATGTTAAAACAAGCATACAAAATATTTTTAATAATGTCATGGCAAACCTAGGAGCGCGACTTACTGAGCCACATCAGTACATTGAGAACGTCTGCAATACTCGATTCGTTTGCACTCTTGTAGATGCTAAGCCTTCATCCGTCTATCGTCTCACCGTGGTTGTCATATCGATTCGAAAATGTCTACAACTGTTCCTACGGAGAGACGAGATCCGTAGCCAATTTAAAAACTATTCGTTTTACTTTTTCGTGTAGGCCTATGCACATATTCCCCAAAATCTCGACATAATTATAACACTAAAAATCACAGTGTATTGTTAAATAACGAAACGTAGGGGCGTTATACAGTGGTGTGTTGTACTGTCGCGAGCTTTGTTGGCGGAGACTCTGTCATATTTTGCAAATGAATCAGAACGATTATTAAAGCGAACGTTCGAAGAAAAGTGGTCGCGCGTCTCATCTGGTACAAGGATAGTACGCGTCAACACAACACGCTCCGCGCGCAAGTTCCCTCCCCCATATCCCGTACAATCTCTCTGACTTTTGAACGTCATCCAAGCTATTTAAAACATACTAGAGGAAACACACGCTAGTGACAATCACTCCTACAAATGTGTGTGTGTGTGTGTGTGTTTGCTGTAACGGCAGTGAAAATATAAATTATTATACGATAAAAAGCAAAATAGCACTTAGTGTTACTGCAGCGTCTATTAAAATAATTCACTTTTCTGTCGTTCTGACAAATACAGCGCGGTGTTCTCGACACAAATCCGACCGGCTCTTATTGCATGATATATTGTGCTGTTAACTATTAAATTTTGTATTAATAACAAAACGCGCGTGCATGCACTAACTGGCGTCCAGTAGGTTACTCGACCAAACAGCAGTACAAATAATTTCACCATGAAATCGCGCTTGAATTTGTTGTCGTATATAAGAAGTGTAAACTGGTTTACAGAGATATTTCTGTTTCAAGATTAAAGCAGAAATTGTAACTACAAAACGATTAGACAGATTCTGCTTGACACTTACCAACAACAGAGAAAATAAGGAAACTGATACTCAATTCGAATTTTTTTTAATCACCGGATTATTAGATACAAATGATCATCTTTTTCATTTAGAAATAATACTAAGATAAGACACAAAGTGCCTTTTATAAAACAGTACTCCACGCTTGGCTTTTGATGCTAGGCCTACATGCTAGGTCAAAATTATGATTATTATTGCTGTTAAAATAATATTATTATTGTTATTAAATTATTATTACGTAAACTAAAATTGTAATAATTTTATTATAAAAATATTTTTTCGTTTAAATAATTGCATACATTTCATGTTAACTACGTATTCCAAACAATTTAAAATTACTAGTAGGCCTACTTTACATTGAAATTAAATTTCGAAACTCTTATCTTGAAAATATATAAGCAACTATGATCATCAAAACGATATTATAAGAGACCTGTTTATTAACTGCTTAGCAAATTTTCCCTAAATTCGAGTTACATACATGTGAAATATGAAATACCTACTACACTTTATTCAGAAGTCAGATAACAATGGGAAAAATAGAAAATTGATTTTATGGGTTTTCGCTCGTATCTTTTGGGCGACATGAAAATTTACTCGTTCAAAAAATAAAGTTCGAATATTTTAATTTTTAAGCTCTTGTAATGTCAAGATCGTTATTTTCCATCGTTACACGAATTTTTTAATTATTTTGACAAACAAATCTATAAAAATATAGGCCTAAATGCAATAAACTTTATATTTCAACAGTTCATTGAACACTGAAACAAGTTGTATTTCACTTGTTAATCAATATAAGTGGTTCGTTTTTACTTCAATTTGTAGATTTATATGTCAGTAAGACGAGTTTGTTCTGTACTCTTCACATCTGTCAAAAAACGAAATTAATATTCTAAATATATGTAAAGTTTGGCGACGATTTTTTTCGTGTTGCGACATGAAAAAGTTGGCCTGTTAGAAACGTTTTGTTGTTACCGACAGGTAACTTAGAGTAAATGAACGAAATTATGGGAATCGCAGGAATTTAATTTAAATTCAATACGCAAGTTTGTAACTAATATGCTGTTAAGGAATCAAGTGTATCGCGAGCTCTGTGTTGTGTACACGAATTTACATTTACATTTCCTATATAAGGGAAGCACATTTCACAGATGGCAAAATTTGTATTCATCCGAATTAATTAATTCTTGTTTCTAAATATCTTACAGATGGTAAGTGTTTCTGTCACACCTCAAATTTAATAGATATAGGTAATAATAACAATAATAATAATACTGCCCGGAAGCACTTTATGCAGCTGACTGTCCGACTCTGAACAAGAAAATGATGATGGAAGAACTAGAAGTCACAGAAAGGAAAATATTAAGAAAAATCTTGGGATCAACAAAAGATGGAGAACAGTACAGAAGATGCCATAATAATGACCTGTACACACATGTTAAGAAAATCACAGTCGTAATTAGAAAAAGAAGGATTACTTTCTACGGACATTTTCAAAGAACGAATCCTGACAGACAAGCAGGGAAGCTTTTTAACTATTTCAGAAAGCTCAAAATGTCCAATACGTGGTTGAAAGAAACAGAAAAACACGTAGAAGAACTCCAGATTACTCAAGAAGACATTGAAGGAAGCTTGGCATTCAAAAAGAAATTTAAAAATGCCCAAGGTTTTCAGGGAAAACCCAAGAAGAGGACAGGTGCCATCTGGACTGACGAAAGGAGGGAGAGACATCGATCAAGAATGAAGGAGATGTGTGAGAGGAGAAGAAAAGAAAGAACCAGTTGAACCAAACGTAGTCCACAGTGGCTCATACGAAAAAAAAATAGTAATAATAATGGATTATTTAGACTCTTCTATCGTCGTGATGGTGTGGGAGAGTCAAGATAGGCTGCCTCATTTGAGATGAAGTGACGTTTGACTAGCACTACGTTTTAGCCACTCAATATTTACCGTACGACACATATAATTATACGGTTTATGTAAACACTAGCGTAACGTAGTAAATCCACTTTCAATTACATCTGTCTTGTACGCACAGGATTCTTAAGAAGAATCTACAGAAAGCTGGTTCACATTTCCATCAACGTTTGTCCTTCAATAAATATGTCATTATCGTTTTACTTAAACACGCTTTTGTTTCTGAGTTCTAAATTTTTAACTTTGTATTACAATTTCAATTCATCTCATCAGATTTTTTTTAACATTAAGCAAAGGTTTTAGCCACTGTTCTACAATTTTCTTTTTTCCCTTTTTTAGTTTCTCGTACGCCAAACGTATTTTTTAGTTTCTCGTACCATTGTGATATGAGCACACTCATTGGCGTAACTGGTTTTCATCGTGTTTGTCAGTTTCAGTTTTATTTTGGATTACGTATTTTACTCCCATTTTTGTCGTTTATTATTTCATCAAACATTAGATTACCGCGGTGAATATATTTTATTTTCGCTCTACCTAGGCCATCTGTTTTCTCCTAACAAGTAATAATAACGTATTAGTTACAAAGACACACACACACACACACACACATGCATATATTTCATATGGTTATGTAAACCGTTTACGGTCAGAGTACCCCTAGTGTTCAGGAATATTCAGCAATAACGTCTTTTTGTTCATCGCAAGAAGCTTTCTGTTAGTTTTATTGTTTTTATTTCGTTAGAAGGTTGCTAACTTCATTGCACTGACTTAATTAATTTTACTAACATCACTAAGTATTCAAGCTATAAATATTTGTCAAGTAGGCCTATTACGTATTTACATTTTCCATACTGACTACTTTATCGTAATTAATAGAGCTTGTTAACAACAGCGTGTTGCAAATGAAATGAATTTCAAGTATGGTATAGTTACGAGTTTTTGTGTGTTTGTTTACTGCATGGATACAGACAGACAAGCAGAACAGTTCAGTAATCAGACGTGACGTAGCGAGAAGCAGAGGCGGACTCTCCAGCGTCGCATTATAAATAGGTTTTTAAAAGGTCCGATGCCAGAGCATGACACGGCGCGCCGCTCGCTGTAACAACGCGATAAAATATTTACTGCTTCGCAAAACAGAAAAACACAGAACTGTATATATTGTAATACACATGTTTACATAGGTGAGTTCTGCGGTCATTTGTTATCGTCTAGTTTGTCACTGGAACCGCCGCTTCGTACGTTGTACGCTACACACGAGTCGAATCAACTTGCGCACGCGCGTTCGTACTTCGCCTGTGTTGCGCGCGTGACCTAGCAGTCTTTAGTTACAGTGCCTGTGATATCTCTTACTGATTCGACGACGGACTTTCAAAATAATAAGACATGTCGGAAAACAAGTCCCGGACTCTTTGAGGGAACAAACACCCTTCGGCCATTGGGTAAAATTTTCAAAGACTGGCCATTTACCTAATCTTCGTAAGCCATTTTTACCATTCAAATTAGGTGAAATTGGGTATTACGAGCGCCAGTGCGGCCCGGATGAAAAGAAGGAGAAGGCGGGGTGAAGTATGTTTGTGTTTATGAGGTGTGTGTGTGTGTGTGTGTGTGTGTGGTTAAGGTACAAGGATACGGGATAGGACGCGATATTGCCAACAGCATGGGCATCAAAACTAGCTGGGGACGATAGATAAGGCTTTGAGCGTCAAGGCTACGAGGTCAGGTAGGAGTGGGAGGTACAAAGGGAAAGGATAACTTTATGTGGGCCTTAGTATATCAGTGTCTGTGTGTAATGTAGCTTCGATTACCGTAAGTGTGATGGTGGAGTATTACCCAAAAGTTTCATTAGGAAATCTGGGCGTTTGGAGTTCCTAGTTGGCCGGCTCACGGGAGTCGGCAATTGCCAGGAGGGAAACGCGGAGAGCAAGACGGATCTTCCCAGGCGGTCGACAACGGCAGTCGGCAAGATTGGACGTATGCACGCCGCCGTGTAGACCCTGCTGAGAGTCTGGCTGTAGCAGCCGTTACCGCCGAGTCCAAGAGGGTATAAAGCCTGAATACCCCTCTCCAGCCAACGGTTTCAGGCTGCTAAAAATATAAATACACTATGCATTTTCTAAACGTATTTATTAACTAATATAAAAGGATTTTGCCAATTTAGTTCAACTAATCATAATTACCTATAATTGCGTTATTATGTTTGATGTTACTGTAAATATAATATACAGTCAGTCACTGTATCTTATAACGGTTAACTTCCCTAACAGTAGGCTATCAGTTGAGCTTAGTCAATGCAACTTTTAGAGCTAGCATTTGTTTTACCAGCTATGCAATTTTTGGCCAGATACTGTTGCTCAAAGTTAGTCGTATGTCGTTGCCTGCATCCAGCCGAACTCTTTGCTTAATTTTTATCAGTTGATCGCTTTCTCTCACAAATGAGCAGATTCTTTACGCAACACTTTGTAAGCTAGAATAGATTATTTTTTTTAATACTTTAATCTCCATAATCCCACGCCACTTTTGAGCTCCTCGCGGACCACCGGTTAGGAACTGCTTACTGGTCCTAGACAGATTCGTGGTTTCTGACTGTTTGCCATAACAGAAATACCAAATATTGTACTAAAGTTCAGTACTGAACAACAAAACGCCCTAAGTAAACGTATATTAATGACTTAACGATTCCTAAACGATTTCAGTCCGATTATTTGCAAAGTACTAAACAAATAAGACGACTAATATCGTATCGTTCTAGTATGATCACTATGATAAGGAAAATGTACTGTTAGATCTCTTGAGGCTCATTCTAATAACTTTTTAAATCATTTATATTCTACCATCCTCTCAACGATCCCATATATTGCAAATTCTACTCCTCTGATCAATTAGCTGTCCAACCCTTCTACTGTTCTACTTATCTTCCTGTACTACCTGCAGGTATACTCTCATATGACGTAATTCCATTAAACAGTTAAAAAAATTCCATAATGATAAATTTAGTGTTTAAATTTCATCGGATTCTTAACATTGTCCTCAGGCTTTCACGGCCGGTGTCAGTTGTAAGATTAAAGATATCCGGGCTGTTTGGCCGTGGTCCATGGTTTATTTCCAAACCAAACGTTTCGGCAGCTCCGATGGCTGCCATCATCAGTGGAATAATAAAAATCCTGAACGTAGGGTGTTCACGTCAGGACCACAGTACTGTGGTATAGGCTTAACACCCTACGTTCAGGATTTTTATTATTCCACTGATGATGGCAGCCATGGAGCTGCCGAAACGTTTGGTTTGGAAATAAACCATGGATGATGGCCAAACAGCCCGGATATCTTTAATCTTTCATCGGATTCTGTTTCATTTTATGAACGATCAAATATGAAGATTTTCTTTCAGTATTGCGACTGTTTATAAGCCTTGACAAAACGTGAACTAGGCCTACTAGGGTGGTTAAGAGGTGAAATTCCCTCGTTAGAAATTTTTTTACTTTAAAATTTCACCTACTTTCTCCATGTAAGAAAGCTTATTTGGACACCCACTTAGATCGACTTAGATCGTACGTACTTAGATCGACAGCACTAGAAACGAGTTGTGGAATATCTTGCGGCGTTTACAGTGGAGAACTTGAAAAAAAAAATATTCGTGTTTTATTTACAACAAAATGATTCCGCCTTTGTGTAGCATCGGCGCACAGTTGCCGTCGTTTTCCTTAAAACAATGACATAATGAATTAAGTGTCTATCGGTTTGTTGTGCGAAGAGCATAAACGGTAAACAAACAATAAATTACGTTATTCACCTGTTTGTTTGAACATAACGTATAACCACCCATGTCGTTGCGTTACCAGCTGCTTAAACATTTGTACTGTGGTTCGGTGGCAGGCCACCCAGAATCGCGCAGACCATACTGACATAGTCCCTGTCCTCTCTACAGCTGGAGTACACACCGTTTTGCACCACCACAGTTGTGGGTCTTTGACCTGTTATGGTGAGAGCCAGCGTGTTCTTCGCTCGTTGTAGATCAATAGAGCCATTCGTCAATAGTCTGTCGATACTTATCAAAAAGTTATGATTGTAGTAAAGTTTCAGTATCGTACGTAACAATTTTAGTCCTCTTATTGTTACAGCCGGCTGACAAAATCTCTTGCATCAATCCGTTCCCACTTTTGTCTGTCCGACCAATTCTCTCAGTTAGTTCTGTATTCCTAATTGCTTTCTCCGTGTCTTTCCTTCCTATTTGAGGGTCATCTGATCGTGTCCATATACGTTTTGTTTCTTCTTCCAGTGCTTTATTTTTCGATCCTGATCAGCTGTGGATGTCGTGAAATAGTGTATAAGCTTCTCTCATGTTGCGCCTTTTTTTCTGTCCAATACTTTATCGTCATCTTCACAACTAGGCATAGGTAAGGTGCTGCCTGTTCCTCGAGCTCCTCAAAGATCTTCCAGCCATCACTTCCTATGTCTACTCACACGCATGTATCCTATAGGTTTGAATTTCCAGACTTGTTTGGCCAGTCTGGAATCTTACATTCATCATCATCATCATCATCTTCTTCACGGATTAAACCAAGGACCCTTGTTTGTAATATTTTAATTTTTGATTCAAGTTAAAACTTGTAACTCTTCTCTTATGTCGTCATTCTTTATACGGTCAAGTTTACAACACCTTTTAACTCCTCTTAAGAACGTCATTTTGGAGGACTGCATTTTACTGTCTTGTTTCTTGGTTGTTATCCATAATGCACACCCATAGGACAGTACAGGGACTGCCATAACTTTGTGGAGATTCAATTTTGTATCTCGACGGACACTGTCTCTAAAAATACGGTCGATTGTATCACAGATCGAGTTCTTACTTTTAACTTGACGGTTTGGTATTCGTCTGTCTGTCTATCTATCTAACTATCTAAAAATCGCAGAAACCCATGTGGGGTATCTGCGAATTATAATTAAAGGGACCTTTAACCGAAATCTGAATATAACATTCATTTTTTAATATTCCAAAATGTTGGGGCGTTAAGGCCGAACAAGTGAGTCAGAACTCAACAAGTGGCTGAAAATGTTGATAAAATTGCAAAAATTATGCCAGATATCAGATTAAATAGAATTTTAACTAACATGTTAACGTAGTGTTAAGTTTTGGAAATTTCAACATTTGGGAATTCAGGGCCCAAAAAAGAGATTGGTAAGTTGAAAAACATGAAAAATCCAGCAGGATGCCAGACTACAGAGAATGTAACCGAAATCCAAAAGTTTAGAATTTTTAATGTTAATTGTATGATTGTGTGCTCTAGAATTGTTATATTCCTTAAGAGATAATAGAGTAGTAGGTATTTTTGTAATGTTTCCCATAACTGAAGAATGATCTAATATCGAAATGTATGTAATAATAAATGTACTCCGTTCACAATAGTGAGAGTTCTGCAGGTCAGGAAGCATATTACTATATAAGGAGATATGTAAGAGGAAATAAATACTCCTAAACCTCTTTGGATTTCATTTTCGTGAGTTACCCGAATGGGTTCAATGGAGAGAATACGTTCAGCAAAAAGAAATACTTTTGCTCAGGCTTGCAGACGTCAGTTTTTGATGTGTTGTCTCTCCTCCGTAGCACAATTGACTTCAATAAAACCACAAAGGATATGTAGAGCTGGCGAACTCCTCCGAGAGATTACTGTACAGCCAGACCCGCTAACCAGAACCGCGCGCGTGTGTGTTTTAGTGAATGTTACAAAGTTTGAAAGCGGCAAAAAGAAGGTAGACTAACCGGAGACACGTAGACGGACAAGATATAGACAGATAGACAGACGGTGTCTACTTACAGGCCGTATTCATGAAATAATTACAGCATACAATGACATAATACGACCAACGTACGGCCACAATAACCACCACCTACCCAACCTACAGTGCCAGCTATTCAGACGGCCGCGCTTCATAATGGTGAATTGAATTCGTAATTATGCAAATTGCAAAACCTATCTTTCAGCCAGCCTTCAAGGCGATTTATTATCATTTTCATTTTTGACTTTAACTGCTACAAGATTGATTTCCTGCAGTATCGCGGACACGCGTGTAATGAGAACATACGCACCCTTAATGCATATAATCGCGCTACCAACATTACAACGCGAAACACAAGCAACGCGTAGCTGTTGTAATCTACTTACTTTTTTATTTTCGTTCAAGACGCGATGAAATTAATAATTAAATAAATCATACACATCGTTCGTTTTATATACTTTGCGAGACTGAGAAATAAAAAAACGTACAATTCACGAGTACAAAACATCGGAAAACCGTATGAAATGTACCCAGTAATTTCAAACGCCTACCGGCATGAAGTCGGGACTTTACATTTTAATAAACCCCTATCTTCTTTCGCGTACAGGTACAAGTCTCCTTTCTCTTGTAATGACAAAATTAACGGGTATAATAAAGATATCAAAGTTCATGTTTTTCAGAAGTTTTTTTTATGAATGTATACATAGCTTTCACTCCGGACTTGAAAACTGTTTTCAATAAACCACATATTATCGTTTTCAATATCTGCAGCACCCGCATGATGGCTATATTGCTGCAGATGTTTTCGATTTTATCGCCTTTCAAAATTAAGTCGGTTTTTTAACGAAATCTGCACTTGGGCGTGCATAAACGCGTTCTTTTTCCTCAATAATTTTATGTACACGACTGCCCTGAATTACTACAAACGGTTGAGTGATTTCATATAGGCTTAGTACTGTTAATTGGTAAAGACATTATGAAATACGTATGGTAATGTGTATCGATAAAAATTCACTGTTTAGACAATTCGGTAACTCTCCCAAAATCCGTATCCGCAGTAATTTTCGATATTTCGATTATGCGATTTTTGGCTTCGATATGTAGTGAACATATCGCACATAATTTTATGTAGGTGAAAGAATATTTTAATTTTGTATGTTGGAAAATAGTTGGCTGGCGATTCCAATTGGTTTTGTTTGTCATTTTTTAAATGGAAAATGTTTGTAGCAGTAATATATCTCCGACGTGTACCTTCGACGGCAAAAGTTGAAGTTGTTAGGTTAACATGAAAACTGAAATTACACATGGAAACCAATTCGTTTGTAATGTAAAACTCGTTTTTTCGAAAACCACGAAAACCCCAACTCCAAGTAAGGCGGGGTGGCCCAAGGGCCACCATTTACCTATTACTATACATGTATCCCTTTTTGTGGCTGAACTCGGTTTTTCAGTAGGACTCTCTTTTTCCAGTAGTACTCGTTTTTTTCACTAATACTCGTTCTGTGAATAGATCACTGAAAAGACACCAAACTCGAAATTAAGGGGGTGTACAAAAGTAATTGGCCCTTCCCAATTACTATACTTGTCACTTTTTTGTGGCAGAACTCGTTTTTTCTGGTAATATTCGTTTTCCAACAAGTATTCGTTTTGTGGCTAACCAAAAACAAACGTCCATTATGTACAATATGTACAGCGTATGTTGTCATTCCTTAATAAATTGTTTTTTGTTTTTCCATTAACCATAAATATTTGTATTTTTCAGTTTACATTTGCCGTAGTAGTTTTGTTAATTTGTCAACTCAAAAACGTTAGGTTCTTTATTTTAAGTGTTACTTTATCATAAGCATTGTATATACACATTAAACATCATGTGTTTTCCCAACCATGGCTTTTATTTATTTCAGCAGTAAACTAAAAACCCAAAAGCATTGTTACCCCACCACCCAAATGAAATCAACAAGTATTTTCGCTTTACATTAAGAAATAGAACAATTTACAATTAGTACGCTTCTTCTTTTTCACATTGTAATATATCGATATAATCGCACATTAAAAACATCGAAAATGTACTGCGAGTAAAATGTACGCATAAAGGGACAGTTCCGACGATTCGTATACAAAACATATGATCTAAATAAACTATTACGTATAAAATAATAAAGAAGCTGGAGAAGGTTGTGTGGTGAGAGGACGGAATGGTGGAAACTTATTGAGCAGGGTAAAATCCACATTGGATTGTGACGCCAGAAGAAGAAGAAGAAGAAGAAGACAAAATAACATAGATAATCGTAATATGAATCGACACAATTACAGGCTACGTCTCTTCCATATGTTGTTTTTTCCCCCCTACCCGATATTGCTGTAATTGACACACTTGTAAACTTAGGTTATAGTAATCTTCTTCATGAAGCTTCAGGTGCGAAGACTTGTTGCGGTTCCTGTTGTTGGTAGAGTCGTGTCATAGGTCTCCTAATATTTCTTCTTCATTTGGGTTTATAATTTAAAACAAAGTTCAGAGGCCTATCATCATCCACTGTCAGCGCGTGGCTTAGCCCAGCTGTTTCTGAATTCATCAGTGCTCTCGAGGATGCTGCGTACTTGCGAATTTTGCCTGTTTACATATTTGTAATACGGTCTCGTTTTGAGGCTCGTACGCTTCCTGTAAGGAAACTGTAAGAGTTGCCTGTATTCTGTTTCTGACCCTAACCGTCATGGTCCATATTTTTCACTCCCATACAAACCTGCTGGCGCTTATAAAACTTCGAGTGTGTGTCTTTTCTTGCCTTGTTTCTTAAAAGTTCTTTTAACCATATAATTAAACCTTTTGATCTCGTGGTCGATATCCATTTCCCACAGGTAAGATACACGTCAGCCGAGAAAGTTGAAATTAAAGACCTGTTCGACATTTGTGTTTCATCATCATCATCATCATCATCATCTTCCGTGAGAATTACACAACATTGTTTGTCCCGGTCCCGAGCGGATAGACTAAAGCTGGTCACTCCAGTGCTTCTTCGGACGCCCCACACATTTCCGTCTTTTCGGCATATAATTCAGCAGTTGTTTAGGGATGCGGCAGTTCCGTCCGTTCGGTTAAGATGTTCTAACAATTTTAGCAGATATTGGGCTATCCTATCGAGTATAACCTACTCATAAATTCCGTTCCTGGCGTATATCGACATTTCTTTTGCGATCTTAAAGAGCAAGTCCTGCCACGTGCCTGCGAAACCTCATTTTGCCCGCTTGAATAGAGCTGGCCTGGGATTTCGTTGAAGTCCAATCCTCAGACCCATAGAGAAGTGTGGTGAGGGCCGTCAACTTGTACAACTTGAGGCGTGTTTTTTTGATCGTTGGTGTTAGAGTTCTCTTGATGGTACCACACAAACGGTTGAACTTATGTAGCTTCAATACAATTTTGCCCCTTACAGAGCAGCGAAAGCCATAATTTTAGTTTTTTCTTTGGATGTGCCTAGATTAAAATCTTTAGTTATTAAGTTCCAACAGTCCTGTTTGAAAGTGTTTTGACTACTCCCTAAGATTACGTGGTCATCACGTACTTGAGTGTCTTAATAAAATTATCCTTCATTTATAATTAGTTAGAGTAGTTTAACTTACATATTCTTAATCTTCTTCTTCAGCAGCTATCCTTCTAGGAATTAGCCTCTTCCACTTAGTATATCTTCCACTAATTTAGCCTCTTCCACGCGTGATCTTCGCAATCGCCAGCTTACATCTCTTTATTCTCTGCCACTGTGTTTCCCACTCCAATACCCCAGCCCTAATCTTTTTCTACTTCTGGGTGGCTGTAAAGGTGAGCCCTATTTTCGAGCATCCGAAATGCCAACAGCACTGCAGGGTTTTGTTCTCCAGCATCATGGCAGTAGATCATTTTATTCCCTTACTCGTCCTTGTTATCATTCCTATGCTTCGTGTCAGCTGGAAACATATTTATAGGCCTAATATATTTATATTTAAAAAATTGATTTAAAAATTTTTATTTTGCGCTATAGACGAATACTGAAATTTATGGACTATCCTTGTTATATAGACTAAACGTCCTTATGCTGCATACACTTCAACGACAGCTAAAGTAACCGGGAAACGTAATCGATGGGGCACCGAAATAGACGTATAACTTTACATATCTTGTAGACTGTGGAACTAATATTGCCTTTAGGTTCAACGTGATACGATAAACAGTATAGTGGACTGGTGTCCATTTGGTTACACCGGTTTAAGAAATCATTTAGTGTACAGCTCTTTAGAGGATAAGTTAATAAATGTAACATAAAACCTGTATAACATACAGTGAACCGAAACCCACTACGAATTGAGTGGTGAACTGATATAGTGTAGGCCTACTGAAATGATCAAGTAGTAATACAGTTATTCATACAAGCTGTGTTTTAAAGTGTGTCCATTATGTTTTGATATTTCAAAGGGAAAGCAAATTGAGCAAACGTTTTACAAGATAGATGCTACTTTTTAATGACGGTAGAGAATTAAATATGATTTCACTGTGCAAAGCAGAAGTGACGTCTGATTCCAATCACTTCAGTATGAACTATTTTACATTTGTAATATAAGTTAATAACATTATAACATTATTTATTTTATAAAAGTGTTATTGCTTACTTATTCATTGATGCGGCTGCGTTACATTAAAAAAAGATTAAAATATTTTTTACGACGCACTAAAGAAAAACGATATTAATATATGACACCATGATAATGACGATTATGCTGTTCGTCATCATGACGCGACGAAACAACAAAGATAAAAATAAGGTCATAATGTTACTAACGACAGGGGCCACAAATCATGCACACTGACGAAGTTCTTTTCTTTTGTTTCAGGTACTGTGAACGCCAACGGAGAGACAAAACGTCAGCGGACGTCATACACCCGATATCAGACTCTAGAACTGGAAAAAGAATTCCACTTCAACCGTTACCTGACAAGGAGGCGAAGGATTGAAATCGCGCACGCGCTGTGTCTGACGGAACGGCAGATCAAAATCTGGTTCCAGAACCGTCGCATGAAGTGGAAGAAGGAGCACAAGATGGCCAGCATGAACGTCATTCCTTACCACTACCACATGTCGCAGCCCTACGGCAACCCGTACCAGTTCACGCACTTGACCACCTAATCCATACCCAATTGGTATAATGAATACCAGTAAATAGTGATTTCTTTTTCGGATCGATTTGTTTTTGTGTGGAACAGACACTCGGTCGCTTGACCTTGCTTATAACAAAAGACCTCTCTCTGATATTTACCTGTGATAGGCGACTGAACTGTTGGGGGAATGTGCGATTTCTCTTCTCGGACGTTGGATGTATAATAAAGTTATTTCTGTGGTAAGAATATTATTGTTCCTATGCGGAAAACTCTTCTTGAGCACATCAAAATGTGCTAACGAAGTACTAAACGCTAAAGGCTGGTAACGCGTGTACTTACGAAGACGTAAAAGAAACCTTCTCTAAAACGAACTGAACGTGTACACGATGCTTTTGAATTATGCCAACTAAATCGTAAAAAACATCTAATAAAAGTAACTAATGTACTCAATATATGTATACATATTAACATCTAAATATATGTATATGCTTTTACATAGTTAATATTACAGGTAATTAATTACAAAAGAGAATCTCATTTTTTATTTAAAATAAATTTACAGTTTTTCCCGTAGCCGTTAATGTATTGTATACTACGATTATTTGTTCGCCATCATTCGTAAGTAAAGAAAAAAACCTGTATGATTATATTTATCTTGTACATCTAGACGAGTTAAAAGTAATGCTGTACAGTGGGTAACGAATGAAGTTTCGTTATGTAGTAAGTACGTAAAGATTGTTCGCCCTTTGTTTTAGAAAAAATTAAAAAATATGAACACAAATTTCTGGGATTATTTATGGTCAGAAATGAAGTTACCTTTGACAGCGTAGGGTAACATTATCTGAATATTTAAATATTCTTTGTACAGATTTATGAAAGTAAGCGTTTGTAAAGAAGAGAGTGTAATTTTTCTAAAATATTCAAATTGAAAAACAAGAAAAGAAACGATTAGTAATCGTGCAGTTAAAAATCCAAACTTTTAGTTAATTATATCCTTCATCAAAATTAATTCTATTATCGTGATACTTAATCTACGTGAGGATTTAAACTAATATTTTGTCCGTTCCGCCTCTACAGTTCTTGCTGAATCCACTTTTTCCTATACGGTCAGTACGTATTGTTGTAGTATTGTTGCAAACACTGGATCACACTGACAAGAATTATCAGTGTTTCCTCCATACGCGAGGTTTATGTCATTTCTAGGCTACACTACTTTTAGGAATCTACATACGTACTGATACGTAATCAATCATTCGACTTAATTAACTGATTAATTATCAGTTGTTTGTCTCTTAAGAAACTAGGGCCCTACCCGCCTGCAAGCTTGTGCAGCGCTGGATAACATGGTGAATAAAACAGCGCCGGTTCTCTGGAAATACCTTCCTGAACTCATTTACAAAGATCAAATGTTTTCCCATTTCGCTTGCTTGAATGACTTTGTGAACGCTTTACTTCGAATCGCCTTGCATGGGTTAGGTTTTCACAGGGAAATTGTTTCAGAATGGTGACTTTAGTATACAGACATTCCTTCATCCCGGTGTTCGTATAACACAGATATGAGCGAAACGAAATCATAAATTATCTCATCATATAACCAATTTACTAACGTAATGTGCAATTTACTAGTAATTAATGGAATAGTAGGCCTACATACTTTACGCTCGGATGAGCACAAAATCTTTCATTATGTCCACTGGCCTTGTTTTCAGTCAGTAAACGTTAGACCTGTATATGAAATAATCTTCTTCTTCTCCACCTTATTCTTCTTCTTTACTCCCGGCTTTAGGAACGACTTCAAAGGCTCAACATAAAAAACAAAAACAAAAAGTAACGCCGCTTGTGTCATTTAAAGAATGTGAATTCTGGAGATGTTTAAATAATTAATTATAAATGGTGTATGGTTTGTTTGAACGCTAGGTATAAAAATAACCGAAATACCTTCATTCGTTATTGTGGCGAGAGAGACAGTGAGTTT
The DNA here is from genome assembly GCA_034769895.1 of Magicicada septendecula. NCBI lineage: Eukaryota > Metazoa > Arthropoda > Insecta > Hemiptera > Cicadidae > Magicicada > Magicicada septendecula. The sequence goes on along the minus strand of CM068373.1, from coordinate 368,483,749 downwards.
GCTATCCATCCATAAATCGACCATTTATATTACAAACAAGCATATTACAAATTTTAATTTTGTAATTAAAACAAATTAAAATATTTTCTTACATGTACAGTGAAGAAAAAATATTTTCTTCGTTTTAATTTGCAATGTAAATTACGAGTCTTCGCAAGTAGATTTTAGCATCTGCATTTTGTGTTGCCTTTTAGAATATTAAATTGGTATAGGCCCTAACTTGTGTTATCATTACGTGTAAAACCTAATAGATAGGCTGTAAATACTAATATTACAAATATTATAAGGATCGTATCCTTGAATCGTGTCGTGCATGTATTCTTGCAACCGGTTAAGGAATTCAGATAATCTTACGTCACCCCGCTGCTGCGTCAATACGAAATGAGAAAGAAAAACATTATCATAAAATTTGAAATTTAAAACGGCTGACAAATTGAGCGCGGATCTACTTCGGTGGTGTACAAACACATGTCAACAAGCAATCAGTGACCCCAAAAACCTTGTTATCGTCGGGTTGTGTCATTAATAATTTTCAACCGTGGGTCTGTCGGCTGCCAAAATTTCTCTATTTTCTCGACGAGAAAACAGGTAGAGCCAGAAGGTGCGTAATGGCGTTTTACGCTAGCTACTTCTGTTCGTCGTGAACACATTTGCTACATTTAATGTGGCGTTAAATGCTTACTAGAAATGACAAATGAAATAATCTACTCGGGGACGTGTGTTCTTCAAACCGACGTGGGAGTATGTGACTCAATATGACAGAGAAAAGACTGTCCTTGTAAAATGAGTGGCAGCTTCAGTCCACTGAGTTACGCAGACCTCGGTAATAAAAGAAAACTTTCTAATCTGTATTATTTTATATAATCTGCTTGATTTTTATGATAAAAAGCAACTTAAGGTGAAAATTACCATACTTGAAGAAACGAATGTCTCTGTGCCCTTAGAAGTGCATTTGGTTCAATCATGTATGTACTAAATGATTTAAGTTAATTGATATAAAATATAGGACAAAGCATTACAAATTATTAAATTTTCTGGCTTCTAAGGGTTTGTTCCGTCAGCCACAGGGTTGGGCTGTTAATGGATTCGGAAGCGGAATTTACGTTTTGAAAGCAAGGGCAAAATCAGTAACTGCAGTAAAACGGAAAGCGCTTATACTACTATATAGCCTATTTTTAATTAACCTCAGGATAACGTACGCGAATTTCTTATAACGTACGTTATACTTCATATAACGTCTTCGCCATTATGTGTTAAAATTTGCACCCCAGAAATTACCAGATATTGAATATGGTAGTAAGTTTTTATTCATTATACACAACTGGCTAGTTGGAATACAGTTACATGAAGAGCGGTTGTCGCATAGTAGAACTGAATCAGAGACTGTAAAACAAGCACAAGTCTCATACAACGCTTTCATCCAAATCAGCCTTAATTCAGTAATCAATTCTGCACTTTTCATTAAGTGTGTGTTATATCATAGTTAAAAGTAGACAAATACTTATACGAAAGTCTGTGAACGAAAATACTTAATATTCCATACTTATAGATGCGTTGTAAAACTTGATCGCCATAAAACTTCACACCAACTCGTGGTTACTGATTTCGTTCCGTTAACATTGAACCGTTTACAGTTAAAGTACCTAGTGATACAATAATGAGATGAGCTATTTATTGATCATTACGCATCACTTTATATTAAACTGTTAATTTCCGTCATCGTCACCGACCATAAAACCATGTTAGTGATTCTATTCCATTATTCCTGTTTGCATTTCCATAGCATTTCGATCAACTGATTCGTAAGATAATTTTGTTCCGATCCGAATAACCGCTTGTTAAATGCATAATACAAGAATTTGTATATGCAGAAAAAATTCAATAACAATATCATTAAAAACATAAAAACAATAACATGTAATGTAGTCCATAAAAATTAGCTAATGGGTTGTTTTCTAAAAAATATAATTTTTTAATAAAAAAATATTATTTTTTAAAAACTTTGTTTGAATCAAATTCAATCTAATTCTGCACCTTACCATGTAAACGAATGTTCATTAAAGACACTTAATTTACAACAAATATTACCATAAACCCTGATAATTTTATCACGGTTATTATTATAGTAAAAATCATTCGTGATAAAACATTCTGAAACAGGTAGTATTGTAACACATTAATAGGGAGTACACTGTCGAATTTATGTACACCCGTGGTAATCTGTGTACAGTAGAGGACGTAGAGACTCCAAATTGTGAAACAATCACAATCTTTTTTTTTTTGCATTCTAAGGAGGAAACGAAGAAAAATTTTTAATTAGGGGTTTAAACATTGAAACCATAAATAATCCCAAACCAGTTTGTAATATCTTTATTTGTGAAGTCTAAATTTAATTTATTTAGTAGGACTCTCGTTGTTCGATGAATAAGACTGTTTGAAGTGTTAATAAGGTGAAAATGATAAAAGACCCGGTTTTAATTAATATTGTTACTTAAGTTTTATTTATTTCAGAAGATAGCTATCATTTGCTTGTTAGGCGATATTTTTGAAAATTTGGAAATTTTTCATTTGGAATAATGTGCAATATACAGTATAAATGAAGGAGAAGCGTATTAGATAATAATTTAAGAAAAATTATATAAATATACATACAAGTATAATTTTTAAGTGTAAATAGTTAAAAACATAAGTCTAGTGTTTACAGATCCTGTAATATAGATGTTAATCGTTGTTCGAATCATTCATTTTTGTGTTATGTAAAGAAAAACATAAAAAAAAAATAATTGTTTGTAGATTCCAGAAATTATTATCAATGTGACTGAATTTAAAAATATAATAAAATTAACGTACAACATTGGTGAAGATGAAACGCAGAAATACGTTATATATATGTTCTGAGGAAGAATTGATGATAATGTGTAAAAAAAATTGTGTAATTTTCTTATGTGTAATGTTTTTTGTAATTATTTTCTTCACATATTAATTATTGTAATTTCTTGAAAATTGAATAACAGAACAAATTCGGAAGTATACAGGGAAATAATTTAGTTTGTAGCAAGTACCTACTCACTCAAGCTATGAATATACTAGTGTATAAATATTGTAAATGTGTATTATTTAAAGAAATAATTAATTAAAATTTTATGTGTTAATTACTTACACGTATATGAGTTTTAAGAAACTTGTGTGATTTTTTTAAAATACGGTGTCTGTTAAGAAGTCAGTATTAAAAAATTTTAATTATATTTATGATAAATATATATACGATTTCTTTCGTTTCAAAAGTGATATGACTTTTAGAATTTCTTTTGTTTAACAGTTTTTGACGTCGAGTTAAAAAAAAGAATATATTATTATTTTTTAAGAATATTATTTTTGTATTTTCAAAAGTTATTTGTTGCCATTTTTGGGTCGTTGGCTGTAACAGACATTAATATTTGCGTGTATGAGTGCGTGTGTGTGTGTGTGTGTATATATATATTTAGTCTCATTGAATCTCAGCTTTCCGTTTAAATAAATAAATAATATAGTGGTCACTTTTTTAATTCTAATGAAGTTACATTTCCTACTATAAAGACAAGATCTATAAATATTTCAATTACTTTAATTGAAAATTCAAAATAAACATGGTAAGAATCTAAAGTCAACACAGGGACTTGGTGAGGACTAGTTAGTTTATGGACACAGTAAAGTTGCCTCATCATTATAGCACGCGACATGTGACTTTATAAATGCGTAATAAAAACAATAAATGTTTACTGTTTAAATTATGTAATAATCTACAGTAGAAGAATATTTAACAGAAATAAATGGGGCAGATTCATTTCGAATTACCAAATTTTCGGGCAATACCTACGTGGGAACTATTTTGGCTGTTAAAAACTGAGAAGAAACGCTATCTGTACAATAAAAACCTTGCAGTTGTCAATATTAGAAAGCAAAAGAATTTTAACTTTATTTTTTTCTTTTGTACTAGTACACAAGCAATGAAATTCTTTCATGTGTCGTCAATCCCTGCTCTTCTGTATGATATTACATCATTAATAATTTTTCATTATGATCATTTCTGTTAAACTGGATTTTACTCTATTAGTTTTCTTCTTCTTCTTCACTTCAAGGATTAGGCTTGCAGCCCGTTCCGTCTCCACAGCCACCGTTTTCTTGGTCTACCTCTATCTCGTTCTCCAATAGGCTTATACTGAATTATCTTTTTGCTATTCCGGAGTCACCCATTCTATTTATGTGTTGTATCCAGTTTTCTTTATTTTGTATAATTTCATCGTTTATCGAATATATATTCAACTCTTGCCTTATATGATCTATTAGGGTGCAACCTTTAACTCTGCTTAAGAATTTCATTTCAGCAGCTTCAATTTTCTCTGATTTTGGGCAAGTGTCCACGATTCACTCCCGTACATCAATACTGGTGCTGCCATTCTTTATAAAATTTCAAGGGAACTACCTAGGTGGAGGCTGGTTACCTCTGATAGGGAAACTACACCTTCTCATAATCTTCACAAGAATAAGCCGGACTCTATTAGTAAATCATAAAATTATATGCTACACCGCATATGGTACAGAAAAAAGTCTGACAAAACGATCTGTCTGTGATTATCATATACTTGCACCGTAAAAGTTTTATCTGTTGAACTGTAATAACAAAACTATTTGCGACCTTACAAAGACGGATATCTGAAAAAATAAAAGAATATCACATTAACAGGTAAATAAATCTATGCTCAGAAAATTTGTCTACACAAATTCTTCGAGAAGACATTAAATCTATTACTTTGTTTTACAAATTAACAAAAACCGGTGACGTTTGATCATTCGTCAATTGATCATTAGTTATATTCATAAAATAAAAATAGAAGAAAAACAATAAAATTGGCAACAAACAACTTGTTCCTTATTTGTTATTGTTGTTATTATTATTATTGCTATTTTTTATTATTATGATAATTATTATATTTTCATTATCATTACTATTACGATTATCATAATTACTATGAAATTTGCTTTCCTCTCCCGTTTATTGTAAATTAATTCTCACAACTCGATGTAAAATACTATAATAGAAGCAAGAATAAAAATTAAAGAACAGGTATTAAATACATGTTAATACGTTATTACAACGATGAAGATGGTATAATATTATCGTATGTGTAATAGTGTAAGAATGAAAGAATAATAAAACAAGTAAACCCTACATACACTTCAATTCTATCAAATTATTTATTTTACATTATAACGCTCCTGAGTTTTAAATACCAAACTACAGAATGGTTGATTAAAATTCTGTAAATCTGTAATGGTGAGAGTAAACAATGAGTGGCAAGGCGTGACTGCACTCATCGCTCGTTTCGTCGAAAGTGCCAAAAATACGCCCTCCCCTAACAAATAAGCATACATTTTGTAGTATGTCCCGCGCGCATGGAAAATCGCTCACTTTTACCTTAGTGTTTGGTTCTGTTACACACTTACTTCAACCAATTCACGAAGATTTTCTAATACACTTCAGTATTAAGACAGTTCTAAGTACTAAGACGTACAAATCGGTCAGCTCAGTGTCGGTCCATACTTTCCCTTGTGGTCTGATGTGCCGTTAATACATTTCGGAAGGCATACAATTCACTCAAATAAAACGTGTAAAAAACTTGATTGTCAAACCAACTCACTATCGAGAATAAAAGACTGCCACTGACACGAACAATAGTATCGGTATGCTGCACGAACTTTTCTTTTACCTGATGAGTCGTCTTGACGATGCTTGAAGAAATCTAAAACAGGATTTATGCGTTCGCCACGTGTTCACAAGTCGGTTAAACGATTATCGTCTTGTCTACTTTAATTTTCTTTAGAAAACTTTAATTCTATTACCATAGGTTCTAAATTAACAAAACTTTATCCGTTTCTCAATAATAATCATCTTCCTAATTTAAAGTTAATATTATGGTTAGTTTCTGAACCGTTTGTTTGTGAACCTTTGAAATTTCGCCAGTAATTCAACTGAAATTAAAAAAGATGGAAGGTAAACAAGAAAAGGTAGCTTGCAAAATGATTTAAAAAAGCATCCCTTTATAATTGACCTTTCATTACAATTCTTCAATCAGTAAGTTCATTTACCAAGTGTACGATAAATTATATTTCATATATTTCACTAAAGTTATAATTAAAATTATTATGCAATTAAAAAATAACACTTGTGGAATTAATATAATCCTGGATCATTACTATAATGAATTAATAGTATGATTAACATTAATAGCATTGTTTTACTAGTTTCTACTAGTAATAGAGTCAAGAAATAATTCTCAAATGGTAGAGTAAAAGATGGTGGCAACACTTAATTTTTCTAGTGCATTGTGAAATGTCCGTTCTACATAAACAGTTTACAAAATCCTACTCGCTGTGCTTGTATATTATCAAATCCTGTTGAATCATCAACATGCACATATAGTTTTATTTGCGAATACCTGAATGATAAAGAATAGAGGAAGGAAAGACAAGACAGTAAAAGAAGAACGCTAAATGGAAAATCACAATAAGCCGCCCGACCCCAGTGTGATGTCAGCGCTGGATTATGTCGAACCCCTGCTCGATATAATCGTGTGCAATGTGGCACAGAAACACGCGCACTCGCGCATCCGCACCCCGCTTCCATACATAATACATCCTCAGACATTGTCTGATTCCGCAATCATTAATCATCTATCCAACTTATCAGTGAATTCTGATTTCAATAAGAAACTCCTGGATATGTTTTTATATCAAAGGGGGGTAGTGGATTATAGTAGGGGAAGGGAAGACTCAAGGGGTAAAGCTTTTGTGTGTCTGTATGTGTGTGTGTGAAAGAGAGAGAGAGAAAGTAATAGTTCTCTACTGAGGCAAATAAAAATATGTTTATTAATCATCATGACGTAGTAGGTGTAAGGACATCAACTAGGCCATACATTTAAATGTGCATTACCTTGAGTCGCTGCGAGTTGCTACTTGAGCACTCGGGTAGGAAAGCAGTCTTTGAAGTCGTTGCTAGAGTACAACGCATACTGCAGAAAATTGATGTTTGGAAAGTTTTATGACTTCCATCTGACTGATATCATCATCGTCAACAACAACAACATCATCTTCACAACACGGCGTAGGCAAGGTGCTGCCTGTTCCCCCTTCAAATATACTTACTTACTTACTTACTAGCCAACGCCCACCCTTGGCTGTTGAGCCATTAGGCGACGCGCTGACCAGTAGCGTCGGGCTTCGGCGATCTCGGTGTCCTCGTTGGACGGGGTGTGGTCCAAGGCCGGGCAGTCTCTCAGATGGTCGGCGTCCATCATCGCGTGGCCGCACAGCTGGCACTCAGGGGTTGGCAGCACGTGGATGCGGTGCAGATGAGAAGCGAGATAGTCGTGTCCGGTTTTCAGTCGGAAGTTGGCGACACACACTGCACGAGGGAGGCTGGGGTTGATTGGACCGTCGGTGACGAGGCTTTCCCATTTTTTACCGGCGGCCGCCTCAGACAGTCTTCGCTTATTCCATATGCTGACGGCGGAGTTTATTTGAGCTTTGGAAGATTGTAGGGACAGCGGGCGGGTAGGCTGGGGTAGGGTTGTGCCTTGCTTGGCCAGTTTATCGGCCTCCTCGTTGCCCCAGATGTTGACATGACTGGGTATCCATTCATGGACATTCATGTGCCCTTCAAATATACTACAGCCATCTCTTCCTGGATCTAGCCACACACCTGTGTCCTATAGGTTTGTATTTCCTGACTTATTTGACATTCCAGCCTAGAATCTGACATTCTTTCTAAGTGTCCTTTTCACCATTGATTGTAATCTTTTAATTTTCATTCACGTTAAAAACTTGTAACTCTTCTCTTACGGCCTCATTCTTTATACTGGTGAGTTCAGAACACCTTTTAACTACCGGAACGCAATTTTCGAGTCCTGAATTTTACTTTCTAGTTTTATGGTTGCTGTCCACAATTCACACCCATAGGACAGTACAGACACTGCCATAACTTTGTAAAACTTTAATTTTGTATTTAATCTTACAATGTATAATTTAAAGTATTTCGAAGAAACTTCATTTCAGCATTCTGAATCTTGCCGCATTCCTTTTTTGACATGACCACGCCTCGCTCGCATATGTCAATGTGGATATTTCAATCGTCTTATAAAATATAATCCTTGTGCTGCGTCTTGTTTATTTCTAAGATTTCTACGAGTCGTACCACAAATATTCCTAAATTTATTTATCTTCTCTTTTATATCACATTCAGATTCATAACTTGCTGCACAGCCGAAATATTTAAAACGACACTTGTTCTAAAGTGCTGTTGTTTATAACTGTCTTAGTTCTCACTGGATATTTACCTTAAAGGCCATGGTTTTGGTCTTTCTTACTGAAATTGTCAGTGAGCACTCACTTGCCACATCTTGTAATTGAAACAAGATATGTATTGTAAATGTCTGTCTCGTGATATGTTAATACACTTAGATAACATATAGGAGGAATTAGTACAGAAGGCTATGCTGACAAAAGTCATCCGGATGAAAGGTTTTGGAATGTCACCAACTGCCAAATAATGCTGGCCTCTCGGTGGTTACGTAACCGCGTGTTTCCAATTCGTTTTAAAGTTAAAATTAAAATGTAAAAAGTAAAGAAATTAAACTCGAGAGGTGATAGTCAATTATTACGATGGCTACCGAATACTCAAAAACAGCGCACCTAACGAAAGCGAGAGCCCCAGTCTATCGTGTACTGAGGTTTGCGCTGAGCCTGTAACCTAACCGTCCGTGCCCCCCTCCCGTTTCCTGAATACCATTATACAGACACTATCCCATAAATTCTAGCGCCGCTGCGTTTGTTTCCAGGGCAAACCCCTCAGTAGTGCCCTCGGTCAACACCCATTAGTGCCAGGTAAACCTTGGCCCCGTCTTCGGCGAACCCTCAGACTGAATTAGACTCTCTCTAGTTGAAATCCCTCGGCCGGTAGCTTGCCAAAACTAAAACCCAAGAGATTTTCAAGTTTTCTCCGCGGCGGTAGCTCATTTGAAGCTCGGAACGTGGCGTAACAGCGGGCGACGGCTTGCACCCTCTTGTCTCTCACACATAGATGTACAGCATACAGTCTGTAATAAAATGTATTCAAACCAACATGAAACCTGACACTTGGATCAAGCTAGTTACCAATGATTTAATGTATCATGTAATTAAAAAAAAGGGAATCAGAAAACACTAAACAGCTAATTGCCTCAGCATATCAAATTGAAGCCTATGTTTCTCAATCACTATAGAAAATGATGACACGATCATTAAACAGACGACGGAAAAGAGCACTACGAGTTTTCCGTCTAGCTAGGTACAGGAAATGTTTCTGATTCATCGTTCGGAGCTTACAGCTTCGAAATGCACATACATTGTGTACACTACATTAACATTGTTTCACACAACACAAAATAAAGATTTTTATTTAATCTATACCAAGCCATATGTTCCTTCAGAGTTCTTAATCAATACATAACCAAAATTTATAATGCCTATTTTAAACCTGTATAACTTATTACATATTTGTAATTATGAACACCATCACACAGAAAATTACATTTTTGTTATTAGAAACTTTGGCACTATTGGGTAGAGGGCAAAAAGGTAGATCTGAGATGCTTGCAGTTCCTGCAGTACCCCAAGATGCGATTATGAACAACTGGTACAACTCTTAACGAAACTGCTAATGCAACGCTTGTATAATCAAAGAAAATGTTTAAAATAACGAGAAGGTAAAATAAAAATTAATATTAGTATTAAAATTAATACTAGACTCGAACAATCGTCACGAAAACAAAACTTCAAAAAAAGGAACGAAACTAACTGGCAAGAAGGTGTTTGCCACGAACTTGTAACAGAATCGTTATTTACAAACAGTCCTAAAGAATTCTTTAAATCAAGTAATATTTTCTAGGAGTATATAGGCCTACATAGGATTGCCGTCTAATATGGAGAACAGAATCGTTAACGTGCTTTTTATTGTCCTAATTTTTAAAACGAAACTATTTTCATAAGCAGCTTTGTTGTCAACTATTTAAAAAGTTTTTAAATTTATGTGACATTTGTGTTTTTGTCTTCATTATTTCTCTTTTAATTTTTTTGGCATACACTGTACATTGTGTTTACCGGGGAGAGGTCAGTTTTTCCAAAGTTCTGTCTGTGATTGGGTATCCAGTGGACAGCAGACTTTCTGCAGGAAATGTGTGTATGTACTCACTGACTGCAATAACTGTCTTTTATTTAATAATCGAACCTTTGCCATTATCACCTGACTGAGAGAATTTTTGCTTTCCCTTTTAATGGTCGAAATGTAATCATCAAATGGAAAACATAGGCTTAAATGTTTAACTTTTTAATGTAAAGCTGAATTAAACGTTAAAGGTTAATATTATTTTGAATGATCATCACTTCTTTCACAGCACTTTAACAATTAATAATTAAATGCACCTTCACTTGTGAAAAAACTTACTTTTTGTTATATTCTCATACGCACGTTTCGGAGTAGTTTGCTCCTTCATCAGTGAGGTATGAATGTAGAAAGCGTCAAGGCGTTGGTAATCTGTAACGGTTTTGGGGGATTGGTTGTGTGTGGGGGTGTGTGTAGATGGAAGGGGGTTGGCGCGAGATTCTGAATTGTGTCCGCGTTCGTTGTGTATTATTGTGTCGAATAGTGTGTTGGATTTAAATTGTAATTGTTCATTGAGTATGTTGTTTGGTTGTGTTTTGTATATTTCGTATTGTTCTGCGGTGTTGAGTTTGCGACTTTTGGGCATGTAGTGTAAAATTTCAAGATTGTTTTTTATGTTGGTGTAACTGTGGTTTTTTGTTTGTATGTGTGTGGTAAATGTGGATTGTAAGTTGTTATTGGAAAAAGCTTTCTGCATTTATACCTCACTGATGAAGGAGCAAACTACTCCGAAACGTGCGTATGAGGATATAACAAAAAGTAAGTTTTTTCACAAGTGAAAGTGCATTTAATTATTAATTGTTAAAGGTTAATGTTACACGTGAAACGTTAAAACTTACAACGTCCATTTTTAAAATATAAATGTCAAAATATTGTTAGTTAAACTAATTCCTAGACTTCTTTCCAGACACTAGGAATTATTTCCGATATCAATAAGCAATTTGTTATTAAAGAAGTTCTGTAAAGGAGAGCCACTCCTTCAGCCTTTTCATCGTGGTTTTGTACTGTCTTTCAAAAACGTCAAAATTATGAGCGTGATCTCTTGCGAAACGGAAAGTTTATCCTTCCCTGCTTTCACTTCCTGATGAAGGGCTCGTCTTGAAGGGCTCCTCTAATTTTGGGAGAGTGGAATAATAATCCGAATACCTTACAGTTGAAGTGGCATCTGCGAGAACTGCTGTTTCATAACAGCATCATAACAATGGAAATTGTGAGTTTTTGGACGAACCATGTTCATTTCTTGAATTTCGTTCGCAGAAAAGACGTCTCAGTGCAACTTAGATGACGATAATGCAAACGATGGTGAAGACAGTTTACTTAATACATATGCAAGTGAACTAAATGACTTAATCACTATGTTAATAACATATTATTTTACTAGACTGGATTTATAATCAAGAAAATTATGAAACAGATCTCTTGTTCAGGATGCAGTAATGTGTTACTTAGAGTGATGACTGTTATTCATCCATTACAAAATTTGTTTCAAATGGTAGATTAATATTAGCACCTAATGAAGTATTTAATCTATAATATGTATTTCAATATACAATTTCATAATTATGAAAAATGTTATAATGTAACTATGACTTTAAAAAATAGTTCTGTTAGAAGGACATTAACAAAAATAATTATACTTCAAAATGTTTAATTTACTTGCAGTAGGTCTATTCTGACAAAAATATGTACATTTATATTGTACTGAAAGAGTATAAATACAAAATTAAAATTAGGAATTATGGTCTTGTTTGGAATTGAAGAACTTTTACATCCTGCTTGTTGAACACATTATAAAACGTATACAGTGTAATGCATATGTATGGGCATCGTGTGAGTTTGCCCCAACGGAGTGAGACGAGAGACAAGACGGCTCGTTTCTGTGCGGCGAGTCATGCCTCCAGTAGTTTTAATATACCTGTATGATATGTCTTACAACAACAGTAATGATTACGTTGCATGAAGGAATTTCAGCTATTCCTCAGTGCTAGCCCACACTATGCAAAAAAATGAGTGGGCCTATTACATGTATGAATTGAGTTCCTCGAAAACGATGCATAATTACTGGGTGTTATCGACAGTACGTTTATAAATAATCTGTGCTTAGTATTGAGTGCGTTAGGATGAGCGAATTCCATCTTATCAGCTGATAAAAGAGTTTCGGAGTAATAATTTTATTAACGAGAAGGAAGTGAGAGAGGAAGAGCGACGATAAGTACTGATAACACGAGTTTTATCACGTACACTACGTTTGGCAAAAGAGCGACGTGGAAACACGCTATCGAAGACCTGTCAGAAACATTATTTAATAATTCTAATGTAAATAAAAAATGGTTGCCGTACTTGGCGAAGAACCATAAAAGAAGTTGTCTACAAGAGGTGGCCATGAATAACGCAACCCATTTTTTCCACCTATGATTATGATAGACTTGGAGTGTATTTTTAATAGGCGAAAGTTTAAAGTTTTATTAGCGCCCATTAAACTACAGTTTTTATTTATAGCGTTTTAGAAAGCAAGGTCAACGGACAAGCTGATCTACGAAAGAAAAGTACCGATTCTGGTAAAAATCAGAAAGCTGTAGATTCTTCTTGTTTAACATATTCCAAAAGCCTTACGCCATGGCCTTCTCCTCTTCTCTTTTCAGGAATATAGTTATAATTTATCACACTTGTTTTCTCTGAGCTTATAAACGAATATAGTCATACTGAGATAACAGCCACAGTGATAAGGTGATTCCAATCTTTTCTATAAACGGTAAGCTTTTCTTACTTATTAGAAATATATCCATTCAAAAGACTCATGTCTGATTTGTGATATTTCTTTCACCTTACAAACAGTCAATCTCTCCTCTAGAAGTTACCAGATCAACTTCATAATTTACTTTATTTTATTCACAGTTCCTTTACTTACGAATATTGTTTGTCATTCACGTTTGGGGAAACACTTAGACCTATTCAGAACAGAAATTTTGGATTAGAGTTGTTTGTGAAACATCTTTTTCAGTCAAACATTTTTTGGGAAACGGTACAGTGAATATTGTGGGTGGTTATTATTGGCTAGCTTAAATCGGCAGTGTGTGTTAGTTAATAAACATACCAACACATGTACTGGGTTACATAGTTTACAATTGCCGCGGTAAACTGAACACAGTTTTAAAAACACAAGAGTAAAACTTTGACGAAGGAGGTGAAAAAATTTTCCCTTGTCTAATTTCCCCTCACCAACGCTTACTCCTCTTTACCCCCGCCTCCGCCTCCGCTTCCTCACTCCGAGAACACTTCTATCGTACCCTTTCAAAGGCTAACAAACTTTTCACTTAATTGGGTTTAATTGGAAAAGTTGAGTGTGTCTCGCAAAGTATTGTTTCCCAGACTGGTTTAAAGTGAAAATGGAAAATGTTAAGAGGGAAGTAAGCAAAAACGCACGGATTTCACCCTCCTAATAGAGCTCCTACCCTATTTAACACCCGCTCGGCTGCAATTTTTCAAAAGTGTAAACTCCTGATCAAACAAAATTGATTATACCTTAATGAAGAATTGCAGAACAACTGATGGAATTAGTTCGAACAGCTACGTTTTCATAGGAAACCCTCTGTAAAGACAAAAAAACATCAGTCTACATACGTTCGATAAATTAAAATAATATAAAGTTGCTATTTACTTAGATTATTACAAGTAGGTCCGTGCACTGGTGTGTGTGTGTGTGTGTTAAATAAATAGGGAGAGAGAGAGAGAGAGAGCTTCAGTGTGTGGATTTACGAGTAAGTACCAAATCAGACTGAAATAGAATGGACATTGAACTTATTGCATTGATAGTAACTGCAAAACCTAGAAATATTACATATATTTTTTATTGAAAGTAAAAATGAGATAATATTCAATTCATGTAAAATATCTTCTTCTTCACGTTCTGCTTCAAGTTTTAGCCCTGTAGTGCAGATCAATTCTTTCCATGGATTTTCCTGTCCTGACCTGTTCTTGTCCAGGGCGGTCAAGCTGCTTCCTTTTTACTTCATCATACCAACGTGTTGTAGATCCCATTCTCAATCTTCTTCCCATTCAAGGCCTTTATTAATCAATTTGTTTTGTTCCAACTTTATTCTTTGATTCTGGCTATGTATCCCACATACTCTCACTTCAGTCTTTGTACTCTGAATTCCATTAATCACCATCTCTTGTGTAGTTGTTCGTTCTTCCGTCAATGTCTTATCCTCGGTCTCCTAACACTTCGCTTTACCACAGGCTTATAGCTCATAGCCCGTCTTGATACTGTATCGAGGAACATATGTATAACATGGTCTCGGTCGCAACAACCCATTACAGAGTCAAGGTCTCCTTTAACAGCCTCCGCCAGTTGTCCCGGTAAAAACTGGCTGGCGAAAGAAGCTGACAGGTTTCTGCACATAAAAGTTTTACAGATGGGCTATGTGAGTTCTCCGATCCAACCCCCAACCTGGAGGACCAGGAACATTGATTTCGGGGTGCTCTTCTCCTAGAGAGTTGCTTTCACCTCGGCTGACGAGCTCTCTCTGCCCGGTCGCAATAGGCTAACTGACTCAGCCCATGTGTGCAGCCGTTGGGCTACTATAGCCTCCTCCGCCTCCACACTAGATGCACACCCTGCTGCCGATGTGCACCATCCTGCCCGACCAGGACCCAGGATATCCCCAGGCTGTCCTGACAGAACCCCCATCTCTCGTTTGCTTACCGATCCACTCCGCCGAAGGGATTGGTTACCACAACCTTGGAGTCGATTAGCGTAACAGGACCCATCGACGTGTAGGTGAGAGTGGAGTTAGGTTGGAGAGGCTGGTGCATTTCTCTTCTATGAAAGCATATGTTCGCATCACACCCCCATTTGGACCCCCTCTGTATTTATACCGTGATGTTATTTCTGTTATCGGTTATGTACCTAATTCCTGTATTACATCATTACTTCTTAGCTGCTCGGGTCTTGTGCAACCTTTGACTGATCGAAGAAACATTATTAGTATGATTCCATCAATCTAAAGTCTCCTTTCCTAGGAGCCCATTATGGCGATCCATACAGCAAAGAGGGGACTGCCACTCTCATCACTTTGTAAAACTTTATGTAAGTATCCCTCATCGTTTTTACCTTCAGAGTTCGTCGTATAATTTTTCTGTAGTGGTGTGCAACAGTGATAATTCTGTTTGTGATTTTAACCACTAACACAACTTTCTTCATTAAACTTAAAATATCTTTGTTCTCCTCGTGTGTTATATCACATATGCTGTATTGTACGTTATGTGATGTGGGATATCTGTATAACGGTAGTGGTTACATTTAATACTGACGTGTGTGATTATTTTTAACTTCGTCACTTGCCTCTACATTCCTCTGCCGGTACTGGCTTTCTTAACAATCCCACACTATTCCTTTCCGATTTCATTAATACTTGTCCATGTCCTAATTCCGACCATCTTCAGGTCTTCTTCACAACATTTGTTTAGCACTCGTAGTAATACACTTTTTTACTCGAGTATGTCGTTGTTAGCCTCCTGCGTAACTTCATCTTGCATCAAGAGGGACTTTGATTTCGGGCTGTGCTCGCCTTAGCGAGTTCTCTAGAAAGAGCGCTCGGCAACTAAGCCTACTGGCTACCGGTCGTAGTAGACTACCCAACTCAGCCTGCTCTGACAAGCCACTCCCTCTCTGTTTTCCAGCTTACCCCGTCGATGGGAGTGGTTACCACAACCTTGCAATGCGTTATTCAGCATGACAGGAACTTAGTCTGTCCAAGTGAATGTAGATTAAGAATGAAAACCCTAGTTTTTCTGTACGTGTTCGCATCGCATATCCGTAGGACCAATCTAAATATGATTGTTTATTTAGAAACGTTAACAAAAATATTTACTAACGAACGCTTTGTCTGGTACTTCGTGATTTATTCCACCGTTATAAAACCACGATCCAATCCCGAAGAAATACTGTAGTGTCGCATGCGTCGATTTTGAGGCCTTGATGAATATAGGCTATTCCTGTAACAGAATTAAAAATCGGTATGGAGAACCATACATGACTTCCATATTCTAAGATTTATATTTAAAATCATTTTCGAAATGTAATATTACCATAGAAACTACTTCTTTCTACTTACTGCTTCAGCCTTAACCACAGTACTGTGGTCACTAACACATACCACCTCACGTTATCGCACTCGATTTTCACTGATGATGGAAGTCAATGGCATTGCCGAAACGTCTGGTTTTGTAGAAAACATTGGACTACGGCCAAATATCCCGGGAAGGAATTTTAACAAAAACTACTTCTTTGTTGCCGATAACGTTGTACACATATATATAAAATATATGCATAAAATTAATGGCTTGTATAAGTTAATGATTGATCTCCATTAAGTAGTGCTCAAGTTTCCAAAGTGTTAATATTATGATGTCCGTAATTAAAACATCAGAGCAGGTTTAGTGTGAATGAGGGTACGCTGTGGACAAAAATTTTCAACATTTCCTATTGAGCGTTGCTTAGAGTAAAGCTACGAATCTACAGTGTATGTTTCACAGAACAAACACGCGAAAAAGAAGGAGCGCTCCGAAGTCACTCATGGACCCTCAGCATCTTGCAGAGGGTTCATTCCCTAAAGACGAAAAGTCTGTCTATGAATCGTTCCTCTGTAAACACGTGCAGTTACATTGCCCAGCGATCCACAGGAAGCAAATTGATGTCCATTTTTTCGGCTTGCACGCGTTATGTTGTTATGGCATTCGGCACTTTCCATTTAAAAAAAGCGTGCAAATGTAAGAAAATAAACATGAGTGAGGCCAGAAATAACGTGAATTGTGTGTGTGTGTGTGTGTGTGTGTGTGTGTGTGTGTGTGTGTGTGTGTGTGTGTGTGTGTGTGTGTGTGTGTGTGTGTGTGTGTGTGTCTTACCTGCCTTTTTATTGCTGTAGGCATAATAATAAAATTGAAACGTAAATATTACATAACTGAGATATGCTTACCTGCCACGAACGATATATTATTTTATACATGGAGGAGTTCAGTGACATACACACGTACAGAAGTCATCTTCAAAAATACTAGAAGTCGTCCACGCTTTTATGTTGGCAGTGTAACTTACAGGAAGTTTTTTGATGTTTTTAAAACATCTAGGAAGCAAACTTTTCCCGATAACTAAAAGTTTCCTTTTTTCGGTTCCCGTCATGTTCGCACAAACAAAAACTGTAACTCTTTGTTTAGAGAGCTTCCCACCAACGCACTTTTCATTTGTAAATTTGAAAGTCTTATCTGGAGTTAATTTATAAAAAATTCCGGCTTCATGTCCATTAAAGATGTCTTCATCTTTATATGATCGTCTAATTTCTGGCCAAGTGTTATGCACCCAATCGCCTGTAACGTTCAGATCTACGCATTTTGCCTCACCACAAATTTTTGCAAAGGAAATCGAGTGTCGGGCCTTAAATCGATCTAGCCATCCGTTGGAGCACGCAAAATGGCTGTCGCCGGCAGTCCTGTTACAGTGCTTATCGCTTGCATACAATGTATGTCTGTAGCCATGGGCTAGCGCGCGCGCACATATATACGTTTATATGAAATTTAGAGTAAAATATCTGAGAAATATTTGACGCTATAACAGAGTAGTACAATATTTAGTGACGTTAAAAACCGGGAATTTTTATAATGTTAAAGATATCAGTTTGACCGGACTTATGACAAAATAACGCTACACCAGAGTTGACGTAACAGCCGAGGCCGTAATAACCAAGTTCCACTGTATACATAAAGATATTAAGTCAAACATAATTTACACTAAAATGAAAAAATTATAATTTTATTGCCTGGCAACAAAATTATTTTATTTTTAACAATTACCATTGTTTCAAAAAGTTTAAATAAATTTTCAAGTACTTTACTCTTGTTAAAACGTAAAAGGTTGCAGGTAAACTAATATATAGATGAAAAGTAAATATATATAGGTAAAAGGTATTTAGATTTAAAGGTAAAAGGTAAGGGTATTTAGATTCAAAAATATAATGATATTATCAGTTTGTGATCGAACTAAGGACAGAGAGGAGATAGGAAAAGAGAAAGTCTATGGAAAACTTGATATGAAGCTTGCAGCTCCACCAGCAGTTGTGACATGGTGCTGAATGTAAGAGACTAAAATTCCAAAGTCAGAAAGGACGAATACCAAAGACAGGCAGCTGGACAGTATTCACTACAATATAAGAACAGCAATAATGGGAACACGCTCGTTGAATTTGCTGTGGGGAACAACCTATTCATCAAACACATGGTTTCTCATAAAATAATCCATCAGGGCACGTGGAAAGTGCCTGGAATGACAAGACTAAACAAATTGACCATATATTGATATCAAGAAGACATGTTTCTTTAGTATTAGATGTCATAAACTATAGAGGCCCTAATTGTAATAGTGACCACTACCCTAAATTAGAGAAAAGATAGCGAAGATTCAAAGATCGAATCAGTTAAGAATAAATAAGTGGGGTGTTACCCGACAGTATCAAGTAAGTTTAAGAAGCAGTTTTGCTATCATCCACAAAGAAGGTGAGATAGAAGATGTGAAAAATAAGTGGAAGAAGTTTGAAAAAACAATTATCTAACACAATCAACTAAGATATTCGATTAAAACAAATATTAAGACAATCAACTAAAACAAATATTAAGAATAACCCGTCACAAGAATAGCAAAATAACCACATTTCGAAGCTGCCAAGTCATCGTCTATAACCACGAGGTTATTACAATACTACTTGATAAAAGAATCCAGTCTCGAATTTTGGATGTAATGAACGTAAAGAAGAATTATTTAAACGATGTCCGACTACAGAATCAAATTGCCTCAACGATTCGAAATGAGGATAAAGTACAAGTAGACCTGAATGACAACTGTGGCCATTGTGCACTAGGAATATGAGAGGAGTGGCAATGCACTAACTCTAGAATCTTGTAGGCCTCTCTCTCCTATGGCACTAGCCCTTGTTGGGCCCTGGCCTACTTCAATTTTTCCCCCCACTCTCTTCTGTCGATAGCCATTCTCCTCCAGGAACGCACTTTCAGTATTTCTTTCGCATTCTCATCCACCGCGTCCTCCCATCTTCTCCTCGGTCTTCCCACTGTTATTTTTCCGTGGATTCTGATAGTCAATAGTTTTCGTGGTATTCTGTCTTCCCCCATCCTGGCTACATGACCAGCCCACCTTAGACGCTGTAGTTTTATGTATCGTGTACCGGTGGTTCTTTATACATTTGATACAATTCAAAGTTGTATCTTATTCTCCAGCCATGTAGGTCATTAACTGGTCCCAGGATATCTTGTAGGCCTACAACACCCATTTACACGCTTCAGAAGGTTAACGGGTAACTTTGCTGAGTGACTTCCAGTTAACTTTAACGGGTTAATTCAAGAAAACCGTACTTCAATGAACATAACAGTATACTGCCACAAGTGCCTGAGTTTCATAGTGTTTCCTAACACTAAGCCTTCAGCCAAATTGGTGTTTCTGCTCCTTTTGGACTGATATGTGTGTGAAAGTGTTACGATAAATCGTGATGCATTTACGCTTGGGTCAATTCGAGTATGACAATCAAGTGCTCGTTGGAGACACGGAAAAGAGGGCACTCAGGGTTCCGACATTATGAAGATCTGCGGGTTTATGGGACAGTGTATCTGAAGGTTAGCCAAAATAAGAATACTTCTTAGAAACAAGTGAAACTAATCTGCCTGAAAATTGTTGTATTTTATTAAATAAGTGAAGACCGCCGCGAAGTTATTCCTAAAACACATACTTCTTTTGTAAAGCCTTGAAATTGTTTTTAAAATAAATTATTTTTATTGTTATAAAAGTAGTGACAGTTTAATTACATTACACTACGTAGAACATTTTTACATGTTAGGAGGCCGAATTTGCTTCCACAGGTTTTCGTTTATGGAATCAAAGCGTTTGAATATTTTACTCCAACAAATCCAAGCCTCTAAGTGTAATTATATTCTTAAAAAAATAATAAAAATTGTTTATCACTGTAGGGTCTGACAGTAAGTTTTTGAAATTATGAACTGTTGTTCTTCTTTCACGTAACTATATATATATTATAATTTCCAGTCTTAGTTTTTCCTTTCTCTAAGTATTATGTTATACTTCAGATGTTAACTTGTGTATTCAATCATGTGGGTGGAAAAGTGACATCTACAATACTCTGCCATGGCAAACCGCTTTCTGTTAGAAGTCGTGTAAAGTAATGGTACATTTTACCGTTATTTTGTACAATTAGTGTTCACTGTAAATGGTACTGATGTTTAGGTAAGTACCTGTTAATAACCTGAGCGCACTGTACGTAGTCATGGTTTTGCGAATAAGTTTAT
The DNA here is from genome assembly GCA_034769895.1 of Magicicada septendecula. Classification (NCBI taxonomy): domain Eukaryota; kingdom Metazoa; phylum Arthropoda; class Insecta; order Hemiptera; family Cicadidae; genus Magicicada; species Magicicada septendecula. Next base: position 368,463,153 of record CM068373.1, on the reverse strand, counting down.
CGTTATTGTTATTTGGAAAGACTGAAGCTCGAGCTGCCCCACAAAAGGGTCTCTGCTTTTTATAAAACAGCTGTGATACACCCACTGTGTGTGTGTGTGTTGGCGCGCGCGCGCGCTTGGATCAAGTCAGCGTGTAAATCTCTTCCCGTTACTTAAACAAACGACATTAATATATGACACTAACAAATCTGGTGACACAAATTTGTGAAAATTTATAATGTCAACACGACGATGACAGGAACGCGATGCACAATAAATAAAACAACAATATATTTTGTTGGAGCCCGGGACGAATATAAACCCTCCTCACTGACACAGTTCACAGCCAGCATTGTTTTCGACAGCTTGTGGATGCAGGCCAATCCCTCTACAAACCTCTACCTTCCATGCCAAATACACAGAGCCACTCTCTTGTTTCGTTTCCCACATAAAACAAACATTCGATACGCCGAATCGTATCGTGACAACATACAAGTTTTGCAACACCTTCTGAACTCTGTTAGCACTGTGCAACGGAGGTGGGATTAAACATAAACATTAAGAAAACAAAATTTACGGTCTTTAATCGCCGTCAATACGCAGACACAGAACTGAAAGAAACGGAGAAATATTGAATGGGTCCGTGAAATTAAATATTTGGGACTTTATGTATTGATCTTCTTCTTCTTCTTCTTCTTCTTCTTCTTCTTCTTCTTCTTCTTCTTCTTCTTCTCCTTTTGCCGTCAAGCGTTGCGGCCTTCCAGCCACTTCCGATGCTCTTTAGTAACGTATCCTGGTCGAGGTATTTGACCTCTAACGGGGTCTTCCCTTCTATTAACGAGTTTTACAAAATATAGTAGTAGATTCATTCCATTCTTGGCCTTCCTCTTCCACTCCCTCCTTCTGGGTACACACCTACATAATAAGCTTCAGCTTTCTTGCGCCCATCCTCATTACGTTACCAAACCATTGCAGTACTCTCATCTCTACTATCTCAACAACTGATTCCTGCTGGAACAGACTTCTAATGCTTGGTGTTTTGCTTCAGTCTCTAGATCTTTTGTGGGACTTTGTTTGTGTGCCAAGGTAACTGATGGATGACACCTGCTAGCAATTATGTTGTATAGTTGTAGTTTACTGATTTAATGTTAACTATCGTATAGCTAACTGCTATACAACTAGTAAAAGTAAATATCCTGTTTACCATTCCAACAGGATACTGCCTACTGCCTACTGCCTACTGCCTAAAGGATACTTTCCAATTATTTTGGCGATGAGTAGAGTATAAAAGACGACAGAGATACTGTATAGTCATCAGTTCCAGTGAACAGCATAAGCGAGCTATAGTTAGGCGTTATGCCCACGAATTAGGTTTATATGTATTCTTAAGAAGTATTTGCAGATTTTCTTTATGTAGATTGTTACAATAAAATCAATTTGGAGTAAATCAAATTGTATTGTTTGCTAGAGACTTTGTTTATCGGTTGTTAAATCAGAGTATCTTGAACTTTCTAGTTCTTCATTTTAGCAACGTACCTCTAGTTAGGTTGAGTTCTGAGCCACTCAAGAATAGTAATCTGTTATACTCCGGTGCAAGATTATAACGTGAGGGTTCTCTAGAAACAGTAAGCGTTTTGGTCTTATTTGATAAGTGGTCTTATTTGATAAGCGTGGTAGGGTCTTTGATAATCTAAGACCTAGTTTGTCGGCAATACGGGTTAATTGGAAACAATATAAAAACCTTTAATAAATTATAACATAACTACGAAATATTTTAAATCCGAAATTAATATTTAATAGAAGAAATAGCACGGAAAGAAACCACTGTACAACATTTACTTGATGTGGAACCACAGAGGTAAAAATTTCAAAAATGTTCATAAACACTAATTTGAAAACATCATGTACTATTGATAAAATGTTCAATCAAATTAAATAAGTTATAAACATAGTAGCCTAATCAGTGTATACCCTTAAGGGGACCAGGTCGTGAAGACCTGTCCTATGTTAATCAAATGAAAGTGTTGCTTATCAGTTATGTACACATACTTCAAAAACCATTTAAGATATTTTTATGGAACTTTTTTCGGCTGAAAGATAAATATGCCTACATAGAGCATACCGTAGAGCAAATTAAATACATATATTGACAAAAGAATACTTAGGATGATTTTTCAAATATAGTGCTTTAAAAAAACAAAATGTTTACTTATTTTTGAAAACATACTAAATATTTAAATAAGGTATCATAAAACATTGTTGGTCTATAATAATAAGTGTTATGAAACAAACATAATAATAGAAATTCGAGTCTCTAGCACATTCCAGTAGAAAGTTATGTGTAGGCCTACCTAAACATGAAAAAATGGACTTCCGGAAAACCGCGTTTCAATGTTTTGTAATGTTTTATTCAATGCACCTGCAATATACGCTTCTTCTTCGATACTCTCATCTCTCTTCCTTTTTAGGTGTCTTCTTTTTACTCTGTTTTCCTTATTCCTTTCCAGAACACTCTTATTTGCTTCCAGAATCCTCATTTTTATAGCTAATAATATTATTATAAAATATTGAAATGTTTGTTTGAAGAAGGTCAATGACATTGTACTGGGTGACTTCACATGAAATAAACATGTAAGATGATATGAAAAAAAAAATGTGTGGGATAACAATATATATATATATATATATATATATATATATATATATATATATATACCATTTTAAACAGGAAGAAAAGGAGAATATTTTAATGCTAAAAACTAAAAATCGATTTTTTTTAACTTTTTCACGACCTAATAATAATAATAATTATAGTATTCTTTTATACCTCTATGTCCTGAGTGTTCCAGATATTGTACAGGCGAAACCTGTAGTAGTAGATGGATATATGTATTACAAAAATGCATGTGTAAAACCACACATATCGTCAAATTTATCGTCAAACCATTTAATAAATAATTCACACACATTTCCATACTTGAATTATTTCGTATTAATTAAAATGTGCTCATAAGAGAAACAATGAATATTTGGAGAATATTATGTATTTTTGAACATAAAAATATTAATTTATTAATACATTAACAAACACGGATTATATTCTTACGTATGCTTCCGCTGCCGGTAACCATTATGTTTTTGACACATTCCGGTATGGGCCGCGTCAAAAATGTTTTGTATGACAACGTTTCACTAATATTACAATGAGTATCATCAGGTCTATGTAATATTTGGTCACATAGACTTAAGGATACTCATTATAATATAAGCGAAACGTCATACAAAACATTTTTGACGCGGTCCATACCGGAACAAGACTTCAAAAACACAATAAACACAGATTAATTCAAAATATGATAATTTCTTTAAAATATAAGGTCAGGTGTTAAATAATTATACTAGATAGTTAATATTAAACATTTAATCTAATACATGTAAATATAACGTATCTACCTAATACACTTGAAATGTAGGCTATAGCCTATTATCTAAAATTATAATGTATTAGTCAATTAAAGTGTACGTGTGTACCTAATATACACGTTACAGCTGTATACCCGAACAAAAGTATAAATACAACTGATAAAAATTACAAGTAGTGAGTAAATTAACAAACAAAATTTTAGATTATGAAATAAATAATTTGTTAACTTTGTTTAGTTGAGAAGAATGGTTAAACGAAATGTACACAAGGATAACTCAAAAATATAGTTGCATTGTACCTCAAATGGCAATAAAATAAAATATATATTTCAATATTAAAATCTACAGTTATCGTGAGAGACGTTGTAAATAGCAAATAATGGAAGATAATTATTTACCTCGTAAAATAAGAGTGGAAAAATAAGAAATTATAGACATTACTCGCGATGATATGTCGCGATAGGGTGCCCGAAATCGGCTTTGATGTTTCAATCAGAAACTATTCACAAAGTTTAAAACACAGTCGGAAGAACAGCGTCGGTTGATGGGCGGTCCCGGCCATGGATCGTTAACTCCAAATATACGCGGCAATTACCGACAGTGTGGAAGCACCGGAGGAAGCCAGCAACTATGATGAACAGATAGCATAAATGAATTTAGGCCTATGAGGAAACGGTACAGAACAGCATTACCTTTGGCGATACTATTGGATTTCCTTTACGCGGAAAAATCTAGTGTTTTTGATCTCGCTATGGAAACAAGGCAAAGATTAAATGTTTGAGACCTTAGATGTTTGCCGGACCAGAATCTCCAGAATATTACACAAGTTTACCTTGCTTTATTTTAAAAATAATTTGTCTGCATTTGAACAAGATTTTATAAATCGTTTATGGCAAACTAAGTTTTTTATATGAAAATCGTCTTACGGAAGGTTTTAGATATTTCTTATTGTAATATTTTGTGAGTAGTAGTAGTAGTACTTCTACTACTACGGTAAACATTTTTCTTACCGTCTTTATAAAATATAATAACAAACTACACCACTAAACCAAGTGGACTTGCTATTGGAGTCCCGACCTGCGCTATCATATCGGAATTAGGCTATCTACTCGTAAGCTTAGTGGTTCCCTTAATAACAACAATGTTTTTTGGTTTAACACACGTCTTTTTATTTCTGTTGGAACAAAACATTACGCCCATATTACGATGAGGCATCTTCAGCGGCTCGACTGAGACATCGTAGTTTTAGGGGAAATAAAACAACGCGTGTTAAACCGAAATCACTATTGTTATATGGGAAACATTTTAGTAATAACCTGATGACGAAATAATAAATATAATGAACTTAAACGACTCATTAGGACACCCCATTTACTTTATATACTCATTACTTTATATACGTTGATGGCACCATATGTAACCTACGTATCTCAGAATAATGGCATAAACATTTCTAATATATTAAATTCTACAATCAGTGTCTTACTTAATAAAACAAAATTCACTTTAGAAGAAGAGTCTAATAAAAAATTAAATCACTTAGATCCAACCATAATTAGACACGAATCTGTATTCAGTATACAGGAAACTGACTCGTATACTAATTTCGGAACTCTAAATAATTCTACTCATCCATCCCAACATAAATGGATGCATTTAATTCCTTAAAATATTGACAAATATCTAACCCAATACGCTAGTGAGAGTTTAAATAGTATCAAGTGCCCAAAAGTCTGTAAGGTTTCAAGAAGAGTTCGTTGCAAAAGCTATTAGAAAGTACAACTTTGGCAGCTCCATCCCATTTACACCCATGATTGCTTCAGTCATAGAATTTGAAAGATTTGCCATAGAACCTGTGGTAAGAAGACACAAAAGGAAGGCAAAAGAGGCGTGAAAATGCTGAGTTTAGAAGAAAATACTTCAAAGAGTACTGAAGAAAACTAAACATGCTATGAAAAAGTGAAATCAAAAGGACTGACTAGAGAATTTTAATGTAGATATTGTATACTATACAAAAATTATTGCATCAACGGAAAATGTTAGCTAATATTTGTTAGTTACCAAAATTAAATAAACTATTTTAGTTTTTCTTAACCCTTGACTGCTAAGAACGTTCCTCCCTTGGATCCTACGAACCCTTGACTGCCTTGAACTGGATCGTTCCTCACGGAACATGTGTCACAACCCACTAACCTACCAGTACGTTTTCAAAGTTTCTGCTCAAATTACTACAACCGTTCATGTAAGTTCTCTCCAGTTATAGTACTAGTAACTCCTACCTGTTATTTACTTAACATACTACGTACTATCAAGACAAACCAACCCGCAATTTGTGGCCTACTTTTGTTTATAGTACATAGTGCTTGGCTAACCTTACTGTGTATTCGTTCTTATGTTCGTTCCATCTATACCATATTTATTCATACTCTGATTCTGGTGAAGACTTTGTTGGACAATGTGTAAGTGAGATTTGCGTGAATAAAAGTGATGGTGCAGATTTTGAACTGAAGACAGATATTTGTTGTGTTTGAACACAGACACAGTTTTGAACTGCTGTGATACAACCTGTTCCTACCGTAATTAGACCTAAAAAATGTAAAATTAACAATAATTATGTGTGAATTACAAGTTTTTTAAAAACGTTTGCAATATTCAATCAATTTTTCCACTTTAGTGTAAGTCAGACAAAGAAAGGGTTTTCCCACTATTTATCACTCCCTACAAATTTTTGGGGTTATTTTTATGTCATAGTTTAATATTGTCATCATGTAAAATATTCGGTGACATATATGTGACCAAAAATGCCAAATATATCTATATAAATTACAATGAAGAGTGAAGGAAAGACAATGAAAAATAACAGGAAAAATCTCAGGCTGTATCTTTAGTCTGAGCTCGTAAAACCTAGCACTCAAAGAGTTAATATCTCAAGAGTTATAATTTTACGTGTTTCATACTCGGAAACAGACGTAAGTTCTCTTACTTAAAGCCATAACACTTTTTTATTTTAAAGAGCAAAATTTTGTTTTACAAACTGTGATTAAAAGTAATTCAAATGAATATTTCAAAAAACATTATAAATAAAACTTATGTAATTTTAGCTAAAAATCGACATCACTAAAAATATTCTGCCAAGAGGTATATTTTTGTCATGTCTAGGCATTATAGTCCAAAAACATTTAAAAAGAATTATGTAAACGTCTAACGCTTAACTGTAGATACAACTGTTCCAAATAAATAGGCTACTAGAGAAAATAAAATTTATGAAAGTAAAGCTTTACGATAAAGTGAAAGCTAAAATGTCCAGATCATTGGGTTAGAAATAATATATTTATTCTGAATATTTCTGAAAGAAAACTGTCGGGGAAGACAAGAATAGGTCGACCCACCTAGGAAGAAATTTGGACGATTTGCAGATGATAATGAGAGGCGAAAGGTGAAAAGTAAAGCAGAGAAAACGAGTTTCTGTTTTTATTTTGTATTTATTTTTTTACGAAACATACATACATCATACATCCTCGGCGCTACAGCCCAGTCCGGGCCCTGGCCTCCAAAAGAAATCTTCCCCACTGGTCTCTACTCCCGGCCAATGTCCACCAGTTTGCTAGACCCAGCCTCACTGCCTCCTTACCAACCATCCAGCCATCTTGTACGCGGTCTTCCTTTCATTCTCCTTCCCATCGGCAAATAATTCATAACTCTTTTTGGGATTCTATCCTCCGCCATTCTCTGCACATGACCAGCTCAACGAAATCTGTTAATTTGTATGAGTTGCACGATCGGAAGATCTTTAAACCTTTCGTACAACTCCCGATTATGCAGTCGCCTCCAAATGTCGTTTTCCTTCACAGGGCCATAGATTCTCCTCAGTACCCTCCTCTCAAACACAAAAACAATCCCCTTTAAGGGATAGTTTCGACCAGAAGCAACAAAAAACTTGACATGTTTCTATATAAACTTAGTGTAAATAGAAAAACAAAACAAAACGATTGGCCTTTTCTATAGAAATATGGATATTCATTTCTTGTCTCGGTTGTCCCCCCCCCCTAAATCCCAGTTTCGGTCATTTGAAAACATATAAAATGATAAACATGTTTATTGCATATTAACACGTACACCGTGCTGTTAAAGCTGTATCTTGAAAACTTAGGTCTTCATAATCATTAACATGTTAATAAATCTCCGGACCAGGGATACAGGCTGTAACCAGTATGTAAACTTTCTGGAAACATTATTTATGCTTGATGCTTGGCTTACAACCTGGTCTTTCCTTGATATTGTCTCTCCGTTTAGTTGTAAGCCAGTACCGGTACTGTTTGGATCTTACCATATTTTCGCTTATCACAGAAATTTTGCACGTGTGTCAACCACAGTTCTGATAATTTTAGTATTCCAATCTTCTTTCCATTCGTATCCCAAATTTTCCGCGCCGGGTTCTTATATTTTCCTTTCGTTACTGATCGTTTATTATTTTCCCCCAATGCGACAAAATATGTTCTTCAATTTTTGAGTTTCTGAAGATTACTTAGTTTTTAACAAGTCAGGCCAACTTTTCCTTTTACCTTATTTCCCCGTACCATTGAGGAAGCCCGTCGTGGGCACGGCCGAAACCCCGATATTTGTGGAGTTTATTCCTTAAGTTTATAGAGTTTTATTGAGCGTTGTTATTACTTACATCATAAATAATAAAAATAATAATAATAATAACAAATCCGATTTTAACGGATTTAGACCACGGCCTGACAGCCCGAAAAATATCAGCCAATCGCTCCTACTATTTACCGTATACTCAACTATCGATTTTATTATATTTTGATTTATTTTCACAGCCATGCCGTTTTTATAAATAAATATGATTTCAACGAATCATCTAGTTTTTATACAGACTCCTACATAAAGTATGTACTAAAAAAATAAAAAATATTTTTTATTGTGCAAAGTTATGGGTTACTGTAAGCATACCCAAGGTGCATTTGTTTTTCCAAAGGTAAGGTCAAACACACACGGGTGACCACACACACACACACACACACACACACACACACACACACACACACACACACACACACACACACACACACACACACACACACACACACACACACACACACACACACACACACACACACACACACACGTTTTTTATACGGAGAACAAAGTAATATATTAAAATAAATAGATATCATTATCATCATCATTGTCGACGTCATCGTCATCATTGTCGTAATTATTTAGTATTCCAAAATACTACGATTTTTCTGACGTACAGGACAATATTAGTACTGCTGTCCTAAAGAGAGAATACGAGTTCAGATATTTAGTACACACATAATTCTAATCCACACTTCACCCGCACCAACTCTGACCGAAACAAAACGTTATAATAAAAAACCCACCCTTTTACGTGTACTAGAACACGTTCCTTCACAATCAAATAAAATCGTTTGATTTTATACGTAATTTTTACACTTGCCTTGGAAACTGTTGAAAATTACTCGTCGATAATAAGCATTATTAAAGCGGAGAACTGTTATTTTCTTCAAAGCACAAAAAAGTACTCGCACCAATGAATATTAAGTTACTGCATTCCGGCCTGTTTTAGGAATGGTACAGCTTAACTAAACTGTAATTGCACATAATTTTGTAATGGAGTCTTACACGATTCCAAGCCCTTAGCTAGAACATGATCACCGTGATACCGATCGGTGACCGCATCATTATCATTTATTAAAGCCGATAAATAAATGTATTTATGATCGCATAAATTTACAATTCTAAAATTACTACAAGTAAACTGCAAAAAGTTTATTCAGCGTTTTAAAATCTCGACTGAAAAATAAAGTAATTTGTTTAGTACAATCAAATTAGCATAAACATCGAGTCAATAAGCAAAAATTATGATCTGTAATCTCAACACGTTTCACAAATTAATATTGAGCTATTACTTTATAAATATAACCTACTTATAATAGCAGTTAACTATGCCCATTTAAATATACCTAAATAAAATTATTTATTTTTAGTAGATGTATGTGTCATTCATATTTCAGAAGTAGACACTTCGCCCCCTTTTAGAAGTAGACAGCTCGGTGGCACCCGCAAACATACAATTTATTCTTTAAAACCTCTATGCGATGGGTGATTTCTTATTCATGAATCCTCCATTCGGACTGCTTTCATTGTAATATTTTTCTCGCTCGACGTTTCGATCCCTGGACTCTGGAAGCGTCCTTAGAAGCCGTGAGTGGCGGTTGGAAAACCCTGTTAAAAGACTTAACAAGAGTGCCTTTCAACCGCCACTGGGAGGACAGTCCCAGATTCCAGGTATCGAAAAGCCAAGCGATAAAAATATTCCATGGATGCAGTCCGAATAGAGGATTTACCCGTACAGTTTATTCAAATTGCATAGTCGTGTCGGACAGCTGTTAACCTCCAACTAGCTGATATACACGAACGTGTTGACATATCATCATGGCATAAGGACAACACTTTCCGGCATCCATTGCATAGTCGTGTCGGACAGCTGTTAACCTCCAACTAGCTGATATGCACGAACGTGTTGACATATCATCATGGCATACGGACAACACTTTCCGGCATCCATTGCATAGTTGTGTCGGACAGCTGTTAACCTTCAACTAGCTGATATACACGAACGTGTTGACATATCATCATGGCATAAGGACAACACTTTCCGGCATCCATTGCATAGTCGTGTCGGACAGCTGTTAACCTTCAACTAGCTGATATACACGAACGTGTTGACATATCATCATGGCATAAGGACAACACTTTCCGGCATCCATTGCATAGTCGTGTCGGACAGCTGTTAACCTTCAACTAGCTGATATGCACGAACGTGTTGACATATCATCATGGCATACGGACAACAGTTTCCGGCATCCATTGCATAGTTGTGTCGGACAGCTGTTAACCTCCAACTAGCTGATATACACGAACGTGTTGACATATCATCATGGCATAAGGACAACACTTTCCGGCATCCATTGCATAGTCGTGTCGGACAGCTGTTAACCTTCAACTAGCTGATATGCACGAACGTGTTGACATATCATCATGGCATAAGGACAACACTTTCCGGCATCCATTGCATAGTCGTGTCGGACAGCTGTTAACCTCCAACTAGCTGATATGCACGAACGTGTTGACATATCATCATGGCATAAGGACAACACTTTCCGGCATCCATTGCATAGTCGTGTCGGACAGCTGTTAACCTCCAACTAGCTGATATGCACGAACGTGTTGACATATCATCATGGCATAAGGACAACACTTTCCGGCATCCATTGCATAGTCGTGTCGGACAGCTGTTAACCTCCAACTAGCTGATATGCACGAACGTGTTGACATATCATCATGGCATAAGGACAACACTTTCCGGCATCCATTGCATAGTCGTGTCGGACAGCTGTTAACCTTCAACTAGCTGATATGCACGAACGTGTTGACATATCATCATGGCATAAGGACAACAGTTTCCGGCATCCATTGCATAGTCGTGTCGGACAGCTGTTAACCTCCAACTAGCTGATATGCACGAACGTGTTGACATATCATTATGGCATAAGGACAACAGTTTCCGGCATCCATTGCATAGTCGTGTCGGACAGCTGTTAACCTCCAACTTAGCTGATATGCACGAACGTGTTGACATATCATCATGGCATACGGACAGCAGTTTCCGGCATCCATTGCATAGTCGTGTCGGACAGCTGTTAACCTCCAACTAGCTGATATGCACGAACGTGTTGACATATCATCATGGCATAAGGACAACAGTTTCCGGCATCCATTTACACTGTTACGCGCAAATCCGCAGCCCGTTTTATTTTCTGTTGGAATAGCGACCGACGAAACACAGCCTATGATTGCCTCTTCTGTTAGCTGTAATGCGCGTGTTAGTATTCTTTCAGACGTACCTTCGTTGGAAACATTGTTTGGAGGCCATCTTCAGTGTCGGAAACAATTGGCACGATGTCCGCCAATTCGCCCCAGTGATGAGTAGAGAATATGTACCCTACTTAATATGAGGCTTTCTCCCCTTCGATTCATAGCGACGGAACCATGATTGAAGATCTCCACGGAACACCATGTGCAGCCGAGCGTAGTAGGCACTCTCCGAGAACAAGATCTTACTCTCCTCAAAGAGAACGCGATGACCAGCGTTGGAGAGTGCATGCTGTGCTACCATAGACTTCACCGGGTACCTCAAGCGACAGCACAGGCCGTGTTCACCAATGAGTGTGCAGACGCTGCGCTTCTTGGTACTGATGTACACTTCGCCGCACGAGCGAGGAACATTGTATAGCCTCCCGTCGAGAGCGGTTCCCTTGCGTCCTTTATAAGTCTAAGAAACTGCTGTATCTTCCTGGTCGGCTTGTAGATAGTCCTCACGCCCCACCGATTCAGCAGCTGATTGCGGTGGTGCGGCCGAAATGTCCGTCCACACAAACAATAAACCACGGCCTAACAGCTCGTCAAATGACGTTTCCAACTATGTTGACGCCGGCTGTGAAAGCCTTAGGAACTTTGTTCCATCGTTTGCTGAGCGTGTTGGCGGTTGTGCCCCGAACTGCTGGACGGGTCGAACGACGAGATCCTGTGCTGAGTCAAAAGATTCAGCGCTAAGTTCAGTCATTTTATTGGCAGTTTTGACGGTAAGGACAGTACAAAAATTAAAGTAATAATGAGTGCTGCTCTCTGCCCGCGGATAGGAGAAACTACCGTTTTCGATTTTTCACTGTTCGGTCGGTGTTGCCGTCTGCTGAGTTTTTGCAGCAGTTTTAAAACAGTGCTGCGTCCTGGTGAGATTTTCCTTACAAACGAACAACGAACGGAAAATTCTGTTAAGGCCTTGTCTCAACATGGAAGCCTAACTCATGGCCTCGTGGAAAATTTCTTCGGTGGAGAGAAGTGTGAATTACAGCATCTTCTTCTTATAACTATGAGATAAGTTTCTTAAACGACTGCGGGTTCACCGAACAGAGACAAGTCCTGCTACATGACTGAAAGAATGACATCTTAAAAGCTCCACACTCGACACCGAAGAGAATAAGACCACAACAACGACCACAACATGCCAGTCATAAGATCGCCACGCTACAAATAAGAGATCATCCTTCTGGGCATATAAGCAGGTGAAAAATAACCATTTATAATTCACACGTAGAATCAACATGGCACCAGTTATACATAATCATCAGTTTTTACCGTTCAAGTATACATTCATTTGGATCCCCAATTGATGGGACAGTTTAGTGTGAACACTAAGAATTAATTGTAAAATTTCAATATATGTATAGTAAATTGTCAGTTCAGAGACTGACATGTCTACAACACAGCATCCAACTTAGATTTCCACTCATTTCTTTATAGAGCTTTCGCTACAGATTTAAAGTCAGTTTTGTTATTAGTAATTTTCTCAAGTTTAATTTACTATGCATAAAAACACATATTTTCTCTTATTTTTAAAATCTGGTTATGTCATTTGTATAAAAGATTACTGGGGAGGTAGGTGTTTTTTTTTTAATTAGTTTCAACCAAGCTGTGCATGTCGAAACACTTTTCAACTTGTTTGTCGAAACAAGGTTGTTGAGACAAATTTGTTGAGACTGGTTATAAGTTGAAGAAACATGTCCGTCTCTGACACACAAATGTATTTTTTTTTATATAAGGTGCTAATATTGTGCAATTTTTCTCTTTTCATTAATTGGCCCTATTTTAGTCTATATAAATTCTTTATATTAATCATGGTAACTGGGGGGCGTTAATTATTTTAAACAATTTTATTTCTCACCTTAATTAAGTATTTTAGCACTTAGCCACTTAGGCACTTGGTTTTAAATTTTTAATGTCCTGGGGACATTTGTATGCAATACTTTATGATACACATGACGTGCAATTAACCCACACCATGGGGGTACATTAATAGAAATAAATCTTTAATCCTAATTGGGATTCCTATAAAGAAGAAGTTTAGAATTTATATACACCAGAAGGGTAATATAAAAGAGGGCGTGGCAAGAGACCTTTATGTATTTGTATACTATTGTATAATGTAATTCGTCTTGTGGAACATGTTATGTCTGTATATTTCTGTGTACATTTTGGGGGATATATATTGTAATATATCTTATTTATTACAAATTATAATTAACTTTATAAAGTGTTGCTTGTTCTGGTATTCTGCGGTAATCGAGCCCCACAAGTTGGGTTCGCCAATTTTGTAATATAAATGTAAATTGAGTGGGTATAATAAAATAAATAAAAGGTTGATGTATGTAGATTGTGCTCTCCTGTAAGTCCCACTGGTTGGGCTAGCCACTTTTGTAATATATAATATGTAAATTACAAAATATACAAATATAAAAATATGTGTAGTTGTATGAGAATTGTACTCTCACTATTGTGTGTAGTAATATAGATGATGTCTTCTAGTCTTCATTCGGCTCTCTCTGCTGGTCTTCACTTTGGTAATATATAATTGTAATTGTAATGGTGTTCTGGTATAATATTACCCAGATTGACTTTTATGGTGCGTAGGTGTAGTAATAACGTTCCGCTCCGGGAGACGTCGATTTGGTAATATTCCTAAATAATGCTGTTATCAAATGTTCTTGGTGTATGTTGTTGTTGTAGCAATTTGAAATGTGATATAATTTTATAATTCTGAAATAATTGTTTTCGAGGTGTTTATATTCTTAAAATTTAGTAATAAATTGAGATTATTGATTGTAATTATAAATAGTATGGTATGGTGTGTCTTCTAGTAATGATCTTCCCTTCGTTAAATTTATTAAAAAGACAATCCACTTTGAATTAGGCGCGAACAGCTCTCTTCTTCTTCCTCTTGAAAGGTTGTAATTCGCATATATTGCCTTTAAAGGTTGTCGAGTTTTCTTTATTAATTAATGGTTATATTCCTTTATTAAAGAAATCAAATTCAATTCACTAGATAACAAGCGTTTATTCAACAAAATAATGAATTTGCTTAATTGAAAACAATGTTATAATGCCGTATCGACTCACTCAGGTCCGGTCGATCTATGACTTTTATATTGGTATTATACACATATAGGTTCTTTTAACGGTTATTTATAAAAAAGCCAGAGAAGGTCAGGGTCAGAAAGTATAACACTTACAATGCTGAAAATGTATTAAAATTAAACAATAGAATGGTAATTAGTAATAATAAAAGTTTATATATAATTTTTATTCACCACAGTTCCGCAAACAGTCGACTGGTTGTGTTGATGAGATCAGTCAAAGTGGCCGTCTGGCGCATGCGTGGATTTCACCTTCTAACATTGACAAAGTACTTGTGGAATAAATATGTTCCTTCTGCGATTAAATCCTCTTCGTACTCGTTTAATCTCTTCTTGGGTATATTTTAATGTCACTGGAGTAAGATGGAAAAGTCACTGGGTGTAAAAATGTTGTTAAATAAGTAGATCAATTGGTGTTTATGTGTGTCCGTTTAACCTCGAATATTCACTTGGTATTTGGTGTGATTCCAGTGTTATTTCGTTTAAATAGTGATATGTGATGCTGTTTATAGGTGTTATGTAGTTCATAGGGCAACTTCACCACTTCACAATGATTAGAATAGTTTAAAATTTAATTTTGACACAAAAACTGATTCCGAACTTTAGTTATACGTAATCGCCATTAAGGTTGGGTTTTATAAAATATTCACGTCAAGTGTGGTCTTCAATGTATAATAATGAACTGCCTGGACTTCCTTCGTCATCCGAAACGTCTTAGCCAATTTAATATTAAAAGACATTGTTTAAAATTGCCATAACTTCCGACACACTTTAATTTCGTGCACTATGCTTATAAAGTAAATTCGTTATTACTTAACTGTTTGAAATATAAAATACATATTCGTTTTCACTATTCTATTCTACTTATTTTGATAGTAATTAAGTTAGTATTACAAAGTTTTATCTGAAAATTATTTCTTATAATTTTTTGGGAGGTAGGCCTAAAATTATACTTCCCTGTCTTCTATGTAAATAATAGCCATTTTAACTAATATAATTATTATTCTATGAAATCTGAAATTTGTATAATTATCAATTCTCACTTATTTTATTGCAATTTAGTATATTAATGATGGTTTTTTCATATAATTCAGTTGTATATGATTCCCCTTCTGATAAAGTTAGTGAACCTATTTCAGTTTCAAATGGTATTTCATTATACAAATAAATAATTTTACTCATAGAATGACCATATCTTTAGAAAGCCTTATTTACATAGTATTTAATATGTTGGGTGTATCTTGCCTAAATATTGTCAGTTTGACTGGTTTATAAGATTAGGTTTATTAATTATTCTGCATTTTAACTTTATTATATTGCCTAGATTTGAATTGTGGCTATTTGCAGAATGTTTTACTAATGTAATTATTTTATTTCCTTCTCTGACTTCTGACTCTGATATATTTGATTAAAAATTAGTTCTCTGATCTGGCATAACAGTAATTATAGATTATACAATTAAAATATAACACCCAGATATATAAAACTGGTGTTCTTAATAACATTGTTTTGGTATATCACCTAATAACATAATAAAAAGTATTTCTACAACATTGGAATGTTATCTAATTTTAGATAATGCATTCCTAAATTAACATGAACAATAAAATAACAATTATATAACTAATATTTCTTATGACTAACCCTTACTTATCTAAATGCTATATTTAATTAGAATCCCACATTTGGATCCATATATAATTGTTAATACCTTCTACTACTCCATCATAAACAGTTAGTTCTGTAATTCCCCATTTTATAAGATTTATGCCCCCTCTTAAAGTATAACCCTGGCTATCTAAGTTATATTCCATTCTATGGAATGTTCATACAGTTTTAGTAGCTTTTTATTAGTAAAATTACTACTTCATTATCAAAGTAGGCACTGTTCACAAAACTTAAAGTTTGTTACTTTGTACTGCTACTCATGCACCTTTCTTAAAGTTTATTAGTTATAATTTGATCACTTACACCTTTCCATGGTAAATTATTACTATATTTACTAGTCTTTTTCTAGTTTTTAATATGAAATATTCAACCATGGGGGAACTGTGAAGATTTGTTTATGCACATTACACAATAACTTTTTGAATGCACTAATATTTACTACAGCTAACACTTTTAGTTTTTTGTCAGTTTTACAGTGATATGGTTTTTTATTGTGTTATACTTTCTTTTTTGGGCATTCATTGATTTTGGGGTTTTTTGGGGGTTCTTTCCCTATGGAGTTTTTGTTTTATATGGGTCGTCTTAATTATTCTTCTTTCTTCTTGAGTTTGGTTATTCTTCCTTCTTCTGTAGTTTTGGATTATCCTTCCTTCTTCCTTCTTCTGTAGTTCTTATTTTTATTATTCTTCCTTCTTCTTTGAGTTTGGTTCTTCTTTATTCTTCCTTCTTCCTTCTTCAGTAGTAGTAGTTTTAATTAGTCTTCCTTCTTCTTTCTTCAGTAGATTTAGTTTGTTCTTCTTTCTTCAGTAATAGTAGTTTTAATTATTCTTCTTTCTTCTGTCTTCTGTATCTTTGATTGTTCTTCTTTCTTCAGTAATAGTAGTTTTAATTATTCTTCTTTCTTCTGTCTTCTGTATCTTTGATTGTTCTTCTTTCTTCAGTAATAGTAGTTTTAATTATTCTTCTGTCTTCTGTATCTTTGATTGTTCTTCTTTCTTCATTCTTCAGTAGTAGTAGTTTTAACTAGTTCTTCTTTCTTCATTAGATTTAGTTTGTTCTTCTTTCTTCTTTGAGTTTTAATTGTTCTTCTTTCTTCTTTGAGTTTTAATTGTTCTTCCTTCTTCTTTAGCTTTGATTGTTCTTCCTTCTTCAGTAATAGTAGTTTTAATTATTCTTCTTTCTTCTGTCTTCTGTATCTTTGATTGTTCTTCTTTCTTCATTCTTCAGTAGTAGTAGTTTTAACTAGTTCTTCTTTCTTCATTAGATTTAGTTTGTTCTTCTTTCTTCTTTGAGTTTTAATTGTTCTTCTTTCTTCTTTGAGTTTTAATTGTTCTTCCTTCTTCTTTAGCTTTGATTGTTCTTCCTTCTTCAGTAATAGTAGTTTTAATTATTCTTCTTTCTTCTGTCTTCTGTATCTTTGATTGTTCTTCTTTCTTCATTCTTCAGTAGTAGTAGTTTTAACTAGTTCTTCTTTCTTCATTAGATTTAGTTTGTTCTTCTTTCTTCTTTGAGTTTTAATTGTTCTTCCTTCTTCTTTAGCTTTGATTGTTCTTCCTTCTTCAGTAATAGTAGTTTTAATTATTCTTCTTTCTTCTGTCTTCTGTATCTTTGATTGTTCTTCTTTCTTCATTCTTCAGTAGTAGTAGTTTTAACTAGTTCTTCTTTCTTCATTAGATTTAGTTTGTTCTTCTTTCTTCTTTGAGTTTTAATTGTTCTTCTTTCTTCTTTGAGTTTTAATTGTTCTTCCTTCTTCTTTAGCTTTGATTGTTCTTCCTTCTTCAGTAATAGTAGTTTTAATTATTCTTCTTTCTTCTGTCTTCTGTATCTTTGATCGTTCTTCTGTCTTCACTCTTCAGTAGTAGTAGTTTTAACTAGTTCTTCTTTCTTCATTAGATTTAGTTTGTTCTTCTTTCTTCTTTGAGTTTTAATTGTTCTTCCTTCTTCTTTAGCTTTGATTGTTCTTCCTTCTTCAGTAATAGTAGTTTTAATTATTCTTCTTTCTTCTGTCTTCTGTATCTTTGATTGTTCTTCTTTCTTCATTCTTCAGTAATAGTAGTTTTAATTAGTTCTTCTTTCTTCAGTAATAGTAGTTTTAATTATTCTTCTTTCTTCTGTCTTCTGTATCTTTGATTGTTCTTCTTTCTTCATTCTTCAGTAATAGTAGTTTTAATTAGTTCTTCTTTCTTCAGTAATAGTAGTTTTAATTATTCTTCTTTCTTCTGTCTTCTGTATCTTTGATTGTTCTTCTTTCTTCATTCTTCAGTAATAGTAGTTTTAATTATTCTTCTTTCTTCTGTCTTCTGTATCTTTGATTGTTCTTCTTTCTTCGTTCTTCAGTAATAGTAGTTCTAATTATTCTTCTTTCTTCTGTCTTCAGTATCTTTGATCGTTCTTCTGTCTTCATTCTTCAGTAGTAGTAGTTTTAACTAGTTCTTCTTTCTTCATTAGATTTAGTTTGTTCTTCTTTCTTCTTTGAGTTTTAATTGTTCTTCCTTCTTCAGTAATAGTAGTTTTAATTATTCTTCTTTCTTCTGTCTTCTGTATCTTTGATTGTTCTTCTTTCTTCATTCTTCAGTAGTAGTAGTTTTAACTAGTTCTTCTTTCTTCATTAGATTTAGTTTGTTCTTCTTTCTTCTTTGAGTTTTAATTGTTCTTCCTTCTTCTTTAGCTTTGATTGTTCTTCCTTCTTCAGTAATAGTAGTTTTAATTATTCTTCTTTCTTCTGTCTTCTGTATCTTTGATTGTTCTTCTTTCTTCTTTCTTCAGTAATAGTAGTTTTAATTAGTTCTTCTTTCTTCTGTCTTCAGTAGTTTTGTTTTTTCTGGTCTGGTTTCTTTGACGGGGTATATTAATTGCCTGCTTCTATCTTACCTGGGTAATTTTGTTATTATCATTTTTAGTCTTCTGGGTTTTTAAATTTGTATTATATTATATTGTTTGCAGAAATTTTCTTTATTCAACCTTTCTTGTGAATATATTATTAAACAGTGCATTTTAATTAATTCTCATCTGGATATTCCATATCTTAGAGCTTTATTAATGATCATTGAGTAATGTATTTGTGTGGATTATCTGTCATGCTACAGATTGCTCTCTTCCAGAAGTGATTAGTTCAGATCATACTTAGTTTGTCTGAAATAATTGCTTATGACATTATATTATAAATTATATTTCTTTTACTTCCTTCACATTTCTAAAAATTTTTTCTCCTATATTTTTGAGCTTATCTATATTTCATTATTAACTGGATTCTTACTGATAGTAATAGTCATCTGAGGTTCGTTATTTTTTTATTTTTCCATTTTCTTCTTAACTCGTTTCTTTATCCTTGGGATATTTATTCCCTAAAATTCCCTAACACGTTAGCTGGGGCAGTGTCCAGAGGGGCTCTGTAGGCATCTCACTCTGCTGGCCATACTACGTCATTTATTGATTACAGAGGTAAATCATCTCTGACCAATACATAATAATACTGCTGGACTTATCTCAGACAGTTATTTATAAAAATTATATAAGAATAGTCCACCTTATGACTATAAAAAAAAAAAATTAAATATCTTTGGATATTTCACTTCGTATACGAACAGATCTATTTATATATCTATCTTAGTGAATCTCTATCTCAGTTATTTTTCTCAATGGTTAGCTCTGCTGGCATTTTATTTCTCCTTGTGATTGGAAGCTGGTATAATATAATCATCACTTATTATTCAGTGTAAAGTTTTTAATTCTCTGTCATTTTTTGACTGTTATCACAATCTCCTTCTGGTCATTGGTAGCATATATTTTGTATTATATTTTTGTTCCTTTATTAATTCTTGTGAATCGTTCCACTAGTATTATGTTTTTTCAATTACTCTTTTAATTGTCTTTCTTATAACTGACATTTATATATGATCATCTTTTTCTTATGGACTTATTTATATATGGTTTTTTCTTTCTTTTTTAAAATTTTATTCTGCTCTTGCTTTTTATCCAAATGCACTCTTTATTATTAATGCCATATGTTTAATATCTCTGTTTATTTGACATAAAATTCTCATTAATTTCACTTCACAATAAGTTTATTCATTTAAATGGTATCAGTGGTTTGTATTGCCATTTCTTTCTTCTGGAAAGTTTTTCAGAATTGGTCCCATATATAATTGTTTGTAATGTGTTATCCAAATTCTTTTTCTCCTTGTTCATTTCTAAAAGTTGTTTTTAAAATAAGGTAGTAAATTGTTTTTACTTGGGTTTTTGAATTTTGATGATTTAATTCAAAATTCATTTTCTCTTTGATTCATAAATTGTTTCCTAAATGGTAGGCAGTAAGTAGTCATTACTTCATTTTTGAATTTAGTGGTTTAATTCAAAATTCATTTTCTCTTGTCCATAAATTGTTTTCTAAATAATAGGTAGTAAGTAGTCATTACTTCATTTTTGAATTTTTACTTTTAATTCAAAATTCATTTTCTTTTGTCCATAAATTGTTTTCTAAATAATAGGTAGTAAGTAGTCATTACTTCATTTTTGAATTTTTACTTTAATATTATTTCTTCCATACATTCAATTACTCATAATATTTTTTCATAAATATGGTTAACATATCATATTATTACCCTAAATATGGTATTAGCTCTCTTCTTTTCTTTATTTCAAATGTACTTCTTATAATTATTTTTCTTTTAAATACCCAGGTTGAAGATTTTTATTAGGTTGCACAATTGCTCATAATTTCTTTTTCTTTGACATAGTTTTTTGCCATTGCCGGTTATCATAACATCAGTCCCTTTTTGTGGAGGTGTATGGTATTAGACTTAACCGTAGTCTGTCACTTCATTTGCTCTCATTGTCCGGATGACCATAGTCTTCATCATCGTTCCGGTACTAGTGACATCTCTAGCCTTTGTCTTGTATTTCATTTTTCTAGCTGCTATTCCTTTGTTGGCTGCTAAGCTTATTCGGCTCCCTCTATCATAGTGTTTTATATACCAGTACGTCTCTGGTCCATCAATGATCAATGATACCATTGACAATCTACCATATATCTCCATCCCTGTTGTATTCCATTTACCTCTGATCACTTCCCCGTGGTAAACTACTGTCTGCTGGTAAACCATTTCTGAGATTACCATCAATCTATTTCCATAATTTCTGGAACTCACGATTTCTTCATTGTTGGTAATAGGGATATTATCATTATCAAATAAACCATGGTTCATCATTTCCATTTCTTCCCTTGTTTTCATTAATTTCTTTGGATGCCTTCTTTTCATTCTCTTTTGTTTCACTTCCATATCCTTAGTATTTTCTTTCTTCCCGTTCGTTTTCTTTTCAGGTAACACTATCACTGGCTCAATTGTTTTATTGTTTGGTATTTCCTTTCGTTCTGGTTTGCTGTTGTCCAGTGTCTTATCCAATTCTTCATCCAAGGATGTGACGTTTTTATCTATTTCCCTCAAACCTTCCTTCAAGATTTGTCTGTATTCTTTTCTATCCCTTCTTTCCTCTTCCCTGTCTTCTTTCATTTCCTTATGCCATCGTCGGTTATCCTCCCTTATTTCTTCTCTTAACCGTTGGTAGTCCTCTCTTAACTCTTTCCTTAACTGTTGATGATCACTTTCGATTTTCTTATTGGTTTCTTCCATCTTTTCTTCCAAATTCTTCTTATTTTCTTCCATTTTCTTTTCCACCTTTTTACTGGTTTCCTCAATTCTCTTATTGGTCCTTTCAATTTTACGGCCCAATTCTTCCTTTGTTTCTTGGTTGTCCTTCTTCAATTCTTCCCTTAAAGATTGGTTATCATTCTTCAAATCTTCTAATCTTTTATTATTTTCTTCTGTAGTAGAATCCATTTTCTTACTTAATTCTTCCTTGGTTGCTTGGTTGTCCTTCTTCAAGTTTTCTTCCATCTTCTTGCTGTTTTCTTCCATCTTCTTATTTAAATCTTGACTCAACTTCTCACTGGTTGATTTGAATTCCCGGAGGATCATTTCCATCATTTTGTTCGTTGTACCTTCTTCTGTAGTCCTAGACTTATCCACTTCCTTGTCTTGGACATGTACGTCCCCTGTTTGAGTGGGTACTTCTGGTTGTTTCTCTGGTGGTGTTGGTTGTTTATGTTCCACCCGTCCTAATATTCTTTCCACGTCCTCCACTGGGGTCGCCTCCTTATCCTCCATATTGAGTTCTTTCTCGGCCTCCGCCGCTCTCTTCTTTGATGTGGCACGACGCATTATTTTCCCTGATTCCCTGGCTGGGTAACCGCTGCCAAGCTGAATTAGGAATTGGGTAAGTAATTACAGTAATTTCAACCCCTAATTACAGCCCTTTAGTTGGACGCCAATTATGTAATATATCTTATTTATTACAAATTATAATTAACTTTATAAAGTGTTGCTTGTTCTGGTATTCTGCGGTAATCGAGCCCCACAAGTTGGGTTCGCCAATTTTGTAATATAAATGTAAATTGAGTGGGTATAATAAAATAAATAAAAGGTTGATGTATGTAGATTGTGCTCTCCTGTAAGTCCCACTGGTTGGGCTAGCCACTTTTGTAATATATAATATGTAAATTACAAAATATACAAATATAAAAATATGTGTAGTTGTATGAGAATTGTACTCTCACTATTGTGTGTAGTAATATAGATGATGTCTTCTAGTCTTCATTCGGCTCTCTCTGCTGGTCTTCACTTTGGTAATATATAATTGTAATTGTAATGGTGTTCTGGTATAATATTACCCAGATTGACTTTTATGGTGCGTAGGTGTAGTAATGACGTTCCGCTCCGGGAGACGTCGATTTGGTAATATTCCTAAATAATGCTGTTATCAAATGTTCTTGGTGTATGTTGTTGTTGTAGCAATTTGAAATGTGATATAATTTTATAATTCTGAAATAATTGTTTTCGAGGTGTTTATATTCTTAAAATTTAGTAATAAATTGAGATTATTGATTGTAATTATAAATAGTATGGTATGGTGTGTCTTCTAGTAATGATCTTCCCTTCGTTAAATTTATTAAAAAGACAATCCACTTTGAATTAGGCGCGAACAGCTCTCTTCTTCTTCCTCTTGAAAGGTTGTAATTCGCATATATTGCCTTTAAAGGTTGTCGAGTTTTCTTTATTAATTAATGGTTATATTCCTTTATTAAAGAAATCAAATTCAATTCACTAGATAACAAGCGTTTATTCAACAAAATAATGAATTTGCTTAATTGAAAACAATGTTATAATGCCGTATCGACTCACTCAGGTCCGGTCGATCTATGACTTTTATATTGGTATTATACACATATAGGTTCTTTTAACGGTTATTTATAAAAAAGCCAGAGAAGGTCAGGGTCAGAAAGTATAACACTTACAATGCTGAAAATGTATTAAAATTAAACAATAGAATGGTAATTAGTAATAATAAAAGTTTATATATAATTTTTATTCACCACAGTTCCGCAAACAGTCGACTGGTTGTGTTGATGAGATCAGTCAAAGTGGCCGTCTGGCGCATGCGTGGATTTCACCTTCTAACATTGACAAAGTACTTGTGGAATAAATATGTTCCTTCTGCGATTAAATCCTCTTCGTACTCGTTTAATCTCTTCTTGGGTATATTTTAATGTCACTGGAGTAAGATGGAAAAGTCACTGGGTGTAAAAATGTTGTTAAATAAGTAGATCAATTGGTGTTTATGTGTGTCCGTTTAACCTCGAATATTCACTTGGTATTTGGTGTGATTCCAGTGTTATTTCGTTTAAATAGTGATATGTGATGCTGTTTATAGGTGTTATGTAGTTCATAGGGCAACTTCACCACTTCACAATGATTAGAATAGTTTAAAATTTAATTTTGACACAAAAACTGATTCCGAACTTTAGTTATACGTAATCGCCATTAAGGTTGGGTTTTATAAAATATTCACGTCAAGTGTGGTCTTCAATGTATAATAATGAACTGCCTGGACTTCCTTCGTCATCCGAAACGTCTTAGCCAATTTAATATTAAAAGACATTGTTTAAAATTGCCATAACTTCCGACACACTTTAATTTCGTGCACTATGCTTATAAAGTAAATTCGTTATTACTTAACTGTTTGAAATATAAAATACATATTCGTTTTCACTATTCTATTCTACTTATTTTGATAGTAATTAAGTTAGTATTACAAAGTTTTATCTGAAAATTATTTCTTATAATTTTTTGGGAGGTAGGCCTAAAATTATACTTCCCTGTCTTCTATGTAAATAATAGCCATTTTAACTAATATAATTATTATTCTATGAAATCTGAAATTTGTATAATTATCAATTCTCACTTATTTTATTGCAATTTAGTATATTAATGATGGTTTTTTCATATAATTCAGTTGTATATGATTCCCCTTCTGATAAAGTTAGTGAACCTATTTCAGTTTCAAATGGTATTTCATTATACAAATAAATAATTTTACTCATAGAATGACCATATCTTTAGAAAGCCTTATTTACATAGTATTTAATATGTTGGGTGTATCTTGCCTAAATATTGTCAGTTTGACTGGTTTATAAGATTAGGTTTATTAATTATTCTGCATTTTAACTTTATTATATTGCCTAGATTTGAATTGTGGCTATTTGCAGAATGTTTTACTAATGTAATTATTTTATTTCCTTCTCTGACTTCTGACTCTGATATATTTGATTAAAAATTAGTTCTCTGATCTGGCATAACAGTAATTATAGATTATACAATTAAAATATAACACCCAGATATATAAAACTGGTGTTCTTAATAACATTGTTTTGGTATATCACCTAATAACATAATAAAAAGTATTTCTACAACATTGGAATGTTATCTAATTTTAGATAATGCATTCCTAAATTAACATGAACAATAAAATAACAATTATATAACTAATATTTCTTATGACTAACCCTTACTTATCTAAATGCTATATTTAATTAGAATCCCACATTTGGATCCATATATAATTGTTAATACCTTCTACTACTCCATCATAAACAGTTAGTTCTGTAATTCCCCATTTTATAAGATTTATGCCCCCTCTTAAAGTATAACCCTGGCTATCTAAGTTATATTCCATTCTATGGAATGTTCATACAGTTTTAGTAGCTTTTTATTAGTAAAATTACTACTTCATTATCAAAGTAGGCACTGTTCACAAAACTTAAAGTTTGTTACTTTGTACTGCTACTCATGCACCTTTCTTAAAGTTTATTAGTTATAATTTGATCACTTACACCTTTCCATGGTAAATTATTACTATATTTACTAGTCTTTTTCTAGTTTTTAATATGAAATATTCAACCATGGGGGAACTGTGAAGATTTGTTTATGCACATTACACAATAACTTTTTGAATGCACTAATATTTACTACAGCTAACACTTTTAGTTTTTTGTCAGTTTTACAGTGATATGGTTTTTTATTGTGTTATACTTTCTTTTTTGGGCATTCATTGATTTTGGGGTTTTTTGGGGGTTCTTTCCCTATGGAGTTTTTGTTTTATATGGGTCGTCTTAATTATTCTTCTTTCTTCTTGAGTTTGGTTATTCTTCCTTCTTCTGTAGTTTTGGATTATCCTTCCTTCTTCCTTCTTCTGTAGTTCTTATTTTTATTATTCTTCCTTCTTCTTTGAGTTTGGTTCTTCTTTATTCTTCCTTCTTCCTTCTTCAGTAGTAGTAGTTTTAATTAGTCTTCCTTCTTCTTTCTTCAGTAGATTTAGTTTGTTCTTCTTTCTTCAGTAATAGTAGTTTTAATTATTCTTCTTTCTTCTGTCTTCTGTATCTTTGATTGTTCTTCTTTCTTCAGTAATAGTAGTTTTAATTATTCTTCTTTCTTCTGTCTTCTGTATCTTTGATTGTTCTTCTTTCTTCAGTAATAGTAGTTTTAATTATTCTTCTGTCTTCTGTATCTTTGATTGTTCTTCTTTCTTCATTCTTCAGTAGTAGTAGTTTTAACTAGTTCTTCTTTCTTCATTAGATTTAGTTTGTTCTTCTTTCTTCTTTGAGTTTTAATTGTTCTTCTTTCTTCTTTGAGTTTTAATTGTTCTTCCTTCTTCTTTAGCTTTGATTGTTCTTCCTTCTTCAGTAATAGTAGTTTTAATTATTCTTCTTTCTTCTGTCTTCTGTATCTTTGATTGTTCTTCTTTCTTCATTCTTCAGTAGTAGTAGTTTTAACTAGTTCTTCTTTCTTCATTAGATTTAGTTTGTTCTTCTTTCTTCTTTGAGTTTTAATTGTTCTTCTTTCTTCTTTGAGTTTTAATTGTTCTTCCTTCTTCTTTAGCTTTGATTGTTCTTCCTTCTTCAGTAATAGTAGTTTTAATTATTCTTCTTTCTTCTGTCTTCTGTATCTTTGATTGTTCTTCTTTCTTCATTCTTCAGTAGTAGTAGTTTTAACTAGTTCTTCTTTCTTCATTAGATTTAGTTTGTTCTTCTTTCTTCTTTGAGTTTTAATTGTTCTTCCTTCTTCTTTAGCTTTGATTGTTCTTCCTTCTTCAGTAATAGTAGTTTTAATTATTCTTCTTTCTTCTGTCTTCTGTATCTTTGATTGTTCTTCTTTCTTCATTCTTCAGTAGTAGTAGTTTTAACTAGTTCTTCTTTCTTCATTAGATTTAGTTTGTTCTTCTTTCTTCTTTGAGTTTTAATTGTTCTTCTTTCTTCTTTGAGTTTTAATTGTTCTTCCTTCTTCTTTAGCTTTGATTGTTCTTCCTTCTT
The DNA here is from genome assembly GCA_034769895.1 of Magicicada septendecula. NCBI lineage: Eukaryota > Metazoa > Arthropoda > Insecta > Hemiptera > Cicadidae > Magicicada > Magicicada septendecula. The sequence continues at coordinate 368,436,312 of CM068373.1, read as the reverse complement.
CAGTAATAGTAGTTTTAATTATTCTTCTTTCTTCTGTCTTCTGTATCTTTGATCGTTCTTCTGTCTTCATTCTTCAGTAGTAGTAGTTTTAACTAGTTCTTCTTTCTTCATTAGATTTAGTTTGTTCTTCTTTCTTCTTTGAGTTTTAATTGTTCTTCCTTCTTCTTTAGCTTTGATTGTTCTTCCTTCTTCAGTAATAGTAGTTTTAATTATTCTTCTTTCTTCTGTCTTCTGTATCTTTGATTGTTCTTCTTTCTTCATTCTTCAGTAATAGTAGTTTTAATTAGTTCTTCTTTCTTCAGTAATAGTAGTTTTAATTATTCTTCTTTCTTCTGTCTTCTGTATCTTTGATTGTTCTTCTTTCTTCATTCTTCAGTAATAGTAGTTTTAATTAGTTCTTCTTTCTTCAGTAATAGTAGTTTTAATTATTCTTCTTTCTTCTGTCTTCTGTATCTTTGATTGTTCTTCTTTCTTCATTCTTCAGTAATAGTAGTTTTAATTATTCTTCTTTCTTCTGTCTTCTGTATCTTTGATTGTTCTTCTTTCTTCGTTCTTCAGTAATAGTAGTTCTAATTATTCTTCTTTCTTCTGTCTTCAGTATCTTTGATCGTTCTTCTGTCTTCATTCTTCAGTAGTAGTAGTTTTAACTAGTTCTTCTTTCTTCATTAGATTTAGTTTGTTCTTCTTTCTTCTTTGAGTTTTAATTGTTCTTCCTTCTTCAGTAATAGTAGTTTTAATTATTCTTCTTTCTTCTGTCTTCTGTATCTTTGATTGTTCTTCTTTCTTCATTCTTCAGTAGTAGTAGTTTTAACTAGTTCTTCTTTCTTCATTAGATTTAGTTTGTTCTTCTTTCTTCTTTGAGTTTTAATTGTTCTTCCTTCTTCTTTAGCTTTGATTGTTCTTCCTTCTTCAGTAATAGTAGTTTTAATTATTCTTCTTTCTTCTGTCTTCTGTATCTTTGATTGTTCTTCTTTCTTCTTTCTTCAGTAATAGTAGTTTTAATTAGTTCTTCTTTCTTCTGTCTTCAGTAGTTTTGTTTTTTCTGGTCTGGTTTCTTTGACGGGGTATATTAATTGCCTGCTTCTATCTTACCTGGGTAATTTTGTTATTATCATTTTTAGTCTTCTGGGTTTTTAAATTTGTATTATATTATATTGTTTGCAGAAATTTTCTTTATTCAACCTTTCTTGTGAATATATTATTAAACAGTGCATTTTAATTAATTCTCATCTGGATATTCCATATCTTAGAGCTTTATTAATGATCATTGAGTAATGTATTTGTGTGGATTATCTGTCATGCTACAGATTGCTCTCTTCCAGAAGTGATTAGTTCAGATCATACTTAGTTTGTCTGAAATAATTGCTTATGACATTATATTATAAATTATATTTCTTTTACTTCCTTCACATTTCTAAAAATTTTTTCTCCTATATTTTTGAGCTTATCTATATTTCATTATTAACTGGATTCTTACTGATAGTAATAGTCATCTGAGGTTCGTTATTTTTTTATTTTTCCATTTTCTTCTTAACTCGTTTCTTTATCCTTGGGATATTTATTCCCTAAAATTCCCTAACACGTTAGCTGGGGCAGTGTCCAGAGGGGCTCTGTAGGCATCTCACTCTGCTGGCCATACTACGTCATTTATTGATTACAGAGGTAAATCATCTCTGACCAATACATAATAATACTGCTGGACTTATCTCAGACAGTTATTTATAAAAATTATATAAGAATAGTCCACCTTATGACTATAAAAAAAAAAAATTAAATATCTTTGGATATTTCACTTCGTATACGAACAGATCTATTTATATATCTATCTTAGTGAATCTCTATCTCAGTTATTTTTCTCAATGGTTAGCTCTGCTGGCATTTTATTTCTCCTTGTGATTGGAAGCTGGTATAATATAATCATCACTTATTATTCAGTGTAAAGTTTTTAATTCTCTGTCATTTTTTGACTGTTATCACAATCTCCTTCTGGTCATTGGTAGCATATATTTTGTATTATATTTTTGTTCCTTTATTAATTCTTGTGAATCGTTCCACTAGTATTATGTTTTTTCAATTACTCTTTTAATTGTCTTTCTTATAACTGACATTTATATATGATCATCTTTTTCTTATGGACTTATTTATATATGGTTTTTTCTTTCTTTTTTAAAATTTTATTCTGCTCTTGCTTTTTATCCAAATGCACTCTTTATTATTAATGCCATATGTTTAATATCTCTGTTTATTTGACATAAAATTCTCATTAATTTCACTTCACAATAAGTTTATTCATTTAAATGGTATCAGTGGTTTGTATTGCCATTTCTTTCTTCTGGAAAGTTTTTCAGAATTGGTCCCATATATAATTGTTTGTAATGTGTTATCCAAATTCTTTTTCTCCTTGTTCATTTCTAAAAGTTGTTTTTAAAATAAGGTAGTAAATTGTTTTTACTTGGGTTTTTGAATTTTGATGATTTAATTCAAAATTCATTTTCTCTTTGATTCATAAATTGTTTCCTAAATGGTAGGCAGTAAGTAGTCATTACTTCATTTTTGAATTTAGTGGTTTAATTCAAAATTCATTTTCTCTTGTCCATAAATTGTTTTCTAAATAATAGGTAGTAAGTAGTCATTACTTCATTTTTGAATTTTTACTTTTAATTCAAAATTCATTTTCTTTTGTCCATAAATTGTTTTCTAAATAATAGGTAGTAAGTAGTCATTACTTCATTTTTGAATTTTTACTTTAATATTATTTCTTCCATACATTCAATTACTCATAATATTTTTTCATAAATATGGTTAACATATCATATTATTACCCTAAATATGGTATTAGCTCTCTTCTTTTCTTTATTTCAAATGTACTTCTTATAATTATTTTTCTTTTAAATACCCAGGTTGAAGATTTTTATTAGGTTGCACAATTGCTCATAATTTCTTTTTCTTTGACATAGTTTTTTGCCATTGCCGGTTATCATAACATCAGTCCCTTTTTGTGGAGGTGTATGGTATTAGACTTAACCGTAGTCTGTCACTTCATTTGCTCTCATTGTCCGGATGACCATAGTCTTCATCATCGTTCCGGTACTAGTGACATCTCTAGCCTTTGTCTTGTATTTCATTTTTCTAGCTGCTATTCCTTTGTTGGCTGCTAAGCTTATTCGGCTCCCTCTATCATAGTGTTTTATATACCAGTACGTCTCTGGTCCATCAATGATCAATGATACCATTGACAATCTACCATATATCTCCATCCCTGTTGTATTCCATTTACCTCTGATCACTTCCCCGTGGTAAACTACTGTCTGCTGGTAAACCATTTCTGAGATTACCATCAATCTATTTCCATAATTTCTGGAACTCACGATTTCTTCATTGTTGGTAATAGGGATATTATCATTATCAAATAAACCATGGTTCATCATTTCCATTTCTTCCCTTGTTTTCATTAATTTCTTTGGATGCCTTCTTTTCATTCTCTTTTGTTTCACTTCCATATCCTTAGTATTTTCTTTCTTCCCGTTCGTTTTCTTTTCAGGTAACACTATCACTGGCTCAATTGTTTTATTGTTTGGTATTTCCTTTCGTTCTGGTTTGCTGTTGTCCAGTGTCTTATCCAATTCTTCATCCAAGGATGTGACGTTTTTATCTATTTCCCTCAAACCTTCCTTCAAGATTTGTCTGTATTCTTTTCTATCCCTTCTTTCCTCTTCCCTGTCTTCTTTCATTTCCTTATGCCATCGTCGGTTATCCTCCCTTATTTCTTCTCTTAACCGTTGGTAGTCCTCTCTTAACTCTTTCCTTAACTGTTGATGATCACTTTCGATTTTCTTATTGGTTTCTTCCATCTTTTCTTCCAAATTCTTCTTATTTTCTTCCATTTTCTTTTCCACCTTTTTACTGGTTTCCTCAATTCTCTTATTGGTCCTTTCAATTTTACGGCCCAATTCTTCCTTTGTTTCTTGGTTGTCCTTCTTCAATTCTTCCCTTAAAGATTGGTTATCATTCTTCAAATCTTCTAATCTTTTATTATTTTCTTCTGTAGTAGAATCCATTTTCTTACTTAATTCTTCCTTGGTTGCTTGGTTGTCCTTCTTCAAGTTTTCTTCCATCTTCTTGCTGTTTTCTTCCATCTTCTTATTTAAATCTTGACTCAACTTCTCACTGGTTGATTTGAATTCCCGGAGGATCATTTCCATCATTTTGTTCGTTGTACCTTCTTCTGTAGTCCTAGACTTATCCACTTCCTTGTCTTGGACATGTACGTCCCCTGTTTGAGTGGGTACTTCTGGTTGTTTCTCTGGTGGTGTTGGTTGTTTATGTTCCACCCGTCCTAATATTCTTTCCACGTCCTCCACTGGGGTCGCCTCCTTATCCTCCATATCGAGTTCTTTCTCGGCCTCCGCCGCTCTCTTCTTTGATGTGGCACGACGCATTATTTTCCCTGATTCCCTGGCTGGGTAACCGCTGCCAAGCTGAATTAGGAATTGGGTAAGTAATTACAGTAATTTCAACCCCTAATTACAGCCCTTTAGTTGGACGCCAATTATGTAATATATCTTATTTATTACAAATTATAATTAACTTTATAAAGTGTTGCTTGTTCTGGTATTCTGCGGTAATCGAGCCCCACAAGTTGGGTTCGCCAATTTTGTAATATAAATGTAAATTGAGTGGGTATAATAAAATAAATAAAAGGTTGATGTATGTAGATTGTGCTCTCCTGTAAGTCCCACTGGTTGGGCTAGCCACTTTTGTAATATATAATATGTAAATTACAAAATATACAAATATAAAAATATGTGTAGTTGTATGAGAATTGTACTCTCACTATTGTGTGTAGTAATATAGATGATGTCTTCTAGTCTTCATTCGGCTCTCTCTGCTGGTCTTCACTTTGGTAATATATAATTGTAATTGTAATGGTGTTCTGGTATAATATTACCCAGATTGACTTTTATGGTGCGTAGGTGTAGTAATGACGTTCCGCTCCGGGAGACGTCGATTTGGTAATATTCCTAAATAATGCTGTTATCAAATGTTCTTGGTGTATGTTGTTGTTGTAGCAATTTGAAATGTGATATAATTTTATAATTCTGAAATAATTGTTTTCGAGGTGTTTATATTCTTAAAATTTAGTAATAAATTGAGATTATTGATTGTAATTATAAATAGTATGGTATGGTGTGTCTTCTAGTAATGATCTTCCCTTCGTTAAATTTATTAAAAAGACAATCCACTTTGAATTAGGCGCGAACAGCTCTCTTCTTCTTCCTCTTGAAAGGTTGTAATTCGCATATATTGCCTTTAAAGGTTGTCGAGTTTTCTTTATTAATTAATGGTTATATTCCTTTATTAAAGAAATCAAATTCAATTCACTAGATAACAAGCGTTTATTCAACAAAATAATGAATTTGCTTAATTGAAAACAATGTTATAATGCCGTATCGACTCACTCAGGTCCGGTCGATCTATGACTTTTATATTGGTATTATACACATATAGGTTCTTTTAACGGTTATTTATAAAAAAGCCAAAGAAGGTCAGGGTCAGAAAGTATAACACTTACAATGCTGAAAATGTATTAAAATTAAACAATAGAATGGTAATTAGTAATAATAAAAGTTTATATATAATTTTTATTCACCACAGTTCCGCAAACAGTCGACTGGTTGTGTTGATGAGATCAGTCAAAGTGGCCGTCTGGCGCATGCGTGGATTTCACCTTCTAACATTGACAAAGTACTTGTGGAATAAATATGTTCCTTCTGCGATTAAATCCTCTTCGTACTCGTTTAATCTCTTCTTGGGTATATTTTAATGTCACTGGAGTAAGATGGAAAAGTCACTGGGTGTAAAAATGTTGTTAAATAAGTAGATCAATTGGTGTTTATGTGTGTCCGTTTAACCTCGAATATTCACTTGGTATTTGGTGTGATTCCAGTGTTATTTCGTTTAAATAGTGATATGTGATGCTGTTTATAGGTGTTATGTAGTTCATAGGGCAACTTCACCACTTCACAATGATTAGAATAGTTTAAAATTTAATTTTGACACAAAAACTGATTCCGAACTTTAGTTATACGTAATCGCCATTAAGGTTGGGTTTTATAAAATATTCACGTCAAGTGTGGTCTTCAATGTATAATAATGAACTGCCTGGACTTCCTTCGTCATCCGAAACGTCTTAGCCAATTTAATATTAAAAGACATTGTTTAAAATTGCCATAACTTCCGACACACTTTAATTTCGTGCACTATGCTTATAAAGTAAATTCGTTATTACTTAACTGTTTGAAATATAAAATACATATTCGTTTTCACTATTCTATTCTACTTATTTTGATAGTAATTAAGTTAGTATTACAAAGTTTTATCTGAAAATTATTTCTTATAATTTTTTGGGAGGTAGGCCTAAAATTATACTTCCCTGTCTTCTATGTAAATAATAGCCATTTTAACTAATATAATTATTATTCTATGAAATCTGAAATTTGTATAATTATCAATTCTCACTTATTTTATTGCAATTTAGTATATTAATGATGGTTTTTTCATATAATTCAGTTGTATATGATTCCCCTTCTGATAAAGTTAGTGAACCTATTTCAGTTTCAAATGGTATTTCATTATACAAATAAATAATTTTACTCATAGAATGACCATATCTTTAGAAAGCCTTATTTACATAGTATTTAATATGTTGGGTGTATCTTGCCTAAATATTGTCAGTTTGACTGGTTTATAAGATTAGGTTTATTAATTATTCTGCATTTTAACTTTATTATATTGCCTAGATTTGAATTGTGGCTATTTGCAGAATGTTTTACTAATGTAATTATTTTATTTCCTTCTCTGACTTCTGACTCTGATATATTTGATTAAAAATTAGTTCTCTGATCTGGCATAACAGTAATTATAGATTATACAATTAAAATATAACACCCAGATATATAAAACTGGTGTTCTTAATAACATTGTTTTGGTATATCACCTAATAACATAATAAAAAGTATTTCTACAACATTGGAATGTTATCTAATTTTAGATAATGCATTCCTAAATTAACATGAACAATAAAATAACAATTATATAACTAATATTTCTTATGACTAACCCTTACTTATCTAAATGCTATATTTAATTAGAATCCCACATTTGGATCCATATATAATTGTTAATACCTTCTACTACTCCATCATAAACAGTTAGTTCTGTAATTCCCCATTTTATAAGATTTATGCCCCCTCTTAAAGTATAACCCTGGCTATCTAAGTTATATTCCATTCTATGGAATGTTCATACAGTTTTAGTAGCTTTTTATTAGTAAAATTACTACTTCATTATCAAAGTAGGCACTGTTCACAAAACTTAAAGTTTGTTACTTTGTACTGCTACTCATGCACCTTTCTTAAAGTTTATTAGTTATAATTTGATCACTTACACCTTTCCATGGTAAATTATTACTATATTTACTAGTCTTTTTCTAGTTTTTAATATGAAATATTCAACCATGGGGGAACTGTGAAGATTTGTTTATGCACATTACACAATAACTTTTTGAATGCACTAATATTTACTACAGCTAACACTTTTAGTTTTTTGTCAGTTTTACAGTGATATGGTTTTTTATTGTGTTATACTTTCTTTTTTGGGCATTCATTGATTTTGGGGTTTTTTGGGGGTTCTTTCCCTATGGAGTTTTTGTTTTATATGGGTCGTCTTAATTATTCTTCTTTCTTCTTGAGTTTGGTTATTCTTCCTTCTTCTGTAGTTTTGGATTATCCTTCCTTCTTCCTTCTTCTGTAGTTCTTATTTTTATTATTCTTCCTTCTTCTTTGAGTTTGGTTCTTCTTTATTCTTCCTTCTTCCTTCTTCAGTAGTAGTAGTTTTAATTAGTCTTCCTTCTTCTTTCTTCAGTAGATTTAGTTTGTTCTTCTTTCTTCAGTAATAGTAGTTTTAATTATTCTTCTTTCTTCTGTCTTCTGTATCTTTGATTGTTCTTCTTTCTTCAGTAATAGTAGTTTTAATTATTCTTCTTTCTTCTGTCTTCTGTATCTTTGATTGTTCTTCTTTCTTCAGTAATAGTAGTTTTAATTATTCTTCTGTCTTCTGTATCTTTGATTGTTCTTCTTTCTTCATTCTTCAGTAGTAGTAGTTTTAACTAGTTCTTCTTTCTTCATTAGATTTAGTTTGTTCTTCTTTCTTCTTTGAGTTTTAATTGTTCTTCTTTCTTCTTTGAGTTTTAATTGTTCTTCCTTCTTCTTTAGCTTTGATTGTTCTTCCTTCTTCAGTAATAGTAGTTTTAATTATTCTTCTTTCTTCTGTCTTCTGTATCTTTGATTGTTCTTCTTTCTTCATTCTTCAGTAGTAGTAGTTTTAACTAGTTCTTCTTTCTTCATTAGATTTAGTTTGTTCTTCTTTCTTCTTTGAGTTTTAATTGTTCTTCTTTCTTCTTTGAGTTTTAATTGTTCTTCCTTCTTCTTTAGCTTTGATTGTTCTTCCTTCTTCAGTAATAGTAGTTTTAATTATTCTTCTTTCTTCTGTCTTCTGTATCTTTGATTGTTCTTCTTTCTTCATTCTTCAGTAGTAGTAGTTTTAACTAGTTCTTCTTTCTTCATTAGATTTAGTTTGTTCTTCTTTCTTCTTTGAGTTTTAATTGTTCTTCTTTCTTCTTTGAGTTTTAATTGCTCTTCCTTCTTCTTTAGCTTTGATTGTTCTTCCTTCTTCAGTAATAGTAGTTTTAATTATTCTTCTTTCTTCTGTCTTCTGTATCTTTGATTGTTCTTCTTTCTTCATTCTTCAGTAGTAGTAGTTTTAACTAGTTCTTCTTTCTTCATTAGATTTAGTTTGTTCTTCTTTTTTCTTTGAGTTTTAATTGTTCTTCTTTCTTCTTTGAGTTTTAATTGTTCTTCCTTCTTCTTTAGCTTTGATTGTTCTTCCTTCTTCAGTAATAGTAGTTTTAATTATTCTTCTTTCTTCTGTCTTCTGTATCTTTGATCGTTCTTCTGTCTTCATTCTTCAGTAGTAGTAGTTTTAACTAGTTCTTCTTTCTTCATTAGATTTAGTTTGTTCTTCTTTCTTCTTTGAGTTTTAATTGTTCTTCCTTCTTCTTTAGCTTTGATTGTTCTTCCTTCTTCAGTAATAGTAGTTTTAATTATTCTTCTTTCTTCTGTCTTCTGTATCTTTGATTGTTCTTCTTTCTTCATTCTTCAGTAATAGTAGTTTTAATTAGTTCTTCTTTCTTCAGTAATAGTAGTTTTAATTATTCTTCTTTCTTCTGTCTTCTGTATCTTTGATTGTTCTTCTTTCTTCATTCCTCAGTAATAGTAGTTTTAATTAGTTCTTCTTTCTTCAGTAATAGTAGTTTTAATTATTCTTCTTTCTTCTGTCTTCTGTATCTTTGATTGTTCTTCTTTCTTCATTCTTCAGTAATAGTAGTTTTAATTATTCTTCTTTCTTCTGTCTTCTGTATCTTTGATTGTTCTTCTTTCTTCGTTCTTCAGTAATAGTAGTTTTAATTATTCTTCTTTCTTCTGTCTTCAGTATCTTTGATCGTTCTTCTGTCTTCATTCTTCAGTAGTAGTAGTTTTAACTAGTTCTTCTTTCTTCATTAGATTTAGTTTGTTCTTCTTTCTTCTTTGAGTTTTAATTGTTCTTCCTTCTTCAGTAATAGTAGTTTTAATTATTCTTCTTTCTTCTGTCTTCTGTATCTTTGATTGTTCTTCTTTCTTCATTCTTCAGTAGTAGTAGTTTTAACTAGTTCTTCTTTCTTCATTAGATTTAGTTTGTTCTTCTTTCTTCTTTGAGTTTTAATTGTTCTTCCTTCTTCTTTAGCTTTGATTGTTCTTCCTTCTTCAGTAATAGTAGTTTTAATTATTCTTCTTTCTTCTGTCTTCTGTATCTTTGATTGTTCTTCTTTCTTCATTCTTCAGTAATAGTAGTTTTAATTAGTTCTTCTTTCTTCTGTCTTCAGTAGTTTTGTTTTTTCTGGTCTGGTTTCTTTGACGGGGTATATTAATTGCCTGCTTCTATCTTACCTGGGTAATTTTGTTATTATCATTTTTAGTCTTCTGGGTTTTTAAATTTGTATTATATTATATTGTTTGCAGAAATTTTCTTTATTCAACCTTTCTTGTGAATATATTATTAAACAGTGCATTTTAATTAATTCTCATCTGGATATTCCATATCTTAGAGCTTTATTAATGATCATTGAGTAATGTATTTGTGTGGATTATCTGTCATGCTACAATATATATATATATATATAAATATTATGCATTACTGTACTTTTGGTGGGATATAGGGATTTATTATTAGAATTTATATACACCAGTAGACGAGTATTCTATCTCAATAATCGTGGCTGATCATTTCTTTAAGGAAATTAATTATTTTATTTAACAAGTATAGGAAGTGTCACCTTTAAAGTTCATTTAATTGGTAGAGTAATTATTTTAATTATTAATAGTAACTGGGAATGAAATCATTTATCTTCATTAATTTATATACTGCATTTTAAAAGAAACACATGATATAAATTTTATATTTTAATAAATAGTTTAATGGGAGTTTTATTTTGAGGTTAATGATTATTTTAAATTTTCAATTCATTGATGGTGACATAGCAATTATTTTCGTGGATTCAGTTAATATTTTTCAGGTGGCCTTGTTGAGAGGGTATACTTCTTTATTTAACCATTTAAAAGGGGAATTATAAATCACTGTTGTTTTTTGTTATTGTTGTTATGAGATAGAATAATAAAATGGGATTGTTAATTATTTAATTCTTGAGTTTTCATTGCAAGTCCCGTCTTACTGGATCCAGCGCAATTTTTAGCTTCTCTAGGCCTTAGCCTAGTTTTAATTAACTTGTAACCCCTCTTTACAAAAAGAAATATTCTTTTTGTTTTAACTACTCAAAATGAAGTAGGGGTTACAATCCTTGGTCAGCGGAAAGGCGGAATCACTGCTTGTCCTGCCTAAAACCCACGATCATATGATCTTGTTAAGTGCTGCGGTACAGAGAACGGGACAACAGAGAGAATGAAGAGAGTCATCACTGAAAACGACTGAGAAAGTATGCACTGAGAAGCGGCCAAACAATTGCTCTTGATTGTGATGATGATGATGACGATGCCGACGACGACGACGACGACGACGACGACGACGATGATGATGATGATGATGATGATGATGATGATGATGATGATGATGATGATGATGATGATGCGAATATCAATCAAAACTTCTTTCATAGTTTTTTCTAGTAAGTGTGAAGCTCTAAACGGTTTATCCAGCTAAGAGAAAGATAGAGAAACCTTCGTAAAAGTCAACATCAAATATGAAATGGGTTAATACTTCTCGCAGCGGGCTTTTGCAGAATATTTAAAAATTAAAAGCTGACGGACAGAAGACAAAAGGTATGGGAAGAGTATCTGAATGTATAGAACACACTACTTGCATTGTGAAAATTCGTACTGGAAAATGGGAATAACCAGTCCGGACAATTCTCGATGCAACATCCGTGTACCATCTGTCAGTAGTTAGGCATGTGTTGCGGTTTGGAAGCTCTTGAAGAATCGCGAGTTATTCCAAAGACGCTAATAAGGAAGGCTGGATTGTTTGTTAGAAAGAAGTGGACTGTATTTGAGATATTGAACATGCGTTTATTGAATAATTTGGTTTGTTAGTTACGATCGGCACGTGCGGAAGCATTTGAGGCGATAATGCCCGAGATTAATTTTGAATGAAATCGTGGTCCATTGCAGATGGACGCAGGTAGACGATTAAAGTGAAATGTTATAAATGCATGCTGTATAATAGCCAAAAGCCGCGGCTGTAAGAGAAGTGTTTAACGAGAGTTGCGCTCGGAGTCGTGTTATAAACTAAACTAATACTGGCTTGCAGTCGGCTAGGCTGGCCGATTGCAAGGTTTGATAAAAGCGTGACGTCATCCGCGCGTGCCGTGCAATGTTAGTAGGCTGCTTACAATTGACAAAACAGTACAAAGTTTAAACAGCATGGTTTTTTTCTTTTTACAGCATGCTCCAGTACATTTGTGTAATGCTAAGTTTTCCTTATTTGAATTACAATGTATTTATATACATTTACATCCATTAATAATAAATACGTATTGCATAACATAGCTCACAATACTTATATGCCAATTTTTCATTATTTACAATAAAATAACTTATTAGATTTCTATTGCACCGATAAATGTTTTGAATTCTTTTAGATGTTTCTTTATAAGAACTACTTTTGTAGGTAACCAAGTTCTTGTTTTTTTTTTTACACTATTGATTAAGTTTTGTCTCTGATTTTTTAACATCTCACACTCATATATGATCTGATCCATTGTTTGTTCTGCATTGCACTGGCACATTGGGTCTTTATTATTTTGAAAAGGTGGAGGTAAGATTTCGTTTGGCAGTTCCAATTAGGCACGTAAGTGCACAAAAGTCAAGTTACATCATTTGGTACTAAGTGTCTGAACGGGATAACGACCGAGTTGTAAGTATAGGCAATAAGCGTCCACTATAGCCTAACGACAAAGAGACATGATGCCGATAGAGACGACTCTGATATTGGTATAAAGGTAAATTGTGATAATGAAATAAAAATCAGTGACTTTCATGACACCTTCAGTAGCGATAATCGATAATTTACCTTTATTAGATATATGTAAATGTAATGTTGTGTATTAAATTACGACATCACAAAATTACGTGTTCTTTGAGAAGAATACAAAAATGATTAAGATTCTTTTGTAAATAGTCTTAATGATTTTTTTATATATATATTATAATAGATTTTTATAGATTTTAGATATACTGACTGGGGTATTATTAAGTCGAGTATATGTAGATAAGATGTTATTGTTGATGATTATTATTAAAATTGTTTTTTATAATTGGACTTAGTGTTCACGTTTAAAAGTTTATAATTTAAAAGAGTATTAGGCTTGCTATCACTTCACTGTGTTAACCTCCCCACTTACCATCCGTGGATGTCTTCACTATTCTCGGTGGCGACTTCTTTTACTGTAAACACACTTGACATACATACATAGGTATTCCTTTTGAATACCGAAAAGAATGCACATAAACAATAAAATAAATCAAATATTCTGTTGTAAGTTGAGTGATATCAGTAGTTCAAATACTACCGCCACCTTATGAGAGAACTGTTTATAAAACAAAATTTAAATTACTGCTTCTATCTAATTAAAATCATTCGAGAACAGAATTGTTTCTTTGTGACAAAATTATATTCTTCGGTTCTAGGTTAGTTTCCTAGTAACACGTAAGTGATTATTTAGAATAAGTATTGTTGTTTATAAAATCCTTAATGATATAGTTACAAACATTTTATTTATAAATCGTTTGATGTGTAATTATCAGACGTGAAAATATTTGCACAAGAAAATAATTATTTATTAACTCAAAAGTTATAGTCAAGTAAGCGACTATATTGCTTAATGATGAGCGGTATCTAAATTTAATTCCGCCTTTCTCAATTATTTTAAAAATATAAAATAATTATTTTTTGAATTAATTATTGTCCTTGGATTGTGCTACAACTAGTTTATTAAATTCTGATAATTGTCCATCATTGATTATTAAACGCACTCAAGCGTTATGACTAGTGTAGTCCAAACAATTTTCGTTCATCAACGAATATTATTTCTTTTATTATTTTCTTCAAAATAATTAAAATACTGTACTCCCTGATTATGTTCACAAACATGACCCTTATTATACACTGGTCGTGTTAATTCACTGTTCACTTAATTCACTGGACACTCGGTAATGTGGTGTTGTGTACAGGTTAGTGTTTGTTTGTATACTAATGTAGGTGACGCGCACATTTCAAAAATATTTTGATGACTTTCGGCGTAGACCTCTCGCCGTGAGTGATGCAGAACGAATGATACATTTCGCTAAAGCTTCTCTTTCTCGTCTGGTCATTTTAAGCTATTTGATTGGTTCAAAAGGTCAAACTCTCAACCCCAAAACACTTTGGTCAAATAAAACTTTTAATTTTTGACAACTCTAAGCGTGGGTTCGAGATTATAAATGACGTATGCATGGATACTCAAAATGATTGAAAAACTTATAATGGTCATAAGTTTCTTATCTTTGGTCATATCGTCATTTGGATAGTGGCATTAAATCGCGGACAATTGTGGCTTTATTTTAAGTCTAAACAAGCACTAAATCCGTCTATTATTAATTCACTTGGTTATCTTGAAAACTAATATGGTGACTCTTAACGTAAATAAGTCTTTTTCACCATATTTCGTTATAATTACACTGTAATACTTATTACTAAACATTTTGAGTCTATTTCTCCTTCATGTTAGTACATAAAATGGTTATATTTATAGTTTAAACAAAATCTGTTAATGGCGTCTCTACCAACCATGTTCGATTGTTTATATTCACTTGTAACGCCCTCATTCCTTATTCTACTACATATGTTTGACATCCTAACACTAATATGTACATTTATTTACATTTGTTTCATACTTTATTCTGCTAAAAAAATATTATTTTGTATATACTTATAGTATGATCAAAATACTTTCTGTTCTCATCCTTCCATTTTGTCACTTTTTTAGTTATTTTAGTACACATGGGATATAATGTTAGTAATTAAAATAGTGTACAATTGTTGTACATAGTTGGTTCAATGTATTCATCAACTTTTCGTTATTTGAAAGCTCTCTAAGTTATAGCATGGTGTTTATTTACATCTGGTTTTACAATTGCAGTTAGTTAGTTTATAATATTTTGACTATTAAACTACTAGTATTACATTTGTGAAGTGTTCTCATAGCAGTATTAGACATTTCTCTAACTACTGGTAACAATTGTCACATTCTTTTGATAAGTTTTGATAATGTTTTTTGACTAACTCTCTTGTCACATTGGGGTTCTGTCCATTTAACTTTATGATATTATATTCAATCTGATTCAATTGCTGTGTTCTTCAGTACATATGGTATTCATTGGTTTGCATTAATATTCTTAGCTAGTTTCTGTTTGAAACAATTGTGGATAATTGCTTGGTTTAACTAATGTACATGATTTTATGTTATAGGTTCAATTCTTGAGAGGTTATGTGTCAGTTGTCTGACAACAATGCTCTACATACTTTTATGCAGTATTTAACTCAACTATTTCCATCTCATTATGGCATTCTACTACAATGGTTTATTATTAAGTTATACACATTTTTACACTATTTGTTGAAACAATAACACAGGTATTCTTAGTCTAATAATGTTACATATCTTGATGGGTTGCACCCAGGTTTTGGTACATTGATTGGTTTATACATAACAAACTAGCATATTTGCTACTATCTGTTCTGGTATTCATTTACATTTTGTCCTGTCTTGCTATGGCATTCAGGCACATTTCATATTCGGGCTTACAAAGCTTTTATTATTAATCCCTATGAATAATTAATTTACTGTTCTGTCTCATATTTTTTGGTGGTCTTATTGATTATCTATGTGATTTTACAATCTTGATTAAACTTGTTACACTAATTGTCTGTGCGTTTCACTAGTTAATCGTGGATTCTTTCACTTATAATGGTTAATCACTTTGCTCCGTATAAACATTTTCACTGGTATTGTTTGTGCTGTTTACTTGGGGTAAAATGGTTATCATATCTCATGTTGTTACACTTATATTAAGTACTCACTGTCATTGTTCGTGATCACTTAATTATGCTCAACACTGGTTTCTCTGTTATTGGTATTTGAATAATCATCATACTTCTTCTGTTCACTATATTGATTTTAATTCTTTGTATATCTTGTGAATGTTGATGTCTTGTACTGTTCATACATAATCTTCATTCTTCATGGTACATTTCTTTTCCTCTTCTTCTTCTTTTCTTCTTCTGGTTAGTTGTTTCTCACTGTCGGTGTACTCCTTGGTTATACATTATTTGTAATAATCCATGTCCCTTAATATTGTCATACTCTTCCATATTTTTATTCGTGGTTATGGTAATCATTGTCCCTTATTATTTCACACTAATAAACAAATTCGTTTATTTTATCACCATAGTGATTGTACTTGATTCGTCTCTTTTTTATTTTAATAATTATTTTCGGCGTATCCCCTCACTATTTTGGATCTATTGGGCCTGGATTCTAACGTATTATATTGGCTCGTTGGTATTTTCTCTCTCTTTGTTATACTCGATGATATCCTTATTATTCTTCCTTCTCCTTCGTTGGGTAGTTTCAATAATATTCGTTCGTAGATACACACTTTATTTATATTCTCCTGTTCCTTCTTTTATGCACGATGAAATATTTTCATGGTCTCCCTTTATTTGACGTAATAGATAGTTATTTTATGTAACTGCCAATTTGGTACGTTACAATATATATATATATATATATATATTTGTGATTTTGAACAACATTTAAAGTCATTTTTCGTTTCCTAGCTACCAAACGTTACAAGCTTTTCAATCATCATCCTTCATCCTGTGGCATTGCATTCCTTATGCCTTCCTGCCAAGTCTTTCTAGCAGGCCTCCGTCTTCTTCTTCTTCTTCTTTGAGGAGGGATTCACTCTAGTAATTTCTTTGGTTATCTATATTACTGCCCATACGATACGCATGCCCACACCATCTTCATTTTGTTGTATCAATTCCATCATTTACACTGGCACATATAGTTAGTCAAATAATTATATTATTTCTCTTACTTCTTCATTTTTAATCCTATCTTCCAATGTAAGCCTACAGCACCTTCTCCAGTACCCCATTTCATGGCTTGTAATCTTTTGCTCGTATGTCCTGTTGTTTCCCACACTTCAGCCGTATATATTACAATATTTTCTACTATTGTCTTATATATTTATTTTTATTTTCTTTCGGGCTTTAATTGATTTCTCCGTAAAGTGGAATGTACCTATCTCGTCGCTTCTTTCCCTTGTCCTATACGATTTTTTATTTCTGCTACACTTTTGCCGTCTTTTGTAATCATAACACCAAGGTATCTGTATAAATCTACTCTCTCCACAACTCCCTGTTCCAAAAATATATCTCTGCATGTATTTCCAACAATATATTCAGTCTTATTTGTATTTATCGTTAAGCATCATTTCTGGTATTCATCTAACTTTCTCGTATAGATATCATCCTCATTTTCAGTTAAAATTACTCGATCGCCCCATGTTGCGACAGCGAGTCTCCATAGTTCTAAAGCTGAATTCAAGTATATCTTAATAAAGTTGGCGCTACAGCACAACCTTGTTGGAATCCCTTGGTAACTGGAAATTCATCAGGTAGTCTTGAGCCTTTATACTGCTAGTAATGTTGGTATAGGCCTATAATAGCGCTTCCACAGCTCTAGTATACACAGCATTGACACAATTTTTTCATAACACTGACAATAGCTTATTCAGCGGAACACTGTCATGTACTTTCTTGAGGTCCAGGTAGGCTATACTAAATGGGCTTCTACACTTTACTAGCTTTAATAACACTGACAATAGCTTATTCAGCGGAACACTGTCATACGCTTTCTTGAGGTCCATGTAGGCTATACTAAATGGGCTTCTACACTTTACTAGCTTTAATAACACTGACAATAGCTTATTCAGCGGAACACTGTCATACTCCTTCTTGAGGTCCAGGTAGGCTATACTAAATGGGCTTCTACAGTTTACTAGCTTTAATAACACCGACAATAGCTTATTCAGCGGAACACTGTCATGCGCCTTCTTGAAGTCCAGGTAGGCTATCTATACTAAATGGGCTTCTAGAGTTTACTAGCTTTTCAATTACCTAAATCTAAGCTGCATGTTTTAAGCGAGGTTAATCATCAGAAACTATTTTTAACAATCATAACTTGCTTCTCGAATTTGTCGTGCCCAACTAGTATGTAGATTTTAGTAATAGGCCTTAATAGTATACGAGGAACGCAAGAATCTTGAATCATTTCCCTAAAAATCACAATCTCTTATAATGTGTATTAATTTCTATATTCTTCTTTCTCTCACTCACAATCTCCATCCCTCTGTTTCCCCATTCACCATCTTTAAGGCCCAGTCCTTCCAACGCTTCAGCTACTTCATCTCTCTATACTCTACGAGACTTCTGTCTTTTCTTCTTTCTGTCTGGGGCCAATCTGTAACTCGCTATCAATTTATTATTAGCGTCTCTTCTAAAATGCCCATACTACATTTTTTGTCTTTCTTTGAAGCTTAATAATATGTCCTTTTTACCACCGTCCATCTTCGCATCGCTCGATATTAATCTAGTGTAACTTTGTGGACCTTCAAATCGTCCAACTCCACATTAAACATTTCTATATAATTGCCTTTACTCCCGTATTTTGTGGACAGTATTATGCCAAGAAATGAAGAGGCCCCGGGCTTGATTTCCTGGCGCATCATAAAATATCAGCCATGGATATTAGTGCCTGGCATAACATCCTGGTGTAATAATGAGTGCCTGAAACGCAGTGCGTTCCTTGTATACCGAACGGCTCACAATAAGGAAGCCTACATTGCCTAACTCCTAGACTGCTCAGGCGGTAATATCGTCATCATCATCACAACACGGCAACCGTAGGCAAGGTGCTGCCTGTTCCGCCTCCAGGTATCTCTTCCTGGGTCTACCCAAACACCTGTGTCCTATAGGTTTGTATTTCCACACTTGTTTGGACATTCTTTCCAAGTATTCTTTCCACCGTTGTTTATAATCTTTTAATTTTTCATTCAAGTTAGAAACTTGTAACTCGTCTCGTATGGCCTCGTTCTTTATACGGTCAAGTTTAGAACACTTTTTGACTCCTCTTAAGAACGCCACCTATGCGGCCTGTTTTTTACTGTCTTGCTTCTTGGTTGTTCTCCATAATTCACACCCATAGGACAGTACAGGGACTACCATAACTTTGTAAAACTTGAATTTTGTATCTCCGTCCGGCAGTGTTCTTTGAAAGTTCTGAGTAAATTAATTTCCCCATTATAGGGTACCAGCCTATAGATGTAGAGGGGCTGCCCCATTACGGGCCTTGACTTCCGGCAATTTGTATTCAGGGTTGTCGTCCCCTAGCCTTTGATGCTCCAACACCCAACTTCAAGGCAGCAGCAAAATATAACAGTAGGACGCAGTATTACAGCCGACTAGATTCCCGTCTGTAATACTCCAAAAGAAGCCGGTGCAGGATAATTTCCCCTACGCCCTAACTTGGTACTAGTGGCTACTGCTGCCCTTCACCTGGAATACGATATTTATAGACTTCCCGGTCTAAATCCGTACTGTTCTTCATCAACAGGATCATCTTTGTCAAATGTGGCACTTTACCACGCAGTATGGTCTTGGCTGGAGAGAGCCTAAGGACTCCTTTGGGAGCTAACAACACTTCATCCAACCCTGAGAACTTGTGAGGACCAGGACCCAGTCGAATCGGTACAAAGGTACAAGGGTCTCTCCAAATTCCCTCGACCCTAGGCGGTAAAATAAGAAAGCTATTTTGTGTTGATTAGCCAGTTCTCAGCTCAGTAGGTCTTTTTTATACTGCACACTATTTTATATGTTTTTATTTTGGTGTTTCTGGTTATACGTCTGTCTCAGAGCACCTGGGATGAGCTTCGTGTAATTTGTTCTTTTTTTTCTTGTCCACAAATTATAACATTTTGCCAATAAAACTGTGGTATTTGTCGGTAATAAGTTTTATCGAAGAGTCGCTTTTCCCGGTCAGACTTGCCTCGACCAGTAAGCAAAACAACGCAACAATAACATAGCGACCATGTCACAGTTTCAGTTACACTAAACGTTTACTTTCACCGGGGCGCAGGAAACACGTATTAAACGTAAGTGTCAATAGATCAGTGTATAACAAATAAAAAAAAAGTCGAGAGAGAAAGCAGAAAGAAGCCTTCATAAACAAGAGGAGTAGCAGCGAGCCGGCACTCCAGACGGTTACGAAAAAAAACGGAAAAGATAAAATCACTCCGAAATTGATCGGTTTAAAGCGTTGCGTACTAACAAGCGATAAAATTGATTCTCACACAGTCGAAGAGGAAGTTCTTCATTTTCCTGTCAGCACGTACCGTTTGGAACACAAAGCGTGGGTGGCAAGCCATGCGCCATGCCTGATTCACGACGACAAAGACGTCGACGTCGTCTCGTTAAAGACTTACGCGAGTGTGCGTGTATATGAGTGAGTGAAGAAGCCACTAACCGTAATCTATAACGTATCTCAAATTACACAACTTGTGTACCGGAAATTGTAAATAAACTATTGAAATTTTATTTCATTTTCCCAATGAACAATTTAAACGTTTATCTTGACATAGTAACTATGTCGTATACAAAGTAGGATTCAGTCAAAATATTATTTCTGAAAATAGCGGTTCAAAATATCGAAATGTACGTATTAATTTCTGGAATTTATATTTTTTTAAATATGGAAAAAATTTCTTGTAGAAAAACGTCCTTTCATGTTTTATACTAGTAACCTCCCTGAGCTGCAGAACTCTCACTGCTTTGAACGGAATACATTTATCATGAGATAAAATCAAATTAATATACAGTAGGCCTAAGCTCCCGATTTTCCGCGGAATTGGGTGGCGTGTTCGCCGAAGATAACCGAATTCCGCGGATAATCCACAATATGTAAAAAAAAGGGCAGAAAGTAATGAAAATCCATTACTTAAGTTGGCTGTTTATTTAAAATGAATCAAAGGATGCTAATTTTAAAACGCTCATCAAGGTCGTCGTGAAACCGCGTACTAAGCGAGATATTACCAAGTAGCAATGTATACATACTGAAACTGTGTAACTAATAATCACATTTTCTATGCAGATTAAATACTAATTCACACAGCCGGCATTCCGGCGGAAGACGTTGTACTGTTAGATTGTCATCTGCAATTAGTATTTCTGAAGTTACAATGAGTATTTGTATGGAAGGCCAATAAAAATCCAAGTAAACGTCTCCCACGTTTTCATGCGCAGCAGGGATTAGAGTCAGGAATGGATTACCGCAAACGTATGAATTGACACATTCCGTCCCTTGGATATACCTTTACTTAACTTATATAAATTTAAAACAATATTGTTTAGGTTAGTTAATAAAATATTGTATTAAGATTAGTGAAACAGAAGCTTTATTATACACACGAAATTTATTTTCGTTTACGAAAAAATCCGCGGGTTGCAGCGGAAAAACCGCTCGCGGATAATCGGAAGTGTACGAGGGTCAGTTGAAAAGTTCGCGGAGCGACATCTATAGCTCAGTGATAGAACTAAAATCTTTCGTGTGCTGCAAGACGTATATTTCGCGTGAACACCCGTTAATTTCCAGATAAATCTGTCAATGTGTTCACTTTTTACCAGCTGTTTGAAATTTTCCTGTCACGCGTGAAATTTTAAAACGTACAAAATCAAACATCGTGTTGTGATGAATTCTCTGTTAAAAAGTTTTTCCGGCGATGGAAAATCAAAACGAAATTGTAAATGTGTTAGGATATACTGCGCGTTCAGAAACAAAGATAAGTGGGGCACACTCGAGTTTAAACGTGTTCGTACAATCACTGAAGACGATCCCAGCAGTGGACGTCCAAAAAGTGCAACAAAAAATTATATTATTGAAAAAATTTCATAGGGTGCTGGAAGACCACAGATTCAGGAGTTGATGACGTTGCTGAAATCATAGGCATTTCATATAAGCGTGTGAATCATACTTTAACTCAAGAACTTGGTGTGAAAAAGCGTTGTACAAGATGGCTGCCGCATCTGGAGTTGTTGCATTTCTTGGCGTCCAGTGCGGGAATCATCTTCAGTGCTCGTGCGACCACGTTTAAACTCAAATGCCTACTTACAAACCGTTGGTTTTGAAGTCGCAGCATCTCCTGATACATTTACAATTTCGTTCTGAATTTCCGTTGTCGCTAAACAATTTTTAACAAAGAATCACACCACGATGTTTGATTTTGTCCGGTTTTCAAAACACGCATGACACGTCAATTTTAAACAGCTTCTAAACAATTAATAAATTGATAGATAGATTTGGAAATTAACAGGAGTTCACATAAAATACAAATCTTGCGACACACGAAAAATTTTAGTTCTACCGCTAAGCTACAGATGTCGCTCCTCGAACTTTTCAACTGACCCTCGTATCTTAAAGCATGAATAGGATTCTGCGTATGTACAATTCTGGAGTTAGCCGAGAAACACCACGAGAAGGCGACCATATGTCGTTATCATGGTTAATGGAGGATTTGCTGTGCATTAAAAAGAAAAAAAGAAAAAGCAAACTTACGACTAACTATTACTTTTTTGTAAAATAATCAATTTTAAAGCACACGATCATTAATAGTAGACCTACTACGTTTCTATTACTACGAATACAATTACACTAAAAGTCCTGAATATTACAATGGTTTTTTAGTTAAATTTGTAACCATAATGTCTAAATGACATTAAGTTTATATGTAACTTATTTCTAGCTTTTCAGTTTACATATGTTTCCAAAGATACCTATAGGCCTATGTAATCATTTTTACAAATATATGTAACTTATAGTATTTAGTTCTCCTACGAACGTGATCACCACGGACGAATATGAAACATTCTGCAAAGGGCTAGCTAACAAATTATAATTGGAAGTGACTGGAATGCAAAACACGCGGAATGGCATTCCATAATTGCACCTAAAAGCAGGAACCTCCTAAAACCCATCACAAACAGTGGCTATTCTCATCTTTCAGCCGGGACCAACATACTGACCAACCGATCCAACAAGATAACTGCCATATCACCTCTTCCCTGGATCGTTCATCAGACCATTCACCTGTTATTGCTACATTTAGCAATCATATCATCCAAAGACGCGAAACTAATTACCAACAAATTGAACTGGACTTCTTTTTAAACAAACACAGAAAATAATCTAAATGTATGTATGAAATTAAAGCTACCAGGAGATCGTGATAACGTCACAGACTATCTCATCAGTATTATTCAACAAGTAGCTTTGCGTTCTACAAACCGAAGTCATCGCGAAAAGAGACACCTGCTACTACTATTCAGAGCATTATGTGAGGTACTGCTTTTTTCTCATCATGTTTAAGTTTCAAATCTTCTTTAACTTTCCAACTTTACTTAGAGGCTTTTTCTTCTAGTGCTTTCTTACTAAACAAATAGATTCATATATTCAAACGATGGAACCCTCTCGAAAAGCCGAGTGCGTTTTTCCACACGTTTCTCCGCTAGTCGAGCAGGTGTAGCTTCAGTCAAGACCGAACTTAAGTACGTTCCAGAGTGCTCTCGAGAGCACTCGAAATACGCATTATGCGACACGCCTCAGTAATGGAAAATTATTCTGGAACACGTGCGCTACCTATAAAACGGACAGAGGCTGGATTTGTCAGTCAGTCACGGAGCGATTTCCTTCGTGCGGATCGAGTCATTGTTGAGGCTTAGTGAAAAGTGTTTACTATGTTATAATTAGTGTAGATTTCTGTTATTTGACATTATTATTGCGTTGGGATAAATTTAACTTGAATTATTGTACAAATATAATCTTGAATAACTTGTTGATTACAAACTGTTATATGTGATTAATTAAAGCTGGTGATTAATCAGTGTGACCGTCGTAACAGTAGTTCCGCTAGAGACTTCACAATGTGAAAGCGAGAAGTTTGCTCTAGTCCTAGCTGACTGAGTCGGGCGTCTGTCTGCAGCTTCACACGAAAAACAACATCATTTCTGTTCAATATAAAAACAATCCTTTCCTAACGTATACAGACGAGAGCGGGCGTTCTACTATGGATTTTCGTATTTATAAATATGTAAATGAAGTGTGTACATAATACATTGGGAGGCGTTGTGCCACACAATAACTCAGATAAGGATCAATATTTTATAAACCGTGTGTGGCCGCAGTGAGGTAACGCCGGGCTGTTGCAGTTTCTTGACGCCATCTCGCATGACAAATGTCTCAATAGATTGTTCAGTTCTTTATCGCCGGATTACAGTAGTGGAGTTACGAAACTCAGGTAATGTCAGCTACAGCGCGCGTCTCGTCACAACGACTCGTATAATATAGTACGCCGAATAACTGGGGCAACTCTGTGGCGGAAATAAGCATGTAACACAAGGCGGTATGACGCAGAAAACTTGGGTCAGCAAACTCGCCGATGACGCTGTTCTTTCGGCTCGTCTGAATGGTCCATCGATGTATACTATATGGATCGCGTGCTGCATTCACTGAATTCGGTCCGACCGCTGCATCAGTGGTTGGCAAGAACACTGCGTATGTTATACTGTACCTGTACAAAGTCTGACATTTCTGCTTTGTTATAGCTTTTGTTGCTTTAGCGGATTATATTTTGCGTTAAATGGTATAGCTGCGTCATTTTAACAATTAATGACTCCAAAGTGGGAGGTTTTTAATAAGTTCTTTCCCAAAATAAACTCATTTGTTTCACTGTAATGTTTCAGTATTCTGACACATTATTTAAGTCTATCGCTAAGTTCTGTTGCGTTCATAAACAGTTCTGTTGCGTTCTTATTTATGAACATTTATTATTGAAGCCAGATGAATAAAGATAAGAATAAGGGAAACAAAGAATAAAAGACGTGAGCCGTAAACTTTAAAATGTTTATTGCGTAAAAGAAGCTGGCGTATACACTCACCATGGTCGTAAAACTGTTCAATAAGCAATGCTAATTTACATTAATTTTTTTTATTTTATTTAATTATCTACATATTAACTGTATAAAAATTGTTTACATTAAACATTACTAAATAATACAAATTTATTTAAATTTTGGCAGACACCAAGCTTAGAGAAGGTAGCTGCAGCGGTTCTTTCCTTAGCAATATTATAGCACAAGATTTTATAAAATAATGTCACTATTAATTTGATAAGTTTCACTTCATGGCTGTATTCAGAGAAACCATTGTTTGAAATATGTTTTCTAAACACTGTGCCGGCAAAGTTTTTGCAAGCTGATATAATCATTTTTTGGTATTAAGTTTACTGTCAGATGTAATCAATAAATTATCCATATATTTTACAATATTACAAAAACGTCTAATGACGCTCTAATTCATTTTCCGCTTGATACAAAATCAGTAAAATGAGTGTAAACGCTTAAGTTATTGTCATCTATTATCAGTTAGGCAAAAGTAAAAAACTGTTATAATAATAAAATCTTCATAAGCACAAATTTTCAGTAGAACTGTCCCAAATGTAATAATTGTAAACTGTTAAAACAAGTGCATTACTGACTGAATGACTCGTTTAATACACGTGTTAACTTAGCGCCAAACGCTTTATTGCCAACCATTGTGTGGGAAGCTATACGTGCTTCGGACCGTTTTCTGCCGTTCACTTTGCCTGGCAGCACGCGATCCATATAGTATACATCGATGGAATGATCTATCGTACAAAGACTATGTCACCACCTATACAACTCAGGGTGGAAGTGGCTGTAAGCTCAAAGACGGCAGTTCTGAGAGACGGTGAGCGCGGGAGGTTCAAGTTCGGCCGTTGTTCATTTTTACGTGGTTTTCCGCCCACTGTCCTTATCGGTCTCTATTTCGTCGACTTTGAACTAAATTATATAAAAACTCATATCTTCCGTTTACTTAACATTTCAATCCGTTTTGAGTTGAGCGTTTATAATAATAGGCTATGTAGAACCAAAGCGACCAAACACTATTAGACAGAGTTACAATTCCGTCTACAGAGTAATAAACTCATTCATTCTTTGCCTAGTGTTATTATTGGTTTGTTAAAAAATATCCCATATACATTGGAACACGAGTTTATGGAAAGAACACTCTATGAACAGGAGAAACATTTACGCTTATGTGTTAACAATGTTTACTAAGATGTTGAAGGACACCATTGTAGATGGTCCTAGAAACCTTTGTAGAAACCTGTCGTATATTATCATACAGTTTTTATGATATTATCATCCAACAGAACTAGGAATCAAGTGAAGTACCGAGGAGAATTACATGATACACTAAAACCTCGCTAATTCGAAATCTAAGGGACTAACGAAAATTTCGAATTATCGAAAATCAAATTACAGAGTTTTGTGCACCAGTACTCATATTGTCTCCCTGATTTACTTTTAATCTAAAAACGAAGATTTTAATACGTTTTAACACTGAAATTTAATCCATCTAATAAGTAGGCCTACTAGAACAAACTCGATCAGTTTCTAAAATAAATTTAATTAACTACAGTACATCATTTTAAAGATAGCCCTATAGTTTATGTACACCACTACTTTACAGTGGATTATTGGATGAAAAGAATGATGTTATTTTTGTCTGCCTCTCACGATGACGAATATTTTCGTACACACTCTTCTAATCTTTCAGCATAATCGAAAGTTTTTTCACCTATATTCTTTTGAGCTTCGAAATATTAACGACGACTTAATATTTCGAGCTTCGAAATATTAGATTACTTAGCTTTTTTAACGACTCATTGTTGTCGGGGAGGGGTAATTGGCTACCTGCGTCGCCGCTGCGTGTTTTCTCTTTCGTCAGTTTCCATTTTCCCCTTCCTGCGTCAGTATCGTTTTTCCTACTCACAAAATTTCAGCATTTTCAATGCCTTTCTCACATTTTGCTAAAAACGGCTTCGTCAAAACAGTTAGCTATGGTTTCATTTTAATGTCCTTTCATGGTTTTGAAATTATGCGATTGGTATCTAATAAATTTATCGATGGACTTGAATTCAAAGAGATGTCATCTACAATTTTGTTTCCCATCACCCAGTGGCTTATCTAGAATTTTGCCTTGGGGGGACCGGTCAAATCGGCTTCATACAAAACCAAAATATAGTTTGTTAAGACTAATCAACATTACTGTGATTAAAGTGGCTGAAAAACGTATGATATCTTGAAATCAATCCCATTGAAGTCACGGTAATAACACAATAAAATACGCGTAATTGAAACATTGTTTAGAAGATACCTATTGACTGAATTGATTTTCCTATATTTCATATTTCAAACGTAGCCTATACGCAAATGCTGTGTAAGAAACCTGTTTGTAGGGTAAGTCCGAGAGAGATGGACCACCGGGTGAGACGGACCAGTTGTGTAGTTCCCAGTTCCGCCACTGTTGTAGTAGCAAACTTCCAGAGCGTGCATCACGCTGTGTATGCAGTTTTGTTTTTGTTGTGAAAAACTGAATATTTTAGTCACAAATCGACTTCGTTTGTTCGAGTAAGTTGAACAATTTTTTCAGTATAACATTAGTATACAGTTATTAAGGTTTAACTGTAAGATAAACGGGTGAAAGTGGTATGTTTAATACAATATGTAGCTTCTAATACAACCTATAATGGCGCGGTCGCAAGCAACCGGCATGCGTAGAAGGGGTGATCCATCTCTCCCGACTTTTGGGTGAGGTGGACCATGGTTACTCGGGATAGATGGACCATTTATTTACACCGGGTGAGATGGACCATTATTTAAACTAACTGGAATAATAAGTTAATTATATCTTTATTCATGATTAAATCATGAATATAGATAAATAACGTCTTTAATAAATTAAATGCACTAATGGGGTGTATTCTTTTCCAGAAAATGCCAACACGATATAAAAGAAAAGAGGGAACAAGGCGAGGGGAATAGTCCCAAGAAAATTTAATTAAAGCTGCTAATGCTGTAAAGGAAAACACCATGGGAGTTCACGAAGCTGCGAAAGCATTTAGTATCCCGAAGACAACTTTGAAAAGGCGATTAAAAAAACAAAGTTTTGAAAAGGGACCTTTAGGTCCAACGTCTGTTTTGGGTGTGGAAGTTGAGAATAAATTAGTCACACATATTAAAAAATTACAATCTGTAGGCTTCACCCCATGTAGGGACTCCGTTAGGTCCATGGCCTACGAACTAGCGGAAAGAATGAAAATTCCGCACAAATTTAATAAAGAAAACAAAAAGTCAGGATATGACTGGTTGACTGCATTCTTTGCGCGACATCCAAATTTTTCCATTAGAAAATCCGAAGGCGTGTCGGTTGCCTGAGCACAAGGGATGGACAGAAAAACTGTCAGTGAGTATTTTGATTTGCTGGAAAAAGTCCTTCTTGAAAATGATCTTATTGACATCAACTCCGAACTCTTTTTTGATTGGCTCAAAAACCATTTTACGCCTAGAAAACCTTTTGTCAAGGTTCTTCTATTACTGGATGGTCATACTTCACATACAAGCAGTGTAGAGATGCTAGAATTTGCTGAAGAAAATGATATAATTCTCTTTAGTTTACCGCTTCATACTACACATTGGCTGCAGCCTCTGGACCGGTCATTTTTCAGATCTTTGAAAGCAAATTTCTATCAGGCTTCCAATAGTTTCATTAGAACTCATCCCTCGAGGAAAATAAATAGGCTTCAATTTTCTAACCTTCTTAATGTTGCTTAGAGCAAATCAGCAAATGTTGGGAATGGTGTAAATGGGTTCAAAGCAACAGGTATAATTCCATTCAACCGTGATGCAATACCAGACCATGCTTATTTGGTATCAGACATTGAAGTGACTGAAGTAGTCGCAGACCTACCTGGACCAAGCCAACAGCAAACTACTAACAAACCCAACACTTCAACACCCATTTCAGTTCAGACAAAAGCGTCTGTCATGGTAGATATGCCTACACAATTTGACCTTCAGATGCCAAGTGCATCGACACAAAACCAGGTTAAGCCTATGGAAAAAAAGCTTGTTCGTGAAATGCCAAGTACGTCGACACACGATCAGATGACTCCAAGCAAAATGCTAAATGAGATAGCACCTGTACCTGATTTAAAAAATATTAAGAAGCTTAAAAGAAAGTCTTCAACTGTTGCCACTGTGTTGAATTCACCAGAGAACCTAGCTATTAAAAAAGAAAAAAGTTGAAAAAGAAAAAGAGAAAGTAGAAGCTCTACAGAAGAAAAAAGAAGGAAATGTTAAGGAGGCAAAAAATAAACGATTAAAAAAGAAGAAAACTGTGAGAAAAAGGCGAGAGTCATTCTCATCTGACACAGCACCTTGGGGGATGTTCCACAGCTTGACGAACTGGTTATGGATGACGAAGATTCTTGTGCAGATTGGGACGAGAATGGATGTGTCGGATGTGGAGAAAACTACACTGAAACAACCAAAAAGGATGACTGGATTAGGTGTTTAAAGTGTGAACGTTGGATGCACGAGGGGTGCACTCGATTTAATGACAAATGTGATTATTGTGGTAAGAGGGAAAAAATAGGAAAACATTAATCTGTATTGTAAATAAAAGGTTTCTTCGATTTAAATGAGTTGTTTTTCAACATTTTTCCATGAGGTCCATCTCACCCAGACATTTCCAGCAAATTATTTGCTACGTAGTTTGTTTTGTAGTTACAGTTTCAATGAAATATCATATTGATGAATAAGTTATTTTATAATGATTTGTGCAATTATAAGTTTAAAATTAATTGAGGTTTGGTAAATATTAACAAAAGAAAAAACGTGGTCCATCTATCCCCGAATTACCCTATATTTAAAAAAGAGTTTCTACTATATTAGTGTTTACAGATGAAAAAAATAATAAAATAGCCTAAAAATTAAAAGACTAAGAATATTCCTCAACTTTTTTTCGACCTTTGGGGGTTCGGCCCCCCTGGAAATACGCCCCTGCCATAAGCTATATAATTGCGTAATAATCTTCTATCACCTATTGGTCCATCGGCTGCATATAGATGTTACAAAATTTTTAACTTTGTAGCCTTTAAATTAGAAATTTTAGGGTGTGCAAACAGTTGCCAACAACCGCGGCAAGTTTTCTACTTTGTCGTTAAAACTTTGTATCTAATCTACGATTTCATTTTTCGAAGCGTAACGAAGTCGTCCAGGCTTTCTTATTTGCCGTGTATTCTGCGGAAATACCTTTACGTTTTTAAAACATCGAGGGCAGTCTGATTTTTCGATTATCAGTACTGGTAACTTTTCTAACCCATACATATTTGAGCTCACTAAAATTGTTACTCCATCCTTACGTTTTTCCGCCGGTGCATGGATAACCTTCAGTGTGTAGGCCTACGTTCTTTCAGGAACATACTTTGAAAGAAAGTGCCACCTCGTAAAAATTGAGAATACCTTTTACGGCTTAATCTTTTAATAAGTTTTTTAATTTTTCATTTCACTGTTGGAAGCTACGTTCACAACAGATGCTCTCTTCCAAAATACACGTCCGGAAGAAAGTTCACGGAAGACAGTTTTTGGCTTTAACTATATTAAAAAAAGACAGTCTTGTAAAGCAGTGGGTACCTCTTTCACAGAGCGCGCGGAAGCTCAGAACATAATCCTCATTTACCCTGTGTCCTGTGTGTGTCGTTATACGCATAGGTCGCACAAGTTAATCCTTTCTTAAGAAGAAATTCTTCCACTGTTTTGTAGTGCTTAATAATTTTCCGTAAATAATGTTCTGTGTTAAGAAAATAATCTTTTAGTCCAATCACGTGTAACCTTAAACATGACACCTAAAAGTATACACTGAATTGTGTTGAAAGAGTAATAACGTTCAGATGTCCTAAATATTTGAACGCTAAAGTCGAGAACAACAGAAACGTCAACAAATAATCTAGATTCAAAAATCAGTTTATTTGAAATTCTAAAATCATTTCTCCGAGCTAAGGACACAAAGTCACGTTGGCCGCGGTTACAAAAACACAACTCGATCCATAATAAAATATTCATTGCTTCACTTTGCTTTCGTTGTATAATGCACCTTGCCGTAGAATACTAAAAGGTATTCGTTGTTTTCGTAGATAGATTTATATAGCCTATATTTTTTTTCTGCCACCAACACAGACGTTACTGCTAATAACAATAATGACAAAATATGCAATGATCAGCGTTCACTGTAACTTAATTTTCTAATGGAAAAAAAACACTTGTTTGCTATCGTTTAAGATACATAACACTGTTCGTGCGGGCGCGCGCGTGTGTGTGTGTAACTTATAATAGTAACATGTTTTTCTACTTGTTTCCAGTAAAGAAAAACTGTTGCTACTCGGGAAAAATGTGTAATGTTTTAATTGGATGCCCTTATGTACTTCTGAATAAACAAGTGAAATGACAGTCAAATGCCGATATCAAAAAAGAAAATATCATCATCAACCGTTCAAGGCTTAGGAGCATTCCTTGTTCCGGCCTCACGTTTCTCGCCACCTTCCGGTCATGTTGGTCGTCCAACGATCCGACCGACTTCTTCTCGAGGCTATCCAGTAAAACAAATTTCACTTTGGATGCGTTACGAGCGCTGCGCAGAGGCTAGCTCAGTGGTGTGGCTGCCACCTCTCTGCTTCTCGGTCTGCAGATACTTATTCGGGCTTTTACCCTAGATGTGCTGCTTCACTCTGGCTACTGAGTCACATCTACCGTTTCGTTTGGATATCCTTTATACTAACCCTAAAGGCAAGGCTGCCATTTCTGCCAGGTCCACCGTACCGAAGTTCCTCTTCTTCCCCTTCACTCCATTGTGGTCTTCATCCGTACCCTGGACAAGGGGCCCTTACAGGGTGCTATCAGCCGGGCCAGCTGAACCCAGGTTTTTTTATCGAGGTGTACTCCTCGATCCCTACTCCTTCTTCACCACTTACGTGGCGAGGACCCAGGCTGGAAACTGATAAAGGGGAGTTTAAGAAAACAAAACAATAAAAAAAACTCATGTTGCCAATGTAAAAAAAGGAAATAAATAAATAAAATGAAAAATTCCGATGTAAAAAAAGCTAGCAACTTGTTGAGAATGTTTATTTCAGACTTGGAAGAGAATCCTGCAGAGTGTTTTCACTTAAAAACATTTTTGGAAAAAAGTAAATTTAGCGAAGTTTATGAAACCGAAACTAAGAAGCCAAATCAAAATGAAAAGAAACATTCTGATCCACAGAATGTAAAATTCTTAAAATCATGTAATGCGTAATCAATATTACCGAATGTTGGAAGTCTCTTTGCGAATTTTTTTTAGCACATTAGTCACAATTTGTAGCGGAGAAAGCTCGTTTTACAGCGCTAAACCTTGTGCCAAGAAAGAAATGAAATCCCTGGTACGTTTATTAATTGGAAATGATTTTCTGGATAGCATTATTTAAATAAAATAGTTCATGGAATGGCAACTGAACAAACCAGAAAAACAAGCTTTATGTAAACAAAAATTTCCAGCAATTAATAATGGATATGAAAATCGTTTGAATAAGTTTAGTTCTTAAGTGTTTTGATTTATTTTATGTAAATGTTAAGCAAAGTATTAAAGTATGGTACTTTCGTAATATTCTCGTTACTTATTATAATTTGTCGATATGCTCCTGCTATTGTAATAAATAAATTTACGTGATTAAAATGGATAGAAGACGAAATTTTGTTTCTACAACTCACATGTTCCTAAATAATAAGTAGTCTATAACATATGAGTAAATCGTGCGTAATACTCGTTGTTTGAGAGGATCGAAGGTAAATTGTGTGAGGAACGCAAAAAACTCACCAGCCTATTGGCGCTAAAACCTTTAAGTCAGGCTGTGACTGGACTTACGTAAGTTATTGCGGCTACTTGTTTCCCACTTGTTTAGACCTGTAGAATATTAATGACGTTCACAGTAGCTAAAGCAGTACGTAATAATAAACAACAATTCCAGTATAAAGAATGAGTCAAACAAACATAAGAAGCGCTACGTTCAGTTTTGAAGCTCCGCTGTCGCCTGGCAGCGATAATGTTAGTGTAGATTGCCACGGGGAATTGACTTCACTCGAATCGTGCGTGTTCTCTTGCAATAGAATATTATTGACGGATTGGAACTCCCTCGATACACGAAAATTAAATCTGATTCTTCTCCGTTTTATTCGACCGTCGTGTTTGTTTGGTGCGCTCGTGCCGTGTGTGTGTGTGTGTGTGTGTGTGTGTGTGTGTGTGTGTGTGTGTGTGTGTGTGTGTGTGTGTGTGTGTGTGTGTGTGTGTGTGTGTGTGTGTGTGTGTGTGTGCAGACCTACTGTTTATGTACACAGTGCAGCGTGTAGTAGCGTCCGTTATTTATCGGTTTAGTTCGTGTCCACTTGGCTACAGTAACGCCAAGAATGCGTCCGGCACTGCAGATTGCACGGTCTGTATAATTGGATACGTGTTTGGAAAACGTATGTACGGTCCGTAAGAAGAATCATTTTCAGCTGCCAGCATTCGATGCATTTTAATAGTCTTACACTAAATGTCAGAAATAAACTTATAAATGAAATTCATTCTGTCTTCAGTCTGTATGTTTCCGCTTCCCATCACCGTCATCCGCTCACTGTCTAGCTTTTCTTACACTCTGTCTGTCTGTCTAACTCTCTCGCCCTCTCCCTCCCCCTCTCTCCCTCTCGCTCTATCTATCTGTCTACCTCTAGCTTGACTATATTCCTTTGTCAAGTCACATATTTTTTGCCGAAGAATTTCGTTATGACCATTTATGTTGCGTAGCCATTCCTATAAAGATTATTATCATTAACTCTTTAAAATATTAGATTTAAAAATTTCTTTTGAAGTAGAAACAATAAAGTTCCAGGCATCATCATCACCTTCAGCAAGGATTCAACCAAAAATGGTTTGTTCCGGTCCCAAGCAGTTAGACTAAAACTGGTCACTCCAACGCTTCATCGGACGTCCCACACCTCCCCGTCCTTTCGGCGTATAATTCAATAGTTGTTTGTGGATGCGACAGTCATCTATTCGGTTAACCATTTTAGCCAATATTGGGCGATCCTATAGAGTATACTCGTAATATTCAGTTCCTGCCGTACAGTTATATTTCTTTTGCTATCTTGAAGAGAAAGTATATCCTGGCACGTGCCTGAGAAAACTCATTTCGGCTGTTTGAATAGGACTGCTTCAATAACAAAACATCAGCTTTCATTAAAGTCCAACTCTCAGACCTACAGAGAAGGCGGGTAGCGCCGCCACCACATTGTAGAATTTCACATGTGTTTCTTTGTTCGTAGATTTTACAGTTCTCCTGATGGTTTCACACATATGGTTGAATTTGTACAGTTTCTTCACCACATTGTCTTGTATAATGTAAGACAGATTATAGCCCAGGTATTCAAAATTACTGAACTACTCCGAACAGTACCATCTACAACAATTTTTGCTTGTATGGGATCAGCTATATGAAAAGCAATGTGGTGAAGCCTTGATCTTCAATGTGGAAATCTTTATTCCGAAATCCTTCAGATTCGACTTCTAGATAAAGTAGTATAACCAATTTGGATAAATTTCAATTTGTTGTTTGTTTATTGCTAAAATGATATGCCAACGAATGTAGTAACAATAAAATGTACATCAACCACTGGCTTTCAAGATATTAAATGCTGTAACTCTCAAAGGCGTTGAAATTTACCAGTATAAGTGGGATTTCGATTCGCGCATGCGGGTCGCGAACACACACATCAGAGACGCGGACGGGATAGGATTCCAGTCCTTGCATTTATTTTAACATTGGTTTAATCGGTTCTGTTCGTACAACGGAATCTTTGGCTAACCCCTCATCAATTAGTCTTACCATAAATATGTTTTAGGCCTACTGAGAAATTGTCTGTAGTTAAAAGCCAATTGGCTGTCCTAAGCGTTTTTTGTTTTGTTTTTGTCCTTTCTATGTTTAACTTGTTCATTAAAAGTTCATAATGCTGTTTTAAACGACTCAGTTAACCGGCACGTTTTAGAAATGTTAAAGATGCTTTAATGAAAGAACAGAAAATAATATTCGTTCACATTACTTAAAAAGAAAAACCTGTATTCAATTTCTCATTTAAATAAAACATTCACATTATTAAATGGCATAATGTGAATGTAATAATAAAAAAAGTTAAGCAATCGCAGTGTTATACCAACAGTGCTTAAACACAACCGAACGTTTTACATTTTATTGTGGAAAACATTTATTTGGTTGTCACCCTACTCAAGTTATGTATTTTATTTGGTATTTAAATTTTTCGTGTATTTATAGCTTACAGAATATATCCTAGGTCGTCTGTGCAAATTATTAAAGACGGTAATGTGTTTTTGCGAGGATCCATTGGATCGTGTTCTTAAAACAGTGGAATAAATTATTAAACGCCAGAGAAATCAATACTCATAATGCTTATTAGTGTGTGTAAAATAAGTGCACTTATCCGTCGCCACCAGGGACAATTCATCCCCAAACAATTGCTCCCTGTAACAGTTGCTCTCCGGACAATCAGTCTTTATAAAGGAAGAGTTCCTGGAGCTAAACCAGTGAAAGACAAAGCAATAGTATTTGAACATGTAACGAGGACGAAGATGACAGTTAGGCAGTATGAGCGAAGGAACTCGCACGAAATCATTCAAACTTTCAACTCCAAAGTTGTTGAGTGAATCAACTACATGGAGACTGACAAAAACATAAGTAACAAATAATGCAAAGAAAACAAACAATAGAAAACGTTAAAAAAACAAAAAAAACAAAAAAAAAACAAATAAGTTAAAAAACAATAGTTATCACGTGACGATAAGACTTCAGTCTTACGAAAAAAAATGGTAATAAATGTTCATCTGAAATAAATTATGATATTAATTATTTTCTTTAATCACCAAAGATTTATTAAAAAATTATCTAAATCACTGGATTGATTAAGCCTAGGCCGTCACAACTCTGCAAACGCAGAGTGGTATTTTTTTTTTAAGAAAATAATTTAAAAAGAGGAACCGTGGCAAAACAAAGTCAGTACGCTGAAGAGCCACAGTTCACGGCTGTCCAGAGCAGCAACTGTCCGAGAGAAATTGTCGCGACACACACTTGTATCACATTGTTTCTCATTTGTTATACAACATCCAGTACTCACTAAATATCTAAATTGGTAAATAAGTAATTGGCTGCTAAATTGTTAACTGACAATATCGCAACAACTTTAACAATTACCGTTCTCTTAATCTGCAGTAAAACCGCTGTAAAAAAATTCGCAGATCGACCAATTTTGTCGCTCTCTGTACAATCCCAGACCAGTTCATCGGTAGATTTAAGTAGATTAAAGTTTCCATGCTTTCTACATTACTCGGGGTTTATGAAAAGTACGCTTTTTCGAGCGTACCTGTTTACTAATCTGTATCCGATGAATCAGAAGTAAGAGACAAGCTGCACATACGCATGTTATTTACGTCGCGTCGCCGTAGCGTGTATCTTAGTGACTGGGACTGTACGCTTAACATATGGTGGACGCTTAACATAAGGTGGACGCACGTCAAACGTATTTCGACCACGTGTTTCAGGCACGTAAGTATTTGTGGTTAATACAAAGCATGAACACCACCTGTATTCGTTAAACGCTATAAAACTAGAAAAAGATTCCAGACGTTGGTTTAAGTTAAGCGATAATGAAATTTTGCTAGTTTCTTCTTCCATTCAGAGCCCTAGTTGAACACTTTGCAACAAAGAAGTAGTCGGATTGGTCTGCAGTTGTGTAGTGCTCGACAGATAACGCCGATAAGTGCAGTAGGCCTATGGTTTTACTAAAGAACAGTATAAAATTAACGTAGAATAAGGTCTAAGAGCTTCGTGTATAATAACGTTCGAAATGCTGAAATTCTATATGTTACATAGAATGAGATGTATTTTAATTTTAAGGCAAAAAAAATAAATTACGTTGAACGTCGATAATTGGGCAGTGAGGTTATACTGCTATATGTAGGTATACGAGCATGGATTAGAATATAAATCCATACTAATGAAATTCGGAACATCAAATCTGAAAAGACATAAAGTACGTGATGGAGAAGGATCAGTGTGGGTTGTGTCAGAAAAATTTTGTATAATCTACAATTTATTCATAACTCAGCAACTGATTGAAAAGAGAATCGAGGTCAGAAAAGAGGCTTTATAGACCTTACGGCATTATCCTGAAATAAAATCATGGAAGGAACACGGTTTCTGAATTTTAACGAACTTCTTTTATCAATTACGACGGAAGTCTATAAAACACAATATTCCAGTTTTGAAGTCTATAAATTCCAACTTTCTTGTTTTCATTGAACACAGTCATTTTTCTCAGAGAACATTACAAGTACATATTTCACGCCGTGTTTTAATAACGTGTTTGATAATAACACATACCCCCTAATTTACGAAAAACACTAACGTAGAATTTTATACTGTGCGTCCTTCAGTAACCGATCATTTTTCTTTACAGAGTAAGTTGATAACTTTTGTTTCGAACAGATTTTTCCTATTAATAGTGAATAGCCTAAGTGAATAGGCCTATTCCATTAACCGCCGTAATGCGTTCATAATTTAGACTATACAATACAAGCATTGCTTTATGTATAATTTTTGTTTTTTCTCGGAGTAAATATGAGGGAATTCTATCTTACGTGAAAACTCGTGTTGCGAATCGACTGCTATTCAAAAGTTCAATGAACAAATACAGACAGCGGTACTGTAGGAAATACATCAGGTGTTCTATTTACGGCTCAGTTGCAAGTCGCGCTTTAATATCATTTCAAATAGATTCCCGGCGTAGACAATAATAGACGCATTGACTTCTCCTGTCTGAGGCGAGGTAAGCTCGTATAAATTGCATGCACAAACTAACAATCCACACAGGGGCCTTACTGGAACCGTGTACACCATACATCGAGGCGTAATTTATTACTGGTTTTTAAATTACTGGTTAATAAAAACGTCGGTTTGTGTAAAATTAAGTGTGTGAATGTATGCAAAGCTGACTTGAAGATCTTAGCGCCCTGGGGTAAAGAATTTTTGCGCCCCTCCCCCCATCATTCCATCTTCCAACCACTCAAACAACGAGTATTACGCACAATTTACTCATATATTATAGTGTACGTATTATTTAGGAACAAGTGGGTTGTATAGTCAATAATTTGTCTTGTTTCACTTTATTCGCGTAAAAATGTTTATTACAGTAGCATGAGTACATTGACAAATTATAAATAAAGACAATATTACGAAAGTCATTTATTTACCTATTAGGTAAAGTCACTTTACCTAACATTTGCACAAAGTAAATCAGAACTCTAAGAATTAAAGTTTTTTCCAATAATTTTCATGTCCATTACTGATTGCTGCAAATTTTTGTTTACTCAAGGGTTATTTTCTGGCTTTTTCAGTTGTAAATCGAGAAGCTATTTCACTAAAAGAAACGCTTAAAGTCATTTTCAATTAATAAAAGTGCCAGGGATTTCATTTTTTTGTGGCCCACCTTAAATAATTTATCGCCCGGCTTAGGGCACCAAACGATCTTTTTCCGTTACAATTTGTGACTCCCATTGAAAAAAAAGTCGCAAGGCTACTTCAAAATTCGAGAATATTAATTCCACACTACACGATTTTAAGAGCTTTAAGAGTCTACGTAGATCACAATGCTTTCTTTTCTTTTGCTTTGGTTTCTTAGTTTCGGTTTTGGTTTCTTCAATTTCATAAAATTTACTTTCTTTCAAAAATGTTTTTAAATGAACACACTCTGCAGGAAACGATTGAGCCAAGTCTGAAATATACATTTCCAACAAGCTGCTAGCTTTTTCTTCTACATCACAATTCTCCACGGTTTTTTAAAAAATTGGCAACATGAGCTTTTGTATTCTTTTGTTCTCTTAAATGTTTGCGCCCTAGGCTACACCCTACTCAGGTCCTGAATGTATGTGTGCGTGTGGGGAGGGATGAATCTGGTAAATGTTATTAGTCTGAATTTAACATTTAACAGTAACTTTCGCATGCGGTAACTTCAAATTACTCCCTCGAGACTCAACGTGAGCTGTTTTACCCAGCTTTTTGGAATTTTGTTGTGTCCAGCTTAAAAAATTGAGAATCTCTTTCAGAATGATTTGAAGTTTTAACAAATACAACTAAAAAAATTGTTGTGAACTTATTTAGCAGTGGGTATGAAGGCCTACATGTTTGGCTATACGTAAGCCTGAACAAAACTTCCACGGCAACACTGTTTTTCCTTTTAACATAAATCCTTTTATTGTTCTAGAAACCGAACGTTTCGCTTGTACTACATTGGGCCATCCTCAGTGGCTCGACTGAGGCAGAACACGAAGTCGTGACCCATCCATATTTATCAGTAAGGCTGGTCACAACGTTACAAACAAGCTCACAATTTACATCAAAGTATTTTCCCTGCCGATAATCCAAAAATTACAATAAATTATACAAACTGAAACATAATACGCAACAAAACATTCAAGAGAAATAAACTGATGTTGAAGCGAAAACAGTGTTATTATCCCCACGAAAACTTACGATGGAGAATGATTCCACGAAATCGTAATAAATATTAATAAAAAAATAGTTACTACGATTAAGTTTTGAAAGAACAGAACGGGGAAACATTCGATTGGAAAAAGCATCCAACCGAAGAAACGTTAATTAAACAATTTTATTTTGAAAAGTGTGATTTGACTAAGAAATTTACATGCTGTTAACCTGTATGTTCTGTGCGTGTATGTGATAGCGAACGAACGTGTGTGTGTGTGTGTTTTGCGTGTGCAGAAGGGGAAACGCTGAGCGACATCCTTTCTAGCCGGTTGAACACGTCCATATCTCAAATCGGTCATACGTTACAACGGTGTGCAATCAGATCAGACCCACGGCGTGGCGGTCAGCCAGACAGACAACCGAACCGATAGCGATAATGAAAACGGAATCCGATACAGATGGCGCTGGTGCCTGGTATCATGAGTAACTGCTCTTCGCTTCCCTAACTTTGGCCGAAGATTACAAATTCTAATCAGCTTCTGAAAAGACTTTGTAGGAAGTCATAGTACTAGTGGTACAGCACAATGTCAACAGCGTAACTACAATTTAATAAATTATGAATAAAACAGGATTGACCCTTTTTTTGTATAAGACAGAATTCGTAACGTTAGTAAGGTAACGCATACTGGTGATACGTATCTGTAATAACACGCTTTGGTGAATATGTTAATGACAAGAAGATGTGTTATGGTCCAGTGGGTAGTAGACAAAAAGAAATGCACAAGAGGGTGGCGATGAGATTCAGTGAAAAGCATGAGGAAAACGAAAAATTGAGGAAGGGAAGGGGAGTGGGAGTTGGCGAGGAAGAAGACAACGAGACGTCGAGGAAAAATGTATGGTCAGCTGTATAAACAAAATTGAACTTATAATTATAGCCACAGTTCTTCCTTTTTTAATAATACTCCGTACATTTCATATCAACAATTTCAATTTTCATTTAGTCCAAATCGCTTGTCCTTTTTGTGTTACAGTCGTTTACCATTATCTCCGTCCGGCTGTATTCTTTGAAAGTTGTGAGTAAATTAAATTAATTTCTCCATTATACGGTACCAGCCTATAGGTGGGTAAGTCGTGTGGAGGATCTGCCCTCTTACGGATCATGAATCCCGATAATTTTTTTCATGGTTGTCTTCCCCAATCCTTTGACGCCCCAACACCCAACTGCAAGGCAGCAGCAAAATATATTCCTATAACAATAGGATCCAATATTACAGCAGAATAAATTATAATTAAAACCATGTAATGGGTACATTATAATTATAATAATTATAGCCATGTAACCACGTAATTTTAAACATGGACAGATCTAGTGAACCCTGGTAATAAGTTATCACGAGATAAATATTTGAATGTGATGTTTGTTGACGTCGTGCCTGTAATTCAAACTACAGAATCTGATTTTGCAAAAATCTGTTTTTAAGCTTCATCAGATTTGTAAACAATAGGCTACAATATGAAAATCTTCACTTCAAAAACAAAGGTAATGGCATTTCAAGGCAACCAACCAATAAGAACAAAAATATTGATTAATGATCGAATTCTAGGACAGGTGAGCCATTTTTATTATTTGGGAAATGATAATGGTTATGATAGGAATTACTATATTGATGTCAAATTAATTAAGTTCCAGACGATGTGTGGGAAAATCAACCGCATTTTTAGAAACGAGGTACGTCGAGATACAATACAAAATTAAAGTTCTACAAACTTATGTCAGCCCCTGTACTGTCCTATACGTGTGAATTAAGGACAACAACCAAGAAACAAGATGGTAAAATACAGGCTTCGTAAATGGCGTCCTTACGACAAATTAAAAGGTGTTCTAATCTTGACCATGTAAAGAATGGGACCATAAGAGAAAAGTTGCAAGATTTTAACTTGAATTAAAACTTAAAAGATTACAAAAACGGCGGAAAGAACGCTTAGAAAGAACGTCAGATTTCAGACTGGCCAAACAAGTCTGGAAAATCAAACCTATAAGACACAGTTGTGTGGGTAGGCCCAGGAAGAGATGGAGGATTTTTGAAGGCGGAACAGGTAGCACCTTGCCTATGCCGTGTTGTGAAGATGATGATAGTAATAACTATAACCAGCAAAATGTACTTTGTTTTAACGATATTTTTTAATTGTTTTCTACTGGTTCTTCAGAAATCGCTTCCGTTGTTACTATCACTGCTTCCCTCGTTTTAAAATTGAAACTCACAGGATGTTTACTTTATCCTGTGAATAGAATTTTTTTAAATATCTTGTGGCTATCCACGTGATACATTTTTCCTGAATTTAATTTTTTGTCAGTTTGCCGTTATATTACCACGAGCTACCTGTGTTAAATTTATTGTGGCTATCCACATAAAACACTTTCGCTGAATTTAATTTCTTGTCTCTTTCCCCGTGTATTTCCGCGAGCTACTTGTGTTAAATTTATTGATGCTTAACATTACTTCAGAAAATTCAGTTTTTTCTATTCATAACATTCTTTGTCGTTATAGTACCCGCTTCGGCCTCTCCGTGTCTATTCTTTGTTCTGTTCATTCTTTTGTGAATAAATTTATTTCAAGTATGTAACCCTTGCAACGCTACAAATTTCGGCTGTCTGCTTTTTCGTTTTCTCTCCAAATTCAAACTCTTCTTTTTACTGTTACTGACCTTCTACATTTGTATTTAAGTCTCCCATTAGTTTTTTATTTTATTTTTTTTTTATTACAACTGAGTACTACCCATCAAGTAATTTACATTTCATAATTAAAGACACTAATCAAGAGATATAACCCATTTCCTATAATCTCCCCATTTAACTAATATCCATCAGATCAAGTGGTTTAGTACGTCTCAGCCTTCTAGCTGCATTAGTTGTATCCAGCAGTCGCCGTATCCCAGGGTGTACATGCTGCAAGACGCGTTGCCTATGCTTCACTGCCTGCTTTTTTATTTCCTCAGTGACAAGTGCAATTTTTAAATCCCTGTGTAAGTTGTCGTTTCTTACATACCATGGTGCATCAACAATGCACCGAAGCACCTTGTTTTGAAATGTTTTAATTATATTTATGTTCGATTTCTTTGCACAGCCCCAGAGCTGTATCCCATAGGTCCAGATAGGCTTTAGCACTTGCTTATACAACAGCAACTTATTATGGATTGACAGCTAGGATTTTCTTCCCAAGAGCCAATACATTTTCCTGAACTTTAAATTCAACTCCTGCTTTTTCTTTTTGACGTGCTCCTTCCATTTAAGTTTTACGTCTAATGTCATTCATAAATATTTAGCGTCTCCCATTAGTGTCAAATACTTTGTTCTATTCATGTTTGTGAACCAAACAAATCAGTGTGTACAATTAGCAACACACAGCTTTGCACTCGATTCCATCTGCGTATTCCTATTTACGTGTGGGCAACATCACCGTCTCCTTATTCCTATTTTTCGTCTAAGTACACAAAATCTTATAAGTAAGTAATACAAACGTGTTTACGAGAAAAAATACGATTGAAACACTTATCGGAATTGACAAACAGCGAAAATCGGATCCCCGCGTGCTTAATCCGCCATTTTATGTGTCGGTAACATATTGCAAACTATTCTTTAATCAGGAGATAAAGAAACTTGGACGACTTAAGGAAAGATTGTAAGATTGGGATACATTAATATGAAAAGAAACCAATAGGTTGAATATATGAAGATACAATTGTATGTTATTATTCTTGCAAAAAATACTAGTAACCTTCCTGAGCTGTAGAACGCGCTGAGACTTTGACAATTTCTTCAGAATGTTGACTTCCATTTTTGGCTTATGGCGTCCCTGAAAATAAAAATATTCCAAGCAAACGCTACATTGTTAGAATTGGAATTAATATCATTCCTTTTAATTTGATGGCATGAACGTTTATAATTTTTCCAAAATTTTAATACTCTTTTGGGCTCCTGTGTCTAAAATTTTTTTAAATTTGACAGTCTGAACACTATTCATATTGTGGTTAAAATTGTGTTTAATTTGACGCTCACATGTATTTGTGCAATTTTTTCCGAAATTTTGTTACACTTCTTGGGCCCTGGTGCCCTAAAATTTTATAATTTCAAAAAGTGAACATTATATTCAGAATGTGGTGAAAATTCTCTTTAATTTTAT
The DNA here is from genome assembly GCA_034769895.1 of Magicicada septendecula. Lineage (NCBI taxonomy): Eukaryota > Metazoa > Arthropoda > Insecta > Hemiptera > Cicadidae > Magicicada > Magicicada septendecula. The sequence continues at coordinate 368,392,883 of CM068373.1, read as the reverse complement.
ACCCCACATGCTCATGCTCAGTCTCAAAAACAATTTCAGTCCAGACTCTGTAGATTAAAGTGTATGGACACGCATGCCAAGTTTTTTATGAAAATCGGTTGTGCATTCAAAAGTTATCGTGAGACAAGACAGGTATACAGACAGATAGACAAATACCAAACGGTTGAGTTACAACTGAGAAGTCACTTAGCTTGTTCAAATAAGAATACTTTATTACATTAAAAATCGTCTGTCACAATTTATATTTTTGTGTTTAATACGACAATGAATTTAATTCAATACAATCCGAAACGTTGGGCAGTTATTTATAATATTAATTATTCTAAATAATAGGTTATAATATTTTCCGTTCGCACAATGTGTATCAGTATTTACAGCACTCAGAAATAAACATGTAAGGTGGTTTAATAACGGTAAGAAAGACGGAGACGGCTCGAAGGGGCGAGCGGGAGATGTCTATTCGAGTTGCTACAAGAACTGTCTGAAACGTCACCCGCTATTAAAGTCGCAGTTGCTATTTGCTCCTGCAATTCTGACATACGTTTTGAGGCCAACGTAAACACTCTTTGTGCCGTTTGTTTCACAGAGTTTTGACTTCGCGATCTTCTCCTACACTCCCGCGTCCGTTTCAATTACCTGTACAACAGTAAACGCATCCAATTCACTTTGTTAATTTCTTTCTACATTGACACAAGAACGCGCGTGTGGGTGAGTGTGCCTAAGAGACGAAATGTACAAGTATAAAGCCAAGTATAAATAACAACGTGTTTTGTACCTAACGTTACAAAAAACTGCTTTGCTTGTTTGCGATTATCTTGTTCAGCATCATTCAAATAATAATGTCTTGTTATTTTTTTATACTTACATATACACACACGCACGTACATGCGCGCGTTCAACCTACCGCTGAATATGTGCATTGTGCTAATCACAATAAAAATGAGTTCTGATCATCAAATAACCATTACAATCAGAATTCTTTCTTTTAACGGAACCTATCTTAATGGAAGACAAAAAAGAATATTCATTACCCGAAGTAGTCAAATAACTAGGCTTTCGTTTAGACGCTAAAGTGACCTGGAAACACCACATAAAACAGAAAAGGAAACAGCTAGACTTAAGATTTAAGGAAATTAACTGGCTGATAGGCAGAAAATCTAATCCATCTCTAAACAACAAACTTCTTCTCAATAAAACTGTCCTTAAACCCACATGGACTTACAGATTTGAACTTTAGGGCTGCGTCACAAAATGGAACATAGCAATCATACAGCGATTCCAATCAAAGATCCTTTGTGCAAGTTTCAAAACAGTCGGCTGAAGGCCTAGAGGAGCATGTAGTTAAATTTTTGGAAGAAAAGAAAATATCTTTGGATAAGTGCCGAGGCCAGGGTTACGATGGGGCGTCTGTCATGAGTGGAATTTACACAGGGTTGCAGGCTAGAATAAAATCGAAGTCACCTACCGCTGAATATGTGCATTGTGCTAATCACAATTTAAATTTAGTTTTAAATGACAGTGTGAAATCTATTTTAGAGATTTCAGTGTTCTATGATATAATAAACAGTATATATGTGTTTTTCAGTCAAAGCCTACCAAGATGGCAATCTTTATCAGAATCAACTGATACATGCATTATAACTTGACCTTAAAAAAACTCTGTCCTACAAGGTGGTCTTCGAGATACGACGCTTTACTAGTAATCAATGTTAATTTCGTTCCAGTGATGAAGTGCTTAACCAAAATAATTTTGGCTTCAAACGTGACCAGTGAAGTAGTAGAAGCAACTGGTCTTAGGAAACAAATGGCTTCATTTGATTTTGTTTTGATGCTTGTTTTTCAAAGCAGAGTTTTAGAAAGGATTCAGATCACATCGAAATCCCTTCAGAGACCTGACATTAATCTGGACGATGCGAAAAATCTCCTTCAGAAGAGTATCAATACCGTAAGGGATCTGCGGGGACAATTCGACGATGTTGTGGATCAAGCCAGAAAATTAGCTGCTAAGTGGAACATGGATCCTTCATTGAACACCAAACGCAACAGAAGAGTTAAAACTTTTTTTGACGAACTTGCAAAGGACTATGAATTTAGTGACCCTTTATACAGCTTTAAAATAAAGGTATTTTTGAAAGCTATTGATATTTTAATTTCACAATTAAATGATAGGTTTAAAAGTACGCTACGCCTAGTTGATACTTTCAGTTTTTTGAAACCTGAAAAACTAATAGACTCAGCCTCTGGGTTTTGCAAAAAGTATGAATCCGATGTGACTGCTGCTTTGGTCAATGAAGTTATTTGCTTTAGAAATTTTGTCAAAGATGATATCAAAAGTAATAAAATAAGCAAAATCAGCCAGTTGGCTGACTATCTATTGATTAAAAATAAGTTTATTGCGTCTAGTGTGCCAAACATTTGTACAGCATTTATAATGTTTATAACCTTGCCAGTCACAGTCGCAAGTAGCGAAAGGTCGTTTTCAAAACTAAAAATCATAAAAAGCTATTTAAGGAACTTGATGTCTGGTACTAGACTATGTGATCTTAGTATAATTAGTACTGAACACGAGAGATCTCGATGTTTAGATTTAGACAAGTCAGCTAGACAGTTTTTACAGTTAAAAAGCCGTCGGGGTTTCGTTAGGGAGTAGCCTTAAAATGTGAACCCGAGCAGTAGACATCATTTTAAATAGGTTAGTTTATTATTCAATAATCAAAAATGTAAGGCATATAACAAATGTGTTTTGTAATATTATGTACATATATAAATATCATGTTTCAAGCTTTATAATGTAAGGCATATAACAAATGTGTTTTGTAATATTATGTGCATATCAATAAATATCATGTTTCAAACTTTATAAAAATGTAGCAACGAGTATATTTTTATCATCCTGTAACAAACGTGCAGTAAATATAAGTAATGTGATTCTCATTTCAGTTATTTTCTAATGTTGTATAAAAATATTATGTAAATTCTCTTTCAAACAAATGTTTGATATACAATTTAAAAATACTTCTTAAAAACGATTTTTCTGAATAATTATGCTCTGTTTAATATGTTTAGGAGGGACTTTGAAAAATGTTGCGAGGTAAAGTAGTACCTAGGGGTAAGGATAAAGTTGGTTATTTTTTCTGGGGGAGGGGCGCACAGGAAAAACGCTTGAATTGGGGCGCAGTCATCCTTAGTTACGCCACTGCTTTGGCCATCCGATCTTTAAGGGCCAGAGGTAACATCGCTGGATGGAGCACCTCTTCACGCCATCTAATTGTACAGTACATATATTACGTGTGTACACTAATCAGCAAATAAGCTTAAAGAATGTATTTTCTGATTGCTAACAAATAAATTAATTTAAAAAAATTATCGGACTATTTTTCTTTCTTGCCAAGTGGCCTTTTTTCGTTTCTTGCTTTTTTGGCTTTCCACTGTTTTTCCACTCTTTCACTGTGTTCTTTCCTTCTTCTGTCGAGACATCTTTGTTCGTTTTATCACACTTTCCTTAAAACCTTTAAACTCCTCAATCCTTTTCCGAAAAGTATCCCTGTCTAAAAGTTCTTCCTCCGGGATCTTCGATCCAGTTAATTTCTTCTTAACTTTCGACAACCAACTGATTCTCGTCCTAGAACTTTTATCGTCAAAGTGATCACATATTCTTTTATACTCTCCGGACAAAAAGCCCATTGAATGCAATCCTTTGTTTCCGGATATTATCTGAAAGTTTTTCACTCTCCAGATAGCCTATTTGTTGTTTCTTTTCTTGCACTGGCTTCTATTTTAGTTTAAACCAAGAAGCTCCCGTAGTATTTCCTTCCTTTTTTCATTAATTCTTTGATTTTCCCTAAACATTTAATTTTAGTGTTTTTTAATGTTTTAATGTTTACACTAAACATTCTACTGCGTAAAGGCATCTGGATTTTATCACTGTGTTATAATGTTTTGCTTTTGTTTTAGTCCAAGTTAACTTTATTGTTGTAGAGACCCTTCGCTAATTGTAGGTCTACGCTAATTCGATTTTTCATGATCTGATCGATTTGAATCCTTGTCAAATTCTTGGTCTGTGTTACTATACTTGTTTACTTTGCTGATGCTCCGATATTCTATGACCAGATATCTTGAAGCACTCCTAATGTTCGTCATAAACTCTGTCTTTTTAAATTACATTTGTGAACCAGCCTTCTCTGCAGTCTCTTATACATTATTATTCAAAAAATTATTCATAAAATCCCTGTATTCCTATATATTATTATATTCAGAAAATGTAGGCCTATAAGAAAATCAGAAACTGAGGTTACTATTTTTTCCATTGATTAGTTTCATTTGGATCAACTAACCTCGAAACGTCAAGTTAAAGATTCATGCATACCATTGCCTTTTCCAAAATGTATACCAATCGTCCAGTCAAGCATATAAAATACTAAGCTTTTCAATTTTATGAATCTGCGTTCTGTTAGTTCCCTGCTTCACGTACTGCTTGCCCGTGATGTTCGTCATGTTCTTCTCCCCTTAGGTGTCTAATTATATTTACCAGATAAAAGTTTTGGGTAGGAGTTGAAGACTTGATATTCTTGATACTGGACAACTTCCCTAAGGGCGACAATAACTGTTAGCATTAGCAATTATCTTAGCATTTTTTCATTTTGTTTCTTGTTCAGTTCGCAGACTTTATAATTAAACAAAGCAACACCTTCGACAATTGTATGTTACATAGTATTTTTTTGTACTGTCTTGTATGTTTTTACCCCACCACATTCCATTTCAGCTACAATATGACTTTTTCCATGGCTTATTCAATTTTCCACACCTCTTTTACAATTTTCAAGAATTAAAATGATTCAAAAATGTCTTCGAATATTTGTAATATAATGCATATTAAATTATACATATTTTAGTAAATTTATTATACAATAACTAAATCACGAAACCTACACCAGCATTTCGTTTTTGCATTTTCTAAAAAATGAGTACGATTCGTCTGAGCAGAGACTAAATAGTTTTAACCAAAGCAGGGATTAATTAAGTCTACCTGCAAGCTGTTAGATTCCTTTACAACAGCATCAACAGTTGTGTTAAGATCCGATCAAGAGCATAGCGAGTGTTTAGTGTAACGAATGAATTGGACAAGATCGCGGACATTTGCACCGCAACACGCTACTCTGAATTAAACATATCTGACTAATGAAAAATGATTACCGAAGAAAAACCGGAAGAGTAACGTACTACCTAAATGTTGCCTAAGAATATCTCACACGCCTAACGAATCATCTTAACAATGATTTGGAAAAGGATGTTTAAAACAATTTTTATCCCCTTGACGACTCTGAAAATAAGAGCTTATAACGCTATTTTGTCATCTGTCAAGTGTGCAATGGGTAGGTTTAGATATTATAAAATATCTGGGATTAACAGTATAAGTGAAAACTATTACGTAAGACTGCAAAGCTATCAGCGTCTCCGAAATAGAAAAGTCGAAAGAAGTCTTGAAAATTTCCGAACAAGAAATACAAATTGAAGATACTTAAGAAATGGCACAGAAAATAGTAATTATGATCTTGAATGCCACTGCACTAAACAAACACTGTGAGTGCATTTCAATGTGCAGTAAATAATTACGTTTCCTGCAAAACAGCTTTTTTTCCTAGAATATGTTTGTGTTTTTCAAAAGCTGTAAAGGCATCAAACTGAAACATTTTATAGAAAGAGTCATTTACTGAACACATAAAACATGAAAATAGTATTGTACGGTTTTGAAGTGAGAACTTCATATACGCCACTGTGGTGTCCGGCTCACTCCCGTACACACCGCCTTCCTAGGGCAGTATACTGATTCAACGCGTTACGAAATAGCTGAAACGGAAAAGCAGTGTTGCCAGGTCAATCAAACCCATTTTTCTTACATAGCTACACAAAATTTCCCCAGTGCCAGAAAAATATATGAGCTTTAAGCAGAGCGTAATATTTTAAAGAATTGAGCATATTCTAAATGTTTAAATATTATTACAAGAATAACTTAAATATTAATTTTCGTTTATCACATCTGATGACAAAATGTGTGGCGTTTTCTTCCCTACCAGAGAGCAGCACCAAACAAGATTTGGTGTTTACACAATGAACTTAAAACAATAGATTTGAAATTTTTTTATAAAAATTGAATTATTATTGTACTGCGCACATCACGTTCTACTTTTCAACTAAATCTTGTGTAAATCACATTGTCATATTAAACAAAAATATATATTTCTTACATATTGTTTGTATGTATACTGTAAACAATACGACGTATGATATGGTTTTATTTATGTTAATTGTAAATGTCGATTTCTTATAATAAAGCAGTGGCGGCCCGTGCTTAGGTTGCACGGTTGCACAACCCCCATTAAATCCTGTAAATTTAATTGTATTTTTAATCCTGTAAATACCCCATAAACTGTATTTTAAATTATAAAATTATGAAAAAAACAATAATTAATAAGTGTTTTCAAGCTAAATAATCGTAATTAATCATTTGTTGATTGAAAAGTGCAGAGCACTTAATGAAAACCGTACACGCTCTCGCCGCGGTGTACTACGGGTGTGACACCAGCTGTGACGCGCTTGGTATATGGAGAAACACAATGTAGTTGTGTTCTGGCTGTCTACACTAGGATGTTCCTATTACATCGCTATAGCTTCGCCTGGTGTGATTAGGGACTGCAAACTCCGCTTGTCAGTCACGGCGCCACCAGTATGTTGGTAAATAACACGTGGTGCGACAGTTCGAATTTGTATGGTTATGTTGTTTTATTAGTTCAGTTGATTAGTGTCGGTCGAATTTTTTGTGAAGTTTATTGTTAGTGTTAGTTAAGTGTTAGTACAATTCATTGTTAAATACAAATAATAGTGCATATTAAAGGATTAAGGCGTCATAGTGTAAGATATTCGTTATATATAACTCGTAGGACGCAATGAATTCTGTCGAAAACTTAACGAAAACACCGTTGAGTTTACGTCCAATTGAGGAAAAATTGAAATTAAGAGAGTAGGTAGACCTACACCAGATCTTTCAAGTTTTAATCAAACTGTAAAGTCAGGTAATAGAATTTTTAATCGTAAATTTAAAACAGACTTATACATAAATATTCCTGGTTATGTGGGTCTGACACTAAAATTGCATTATTTTGCTTTCCTTGTATATTGTTTGGAGGAGAGGAGACTTGGACTAAGACTGGATTTAAAGACTTAAACCATTTTAATGACAGAACTAAAAAACATGAGGCTTCAGGTACCCACATAAAAAATAGTTTACAGTTAGCATTGTTAGGAACAACTAACATAGCAGAACAACTAGATACAGCTTATAAGAGAAATTTTGTAGCTCACAATGAACAAGTTAAGCAGAATAGATATGTGCTAAGTATTATTATCAACTGTATTCGTTTCTGTGGTGTGTTTGAACTAGCTTTAAGAGGCCACGATGAGTCTAAAGAATCAAATAATCCAGGAATTTTTAGAGGGTTAATAGATTTTAGTGCAGAGCTAGATACAGTTTTAAAAAACCATCTTGAAACTTCAATAGTATTTAGGGGTACTTCTAAAACCATTCAAAACGAATTACTACAAATAATGCTAGATGTCTGTCACGAAAGAATTTCAGATGAAATTAAACAAGCAAATTTTTTAGCTGTTATTGCTGATGAAACCAGCGATGTGTCTAATTTATACCAAGTAGCTGTTATCTATAGGTACATAGCAAAAAACAGACCTGTAGAAAGATTCTGGACTTTTCTTAACCCTTCTCGTCATGATGCCAGGGCCTTAGCATCATGTATTCTTGATGAGTTAAAACACCACAAAATAAATGAAACTCCCCAAAAGCTCATTCCACAGACATATGATGGAGCATCTGTAATGGCTGGAACTTTTAGTGGTGTACATGCAATTGTAAAAAATTGTTATGCCGATGCCCAATATGTTCATTGTCATGCACATCAGCTGAATTTAGTTGTGATGAAAGCTGCATCAATAAACAGGGAAGTTCGAGTTTTCTTTGCCAATGTTCAAGGTCTTTGCGCTTTTTTCTCAGTTAGTCCGCAAAGAACATCAATACTAGATGCAGTAGTAAAAAAGCGGTTACCCAGATCTGTACCTACCAGATGGAACTTTCAATCGAGAAGTGTCACAACAATTTATGATCACAGGCAGGACCTAATACAGTGCATGAAAACAATATTAGATTCTGATCACATAAAAAATGACAGTACTCTTTCACAGGCTTCTGGCCACTTAAAAGTTTTAGTAAGTCAAAATTTTATTTTTTGGCTCTCATTTTTTAGAAAAATTATCCCACTTACTGACATACTCTTTAATCAGCTCCAGAAAGTAGATATTGATCTCACTGTTATAAAACGGTCTCTTACAAGTTTTGAAGAAAATGTGTTGAAAATCAGAAATAATATTGACACAGACACTAGAGAGCCACAACAGTCGTCACAAAGTTCACCTCCACAGAAAAGGAAGATTGACAAAACTGAGTGGAAGAGACAGGCGAACGAAGTATGTGATGTGATTATATGCCAAATAAAGGAACGGTTTAGATTCACGAGCCATCTCGTAGGAGCATCTTTGTTCATGTCAGAAAAGTTTCCAGATTATGATTCTAAATTTCCAGAAGACACTGTAAAAACTGTATGCAACGCTTACAATTTTCTCAATTTTAAAAAACTCTGTACGGAACTTGCAACAATCTGTAGTGCAACGGATTTTAGAAGACTGTCAGGGGCTGTTAGTTAGTACTCTTTTTTTAAAGACAATAAGTTAGAAGAAACTTTTAGTGAAGCTGTAAGACTCTTAGAAATTTTGATTACAATACCAATGACCTCTTCTGAAGCAGAAAGATGTTTTTCGACGCTTAAAAGAATAAAGACATTTCTAAGGAACACCATGTCACAAGAGAGGTTGTCTGCATTGGTTATGCTCTCAATAGAAAGGGACCTGATCATGGAAATTCCTGATTTCAATCAGAAGGTGATTGAAAAATTTGCCAGTCTGAAAGAAAGGCGGATGGATTTTCTTTTCAAATAAGGGTAAGTGACAAAATTATTCCCAATTATAACTATATTTTTCAATATTAATTATGTCTACACAGTAAAATAGTTTATCTAAAGTGAATTAATATTAAAATAAATAGGCCTGTTATTACGTTAACTAATTTCAAAATAATTTCAATACATTTTTTGGATGCTGTTACACAGAAAATGTTATATTACCATATAAGTCATAATTTTGAATTAAATAAAACAATACTAACTTTATCATTCAGTCATATAAACTTAGTGATATTTTTGCATTTTCTATTTAAACAATTTAATACCATCCAACCCACAACTGCAACCCCCAAAATTTTCAACCACCAGCCGCCACTGTAATAAAGTGTATATAAACCCTAGTATGCCCTCGTCTCATTTAATTATCCGTTCACTGTTAATTCTTTATAGCAAAATCTCTCTTACTCCAACTGTATACGAGCAACATTTTACACGTTGAATCAGTTCACTCGCCACTCGACACCCATGTCATTTCTGGCGTGTGTCCACGTCACACCCATTTCTTGTGACGTATAGTATTAAAACTTTCAATCAGCCAGCATCTTGAAAATGTTTTAATAAGAGAAACCTAAAAGTAATACCCTAATGTTTAATTTCAAATTGCACGTTACTTCACAGTTTTTTGTGATTCAGTGTGTACTCGTAATATACTCAATAGTACTGATAGAAATATACAGTTACATGTCTTATATAATAGCTTAGATACAGCTACAGCATGTAAGCTACGTATAGCTGTACTTGCGATTGTTGTAAGAATACGATACAATCTGTCTTCTCCTTAAAAAAAATTAAATAAAAACAAAAATGAAGATAAAAGTTAAACTGGCTGAAGGTGTCTGCCACACCGTTTTAATGTCTAGAAAAATATTCAATTGCCACACCGTCAAGCAGGTGGGAAAAGGTCAGATCGCAAACGATGACCATAAGTAAACTGCCACATCACATTCGCGGCAGGAGGTAAATGATTTTTAGAACTGGATGTGTTGACCCTGAATAAAGGGACCTTTATTCCCACAATGAAGGGCTTCCCTGGATGAAGGGATATTTCAGAGCTGAATAAAGTAAACCCTTCTCGTATGAGCTGTTTCATTTGCTTTCCCAGTGTAGAATTTCTGAGGATGAACATTTTGTATATCATCTGAGGATGATACAATCATGTTTGATAAGTAATGATGAACATTTGCTATAATTTGGTAAAAATAATACTGTTGCAGTAAAAATTTCATTCGTGATCATATCTGCAAAAGAAATTTTCAATGTCATCATCACTATCATCATCTTCAAGAATTAAACCAAGGATGGTTTGTTCCGGTCATCCGTCTGGCTAGTCCTTATTTGAGGCAATTTAGTAGTGAATATGTTCCCTGGATATGTTACTAGCATATAGCAGGGTAAGACGTATGGTGGGGCTGCCACCTTCAGGCTTAACGTCCAGCCTGATTTTCTGTCTGGGTGTTCTCCCATAAACTGGCTGTCTTACCAGACTAAAGAGACCAGTTTTCCCTGTTGAGATATCCATAAGGATCTTTATTGTGGTGGTTTCTCCTTGCCTCCCACAACCTACGTCGTTGACCAATGGAAGGTTATCCGTCTTTAGGTGCAATTTCTTACCCCAAGGGCAAGAGGGTGTCCTAACCTCTACTTGACAATAACAAGTAGAGGAGGGACAGCTTATACCGACTGTCACTCGGTCTCCAGAGCCGCATTAGCCACCTGTAGGTGTTGCCCATCCTCCACCTCTTGGAGGTGCGGTTGGATATTTCCCTTCATCAAGCAATGAGACCATAAGGCATTACTCATCCTCTCCAGTACTTTGGGGGTAAACGTTCAATGTACCAAACAAATTAAAGACTGTAAATGTTTGACAATGTGTCTTAGTTTTTCTTGTGTTAGGTTGAAAGTTTTTAAAAATTTGATTAAGTTATAAAATAATTTATCAACTTTACTGACTTTTGGACACAAAAAATAATACTTTGTGTGTGTACAAACATTAATTATAATCAAATATTTATAAAATTATATGGTAAGTATCCTGAATAGTGCATGAGGAAAATGAGGGAATCCAACCTTTAAGCTAGTCTTATTCCCCCCTCCATGAACAGATCTTAGTTACGTCACTGTGGTTAATGCCCATTGCTATTTTTTCACGAATATTACTTAGTATGAAGTAAATAAGTTATTGAAAAATATTTCGAATAATGTTTGTACTTCAATTAAACACCTTTGCAATTTTAAACGAAGTGCAAAACTTACTTAAGAACATCAATTACCTTTTCGAACACTTCGCTGCTTCGAATGCTAAGATTTAACGTTTTTCGAGAAGATTGCAATAGCGTTATCAGATTTTTGATGCTTAGGCTACTTTGTGGAAATGCTTGTTTGCCGTTAACCCGAATTGATGATTTAGCGGGATAGAGTTATTGTAATATCTAAAACTAAATCACGAGATAACTCTTTTCAACGGCACATAGAGGTGTGTGGCAATTTACCTCCACACGGTTAAACTTGTAACGTTGTGAAATCAGTAATATTGGTTGTAGAATAAATGAGCAACGAGGAAGTACCCTGTGTGTTGGTGTACACAGGGTAACCTTCTGACGAATAACAGAGGTAAAAGCGTACTCACACGAGAGTACTCGTGGCGTGTATATAATATAAAAATAAACGTTTCATAATTATTTAATTAGGGTAATAATTATTCCCATCTCCGGCGAAGTCTCAGACAAATTAACTGCATTCGTATTATCTCTGGTTAAACAAAAAATTAACTTGTTGAAAACAATGAAATGACAAATAAGAAGCGATTAGAGTAATGTATACGCTACAAATGTGGTAATTAGACAATTACTTGTGGGTGTGGGTGAATGTGTGTTTATGTTTAGATTTACACAGCGCGTTCGTGTGCTGTTTCTGCATAATTAAATAATAATGACAACAGGACTGTTCAAACGAACGGTATCAACGTATTAATGATTTCCTGCCACTACGCAAACAGAACATGCAACGTGTGCTCTCTAAACGACGCTTGAAATCATCATCAGCTGCACTGTGTCACGTCTTTGTCGCTGTTCCATTTTACTTTCTCATATAGTTCTCCCCGACGTTCTGCATTTTGTGCTACACTTTCAAATCTCAAACATAAACAGCAATATTCCGTGTTAAGTTATAGTCTTCACAATAGAATCATGATGACCATGACTGTGAATTAATTAATTTACAATTAATCCATGTCGCAACAGTTATAGGAACGGAGACGACCAGATAGCTTATAGGTGAATAGGAGTACTGACGGTGAATATGCAAACAGAATCCGAGAGTTTGCATAATTCCCCAAACACGTCCTGCAGTTGACGAAATCTGAAGGAACGTTTTTTTAACGCAGGCGTCAAATTCTGTTGTTGACAATATCTTACCTCCAACCGAAAGTGGTAACCGTGACGTTAACTTCCGGGCCCGCAGGGCCTGCAATGTGGGAGAGCCTGTGGATTAGGGGGGCCGGCGCAACATTTCCCTTAATTTCTCACGAATGGGTATAAACCATTGAACTTAAGTAAAACCAAATTTCCCCGTATGTATTTAACATTCAAAATAAGTACATTAATTTTTTTACTGTTATTTCACCAGTATCTAATGTGCTTTGAGAGTATAATTTATTTGGTTAACTGCAGAATTGAGCGGTGATTCAAATTAAAAATGTACCGAGGGCACTAGAATTTGGCTGAGTGAACATTCTCCAAGCTGAAATTGATTAGCTGGAATTATCTGCGTAACACGATGTCTCAAGAAAGGCTGAGCGGACTTAGTGTACTGAGTGTGGTAAATGAAATTGCTGGATGAAATAAACACTTCTGCATCTCACATGCAGTAAGATCACAAAAGCTTCAAATAAAAGAAAACTAAGTGAAAATCATTTGAATTTCATACTTCAATGTTTTTTAATACATTAATGACAGGTTGATATTTTGCCTTGTAAACGCTGTAAATCTTCAAAACGTAAGAAATACAAAACCCTAGTTTTATAAAATAAAGTGTCTTATCACAATATTTTTCTTTAATTCCAATGTCAATATTAGTCCTATAATAAAATTATTTCTAATTATAAGGCTATAAGCATGTAGCAAAGTTTAAAACGTGAAATAGATATAAAAATTCACTGTCTTATTTATCAAGACATTTATCAAGATTTACCAATTTAAATTTAATAAAATTTGTACTTTTATTAAGATGCATATAAATTCAATAAATGACAAAATTATAACTGGTTACTACTGACATGAGGAGCGGTCGTGGCGTAGTGGCTAGCGTGTGGCGCTGCTACGCTGTCGGCGCGGGTTCAATTCCCGCCGGGGGCCATCTGATTTAGATACGACCGTTCCCCCTCGCAAGGCAATGGCAAACCAGCGAGAGGTATCCTGCTTAGTATAAACCTTCCCCAACTATGCCGTTCGGGATCCGGCGTTTAAACTGTAGGTCCCATATACCTGTGAGAGACTCAGTACCACACGCACCACGGGTATATGCGGGGAGGGCACAAACCAGTCGAAAGACTGAAGGACTACGAAACTACTGACATTATCAGTATTCTTTTTTATATTGATCAAAGACATAAAAGACACTAAATAACAAATCAAAGTATTAATCGAAAGAAAAGTTATATTTGATCAATTGAGTATACATTATACAAGAAAGAATTGTTATTCTGTTTACGTTATATGAGTTCCCACTCATTTAAGGAGAGGTTAGAATTCAAGAGGAAACAAAAGCATGAGTTATGGAATGGTAGTGGGGGGGGGGGCTCGCAAAAGGATTCCTGCGGAAGGGCTCAGAAAAAAGTGTTACGCCACTGAGTGGTAATACAGAGATTGTAATAATAATAGTAATCAAAAATTAAAAATATACCGTTTCGTTTTATTAATTGAATTAAATATTTTATCGCGTTATAACATCGAGTTTTATTTTTGAAGAGCATTAGAGAATACACGAGTACAAAGTCTCTTTTAAAATACTAACTCTCAAGAGTTCACTTTGTTCAGTTTAAACTACTATTCCTAATACAATAGGAATATTGCAATAAGACTTTTTGTGTCTTTTTCTTTTCACATTCTCTGTAGTATATAAATAAACCTACGTTATATGTACCGGTCACCAGCAAGCTAAGTGAAGCGGTAATACATACCTGTTCTGATTTTAAATATTGAGTACCGCCTCTGAAAAAGCCATCGAAAACGACAAATTAGAGAGAATCATCACTTCCTAGCTGCTGCTGCTGCTGCTGCTGCTGCTGCTCCTACTACTACTACTACTACTACTACTACTACTACTACTACTACTCTCCACGCGCTACAGCTCATGAAGAACCCTGGTCTCCAGAATGACGTGCCTCCACTCCTCTTTATCGTGTGCGACTCTTCGCAACCTTCTGTCCTCCAGTCTTCTCATATTATCAACTAATCGTCCACCCATCTTCTTCTTGGCCTCCCTCTTCCTTCAATGAAAACTTTTTACTTCTTCTTCCTCTTTCTCCTGGTCCTTTAATGAATACTTTTTTCATTGCTCTTTCCTCTGTCATTCTTTGCACATGACCTGCCCACCTAATTCTGGCTTGCTTTATTGCTGTGACGATGTCCGATTCCTTGTACAGATCGTACAATTCGGTTCCTAGCTACTTAGATTTATTAAATGTTTTAAATATTAATATTATTATGTTCAGTTAGAAAGGTCGATGCTTTACAAACTACGATATATCGACAATTAACAGTCTATAATATAAACTAATTGGAAGTAAAAGTAATTTAATCTAAATTAATGTATAGGCTAACAGACATATAATCTAAATCTTATGTATATTTAATGAAAATACACATGCACGAATTTTTTGTTATGATTTTGTGAGCCCAATATTGCAAGTTGTAACAAATGTCACATGTTTTTGTAGTGATAAACCAGGCCGAATATTGTTTCTTTCCACATTTTCACTGCCGGCAACTAATAATGTCTTTTCTGAGGATCACGCAAATTTTAGATTTTTCTGTTCTGTTATCTTTATGTACTATATTTCGACTATCTTTAAGGACTAACCGCGTTCGTATTTAGGTATTCCGCCACGGGCAATAAAATAACCTGGCGTGCTTTTGGGTTTCATTAACATAGAGAAAGTAGCCTCCGAACGCTTTTCGGTAACTCCCGACACTATACAAATATGGGAGCATTAAAAATTTCTAGGTACAATTTTGGGCAAGGTAAATAAAGACATCGAAACCCAAATAGAAATTGGTATAAGGGCAACTAAAGCACTTAACGCAGTTTTCAAATGAAAGTATTTACCACCAGGACGTTAAAAAAAAAACTTCATTTTATAGCACGAAGTACTGAATAGAGACGGAAAGTGGCAATTTGACTTTATTACTATGGAATTATATTTACACCTAATCTAACGGACCTAACCTTGTGAAAGAAGACATTACATTTTTTGCAAACGTGTTGCGATTAAAACGGAATACATATATTTACGGACTGTGTTGTAACCGTATAGTCTACACAGTGTACATAAAGATTCTGAAAACGTAAATGTAATATTGGTCCAGAGGAAAATGACAAACTTCAAATAGATTTCAACGACAAATAAATACATGCTTAAAATTTACTGTTCAAATCGAAAAGCGAGTTCTGTCACAAAAAGGGAGACATGCATAGTAACCTCCAAGTAAGGGTCACCCCGCTATACTTCGAGTTGGGTTTCTTTTGGGTGACTTACACAAAAGCGAGTGTTATGTTGAAGGTGTATTGTATTGGTTTCATGAGCCCCTTCAGTTTGTCTGTTAACCTAACAACGCCGAATTTCGCTTCTACAGGAGCAAGTTTAACCTTACATATTTCTAGAATCATAAAAATTTCACATCAAAAATATATAACAAAGAATAACAATTTACAACAACTTTATAACATAAACCAATGAATTAACACGTTTTCTATTATTTTACTAAAATTGTTCGTGATTTTCACTACACGTCGATATCGAATATCGCATAAACGAAATATCGATAGTTAGTGCAGGTACGGTTATTGGGAAAGTGCCATACCCAGTACAGGGCCCCCGCCTGGGAATACAAATGACAACCGGTCAGCAGTCTCAAACGCGAAAAAGAAGTATATACCCAACAGTGCGGGAAAACCTATGAGAAGAAACTCGAATTCAGGTCAGGCTGGCAGCTCCGTTACTGGACTTCATTACACGTGGTGACGTCTTTAGGGGACATAGCCTATAGATTGTAGTCGTAACCTTCAAAAATAGAATGTTGTGACGATTTAAAACAAATTTTAAATAGCACAAAACAAAAAATTTTTTTGTGTTCGAATAACACATAATAAAATAATCCACCCCCCCCGCTGTAGCAAATACCTGTACAAACAAGTGAAAAGCCAGTACGGACACGCAAATTATACAGTTGTTACGCTAATTAAAATAATCATTGTAAAGATTTCTAAAAAACGTGATACAATAGTTACAAATAAAATACTGACGAACATAAAGAAGCTGTGGTATAATTAATAGTAGCTAATTAAAGGTAAAATAATAATAATAAAAGAACGAACTACTTTTCTCTCGATGTGTAAACTACGCCAGATCCCTACTCACGGCCACAAACCTACCCCAGTCGTCTCTGAATTGCGCCCAAGCCAACTCCTTTGCCATGCGTTGTAACAAGAAATACGTGTTACATTACATAACTATGTATAAATAAATAGATGCTTCTTGGTAACAAGAGCAATAAGTAAAGGAGAGTGCAAATATGTAGTTAAAATGTAAAGGAAGTTATGTAGTTAAAAAGTAAATATATAAACAGTATAGCCATCACATCTCTTTAAGTAAGTGTTTAACAATTAAAGTACGTACTATACCGAATCAGAATGTAACATCAGTGCAGTTTAAACAAAATGCGAAAAGGGGAAACGACCGTCTGAAGGAAATCAACAACCACACTATGAGCATCACGTACCCAGGGACAGAGCATCATGACTAAATTACCTACTTAGAGTCAACAGTTTAAATGGAGGACCACAAACTACAGCTAAGAACATCCAGAAAACACCACCGTAGAGGATCATGAAGAGGACCAGTCGTGGACATACCCAATACCCAGGTACACGGAAGCA